>JAGTXR010000075.1:0-1200000 GCA_022606575.1 Glossosoma conforme | reverse complement strand
GATTGCAGCTCCGCTCTCTTTGTGCGCCACTAAGAGCCGCCGAGCTTTCAAAGCTTCACGGTCTGCAGTATAGTCTCAGTACTCACTTAACATCGTATACTCTTCAGTCCACGTATATCACAGTAAGAGTATTGTTGCAAAGGTAAATACAGAGTATCTTAATCTTATATCTACGTGCTAAAGGATAAAAAGGGTATATTTAAAACGCTTCTTTTGAAAAGAACCAAAATAATATTGGCATTTTTGACATAAAGTACTTTGCATTCTATAATTTTAAAAAATCCATATATATCAATATCAACATGATATAGCTCTTGCTGATTGGTACCAAAAACGTCGATTTACAATCTTTCGTCTCTTATTTCTGTTCGCTTGTCGTACATTTATGTGTCGTCATTTTGTAATGCCGTTAAGAGGACTAGTTACATAGATCGCCTCTTGCGGCGCTGAGTCTCACCGATCACGGCACTTGGGCAGTCGTGTGCTGACGGTGGCGAGATCGCATTTTTGATGGCCCGGTCTGAATGCTGTGAATAGATCCGGGCCAGAAGTTTGTAAAGTTATCGAAATATATATTTCAATGTGCTTCAAACAAAAAGTGTTTGTGTTGTTAATCTGCTCCACATCCTGCCACCTCGCAATTCAATAACAAAACATAGAGAGGAGGTCATTATCATAATAAGAATATTGTCGCTAAAAACACGCATTTCATTAACTGATCAATCATTTTTATTCATTTCGTATTTATTATATATTAACAAGTTTACTGCATTGAAAAATAGTGACGCTCTTTATAAAGTGTTGGTGTTAGAGTGTTTTTTGGTGTAATGTATCAATTTCCTGAATTTCAGAGTTTTTCAGGGGCGCTCTCCTGAAAGCCAATTTCATCTGCGAGCACATCTCTAACTCAGCTTCACGCCTGGAGGGGCGCAACGTAAATCATTACCTACTTTGCGTTTTACGTATTACGTACTGCCCGAATTAAAAACACTGTAGGATAGAATATTATGGTAATGATGTCTTGCAGCCATATAATGGGTTTTGAAAACAGATGCTGGCATTAAATACTAGGAAAATAATGGTATGAATTTGCGTTCTAAGTGGATGCTAAACCTGGATTTGACAAAATTAACGGATTGAAGTCGAAAGCTATAAGTGACCGCCCATCTGTAGACACTCGGAGGACGCTGAACTCGTTCTATGACATTGTCCAATATTGGAGTAAAGTAGAAAAAAACTATTGTATTTATCTTCACGCTCTTAGAACGCAGTAGCTTTGTGGTTTGTCATATTTAAAGAATAAAAATGTACATTTTTGTGTAAAACCGATAAATTGTATTTATAATAATCACTCTACCGGTTTCACGTGACATGTAAAGCTAGCATAATTCAACAGGTATCTAGATTTATTGGATACATGGTCTTCATCTTCACATATTCTAACTATCATGTAATTATCTTTTCTATACGCCGTGAATTTCGGCAAAATAGTCAAAAAATCAAAAAAATTATGTCTATTGTTTTTACGGCCACCGTTGGTGTTGCTCGCCAAATCCTGATACTCTTATACCAAGAATGTTAAAACTAAAAAAATATGTTTGTTTACTAGAAAATATTTAAAAATAAAAACATTTTCGGAATATTATAATTTTATATAACTTTAATTTAAAAAATAACAAAGTAAAAAGTAACTAAGAAGTAAAAGTCGTACTTGTACATCCCTTACCTACATGATCAACTGTCAGTTAAGAGTATAAGCTTTGGATAACCACTGCTAACGATGAACTTGATGGAGTCCAAAACATGTACAATCACTTTAAAATAAATGTGAAATCAATCTAAAATATTTTAATTTTTTAATTAAAACTAAAAGAAAATTCTATTTATGCAGTTTCACCGAGTATTCTTTACGTTATTTCTGCATATTGATTGAGAAACTCAACCAAAATGGGGCTTCTGTCAAAAAAATCAATAATTTTTACATCAAAATAAAACAATTTTTTATTTATTTTGGGAGTACAGCAGTGGTGTTCAGAATACGGGGTTCTATTTCGACGGTTATAGTTCTTGTTGCAATTTTCGCTTGGCGCGTCAGCGTTTCATCCCCAACATACTTGCGACAAACTTAGCGAGCGAACTCTCTACGAATTCAGCAAAGTATGCGAAGCTTCAGAAAGCTCGAGCGTGATACTGCCTGAAGGGTAAGGCGAGTCTGTCGAGCTCACCTGGGAGAGAAAAAATACTCTGTAATCCGTTAAGGAGGCTCTGTAATCAACACTCGAATCAACAATCGAATAAAAACACTGGCTTGTGTTTATCATATCGTTTTACTTTATTTCAATACAAATTTTTAGTTAAAAATCTGAACTCATCAGTAACTACTGATTATAGAAATAAGAACAAAATGTCGTGCGCTGTAAGTACTTTATTGCCTTCTTTAGTTACATTTTCACTAGTAAACAATCACTTTGAACGTTAGTTATCTAACGTGATTTTTATTAAAGTAGCATAAAATTATATTACTACGTTAATTTTTGGAATCTTGAATTCTAAAGACATAAATGAAAACTCTTAGATTAACAGTATTTTTAGATTCAGTATGTAAATAGCTTAAGTATATTTTCTTTTTTTACATCCATTCTCAGATTTCAGCATACGGTCACCAAAAACAGACGCCATAATGTTTTGTCAATTCTTATTATATTTGTTTCATCTCTTCATCTCTAATCTACACCAAAACCTTTTCTAATTTTATTAACTATATTCACTCCATATTAGGAACATATGAACACCACATATTGAATTTTCACAGTTCTGCAAGGTCAGATTGTCCACACTTTGTCCCAGAACACTTGTATAAGTGGAGGTTCAAAAGTGAACATAGTTGGTTTCTGGGGCAAGAGCCCACTGATCTCAAAACTCAAAAGATCTGGTTCGTTTGCCCATAAAATACAATTTCACGCAAAAATTTATTTAAAGTGAGATTTTTGACCAGTTTTGTATGATCAAACATTAACCAGTGTTCAGCATGGTATGGTTGTTGGATTTTACTGTTTTAATAAGCAAAATAAGCGAAATGCTCGTAAGCTTAAATTTCACTTGGAACCTGAAACTTCCGCGTGTGTAGTGTTATTGCTTGAAAATTCCCCGTATGGAGTTCACCTGCTTGGAAGCAAAACCGACAAGCGATATTTTTCAGAAAACGATACGAGTGCTCCGGCTCCCATAGAAATAATATTATGATCATACAAATGCGAGATTCGACTGTAGTGGCTCTGTGTGACTTACAGGGCCGGTATTGGAATAAAGACAAAAAAATATGAAAAATATATTTTTACATAATTTATATAAATTTGAAGGGAATAGTTGTGCGTGTTAGGAATTGATCACATAGGACACGAACATTCTGAACATAAAAAGAGAAGGAATAAGTACACGGTATAATGTCACAGACAATTTAATATCAGGTAATTTCAATATCAATTAAAATACTTTAGAATTAAAATCATGGAGTGCTCGCCAATGATACGAAATTTTATGTTTTTTCGAATTAAAATACTTATTCTATATAAATGAAGCAGCAGAAAGATGTTTTGTAAGTCATAAGTTTTCCTACGCATCACTTGCTATTTTCATTTCTTCCTTGCCTTTTCAGAAAATATTTCCGAGTACACTCCTTCCTACACGGGAGGAATGCCACGTGAGGAATTTCGGCTTAAGAAAACATCAAAGCGACTTGTGTTTTTAAGCGAATATCGTAATGTGCCATTTCCAAGTGAAATTCCGCGTTCTTCGAGGCGAACACAACCAAGTGTTATTCCACCGTACAAATTATCATTTTGTTTGCATTAGCAACGTATTTCTGTTTGATCTCGCGGATTCTTTCGATGAAAAAAAATCGAATATCACTCACCTACTATTCAAACATTTTTTGCAATATTTTTGCTATATGAAACCTGCTCTTTGGTCAATTTCATTTTTTTCATATAGTATCTGCCACAGCACTTATATCAAATTTTTAATCCGTAAAAAGCATGCGTGCGTTTGTTTCACATAGTCGTTTCTACAACATGTTAGAACGGCGCAACTCAAAATGAACTCTCCTATACTCGTTCATAGCCAACCAATCTGTCGAATGATAATAATCATTGTATTTTATATGTACGAGTAATTTGCGGAATTTGGAACATCTGTTCTGTTTAATTAATAAATAAAATTAATCAATCAACTACCAAAACGTAATTATTCCCCAATGTTATTTGTAAAAGGTAAATCATGTTGT
Organism: Glossosoma conforme; assembly: GCA_022606575.1. Classification (NCBI taxonomy): domain Eukaryota; kingdom Metazoa; phylum Arthropoda; class Insecta; order Trichoptera; family Glossosomatidae; genus Glossosoma; species Glossosoma conforme. Next base: position 1,195,718 of record JAGTXR010000075.1, on the reverse strand, counting down.
ATTAATATAAAATTAGGAAAGAATTTTTGATTGCCTTATATTTTTGAATTCAACCAAAAAGTACAGAAAATAGAAAATAAAAGAGTTAAAAATTCCACACAACATTTTCTTTTATTACTAATTCGTTTGTAAACTTTTTAAATATTGTTTAACTCCTCTTAAGCAACAAAGAGCTTAGCTGCGATGGGGAATATTCGTTTCTTCCATGTCCGCTCTCTCAACTAAAGAATATGGACATCACGAACCGCCACCATAAAGCTTTGTCAGTCGCCTTCATGCTCGCATCATCCCATGTCAGCTCCGCCTCCCGTAGCTACACCGAGTACATTCTATATATAGCTTACGATGGCCTTTGTACCCAAAACAAAATGCTGTGTTGTTGGCAAACATCTTTACACAATCCTTTATTGATATAAAAACAATTGAGTGAAGCTAGTTAGTTCATTTGTTTACACAAAATTTGAATGAGGTGATCATAATAGAGTTATATTACTTTTAACGTTTGTTGGTAAAAAAAAACTTTATGCTTGTGATTAATATACCTTTATACGAGTATCACGGAGTTAGCTGTACACATATATTATTATGATAGTTATTTGGCATACAGAGTGCGGGGATAGCGATTATTACGTAAGAGGTGCTAGACATGTTATGTTAGCGAGTGACGCAATTCTTGGTGGAGATCGGTGCCTTTCATGCGGCGGAAGAATTTCCTCATAAAGGATTGCTTTAAATATTCAAAGTGACTGATCTATCAGCGCACCATACTCAATATCATATGTCCACACATTACTAACACTAAACAAAATATACACAAATAATGTGCATCCATATTTTATTACAAATTTTGTGAATTTTAATAGCATTTAGTATTATTTATTTTTTACGTTCAATCAAAGAAATAAGACCGGGTTTTCATATATACTTTTCACACATGAACTTAATAATGTTATATTTATTCTAGAATTATTTTCTATTATACTTATTATTTGTTAACTACCTCAAATGATCCAATAGTTGTGCCGTTTTAAAACGGACCAAATGGTTCAAGCTTTGAGAGCGTCGGGCTGATTATACGATTTTTCTTCAAATTCCTGTAAACAAAACACCCAATATGTGTCCTGGATACTACAGCGGCCATCTCATCAAGTACCCGAACTATTGCTCTGGAGGTTGTTGGGAACCATATGTATTTTCAGAGATGTCTTGGGGCAAGGCATGAACAGTGGCAGCTGAGAGTAAAAACGGACGTATCATTATTGAATAATATTTTGTAACTTCTTGAAGCGGTATATTACTCCCGAAGTACGGTATATTAGAACAGGTGGCGTGGCGTCGCAGAGCAAACAGGTAATCAATCACTAGGAGAGGCTGTCGCTGTCACCGCGCGGGCTTTCATTTAAAACCAGCCTCGCGCGCGCCCCTCCTAAGGCCGCTCCTTTAGATTTGTAATTTCAGATACTCCACTGCATTTACAGGGCTGAAACTGAAATTAAAAAAAAATTCTTATCTAGACTGAAATAGATATAAGATTCAAATAACTAAGAAAAAAAACTTATCTGTTGACATCCCCTGTTAAAAACGTTATTTTGAACATAATTATTTTGTATTAAACATCCATATAAGTCTTTAAAGTAATTCTTAAAATCAAACTCTCTAACTTAGATGGAATCTATCGATTCATACAGTAAGGTACGACAGAGAACATTTTGCCACTTTATCTAAATTGAGGGGATAAGGTCCAAAACAACAGGTATCGAGGAATTTGCGGTGTATGAAATTCAATGTATTAAAATAATTTTATAAATACTTACTCATGTTGTAGACTAAGGTATAAAAGGGGGTTTCTTATCAAATAAATCAGTATTAACTCAACTCTGGTCTTTGGATTTATCCTCAGTGCCGTATCCTTGGTATTCCGGCATCACCATTTAAGCCGACGTCGTCATTTCGGGACCGCGACCTCGGTTCTGGAACAAGCATTTACAAGCAACATTTATTTTAGGTATAAGAAGACTGACAAAACTTGGTAGCCGCTGCCAGAAACAGGACACTGTTTACTGTACGACCTCCGGGCAGCGACTAGGACCATGGCAGTGAGTCACTATCCCGAACGCACATGGTGGCCACTTGGCGAACTATGGCGCTCCACATGAAAATACTTGCCTAAACAAACAAAATGGTGCTTTTGAGCGCCATATGTCTTTTTACTTAAATCTACAACATAGACTAACATTTTTAATGTATGCGTGTCTGACGAACGAAAAAAATAAGAGACGATCGATCTTAAAACGAGGCTTCTCGGCACCAGCCTGTAAAGGCTGTATCGAGTATTTTCATACGATTTATTTGACATCTTATAAGATTATTTTTTTTAATTGAGAGTTGAATCTCTTTTTTAGTAATAATTTTTCTCTATCTGTTATATAAAAATAATATTCTTCGTATTTTGATGAAAACATAAATCATAAAAATTAACACACATGTTCCAAAGATTGTAATAAGTTAATTTTTATTACGCTAAAAAAGTTATAAAGGCAAGTTATTTTTTAACTTGTTCAAGTCTTTCGTTCAATCAAGTGTTTTAAGCATTTTAGGGCTCAATCAACAATTAAGTGATATGTTTACACACATACTCGTATATTAAGAAATATTCTTAATTTTGCCTCACGGCGGACCTGGATACCAGGATGTGTGAGAAGATAGAATATCCGTATTGAAAGTGGCGACCTTCTGCAGGTTTCTTTGCGGCTGTGGAGTGTCACCTTTCATGCGAGGTGTAACTGAAGGGATGCGAGGTTCATATTCCTTTTTACAGCAACCTTTCCGAGCCTTATCCCGGCCGATATCTGAACCGCCTATATAAGCTGAAAACACGCACGAGAATCCGTGAATCCTTCTTTTGATACGCTGTGACAAATGACGTTTTTAAGCACTTACCGTTTCAGTTCATTGATACCTTTAGCTTACGCCTCTCTTATACTCTTTTCCAAAATATTGTCGACATTTTTTTCAACTCGCTTTAGGTTTTTTTTTTCCTAAAATAGGTCATTTCGTATTCTACAACGTCGTGACTAAGGTACACACTATTTCGAAAATCTTGTTCAAAACGATCGTGATTTATTTATATGACATTTCATTTATTAATAAATTGGAGAAAAAATAAACGCTTGACGCTGGGATTCCAACCACGAACCTTAACGATCAATGTTCATTCTGTACTAATCGTAGCTCGCAGACTTTTACTCCAATCACTGTGTCGAGAAATTACCACTTGTTGTATTATTGATACGCATTATTTATGGATTTGCTGTACACTGAATTTTCATTTACAAAATTTCAAGTTTTTATATTATATTTTTACAGTTCGTGGTTCCAGTCCCAGCGTTCGTCGTTTATTTTGCTCCGATATTGATGGGAGATGTATCCGTATAAAATGATGTTAGCTGTGAATTTGTATGTACGTATCTATTGTTAAGTAATGGTGTACATAATCAATTATCTATAAATATTATATAAGTATTGAAATGTATTCTAAAAAATCCACCAAAAAACTTTTTTTTAAATAATTATATAGATAAATAGTTCACAAATATCTTTAAATATTTATATTAAGTTGTAAACTTATACATACCCGTATTTTTTTTATTAAAGTTTTTAAATTTTAAATAATTTAGTAAACGAGAATCGTTCCATAAGCAACACCTACATTGAGTGGCTTGATAAATAAATTTATTATTTGGAATATTAATTTTAAATATTCTTGTATATTTGTTATGAGTAAAAAAAATTAATCATCATTATTATATATTATTGTCTTTCGCTTATATACAATAATGATATATCACAGGGTCGGCTAGCACCTATAGAACTAATTCCTTCTGCACCCACCCAAAACTGACATACTAGTCTTTCAAATTTCCTTCCTAAATGCCACCGGCAAGCTTTGGAATAACACATGCTGGACGTCACTGGACGTCACTGGAGTGCACTGGTCCCGACCGGTTGTGCTCTCCTGTAGGAGATTTCATATAAAAAAAACATTTACCGGTTGTTGGCTGCAACACTTTATTTATTCATGGATTGTCATATATTCAGCGTGTCCTTGAGCATTACTATATTTCAACGTAATTTCCATATAAGTAAGTTTTGAATGATCTAGAAGTGATATTCCGAGTCTTTCTAATGATAAAAAAGAACTTTTTTTCATATTTTAAATATTCGAAATGTAATGTATCAAATTAAATGTTGCATTAATCTGCATTTTCATCTCAGTACAAGTGGCTCTTCCACGGCACAAAAAAATCCTTTGAAGCTTCGAAATGAGCGCATTAAAAATGCAATTTGAAATTGCTAATAGTGTTTGGAGGAGTTGCTTCAAGGGCCCTCTGCGGCAAAGGGAGTCCCAGGAGTTGGAGCCTCTCTCGTCGTCTCTTTCCATGCACTTGAACGCCTCCAGCACTAAACTAGGTTTAAACATTTTATTTTAATATAATATACAAAATAACCTGATGATAAAAAATAGAGATGGGTATTATTCTTATTTGCGTAAGCCTATATAAAGGGTCCGTAAAAATAACTTTTTTTTTTTGAAAATGGGGCGCAAAACATCGAGTGTAGCTTCGGCTGTGTGGCACATAGCGCCGTCTTGTTGAAACCAAATGTTGCCAATATCCTCCTCTTCAATATTTGTGAACAAAAATGGCCCGATAACGATCGCCATTGACTGTAACGGCCACTCCTTGCTCATTTTCAAAGAAAAATGGCCTGATTTTCAAAGTAATGTCGCAATATTTCCCAGCGTCGTTCAAGCGTATACACAACCATATTCCTTTAGCGGAAAGATAAAACTAATTATCTGTCAAATCAGACATGAGTTAAGTGTTACCATTTATGAAATAAGCACTAGTTAAAAAAAAAACGTTAGATGGCGGACCCCTTATTTTATAATTATTTTTATGTAAACACATACAGGAGAATACGAACATACGGTAATAGTCATTCTGCAGTTTCATCTGTGGATTATATGACGTTTACCATTCTACTCATTTCGCTAAGTGCTGCATGTGGAGTGTTGATCCGCCAACGTTATTATACTACAGCCCAACATCATTACGGTAATTCACTATTAACGGTTAGTTTTCAGGGGACGACTTTCGTCTACCACCAACTTTGAATAATAAGCTATGATTGTCATTTTACGGGTGAGACATCAAATCCACGCCAACCGGGAGTATTTATAGAGCTTAGAAATGGATTAAAATATATATTTTTTAATCTCCGTCGGGGATCGAACACACGACCTTCAGTTTGGCAAGCAAACCACTAAGCTATTCCCGCTGGCTTACTTAACTATATTATCCACTGAATTAGCTCTATGGTACTATATTTTAATGTTATTTGTTTTGAAAAAGTCCGCTTAACGTCTGTACAAATAAAATATATAATTCCTTATTTTAAGCTCAACGTCTTGTCTATACTTTTTATCATATGAGAAAAATACCACACTATTATAGTGTTAGTGATTTCATTATTTTAATATGAATGTATTCATCTCTTTCACAATTTGCTTCACACTATTCGCAGTGTAATCTAGTACTATCAGCTGTTTCTTTGTGAAATAATAATCTTCTTCGTAGTATCAATCCGGTGGATTGGTTTGCGGCAACAAAATCTTGCATCTCGATCCTCTGCAATCCTCTTCAGCTCAGCATAAGAGCTACAATTCATGTCCTCGAATACTTACTGCAAATACTCCCGTCTAGGGTGCCCTCTTCAGTTTCTACCCTCAACCATCCCTTCCACAATGTCGTGAAGAAGGCCATCGTGGCGCATGATGTGACTGATCCATCGGGCTTGCCTCTCTGAGATGGTTCTTGAAATAATAGTAAAATAATAATATAAATGGTAAGTGAATAATATTACAAATTTTAATAAGCCCGTTTGTATCATTTTAACATAAACGTTAAATGAAACCGAAATGTGAGTAGAGTATAAATATACTAAATATCGTAATTAAGCAATGAACGGTAATATTAAATATGCTAAACGGACGGATTGATTGTATGTGTATATTTTATAAATTGTACAAATCTTATTTAGACAAATTAATATTTTGAAATAATTTGAGCCTTTTGTTTTTGAGCTATTCAGGGACTCAAACTCATGATATCTTGCATGACAGTCGATCGTCTTAGTTACCAGCTAAATTCTACGGGGAGTATAGTTCTCTCTTCATCTTCAACAGGAAGAGAAGCTTGAGGATTCTCCGTGGCTGAAATTCAATGAGCTTTAACCATTTAACCATCAGTGGTGCATACTCCAGTGAGGTAGTGCTTGGCGGTGCATTTATTTTGCACTCTATTGGATGAAACTGCTTAATTAAATTTTAATTGCTTTTAATTATCATTAACATGTTGAAATTAACTATAAAACATATTAATTTTGTACAAGTAGAACTAACTTTAAATTCATATTGATCCATGTAAAAAAAAAAATATGTGACATTTCATTTTTATATCAATAATATTCTATCCCATGCATCCAAAATACTGACCAACATAATCCTACATAGAATTGAACCAAAAATAGAAAAGACTCTCACTAGCGATCAATTTGGATTCAGAAAAAGAATGCGAACTAGAGAAGCAATCTTATCCCTGCGTATGATCCTGGAGAAGAGGATAAAAGTAGACCAAGATACATATGTTGCCTTCGTGGACATTGAAAAAGCATTTGATAAAGTAGATTGGGAGAGGCTCTTCGATGTTATGAAAGAAATTGGAGTCAAATACAAGGAACGAAGACTCATATTAGCACTTTACAAAGAAGAAGCTGCCATAATATCACTTGGAAATGTCCAAAAGGAAGCAAAAATACGCCAAGGGGTGAGACAAGGATGCTCTCTGTCGCCTGTACTCTTCAACGTATACATACAAAATGCAATTAATAACATCAGGGAAAAAATGGGCCATAGAGAGGGGGTTAAAATACATGGCCAAAAGATTGATATGATAAGGTTTGCTGATGACATTGCTCTGATTGCTGAAACTGAAGATGAACTCACGGAAGCGCTGACATCCATGGAAAACATATTTAATTCCAACTACAATATGAAGATAAACAGCACAAAAACCAAAGTCATGAGAGTAAGCCGCAATGAGCAGCAGAAAATTAACATATCAATGCTAGGAGTACCCCTAAAAGATGCAAAAGAATTTGTGTACCTTGGAAGTACGATCACCTGGGATGGCAGAACAAAGAGAGAAGTCAACAGTCGAATACATCAAGACTAGCTTTCAATAAAAAAAGCCAAAATTCTTGAGTCAAGGAATATTTCTTTAGGGCTCCGCAAGCAACTTGCCAAAACACTTGTTTGGAGCATATTAATGTACGGCTGTGAGACATGGTACTTATCTGAAAGTGATAATCATCGTATTGCAGTATTACCTTGTGTTTATATAAATTACAAATTAAGTGTGGTATTTAATTAGTAGTCTTTAAGAGATTTAGTGGTGACCCAACGCTTTTTAAGGTCTCATGAATATATAGGCTTACAAATTTATGAATCCTCAGAAAATTCAATGCTGTTCCCTTTATAAATACGATTGAAACATAAAAATTATAATAATTTGCGGGCGAAACATTAAATTTACAGCTTAATAGTCGTTTTTATGGTCCATTCTGAAAACTTGAACACTAGAGCATGAATTTATAACCGCATTTAAATCGCCGCGTCCGCTAGAAATTCCTGAAAATTGCTGAAATATATTCAACAACTTATCACGTTAGAGAGAAGTGGAGGGCTTCAGATGCTGAAAAGTTCTCGATTAAAAAGCGCCATATCGGCGGCTCCTCACGAAAAGGAGATGTTCGAAGCAAAGCAGTATCCTAACGGTTAAAAGCTCTAATAGAAATGATCTGTAACGAAATAAAATATATCAAGTAACACCTGGCATTGTAAAGTTTACCCGATTTACTTAAGTAATCTACGTCAAACAGCAAAAATATTATAGTTCTAACCTCATAATTATATTGTATTAAAAAAATAACTTTGTTGTCTGCTTCTGCTTCATTACCATCAGCTTTTATTCGTCTACTACTAAACGTAAACCAACATTCATACTATCCTTCTCATTCTTCCTGCTTTTCTTTTGATGTGGTGATTCTATTTAGAAAGACATCGGCCAACACCCCTTTGCCGGTTCTTGGGAGCCATTCCAACACCATGTTTTATCATCAAAGATATTTTCAGCAAAAGTGTCTTGCCATTAAAGAATATCAATTATTACGGTATCGTCTATTATTCAATTGTGTCTTCAGAGATCGTACTGAGCGAATGTAAATTACATCTTGTTCCGATATCCCTTATTATTATTATATTAGTATTTGTATAACGCTCTTTTATGACCGAATGATCATTCCAAAAGCGCTTCTTTGCCTCTCTGACTAAAAAAGGTAAGAGTAACACAAGTGTACCTAGGAACATACGAATGTAAGTTTCCCGACAAACTCATGAGCAGCAGCTTTGTGACTTGAAAAATAGCAACTATAGTAAGAGACATATTTTAAGTGATTAGTTAATCGCAAAGCTGCTTTCTGACATCCACACAATCTGTCACATTCAGCCCTGCAAACGAGAGACTTCAGTTCTGGCAACAATATGCATCAGAGGATTTCATTACTCCAAAGGAAGGCCTCCCAACTGGCAAGAACCTTGACTGGTGGACCTGGAAACCCCTGAACAGATTAAGAACCGGCGTTGGTAGAACAAAGGACAACCTCGAGCGATGGGGAACGCTTCAGCAGGGAGAGTCACTATTGTGTGAGACCTGCCGACTGCCTCACACATAAGATCCTGCTCCATGTGCCCAACAAGCTGCACATCTCAGGATCTAATGCTGGGCAACACATGGGCTATCGATGTGGCCAAATACGAGGCAAAAATAATTTGATATCGCTGACACGAAGAAAAAGAAGAAGGTATTCGTAAATTTTAATAAGATCTGTTTATTAGCCCGACGCTCCCAATATCTTTGCTATTTGATTCAGAAGTGACTAATTTTAATTTTCACCACTCTCGCAAAATATTATCGCAATGAATTATTCACGATTTTAAATATATATATTTTTTTAATGTTTTTTTTCCGGTTACGCCTATTTTCTTGAAGCAGCTATTAAGGTACCCCCTACTTAAGATAATGAATTTACGGGGGGTCATATATTAGCAATGCGGGGCCCTCGGTGCTGGGGGGTCCCTGCGTTGTTAAGGACTCTCCTCTATTGGGCTCTTGATCCCTCGATCGGGAATTGATGTGAACTCCATGATGCAGCCAGATTGCAAATGATGAAGCCTGAACCATATGCAAAACGATTTTTTTTAAGTATTATTGCATTCTGTCAAACTGCTATTAGTCTTGTCGCAAAAATGAAATTAATTCATTAATATGAAAAATAAAATGTTTTTTATGTGTACAGGAGAATAGCGAAAGTCGGTAATGGAAATTTTTTATCTGTTTATTCTATGGCACTTGCCATTTTCAAATATGGCTAAGAAGATTTACATCGTTAATAACCGTGTCAGAAAATCCCATAACCCAGTGTTACCGATGCCAAGTACATGAAATCATACAGCTCAATTCAATTTATAACTCAAATTTATTTATTTCCTTCAGAAAAAAATCTGATTTTATTTCATAAGATTTTGAAGCAATATATATATAATACAATATATATAATAATACCAAAAATAATATATTTTAATATATTGTAGGTACTTATTATTAAGTACTAAAGAAAACAATAAAAACAAGCAACAGAAAATTCTAATACACAGATGATTCCATATTTGGAATCATCTGTGATAGATGATACGAATTCTCGAAGCTCGTGACTGAACTGAATATACTAACATTCTTATTCAATATTAATCTCATAAATGCTGCATGTGGTTAGTTGATCCGCTAACGTTAGATTACAGTTCGCAGTATCATCAATTTTTACGGCGAATCACTATGAATGGGACGTGTTCACGTGACAATTTTCGTCTACAACCAATATTGATTAATATACTATGACTGAAATTTTACGGGTGATGAATCAAATTCGCACCAAATTGATGAAAATATTTTTTATTTTAGTCTCAGTATAATATGTAAGGACATAGTAATACGATAAAAGATCTGAACTTTAGGTTTTATTTGTATTTAGTTCAACGTGTAAAGTTTTACATCGAACATTATTTCAGATCAGAAATTTAATATTGCTGCTCGATCTGAGTTGAGTGCCTTGCTTGAGGCGTGTGTATGTGTGTGATTATTTTCCAATAGCATGTTATTTTTAGTGGGGGAGTGATCTCTCCTACTTGTATGAGAACTTAAGCGTGTTATTCTGCCGTGAGAGAGTAATAAGAGAGGAAAGTGCTTCTTAAAGCCAGGGATATTCAAAACACTTAAAAAATAATTTAAATATTGAATCGTCAGAAATAGTTCATAATCACTGAAATAATTAAAAAAGTAAATCGATAAAAAAAATGCTTTAAATACACCATAAATGAGACGGCCTACACAAAAAAAAATACATAAATATTGAAAGTTTTGAATTCAGCCACTCTTTAGGACATAGTCTTCTGGAAGATTTTCTTTAAAAAAATGATACTTTGATACTCACTATGAAGGTTCTTGTACGTTCCCAGATGGACTATTGTGTGCAGAGATGTTGTGGGACAAGACATAGACAATCGAGGCTGACAGAACTGCATGGCGACAATATGTGGTGACTATATACATCAAATATGGTACAAATATGGAAAAAAGATAACTTAATAAAAGTAACAACAAAAATACTACGTTTTGCGTAATTACTTGAAATTATTATGAGGCAAAAAAATACTGTGAAAAGAAAAATATTTAAAAACTCGTAAAAATATAACATTATTTTTCTCTCTATAATTATTATTTTATAATATTTATGTATCGTAGGTTGATTTTTAATAATTAATAAACCGCTAAATATTGTAGAGTATGGTTTCGAACTGTTTCAGGATAGTCAAGTAAATAAAAGCTAGCTACTTTCACAAATGTGCCAAGTGTACAAGTATCGATTAGGTTAGCCATTGAGTTAAAACGCTCGTCTTTTATTCGAAAGATCGTTGGTTTAATCTCCAATAAAGCTTGAAAGAATGTTATGATTTTCAAAAAAACAATAACTTTAATTTGTCATGTTTGTGCTTACATTTAAATTATTATTTTCCGTCTGCGGTCCTCAATCTGTGATCCCTGTTTCTCAACCCTTTGCAGCCTCCCTCGGCATCGCGTGCGCTCCAGTGATATTTCGATATTCCTTGTCTAATGAATAGGGAGCATTACCTGCGCGGGTGGGAACTACCACCGAAACAACCAAACCTACCTCTATCTCCGTTACTGAAACAGGATTATAGACGTGTACTTTTATAACAGTTTTCCTGGATTCCCACGTACAAGAAAATGTATCGCTTAAAGTTTCCAACAAACGCATCACATGAATAGACGACATCATAAGACTTTTTAAGACTTTTTGAATAATTCTTAATACTACTTCTAGAAGTTATGGTTTACTGGAGAAACCTCTGCTTGGTTGGATTTAAACGGTTAATCCGGATATTATTTATGAGTGGAACATAATTTTTAGATGATAGATCAAGGAAAATTATAAATTGGCAAACAGTTTATGCGGGATTATCTAACATCGTTTCTTATGGTTGTTTGCCGCGACCGTTAAAAATTAAAAAAATGTGCACAAAAACGAAAAAAGCGAGAGCGAAATAACGGGATTCCACTGTAATTTCGATGCGGAGCACCGGTTTAGATCCACTGCTCGGCTCTTGCTTCCTTGTCTCATGTTTTGCCGGTGTATGGAAGCTCGCAGTAATTAATACTTTCAATCAAGCTTGAAACGTTTGACTAATGGCATAACGAATTTATCACATTAATGGATTACATCACCTTGAGTATGTGGCCATTAAATAAACATGGCTATTGCATTTGCCTTTCAGATTCGCTCTTGTTAGCGGTTTTTACTCTCTCCCATCATTAAAATCTCTTCAGGATTATATATTAACACTTGATCGATCATGCTAAAGAGTACATAAATGAATAAACTCATAATGAAGACTAGTGAAACTAAGCACGGAATTTTTAAATTAATATTATTATGTTATAAAGTAAATGCTTACAATACTAGTGGCACTGTATTTTAGTTACGTAAACACATACAGGCGTATACCGACAGATAGTGATATTATTTATATATTCCTCAAAAAGTCAGATTTACAAATCACCGAAAAATGTGCCTCAGATAATAAGGTACCCTCTCTTTTAGTCAACTGACTTCTGCCTTGGAGGTGTTCAGTATCCATTTATGTTCCCAAGTGAACCATCAGTAAAGATATGTACTAGAGCAAGGAATGTGCAGTGGCAGCTGGCAAAACTAAGTGGCGGAAATTTTTGGTTAACATATGTTCCATATATGGAACGAATATGGGAAGAATAAGTGATAGTGATGCAGTAATCTCTTTTTGCTTACCTGTTACATATGGCTATGCGCTGAATGAAGTTTTTTGATACGCCAACGTCAAAGACACTCACGTATCGTCTATTTATTACAGTTATTCACTGTGAATGGATACGCTGTCAAACCCTTTCCACATCCGCTCTGTACATGTGTTTCTGATGGAAACACTTCACAGAGCACTACAAAAAGCTTAAAAGTTAGCAAGTGGCTGAGGGCCTTCCCGAATCTTTGACGCAGCATACGGCTTGTCAACATTTCGTCGCTCGACACTCAAACCGGGCGGACGTGTCTAGTCATCCTACCTATAGGATGGCACACCGTTGTGATTGTGATATCACGCAAATAAATCGTCGCTTAGACGATCACCGTTTGCTGCTGGAGAGGCTCTTAAAGGCTGTTGGATGCGGGATGGATGATGCACTGACATCCGTTGGTGTGGACCCTCCACCCAACCCGACAAGTCTGCCGACTTCCCGCAGAAGGCGCTTACCTCGAGCGTGCAAATCAATTCCGGCTACCTACGCTGAAGCTGTCAACATTCCTGTGTCGATGTCACTTAACTGTGACAGCGGAGACTCCGAACTTGCCGTCAATGAATCCGCTTCGAGTGAGGCCACCGAAGAGGACTCCTCGGAAGATACTATCGAAGGAGCCCCTGCTGTTTCGAGCAAGGCTCCCAAGGACTCCCGTTCTCAGCTGGGACGAATCATCGTTCGAGGAACTGGAGTACCTGAGTGCTTTCTCCGTGGATGTCCTCTCCCTCCCCCGAGCAATCTTTCCGGAGAAGTTCAACGCTCTAAGTTGAGTCGCGCCTCTCCGCATGGGGAAAGGCAACAACATTCAGCACGTCTGATGATCCGTGGTTCTGCAGCTCCTTCAAAAAACGTTACTGGAGTGAAGATGGCGTATCTTCACGCCAAGGGCCTTCACCCAGATACATCGGCTGAGGACTTCCAGAGCTTCTTGGCAGCGACCGCTGCATTCAATCCTTCTTGGATGACCATCAAGAGGATTGTCAGCAGGTGGACGCTGTCAACTTCTTTCAAAGTCAGGGTAATCGCGACTTCGCTGGAGTCTCTCATGGAGCCTCAAGTGTGGCCTGAAAGGACCATCGTTCAACCCTGGATACGCATAAGACGAAAGAGTCGCAGTGAACAGTGGTTGAAACCAACTTGAGTGAAGATATTGACATATTTAGTGTAATATTGCTTTAAATTCAGTACTGGTGTTTATGGAGGCGAAATGTTACACGTTTTATTTTGTGACAATAATGCCTTGTTGCAAGATTCTGTTGCTGCAAACCAATCCACCGGATTGATACTACGAAGAAAAATGCCTTGTTATTTGTGAGTCTATCATGATATTCTTATGACAGGGTTTTTGTTGTTACAAGTCAAACTATTTATCTTGAGTCTTCTGACGCTAGTTCTGAGTGTGAGGTCAGTGATACTAAATGTGTCAATAAATTTACAACACCACATTTATGTTACCTATTGTATTTTTATTTTATTATTATTGTACTTCAGAAATGCATTGAATTGATAAAATTTGTAATGTTTCTGCAAGGAAAAAAATAAATAAAATTGAAATTGAAAATTGAAAACAAAACCTCAGACTAGAAGTTTCGACGTTAGTATGCTACATGCGTGTCTCGGGTTGCCTTCCTTGGTGATTTGTTGCCACTCCGCTTAATTTCGTGAGCTTGGAAAAGTGGTAGTTATGTCAAGTCTTGTTTGGTGTCTGTCTGTACAAAATAGTTTCAAGAGGAGTATTGAACTCTTTGTGTCATGTCTGGTCAGGTGGGGGTTTCGAAATGTTGGCAAACTGTGGCGCAGAAGCGCTTGAAGGCTGTATAGTTTTTTCTACTGGCAACAAAGTCCGTGTATCTGACTGGCCCTGATACCGGTCGAACATCCTCAAGGAGCGCAACTCGAGCAGAGTGGTGCAGCGGGCAGTCCCAGAGGACGTGAGTTGCATCCTGGGGGATACCGCCGCCACATTGACACTCTGCCGAGCGTATATTTGGGCAGTTTAGCCTGAAAAGGTGCGCCCTGAAAAATCCGTGACCGGTTAGAAACTGGCTGGTGTAGTAGTCCGGTATGAGCCACTTGGCGGTCAAGCGCCCCACTCCGAGTGTGAGAGGCGGGTGACTTTCCTGTAGGCATTGCTGCCTTTGGTAGTGATCGCCTTGATGTGAGGCAGTAAGGATAATGTGGAGTCAAGAGTAACTCCCAGGTAGACAACGGACTGGGCCTGTTTGACCCTTGTCCCCTGGAAGTTTTTGATGGGAGGGCGTGCATCGTTAAATTTGCCCTTGAGGAGGATGGCTTCTGTTTTGTGGGGGGCAAAGGACAGTTTGTTGTTGCTTCCCCAGGATGCAATGGAGTCGAGGAAGGTTTTGGTTAGAACCTCGATATCGGAACGGGATCGCGCTTCCACGGTCAGCAGGGCGTCGTCTGCGTATGCCCTGATCTCGCAGCCGGGTGGCAGCGGAAGGGAGAGAAGGTCGTCGAAGAGGATGTTCCACAGAAGCGGTCCGAGGACCGATCCCTGTGGGCACCCCCTGGTGACCACTCTCTCGACGAGTGTGGAACCGGTGTCAATGATGATGCGCCTGTCCGAAAAATAGGACTGGACGCAGCTGTACAAGTTGGACGGGGTCCCGCGAAGCCTGAGCTTCGCTAGGACCAGCGGCCACCATGCGCTGTCGAAGGCTCCCGAGATGTCCAAAAGGACCGGAAGGAAATCTATTAAAAATATATTTTTTTAACCTCCATCGGAGACTTTCCCACGTCCATGGTTTGGTAAGTTGAATCGGCAGCCGGGACGACTAACAGTTGGATAGGTAACCGCGTATTATCGGATAAAATCCCTGATATAAAACCAGTATAACAAATCCTAGAGTGTAAGAACATTATTTGTCATACCAACAATGCGATTCTAAACAATTTACCTTACCTAATCTAAGGAATTAATACTTTAACTTCAGAGGAGCAACGAACGTGAAAATAACCAATCTTACGTATGTGTTCCATTGATTGCAGGTCAGATGTTAAATGGCATTATTTATCGGACAAATTGTTCTTCTTTGAACCGATTAAATCTAGAAGGTAATTTAGTATACTAGATTGCTACAAGATCTTTCTGTCCTTTGGTTAATAGATCAAATTGAAATCTTATTTTTGCTCTCTTGATATTTTTTTTAATTTACTAGAATTGACTATCTTCAATTCCGTACATCAATCCTTTATCAGTGATTTTCCTTTATTTTGTGTTTACAGTCTTGAGCTCAGCATCCAGGAATGCCGACGGAGTAGCAGGTAAATCACGTGATGCAGCTTAATGAGCTCGGTGCTCTCTGCTCGACAATCCTCTCATTTGAAGCCTCATGAATATTAACACCTGACGACTTAACGAAGCATACAACTACTCGACACCATGTCTGTGTCCCTTTCTTACAATATGCATGGTTTCATCTTCTATTTTATGGAAATCACGAGCAGCCATTCTAAGGCTTTTTCATTCCAATGCTCCTGAGGCCTGGAAATTTTTGGAACGGATGAACTAGGAGAAAGTTTTAGTGGGATGCAAGGCTGAGAATGGGATAATATTATCTGGAGGGGATATGAATACTAGGCAGTAATCGGTTCAGGTATCTCGGAATCACCGTGCCCGTAACTTCCTTGATTGGTAAGTCGCCTGTGGAAGAAAACATGCTCCAAAGCAATATTTTACAAAAAAATCTCTTAACGAAAAAATAACTTAAAAAACGCATAAATTAATTGAGTTATTAAAATAAAACAAGTCATACATTAAATTATCTGTCTTGTCTATGCAAAACTAACATAATTCAAATTATCATCTTTGATTAACCTTTTTCAATACAATATTTAAATTAGGTTAAGTTTTAAATATTATGTACAACTCGTCTTAACGGATGCTCTGAATAAAGAGTTTCTAAAATTCTACCAAAATGTCACTTGGTAAGCTATACAATGATCATCAAGCACCAGTGTTTCCTCATTCATATAATCTAGATCTCTTCAAGAAACAGATAAATATACACTGGCAGTATCCCCAATCCACACACAATGAGACTATCTGTTTCTCAAATTCAAGTATCGTAGAGCCTACTGGTCTCAACTGATTGTGCTCTTCTGCATGCGATTGCACAAATAAAAATGTTTAAAAAAAAATTTATTATTATTATTACAGATTTTATTTAAGCATTCAAATATTCCTACCTATTTTTGCTTAATATTTTGGACTAGCAACATTGGATACAATCTCACCATCATCATCGTCATTAGCATGTCTACTCTCTTGACTGGAGCATATGGCATTCACAAGCTACCACCACAAACACACTTTATGAGCGTCAAAAATATAACATTAAACAAATAATTGTATATATTGTTTTCACTGCTGTGATAAAAAAGGATGATAAATCTGCAAGTGAAAAAGAGACATATATATGGTGTTGAAATCGTGTACTTTTCTGTGTGGCTGACTTCATCCACGAGGTGACCCAGCCAATTGAGACTTCTCCCTCCCCCTCACAACCAACTCCTTCCTCTTCACTGAAGCTCATTGACTACTCTGCGGAGACAAAGGATGCTGAGCTTATTGCATTAATTTTTCTCCTGGCGCATATCTGCGTAGGCACTACTGCTTCCTGAAATTAAAACTCAAGTGAATCCTTAAGAATAATATAAATTTTTAATCCAATACTTTGGCAAAGGATATTAAGTTTCAAACAGGATTCTTCTAATAAGATAATTCATATGCAAATTAATTCATTATTAGCACAGGTGGGCACATGGGCACATAATTTTTTACTAAGGATTAAATAGATAAGAATTTCATACTTTATTTTAACACGGATCACACTCAGCACTGTTTCACTTGTATGGAGGCTGCAGTTTCACGATCTATTCGAAACTTTTTTTGTGAAATTTTTATTTATTTAATATTAAAATTGATCTCAAAGTGAATGCTAAAATTATAAATAACATTACTAAGGATTTTGCTTAAGAAATAATTACTTTTCATTTAATGTACAAGTATTAAAATGTGAAATGAAAAAAATAGCTGTACTTTAAATTTAAACTATACTTTTATTTTATAAGAAAACAGCTGTCTCCAAATAGACACGCTTTCAGCTTAATATTTGTTTTTTATTTGTACCATGAATTATTAAAATCTATGTTTCCTTCGGGTATACAGGTGTTCTGAGGCAAGGCATAGACAATCTTCGATGACCGTATGATCCAAATGTAGAGCGAAAATGCTAAAAAAATGTACTATATTATGATTAAAAAATATCTTTCTACGAAATTATTAATACTGTGAGTGTTCAAACAGGTTACAATTTCAAAATTACAATACACACGCTATCACATTTTTCATATTACGTTCAAACCACCGAAGATATTTTATTCCATTTATTATTTTTATTCTATGATTCAAAGTAAGAACCATCTCAAAGAGGCGAGCCTGATGGATCGGTCACATCATGCGCCACGATCGTCTTCTTCACGACATTGTGGAAGGGATGGTTGAGAGTATAAACTGTAGAAGGCGCCCTAGACGGGAGTGTTTGCAGCAAGTCTTCGAGGATATAAGTTGCAGCTTTTATGCTAAGCTACAGAGGGTTTCAGAAGATCAAGAAGAGTGGAGATCGAGATGCAAGATTTTGTTGCTGCAAATCAATACACCGGAATGATACTACTACGAAGAAGATTTACATCCAGTACATCGTCTCTTTTTTGTCATCAATCGTATTTAATTTTTTCATGAAATATAATGATGATATATGCGATATATTCAATATAATTAGCGGATACTGTATAGAAAAAAAATGTAAAATGTAAAATGTTAATGTTTGAGAATGAATGGTGATCTTATATTTTGTATCCTTTATACTTGTAAACGTCAGTTGTGTATCTAAATCTGCCAGTGTTTCTCAATCTCAATTACCGCCAGCAAACACAAGTTTGTGTGTCCCCTCCCGCTGTGGTGGTCCCCGTGTCGCACTTGCTCCAGTATAACTCGTCAGACGTCGCTCCACCGAAAATAAAGTTATTAAACTTAATATCAACAGTGTTGCGGAAGATATCATGCAGATGCGTACTGGGACATGTGTATTGTATGTTTTTAAATTAAAGTAAAACAATATATACTGCCGTGTACAAAAATACATTATGAAACCATACAAGTTGCTTAAAAACTAAATGTCCACCAATACAATATGTGAGTGATAAGCAAATTTATATATATATAATCGTGTAGGAAACAACAGGGTCAGATCCTGTGTGCCCAGAAGTGGGCGACGTCGATGGCGTTACTCTCGGCCATCATCAGGTCTTCCTGGACACAGCGCACACTCTGGAAGGTGTGACAGGGTCTGCTTCACGCCGCAGTCATATTCAGTCAGTCCGCTGTAAAACTACCAGGCTTTCATTTGTGTCCTCGTCTTGCACACTCCGGTCTGAAGTCTGTTAAGGGACCTCCATATATTCCACTCCTGGTTGTGTCCAGGGGCTAGGTCCTCTTTCGGGGCAATCCAAACATTCCCCTCAGTTGCGCCTCTCCACATGCCGCAGGGTGGCCTCAGGTATCACCAGTTCCGTTGTCGACCGTAGGAAACTTTTTCTTGATTTGAGCCGTGTGGTTATCTTTTGATACCAAAACATAGGGTGGAGGGCGTCATGGGTTGCTTTGGAGAGCTCCTTCTTGGTGATGACTTCTCGCCGTATGTTTGGTGTGGCAATACCCGAAGATTCGAACAAATTAATTATAAGAAGAAACGCAGAAATTCATGCAACAAAATAATCGCAAACAAAACATCTAAAAATTCTTATCAACTCTATAAATCTAGATATTTTTTATCGATTTGCTGAACTGTGCAATACCGGCGATAGGTGTGAATTTGATCCATCACCCGTAAAAATCCATTCACATATTAAGGAAAATTGACGGTAGACGAAAGTCGTCCCGTCAAGACTACCCATTCATAGTAAATTCCTCACGCATCTTATCTAAGTTTCACTATATGTCTTTAAGAATACTCCAGTATGTTCCCCTAAGCCCGATCCTGCACCATCTGCATAACTCTCGCAAGCCTTAATGAGCAGAGTTGCTGTTCGCGAGATCTGCACGCATCTCATCCTTATTGCATCCCATATTCTGCAACTATGCAAACAATACCAGACCGTGACGGTGCACTACATCTTTGACAACTGAAACACTGACTTAGTGCTCGAGCTGCGTGGCTTGGTATTCTCGTCAACGATTTATTTATCAATTTACTAAACACATACTCGCATGTGACTACAAAATAATAATATCTCTCTCATTCCTATACCATATACTTGTATAATCCACAAATAGAGTGTATGACCGTCAAACAACCACTCAATTAGCTGACAGTTTTATCTCTATCAGTCATTCTTGCGTCATAAATATGTTTTTTTTTATTAAAAACATAGAAGCGTAGACAAAAGGCAGATTTTATTTTTAAATAATTTCTTAGGTTGCGTCCATATTTAGAACTATGGTTTTAGGTTGAGCCGTGTGTGACAAATTTCTCACTTTCTCCAATATTTGGAACGCCTTTGCACGTCATCTTCAGATACAAAATTTAAGGAAATTTATTTCTTATTTTATGAGACCCGCTTTCCAGTTAAGGATTTTTTATAATATTTATTAAATTAATTTAATAATTAAGTTTATTTTTTATATTTCATCATATCATAATTATTTGACGGATCTATGCTGTCACAGAGTGCTATGGTGAGACGCAATCAATTTATTTTTAAGGAGACCGGATATTTAGCCTTACACACCTCACTCTATTAGACTAGAATTTTATAAATCTCAGTGTTATTTGCGTTAAGATCATTTTAATTTAAGTTTTTTATTGATCATTTTTTAATGTGAATCACAAACTACTTATATCATATTTCATATTACTCCTATATCTCTTTAATAAAAAAAATTTCATAATGAAGCATAGATAGGTATACAAAAAGAAAGATAGATATTAATGTGCTAACTTATACAGTTTATCTTGCATGTGATACTGAAAACAGAACCATCGGTGCTTTAGAGCAGCTTCAATAGTACAGTGAAAGCTCACCGTCTCACTTCTCAACGTTCGATTAACATAAAAATCTTCATCAAATATCAGAATCGTTATTATCAGAAAATTATGTAAATATATTTTCGTTGATTTTTAAAAATATCTCCTCGCCCTACTTTCGTGATTTTTAAGTGTACCTTGAGTTAGAGCCCCTCGTATTTCTTCAGCGAGTTATTTCAGGAGCGCTCAGCCAAACCCTCTATCAGGCAGCCTTTCAGGAGGAAACGAAATATTTCAGTTTCTTTTCTTATCACTTACTTTCAACGTCTCGATTCACTAAACACAACACGCATGCGGCGATCCTTAAACTGCTAGACTTAACATGAAGATATACTATTTTGTGACATACATGATTTTATATTATTTATATCAAATGTTAAAACTGAAAAAATTATAGCTTTCTTTAATGTATTATTTTTTGAAGGTAGTTAAACTAATCGTATGAAAATCACTTTTTTATTTAAATACATATCTACAGGACAATACTGACAAAATATGATGAAGAAAGGTCATCAGCAGCTTCTACAACACCTGCAATTTTCAAGAAAAGCTTAGTGTGCTAAGGTGTAAATTATTTATTTACTAACAATTATCGACAATTCTGCCTTAATGCATCGTCTGAAGTGAGTAGTTATCGTGGGAGGACTTTTGTCTACCTCCATTGATTTTTCAAAAATAGATATCAAGAATTTAAAACGCTACTAATCACATACTGGATTTATTAATAAGTGTTTTTAAATTTATTATAAAAATGTTGAAATTTCGCTTCGTCGGTAATCAAACCCATGAATCTTGCATTGAGAGCGAGCTCTTTATCTCTAAAAACTGCCGCCTTTAACAGCTGTTACTATCCAGATATATTAGTCAGTTCTCACACAAAACCACCACCGAATACATTACTTAGTTGACAGTACTTCTTAATGATCATACATCGTATTTTAAGGATAATTTATCTAATGTTTTTGTTCTCTTGGAACAACCGTACCTTAGTTGGATTATTTTAACTAGCAGAATCTAAGGAATATATTCATGGTATCTAAGGCTGTTGTGCTGGTGAAATAATCTTCTTAGTTTTCCCGCCCGTATGCAGAGTCATTCTTTGGCTTAAGATGACCAACTTAAGACCCCCATACAGAAACATTTCTAAAAGTAACCAACCAATTAATAAAGGGTCCGCCATATAACTTTTTTTTTCAACTAGTGCTTATTTCGTGAATGGTTACACTTAGCTCATGTCTCATTTGACAAATAATTAGTTTTATCCTTCCGCTGAAGGAATATGGTTGTGTCTACGCTTGAACAATGCTGGAAAATATTGCGATATTACTTTGAAAATCAGGCCATTTTTCTTCGAAAATGAGCAAGGAGTGGCCGTTACAGTCAATGGCGATCGTTATCGGGCCATTTTCGTTCACAAAAATTGAAGAGGAGAATATTGGCAACATTTGGTTTCAACAAGACGGCGCTACGTGCCATACAGCCGAAGCTACACTCGATGTTTTGCGCCACATTTTCAAAAAAAAAAGTTATTTGGCGGACCCTTTAGCTACTTTCCTTTAGCATGATTAAAGTGAAGAAGCCTCAGCCATCGACTCAACATAAATCTTAAGAAACGTCTCTCCAAACGAGTATTAAGTTGGTTACCTTGAGTCAAGGAATATCTCTGCATACAAGTGTTAAACATGCTAGGAGATTAGCTAAAAAAATATGAATCATCGAGGTTAAGAAATATTATCAGTTGTTTTTTTTTTAATATTAAGTAAAATAAAATATTCTTCCTGTGACGTTAGTCTCCTAAACGAGATTACATAAATGAAAAGTTTGAAGAGGTTTGGTTTGTGTTGTTGAGGCAGGGGTCGCCATCTCGAGCCGGGTGTGCGGCAGTCGATGTGCCGTGTTATTCGAGTCCTGAATAATAAAATCCTTTGTCATGTTAACTCTAATATCAATATAACGCGAGCGGCCCGCGAACGGACTCAGTGGCGTTCCTCAAGGTTCAAGTCGAACACCCTTTGTAACGAAAATTGACCAAACTTTTTCATGTACAAACAAATACTAGATAGTGAAACAATTTTAATTATATTTTTGATTTATTTTATTTTGATACTATTTCTGAAGACATTATAACAGTATCTTTGTTTATATTGCTTATTAATTTAGTATTTAAACGGCATAAAATATATTTTCAAACAATAGATTTTTTATATGAAAACAGCAACAAATACAGTATAAATAGGTTCATCGAGACATAAAAAAATCAATGTATTATTATTTTTAAAACACATTCAATAATGCATTTTTTTTATTTGTAGCAGAGATTTTTCTTGTAGTTTTTTTGTTATTTTTTATGTAATGGTCCTTTTTATGTTGTTCTTTTTAATTGAACCTCTTGTTAAGACTAAATGGTCAAGGCCTTGGGAGCATCGGTTTACAAAGCTTAAACTTTTTGTTTTTTATGTTAATACATATAGAAGAACATTGCCAGACGATGATAAATAACACAACGGCTCGGTATTCACATATTGTTGGTTTTTAAGTGAACTGGTTAGTTTTCATGAGATGACTTTTGCTAGCCATCAAATTTCATTAATATACTCGAACATTGATAGATGTTTATACTTAATAGGCAAGTGCTATAGCTGAGTATATTACACCTAAGCCTTTTTTTGTGCGATAGATGCGTTCCGTGGTAAATCGCACAAAAAAAACGCACAAAAAAAGCTATAATTTGCATAAAAAAGGGAAGATGCGTTCCCTGAATTTTAAAAACCGCATAACTTCAAAATCGCTCAAAAAAAAGTCGCACAAAAAGAGGTCTGAATGTATTTATATTCATTGATAATAACTTGGCAAGCTTCATACCGCCACAGAATCAATAAATATTAAGTCAACTTATTTGACCTATTCAGTTTTATTAAGTTAAAATGAATAATCAAAATGTTTTCATACGAGATGGCGTTGTGTGCACACTGATGATGTATATAATTCTATCATAAAGAAAAAGCCTTTTCCCCATACAAAATGTACGAAAAAATATATTCCTTCATAATTTTTTCCCGTAATTTTTTCACAAAGTTGTAATAGTTATTTTTCTGTTTTGAGAGTTTTCCGAGATTGAGACGAATCTAACAAATAACAAATCATGAAATCAGTCCAGCCATTCTTGAGTTATAATTGGTGTTACTAACACGACATTGTTATATTATATATAGTTAGACCTTATAGTTTGATTAAAAATGTATTTTTTGCTTCGCTGAGCATTGAACCTGTGATATCTCTAATGATATTTGAACACTTTATTCTTTCAACCATACCATGTTGCCATTTAACTTAAGTATTACTGGTGAACTTAGGGTAGGACGATAACAATTGTAATTCACGTTGATTTTTTTCTGAATACGCCATTGCCTATTTGCAGCCCATCTACAGCTACGACGATTTGAAATTCAAATTCCTGTCTCGAGGGGCCGCGTCTCCATGCGGGCCCCTTCAGCAGCCCCCGGGGGCCACGAACGGGCCGCTGGGGGGCGCTACGGCCCGCCGGGGAACACCCCTGGACGCGCAAGAAGAAACTCAAGGCGTTAAATATTATTTATGGGAAAACATTTTAAGAGTAAAGGTTGTTTGAAGGGAATAGGTTATTTATGGAAAATGTTGGGATATTTTTATCAACAATAAAAAATAAAATATGAAGTCCAAATGTTAGCAAAGAGGAGAAGATTTCTTTTCTCAGTTAAGCTAAGAAGCTTTTTCAGTAGTGATATTTCACACATCATCTTAACATCCTCCTCTCTCTCAAAAAGGTGTTTTTCCGTCGCGTGAGGGCATGATGACGAGCAGGTCAGCAAAACAAAAACTTTTTCAGAAACACATTGACTTATATTTACGATAAAACTTAACAAATTTAGGGCTAGACCTAGGCAGAGCATTAGGTCGAGGCGAAATACAATATCTCTCGCCGAAGGGCGGGGGCCGACTGATCGCGCTCGTCGGCGCTGTCGCTCTGGCGCCCCAAGCGGCGCTTACTACTAATAACTAGTGCCAACTGCCAATGTGTCGGACACATTCATGTACGACAAACGTCAGAAATAAGAGACGAAAGATTGTATATCGAGGTTTTCAGTACCAGTCAGCAAGGGCTACATCATGCTGATGTCAACCTTTAGTTGTCATCCAATGATTTTGTCACATCACTAATCCGAAAAATTTATTGTATTATTAAAAATTGATAGTTTTATTTCACAAATACGAGTAGAAGCTATTTAACTTTATAAACCTGAAAATTTCAATTACAATTTAAAATGGTTATCATGAGTCTTACATTTATAGATAATTCCAAGTCTAATATTTTTCGTTTTGTAATCAAAACAATAACACATAAATAATTAATTAACCTGTAATTATAAATCACTCTTCTACAAGTTTAATTATAAATACTACAATCACACATTTAATTTAAAATAACATTTGTATGATTCTATTACTATGTTTCCACGGTAGCTTGAGTAGTTATTTTTCATACCTTTACAATATATTTGATTTGAAAACATAGTTCCTAGCACAAATAAAAATATCTACATACATTATTTAATCGTATATTTAATACTATTTTGTAAGAAATAATAACGTATTTATTAACATTTATTGAAATTCCCCGTTTCATAAAGCGTCTCCGCTTCGCCGGGATCGTCATCGGGGCGCATGGTGGAGAGATGAGAAGCATTATTCCTAATCAAAGAACTGCTCGAGAAGCACATTGTGATTTATTTTAAATAAATGACTGACAAACTTCGGTCATCTGCCCGGGATAGTATATTCTGCGTTCCTCCCAGGTGCCGGACAGACTCCGACTGACACTGCTGGCAGTATTGTCAACTCAGCGCCGAAATTAATTGTTGCCACTAGGCAAACTATGGCGCTCCCCATGACAGGACTTGTCATAAAAAAATGGTGCCTGCAAGCGCCTTGTCTTATGTCACTTATATATATGCGTGACAGACGAGCGAATAAAAATAAGGGACGAATGATATTATATCAATGCTTTTCGGCACCAGCCTGTAAGGGCCATATCGAGTTGATATCAAATTACATTATTCATTTAACAAAGAATATATATATAAGTGTGATTAATATTTTTATATAATACATGCAGAAACTCAGTTTTCAGCAAATCTCAATCTTCTCAAACAAGATGTTTTTCTATATAATAGATGCATCCAAGATCTGATACATCATTAATCCTGCTACACTCTTTCACCTCGGTATCATGAATGCAGGTATCACTCGGGATTCACGCGGGTTTCTCACGGAATCGCTCTTATGGATAAACCACTCAGGATATCCGCCTCCGGATGCATCTTACGCCGTGATGAATACTCTTTCAAGAGAGTCGTTCACTAATTGCAACGTATAATTACCTGCGCCAGTTCTACTTGGTATTTTATAATAAAGTGAGACATTTTTGCACGAAGACTTAGCGCGAAAATTTGGCGCGAAAAATTGGCGCGAGTATCATGTTTTTCGCCAATATTTTTATTAAGCATTTTATTGTTAGAACTTGAGTTTTATATATACAAGAGATCACAACAAATTGGTCAAAATTGTCTAGTGAGCTCTATGTTGTTAACGGGATGGCAGAATTCTGCATGCGAATAATAAATGTGATATTCGTATAATATTAATTTTAGTGTTTATTGTGGTCTTTTTTATGATTAGCTCTAGATTGCGTTAAGAAGAGAACACAGATAAATCTGTTAAAAAATTAAATAGATATTATAAACAACGTTTGAGAGTATAAAAGAAAATCATCTTATAAAACATATCATCCAACAAAACAGCTAAAAAAATAATTAATTATTCAGGAATAAACAAATGCATAAAGAAAACAAACAATTTATGAAAGTCATCTCCTCTTAAAAACACATTCAGTCTATCTATAGATACCTGTAGACAATATGTGTTTTTAAAATAATAGGAATTAGTAGAAAACTGTCCTATGTTGGCATATATCAACCATGTAGGATTGCTGTAAAGGGGTTTTAAGAATTAATGCATAAAAGATCAACAAAAAAAGTTGTAAAGCAATTTCCGTAATAATGGCTATAAAACAGTATTAGTGAATTGACTAAAACATGTTCTAAAAGCCAGCATTAGATTTTTCCCGATAGTCCAGACCCGCACTGACACTAATATCCCCTCTTCCTCCTCTTCCAGGCCGTTTAATGACGTCATTTGTACACAAACTTTTTACGGCTCCCTCTATGACGGTCGTAAGAAAACCCAGCCATTTTCCCACACTGGCTACTGAAACCAGGGGTGAATTAAACATTGACGTATTGTAAATGCCATATCCCCTCCTACTACGGAGTCTTAATAATACTCTTAATACGTCAAATACCTTAATAAGTACGTAAATTTTTGTGTCACAATCTTAACCCCATTTTAGGACTGCATCATCATTATCATTTCCATGTCCGATCCTCTAACTGGAGCATACGGTCGTTACGAACTGCCTTCATAAAAAACTCTGTTAACCGCGATGGTTCTCGCCTCATCCTATGTCAGCTCTGCCTCCCGAAATTCCACCGTGTACAATCTGTGCATAGTTCCCGACAGCCTTCTAGGACGACGAGAGCTCGCAGGCTTGTATAAATGACAACTATAACATATGCTCTAATAAGTCATCCAATGTACATAATTAACCACGTCAATATTCGACTCATGACCGACTGTAATATGGAAGGGTGCCTTTTCCGTTTCTCACCCCGTAATTCTTTACAAAAAGTTAAGCCAACAAACCTCAAGTATTCTACGCAGGAATCTGTTTTCAAAACCCGTTATACGAGTGTATAATGGGTTTTTGATGGACTACAACGAATCCAAAATATCTACAAAATATTGTTTATTTATCGTAGTCGACAGTTTTCTAGAGTAGTGTGATCGGAGTTCAAAAAAAGGCAGCTATGCTCTATTCCAATTTCAATTTACGATTAAGTAAAAATTTAACATTGAAATCCAGTTTATTTTGAGTGGTTATTGTTTTATTTGATTCTATCATTGAGAAATTCTTCATCGTATACAGTTTAAATGTCTTAGGCATGTTGGAATACATGTGGCCACTTTCAAAATCTGTTTCTTCTTCATGTGGTATTCTGGAACTTTGCTAATTTCCGTCGCGCAGGATGAGGATCTTATCATCTGTGATGGCGGCCGATGCTTCCGGCGAAATATCCTGAATCGGGAAACTTAAGCGAGAATTTACAAAACATAATGGCGTTTTCAAGACATTGCAAAATATATGCATATTTAATATTTTATGCAACACATATTTCTTATTTTATGTTATAAATACTGCCACGGAAACTGATCCCAATTCCTTAAATTTAAATTTACAATCTACAAATATCCATCATTTTTTTTACAATTATTTGCGTGATTTTCAAATTGGTTTTGTATTCTAGTTTTGCAAGATTTCAATGCAACATTACCTTTCAATTAATATATACTATATATAATAGATTGAAGCATGCAATGCTTTCTTAATTCAATTTGTGGAGGGAATATAAAAGTAGATTTTTTATTCCGATACTGTTCCATATCTGGAACATATGATCACCACAAATTGCCACGACTCAAATATGTCAGTAGCAACTGGACATTCCTTATCTCAAGACATCTTTGCACAACGAAAGTCCACTTGAATTACAGAAGCACGTTGATTTTAAAAGTCAGCCGCTGTAGTAACCGGGGCACGATTTTGGACGATTTGTTAATCTTTTGTAAAGAAGACTGGATGATTATCTCTAATCTTCTGATGTATAGACCATTTAGTCCTAAGTATCGACTCAACCCGACCAGTGACACGTGGTTAGAAACTTTTTTTAACTCCTCCATTTCTTGGTCGGCGTTTAATCTTGCTTAACTTCGATGATCTAACAAGAATCGCGATAATGATATGCTATTGCCACTGGACAAAGTTAATACGTCAAATTAAGTATATGGAACATAGTGCGCGTGTAGTTGCGCGCATAAAATGGTAGTCGCTGAATTGTGTATCCAAGTAATAAATTGATAAGTAGAGTATAAAATTTATTGAAGTGCAACGATGTACTGGATATAAATAACTGGCGAGATTGATAGATGATATCGTCAATACTTCAGGAAAGGATTGATTAAGGAAATCCCACTACCGTAAATATTCGTTTCCAATCAATCAAGGATTTCTTTAACAAACGGTTGCTAAACACGGACAGAATAAAAGATAAAGCAATCACTTTAATTACAATACTTAAAATCCAAAAATAATCAAATCGTTAAGTAAAACATTCGCGCGGGATTTTCAATTTCGCTGCTCGAAAAAATGATTTTCATTTTCCCGCGAGAGACGGCCTCAGCGAAAAGCAAAGTAAAAAAAACTAAAATCAGGTTCACGCGGTTCATGAATATTAAAAATTACTTATTTACACGGTTTTATTCCCGCCGCGATCCGCCGGCAAGAGGAATGCATCAAAAATGCATGGGGAAGACCCGTATGCCAAGGCCCGAACCAACATTTCATACAATATTATTTGATTTTAATACTTTTATTGCCAAAATAAAAATATATATTTGCGTTATTAATTAAGAATTCAAGAGATCTCAATCGTTCACAGTCTGAAACCGATTTCACATTTGTAAAAATGTCTGTCATAATATGGTTTTTGGTTTGTTCCGTGGGTGGCGAATTACTACTTTCCAATATTTCGACCGCCATTGCAGGGGTCTTCTTCAGGGTTGATGATTTTGTCGTTGGCGGTCGAAATTAGTTAGTTGGCGGTCGAAATATTGGAAAGGAGTAATTCGTCACACACGTCAAAACCCAAAAACTACAATATCCAATCTGGCCTAATGAATACCTAAGAAGTTATGTATGTCATATTATTATTTTACTACACTTTTGAACGTATCCAATAAATATTTTTAAGCACTTCGCATTTCGTATTCATACATACACTTTTATAATATCATTATATTTTTGTATATAACATAGATTATGTTTCTAAATATTTTTAAATTGACTTTTGTAGACTTTCTACAATTTGTAATTAGGATAACTGTTTCTAAGGGGTTATCTTAAGTATATTCGAAACATTGTTTATGTCAATAGATTAATAAATCAAAAATGGAAAATAACCGATTCACAATGATGTCAATGGATCAACACTCCATGCACAGCCAAAAATCAAAACCCTTAAGGGTTTTGATTTTTTAGAATTTATTTCTAGCATATTTATAACCCAATCACTCAAACTGCATAGAGTTTACTTGTGTTGATACAGGTAAACTATACACATAACATTCAACTATAACGCCTTGATAATTTATGAGGAAAAGAAGTGTAGTAGCTTGTGTTTTTTATTGTGTTTTTTTTAATAATTTATTTTTTATGAGAAGAATGATCCTGGGAGAACAGTCCAAAGCTCTATAATAAATTCTAATGTAATCTTTGAATTTTCTAGTTCGATTCTGCGCTGTCGTGTTTAATTTAGGCGCACCAATGCGGCCCTGTTTCGCAGCGAATATCCGAGATGCGCGGCATTAAGGAGATTAGGTTTTTCCCTTCTGTAAGGGCGCGCTTTGCATTCATCCCGCGAGGCAATCACCGCACGGGCGCCGACTGTATGACGGCCAATCCGATGAGAACTCCAGCCTTGATAGAGCTACTTCACATCTTACTGGAACATAATACAGCATCCGCACGATTTCATTCATTAATACATACTTTAACTCTATCTCTGCAAGCTTAATAAAGAATGTGAAACATGGACATGGGAATATATGGCCACTAGAGAAACAAAACTATGTACTTATAGGTATGTCACCAAATGTAGTAAGTATATTTATGATCTTTATCATTACGAGTGAATTAAGTCTAAAGCTGCTCTCGCTTCCAAAAAAGTAGATGTATTATATATATTATATATAAAGTCTATATAGATCACGTCGGAGTTTTAACGATAAACAACTTCTTCAGTAGTCAAAAGGACAAATCCGCCCAGCCTTGAATACGGCAGTCACCTTTGGATTGGAGCCCCAAAATATCTTCTAAGCTTGATTGACTCAGTTCAAAGAAGAGCAATTCGTTTGATAAACAATGATACTCTTACGTTTAAGCTTCGGAACTTATCCTCCTGCACCCACTCACAATCGACAAACTCGTCTTACACTTGCCAAACATCCATACACGGTTAATGTGTGTCAAACAAGAACTAGCAGTATCCACAGTTCCTTCCCTAATGCCAGCGATAAGTTTCAGAATGCTCTTTCTGTGTTTCCTCTTTCCTACAATCTGGATCTCTTCAAGAAACAGATAAATATACACTTGCGATCTGCTCAATCCACTCACAAACAAGAACACAACACACGTTTTCCGCATGCAGCGTCCAGCCTCCCTGGCTGAGCGTCATAGAGTGCACTGTTCTTGACCGGCTGTGCTCTTCTGCATTCGATTACATAAAAAAAAATATGGTCTGTACAAATTAGACGTTCAAATACTAGGTCGTTTTCTTAAAATGAAATCAAATTAAATATACAGAATTCGATCATAATTTTAATATACTTTTGATCAAAATAAAATAGATGGTCATTATAATGGAAAAATATGATTATGTTAGGTTAGGTGTGTCAAACAACTGACTACACAATATAGAATTTGTTAAAATTTAAGAAAAACATATATTCTGACAATTCTGATACATTATAGCAATTTTACTCATAAGTGTCGAACCCCGTTGCTAACGTTACTATCGCAGGTGTCCGTTTGGACACACAGATTTTGTACTTGGTGTGCCAAGATTTTTTGTGCTTGTTTCCAAAATAAATTCTTTTCATTTTTTATGTATCAGCATGTTAAATGAATATAATATATGTACTTCAAATAAAATTGTTACTTATACTTTCATGGAATATCTTCTTCGTAGTATCAATCCGGAGGATTGGTTTGCAGCAACAGAATCTTGCATCTCGATCTCCATTCCTCTCGGTCCTCCGCAACCCTTTTCAGCTCAGCATAAGTTCTACAATTCATGTCCTCGAATACTTGCTGTAAATACTCCCGTCTAGGGCGCCCTCTACAGTTTCTACCCTCAACCATCCCCTCCACAACATCGTGAAGAAGACCATCGTGGCGCATGATGTGACCAATCCATCGGGCTCGCCTCTCTATGATGGTTCTTATTAGGTGCCTATCTTCCTTGATTATCCTGAGAACCTCATTGTTCGTGACATGGAATATAGCTGCGCCCAAATGGACGCGTTTGCTATGAGTTAAAAATAAAGTCAGACAAATTGATGAAAAAATGTGACCAACTGAAACCGAAAAAGTATGAAATATTTGAAAATACACGATGCTTGAATGCATTACGTAAGCGGATAAACAGTTCAACACCGCGTTTAGCTACGAGTATTTTTAATAATAGCAAACGTCATGAAACCCACAGATGGGTATTCTCCCTTGCGTGTGTATATGAGTGCTTGCATAAAAATAATATTAAAAGATTTTATTATTTTCATATGAGGAAGCTAAGGCTGCAGCTGTGCGCATATCAAGTTGATGGAAAAGTCGTCTAGCTCGTGATAGTCTGCGCTAAATCTCTGCGCAGACTAATATCGCGACACGGCGCCCGTGACGTCCCCATAAACTGTGTTAAGTCCTCGGGCGGCAGCGGACGGGGGGCGGCACTCTTTAATAACACCCCGAGAGGAGACGCTAATCCGCAATCTCGGCGCGCGTATCTCACCGGGCAGACCCAACCTTAACCAAAGACCTAAACAAGCGGGACAATTTGCCATCTCCGCGCCCTTGAAAGACACTCGGCATTTCGCCCTCTGCGTAAACGAAACCACTAAAGTATGCAATGCAAACAGACACACTACACTTATTTTCACGATATCTGCTTTGGAAACACCATGCTGAGCACGCCAACGCAGCAACTCCAACAGTCGCACTCCAGACCTCAAGACGCAAGCTTCCCCCACGCACCACTCAAAAATCACGACGCTACATCTTCTCTCTTAACAATTACTTTGTAAAACTAACACTACCAACATCTATGGCCTTTATATTGCACAATATAATATCCTGGAAGGAGCAGCTTATCAGGCACATGGGACAGGATCTTAAATATATAACAATACGGATTAAAGGCTTCCAATGTTGCATCACTGCCACTCAGTTCAGATTGACCGTTTTATTCCGATTCCGGTTAATAACTTCCACGTTTGTATCCACAATATTTTATTTACAGTATATTGCACAATTTATTATTACCAGGCAGTTTATTAACACTTGAAAAATGTTCATTTATTTAGTTAGAGCATATGAAAATTAAGACCGCCAAGGGCCAGCAGCCATTCGCGATGGATGTCCCAATTGTTGCTCTCGCCAAGTCTGTCCTTAAATTTTTGCATGCAAAGAAGGTTGCTCAACTGGGAATCCATCGTCAATTATAAATAAACTCATTACATAAAATTCAGTATTATTATGCCTACAATTCCATAATAAACGGAAAATCTATCAAATATACGCCTTTGACAAAAATTCAATATGAGACTTACATTTTAACCTTAAAACAATCTAGTATTGTCTTCTCTTATTGCTCTTTTTCACCACAACAAATTTAATCCTCACAATAGACGTAAACACAACACAGAGAGACACTTGAGCAGATTCACATAACAATAATATTCATACTTCTATGAATTCGGTAAAAAAAACAATTTATTTTCAAAGTATTTTTTAAACACAAACCGTCCAAGGTTTGTGTATCCGGTGTCGAAATTGCTCTTTCTTACTCACGAAGTGGAGAAAAGTCAAACGGGCGGCCGAGCAAAATAAGAGAAAACCCCCGAATAGAAAAGTTACCCCTTTTCGAGAAGGATTCGATCTGCAATAAAGAAGTGGTCCACACCCCAACCCGGTGACCGAACTGTCGAGATTTTATGTAAACACATACATAAAAACACTGCAAGAAGGTGAATTCCGAATCGCAGATTTTTCTTTTGTCAATTTATTCATATAATAATAATAATAAAGTTTTTATTCCAGCAGGATTGGGTGGGTTGTGCAATACCCAATCTGCCATATTTTTAAATATGATATATTTAAATATTTTAAATAAATATGACTAAACGCTTCCACTAACATTATTTGAATTAAATCGCAACTTAGGACCAAATAGTTCTATCTTGGAATTCTCGGACTAATCATCGTATTTATTTTAAAATGGTTATCAGCAACGCCCAATGTAATTTCATAGGTTTTGACGGCCAGATTTGGAATAATGGAATAAGTTGAGCCGTACTCCGTGCCAAGCCACATTCATCATTCCTGAAATGACCTATGCAACGACGGTCAAAATATCGAAGAGAAAGATAAGTTAGCCACATACGAAACAACCCAAAAACTATTATTCCAACTTGGCTCAAGTATACCACGAATACTGCAGCTCCCTTCTCGTCAAATTCCTGGACTCTCGTCAGACGAACGAAAACTCAGATTTTATATTAAATTGACGAAAAATTATCAAATATTTCAATAAATATTTTTAGATTCTGAAACCCTTATTAAACCAAATACTTCATCATTTTTTTCTAAAATATTCAGAATTATACTTAATATTGACATCCCCCGTTAATTGAAGGACGACTCCATGTCACCGGGATCGTTATCGGAACGCCTGGTGAAACGACGGGGAGTAAGTCACGAACGCAAAAAACAATTCGAGAAGCACAAAGATTGATAAAATTTTATCATCTGCCCGAGACGGAATTTTCTGCGATCCTCACAGGTCTCGGACAGATAACGACTGACACTCTGACAGCTGAAAATAACATAGTGCCTAGTTATGGAACTAATGACATGACAGGTAGCGCCCCCATGATTGGTAGCGATCTATCACAACAAACATGTCTTATGTAATTAACATTTTCATACATTCGCGTCAGACGAGCGAACAAAAATAAGAAACGAAAGATCGTATATCGAGGCTTTTCGCCATCAGCCTGCAAGGGCTATGTCAAGCTGAGATATTATCAATATTTAACCAAATAATTTATATTTTTCTACTACATGCGGACACGTATAAAAGTTTTGGTACTTAAAATCACTGAAAGTAGATACGAGTTATATACAGATATTATGTACTTATTTGGGGCAAGCATGTGAAACATAAGAAAAGTTAATATATATATATATCAATAATTTACGTAAACACTTAGGGATAATGCTATACTTTCTTGAGTATAACGTATACCTTTTTTTTTTTTTTTTAAATTTTTTTACTCCGATCACTTAAACTGCATAGAATTTATCTGAGGTGGGAAGAGACCTGAGTATAGCTATAACTATTAAAAAATATATGCTAAGTCGATCTTCAAGCCTTACCTTGTATTGTAAGCATGATAGTCAGGCGCTTTTCCACTAGGCCATGATCTTCGGTGTTTAACAGAGGGTTGAGAAAGTGACCCTCGAATAGGTCTGTGTACATACATTATTGCTTGCCTTTGATTCTCTCTGTTTCACGGTCGAGAGAAAATTGGATAAAGTTCTTACCAGATTTTCACGCGAAACGTTTCGGGTAGTTGTTGCGTTGCTGTGGAAGGAAACTGTGAAGTAGATAATAGAATGAAATATATATATTTGAGCCAAACTGTGTATAAAAATAATAAAGCATTGCTTAAGTTAAACCGATTCTGGCCCGAAACATGTAAAATCACTTAAAAATAAATGTGAAATTAAACTAAATATTTTAAATTTAAATTACTTCAATTCTTAACTATGCAGTTTCACCGACTATTGTCAGTTAATAATCTTAATGTTTATTATTATTTGATTCAATGAACTTATTGTTTTTTAGGTAAGTGCATGCTAGAGTACACAACTAGTTGAAACTAATAATCTCTATGACTCATTTTATTAACATCTCTTAAATCGTACATTTGATCAGTATATCCTTTACTATATCCCAACTAACATTTTTTTTGAAATGACGAGCAGGAGGGCTTTATGCAAAAATGTCACATAAGGTTTATGTTATCCTGCAGTTACCACTGCCTAGTTGAAGCATTGTGTCACAACCCGGCGAACATTTCACAAGTTTCCATACACTGTTAATGTATTGCGACCAAGATCTGCCGGTTTCTAATGTTTCTACCTAAATGCCACCGGTAAGCTCTGGAATGCTCTTCCAGTGTCTATGTTTTATCCCTCCTATAATCTAGATCCCTTCAATAAACTGTCTCCCCAACCACACACAAACAAATCACATGTTTTCCACGTACAGCATCTTGGCTGAACATAATAGATTACACTGGGCACGACCAGTTTTGCTCTCCTGCGTGTGATTACATAAAAAAAATGTATCTCAGATGCTCTGTTTTGGGTACATAACAAATATTTTAAGGGAAGTGATTAACCCGATGTATCCCAGTAGGTTCTACTTTATTGAATAATAATTTTCATCAAATTCAACCCTCATTCTTATCATAGATTTACGTCATTGCATCAATATTTTCTCTTTAAATAATACATTCCTCAATAATTATATTTTCTCTTTATTTTTATTTTTTTAAAAGAAGTTTCTATAAGGAATAGGATATCAATGATATAACTTCGATGTGTTCTGCAGTTTTTCAGTCATAAAGGATATTATGATAACTGGTAACATTGATAGTCAACGACGCAGAGAATGATTGCGTAGCGGATTGATGGATCAAGTAAAAAGTGCCATGGAATTATCACTATATGGTTCAATATACTCTGATTTAAACGAAAATTATGTAAAATACTATTAAAAATTTTAAATCAGATGGTATCATTAAGGAATCATGATCCACGGCATTGTGGTACCGACGAAGAAGAAGTGACCATAAACAAGAAAAAGCTACAAAAATTAAATAGCGCCAATTTCTCGGCAGCTCAACAAAAGATAAGAGATAGAGCGCCGCGATAGGAGCCACAATAATAATTAAACTTTTTTTCTATTCGGCGCAGATAAAGAGAAAGATAAGCGTCCCCTTTTCGAGCAATTAGCTTTAAGAGCCTTCCCCTTCCTCGCCTCTCCAGGAGGATATCTCCTCTGGGAAGCTCCCCATTAGCATCCAGACAGATTTAAGCGAGAGATAAAGAAATCTTTGCGTTATTGTCACTTTGTTTTTGGCCAATCATCGCTCTGGGAAGAACCTTCCTGCCCCCGGAGATCGTTTCAATCATCATTATCAGCAGAAGTGCCGGCTTTCTGCTTGATTGTAAGTCTTTCGGCCGAATCACGTGACGTCAGCATCTTGAAAACGTATTATGCAGTTTTTTTAATGAAATGTATTTAACCATTGCTCTAGTCACTGAGCGTTCAGCAAATTTATTTATAATACGAGTATAATTGAACGCTGCCTTTATTTTAATATGAGCCTAAATTATAATGTGAGCTTCTGTTTACGTAGTACTTACATACTGGCGCCGTATTAGCGTCTCACATAAAACTGGTGCTAATTCATATTCGGTACAAAAATAAAGAGAGATGTAAAAAATTTTTTTATTGATATTTATTTAAATTTTACAGCCTTTGTTTACATTGGTACATGGATAGCGTTTAGTAATTATTACTTACAGAAAAAACTTCATTTCGAGCATTTTGCGTACTTTAACAGTTCTTCTTCGTAGTATCATCCGGTGGATTGACTTGCAGCAACAAAATCTTGTATCTCGATCTCCTCTATTCTCGATCTGCTGCAACCCTCTTAAGCTCAGCATAAGAGCTGCAAGTCATGTCCTCGAACACTTGCTGCAAATACTCCATCTAGGGCGCCCTCTGCAGTTTCTCCCCTCAACCATCCCTTCCGCAATGCCGTGAAAAAGACCATCGTGGAGCTATGATGTGACCGATCCATCGGGCTCACCTCTCTGAGATGGATAGCGTTGTGTAATTGTTACTTACAGAAAAAACATGATTTCAATTATTCCACGTATTTTATCAGTTAATTCTTTTAAATAATCATTGATTTAAAACTAACGAATTACAAAAAATGCTGTAAAGAAGCTTATGAGATGTTATCCATGTGAAAACATAGTAAAATAAAATGATCTATTTAAATTAAAATATAAGAGATCTCGCATAATTTTTTAAAATTAAAAATATGTTTTTATAGGTTGTTTTTTTTATCATTTCAAACATTCACATTGTAACATCATTCGTTTCTGGTTTCATTCTATTCTTATTTGAAAATATCATATTAATACGTCGTGGCTTATCTCTCCCGCCATCTCCTGGAATGAGTTATTCCTCTGTGCAGAATTTTATTTTTCCTAATATCCTCCTTGTAATCTTATCCGACGTCTCACTAAACACAGTCAAGACGCAACTCTATACGGAGTTTGCTCTTAGTTGGACGAGAAAACTGAAAAATAAATAGAAGCGGAGTTAATAAAATAAAAATAAATGCATCCAACTACTCCTGGCGTTTCCTTTGAGTTTTGAAATAAGAGAACTTGATCATACAACGTCAGAAATGTAAGATTTCATCATGGAATCATATAGAAAATCTTTTTCAGTTAAAATATTATTACTACGTTCATATTTTCTCCATAGATGGAGTTGGTAGAATACACAAATTCCTGCTGAACAACTCTTTCAGCTAGCATTATCCTTGACTCGTACCGAAGTCAAGGCGAGAGTCCAGGGGCTTTAAGAGAAAGCACTGTAATATATATATATAATCATGTCGGAAACAACAGGGTCAGATCCTGTCTGCCCAGAAATGGGGGACGTCAATGGCGTTACTCTCGGCCATCATCAAGTCTTCCTGGGTGCAGCTACTCGGACACAGCGCACACTCCAGATGGTGTGACAGAGTCTTCTCCACACCGCAATCAAATTCAGTCGGTCCGCTGTAAAACTGCCAGGCTTTCATTTGTATCCTCGTCTTGCATACTCCGGACCGAAGTCAGTTAAGGGACCTCCATATATTCCACCCCTGGATGTGTCCAGAGGCTAGGTCCTCTTTCGGGGTAATCCAAGCATTCCCCTCAGTTGCGGCTCCCCACATGCTCACCCACAGGGTGGCCTCAGGTATCACCAGTTCCGTTGTTGACTGTAGGAAACTTCTTCTTGATTTGAGCCGCACTGTAATATCTTAAGCATATTCGGGAGCATTTTTAAATAATAAAGATGATTTTTTGATGCTCTAGAAAACGGGACAATTAAAGGAGACTAAATATTGTTGGGGTTGAACCGCCCCTTAGGACAAAATGGTTCAGACTTTGAGATCCTCGAGCCAATCATCCGATTTTATTTAAAAATTCGATTAACAAATCACCTTAAAATATGCCTAGGATACTACAGCTACCCGAGCAGTTCGACTTCAGTTCTGGAGGTTGTCAGGAAGCATATTTATATTTCCAAGTTGACCCTCAGATGCAAATATGCCTTGGGAAGACCGGATGATTAACCCGCCGCTATTCAATTGCTGATAAAGCTCTTTATCGACGTCTTAAAATTATCAAATATTTATTCCATATTTCTATTTTAAATTTGACGATGAAATTTCATTTATATGTGTCGATTTACAATTCAAATACAAATTTATACAAAATAATTTATATAATTTTTACACTATTTTTGCATATTATTTGATGCGATTTTTATATTTTAAATTTCATAAGCACAACGTATTTTTATAACCATTTAATTTAGTTATCTACATACGGTTTATAGCTAGAAAAAAAAACTTTATGAATTTCGTAAGTCGATAGATACCTAGATCAATTTGAAAAAATAATGATACACTTTTTAATTTGAATGT
Source organism: Glossosoma conforme (assembly GCA_022606575.1). NCBI lineage: Eukaryota > Metazoa > Arthropoda > Insecta > Trichoptera > Glossosomatidae > Glossosoma > Glossosoma conforme. The sequence goes on along the minus strand of JAGTXR010000075.1, from coordinate 1,156,192 downwards.
CATTTGTCTCACTTCTGTTTTTTTGGATCTCGCAAATAAAATATTTTAATTGAAAAACTGAAATTATTTTTTTAAAAATTAATACATGTTTTAAAAATAATCCACTATAAAAGAAGCATAATCTAAGAAACCCACGACATGAGATTTAGTCTTCATTTCTGTCGCCATGTTTACTGCGGTCATTATGTATGAAAACACAAATGATCGTCCCACCCGACAGTCGGTATTTTTTTATGTAAACACATCCTAAAGAATGCTTCCAGACGGTGGTACAGAGACCTAAACTGATAATTATATGACCCTTACAATTAAAAAAAAATCTAAGCATTATATTTAAATTTACCAAAGGTGCTTTTGAAATTCACTATTGAATAAGAATATTGCCAATTTCGTGAACGGTGAAACGCACCCAAAAAACCGAATACTTCTTAAAGATGTGTGCTTGTATTATACCCATTCTTTTATACGCCTATGAATCCTGACATCCTACCTCAAGCCAATGCAGTTGTATAATAGGTTTTGAGAACAGTTGCCTGCATATAATATAAATAGTGGACAAATTTTAAATAACTTCTTTGGTTTTCACGGCCAGATTTGACATTTTGGCTTTTGGGTTTAGCCGTGTGTGGTGAACTTCCTTCAACAAATATTTCGACCGCCATTGCAGGGGTCTTCTTCAGGATTGATGATTTATTTAGTTTTGAGTTGGTTTATTCAGATTATTTTATTTATAGTTATTTATTTATTTAAATCAATAACGTTCGTATAAAAAAGATTCTCAGACAATATTACTACCAAATATGAATTTATAAAAATTGGCATATATAATGAGATCATTATGAAAGAGGCATCAATCTTACACCGAGGTATTCCTCGATTTTATTGAGTGCTTTAAGTTTATTTTTAATTTCAAGGTTCGTTGGGGATAGAATCCACGCCACTCGCTTAGCAATTGTGCGCCTCAACTCTCGTGGAAGACATCAACTCGGTTAGTATGCAAAGCCTTGCTCTAAGTCGCTTTGCCCGATTCCCGCCCTTTTCAGCTCATTTTTTCCTTCCCGCCTTTTTTCAATCATGCTCGGCTAGCGCGGGACTTTCCCGCGCTACTTCCTGTCTTGGCTTTATTCCTCTAATGTTGGGGCTGCCACGTTCGAAGCGTAAAATATTGGAACCCTTTTTTCTGCTCGGTGTGTTTTATGCCGAAATTATTGTGATTATTGCTGCAAATATGACTTGCCAAGTGAAAGTATGCTAAAAAAAACGTAGCATGATCCCTGATTATTTATCTAAATAATTGATATTTATTATGAATTTTAATTTTTCACGTGCTTACTCCAAATAAGTATAGCATATATCTATGAGCAGGGCTCGCATATACTAAAAAGAGACATTGAACTACTGCGATGGGGAATTAGTAGAAATCTCACCTTACTTTTTTTAATAGAGCACCACTGAAGAGAAGCAGATATTATAGAAATATATAGATACTCATGCGAAATCGTTTATACCACGATGCTCCTTTACACGACTCTAAATTTGTTGCTTAAGATAGATTCCTGGGAGGAGCAGTTAATTTCCCACGTGAGGTATCTTATATGTGATGTGGTTAAAAGGTGTGTGCAGACTTAAAGCATTGACTTCTTTTTAAAGCATTGCGAAACGGTTGCGTATTATTTTACAATAACATTCATTAACCCTTTCAAATCAGTTGTCGGCATATGCCGCCATAAGATTCCCCGACCGTTGACATCGCTTGACGTGATTTATCGTTTTGCTACTTTCTTAGAATAGTTTTTTATGCATCATCTGATAGCTAAGGGATACAAAAACCAATGTGATATATGAAAATAGACCAGATAAGTACATTTATGCTTCAAATACTAGTTTTATGATTGACAGTATAATTTGTATTCAAACCGAGCCGTAATGGAGGGTTAAGGACACTGCACAACGTGAATTTGTATTTTTCGCTTACACTCACGGATAGCGTAGAAGAGCTTATTTTTTCTGGCAAAAACATTTTTGATAAATGGGTATATTTACTGGATTATGCCAGTAATAGCTTATAATCGCATCAAATTTCCAGGATTTTCAAATAATTTCGGCGTCCAATAATAACAGAATATCAACACACATTCAGTCGCACAACGTACTTACGAATCTATCATTAAAGTAATTATAATTAATGTGCACTGTTATTAAGAAAATCTTGGTTCCCCTTCTCAGACGGCGTCATGGGAATGTTTTTCTCGCCAGCATTATGTAAATGATCCAACGCTTTAATGCGGTAGGTACTTAGAGAGAGATATACCTACCCACCTCCTTTGTATGAAATAAGACGCACCCTCACTGTAAATAGTCTATGGTCCCCCGCGTCCTATTTGCAACTTTACGTCTTATAGTCGCTGTCATGTTTTTTCTTCCTTTTTTTAATAATAATTCTCGGCATAATTAAGTATTTTCTGTTATTTTCTTTCTCGCGAACTCGCCTCTTTGAGATGCAAATTTATAAAATGGCTTCCCAGTGGCGTTTAGAATCAATGTGGATAATTCTGCGGAGGAAGTTTCAGTAAAGCCAGTCAGGTCACGACATCACTAGCGTAGATACCTAACAAAAATATGTAATACCTTCTTGTTTATCATATTTTTCATAACTAAGAGCATTATCCGAAAATAATAAAAAAAATATATGAGAGTTTTTTTTGCACGATATTTTTTTTATATTTGAACTCATGTAATCAAAGAAATTTAATTATTTGTTACGTGTAAATGAAGTATTATAGATAATTGATTTTATGACTCACATCCAACGGGGAAATAATTCCATGATGTAGGACGATTAACAATTGCGACTATACATAACCACCTTATATTCAAAGCATACCTGGATAACCATCACAAACTATCTCTCAAATCAGCATCTGTCAGTATTCTCCTGTATGTGTTTACATAAAAAAAAACTGATAACATTAACTTAATCCTTTTTTTCTTGCCTTATTTTATTTCAAATACATATATTTTTCCTAGATATTTTCAATAATTATTAAACTTTCTTTAAATAACACCTTGAAAAAACTATAATACTTCTTATTCTTCTTCAATATCTGTTTTAAACATTTTATAGCCACAAGTTGCTGCTAAAAAGTTAATTTTTCTGTCATAATTTTCGTCTTAAAAGCAACTGTAAAAAATCAAATTTCGAATTCATTAATTTGATCTTAATTACTAAGAATACAATAGAATTATTTATAATCTACATCACAAAATTATAAAATTATTAAAGCATGAAAATATTAATTTGATTATGATAAACGTTTCTCTAATAAATATCGCACTTCAATTAGATATTTCAGCGTGATATGATGACGTTAGTGAATTAGCCGGGTAGGTATAACGAGTGAAATTATTATGTTCAATTATACCGGCAACACTGACACACATAATAATGTTCGCTGTAACGGGTCTTCCCCGCATTATTAATCCCTCCCCCGCCGCTGCTCCCCCGGGGACTATCGCATTAAACTGATTATTTAAAAGTGGAACGCGCTCATCTCCGAGCTTTCGCGATTGCGTTGCCAACCAAATACATAATAATATCATTATTACATTTCAATGAAAATGTTTTGTACCATAAACAATTATGTTATAACTGATTGTAGCCGCCCGATAGTCCAGGCATCGGGAGCGTTGGGATAAACATTCGATCTTCTTTAACTTTTTCATTAACAAATCTCTGGACACAACCAGGGATGGAATATATGGAGATCCCTTAACAAACTGCGGACTGGAGTATGCAAGACGAGGACACAAATGAAAGCCTGGCAGTTTTACAGTGGACCGACTGAATGTGACTGCGGCGTGGAACAGACCCTATCACACCTGCTAGAGTGTGCGCTTTGTCCGAGAAGCTGTACCCAGGAGGACCTGATGATGGCCGGGTGTAACGCCATTGACGTCGTCCATTTCTGGGCGGACAGGATCTGAACCTGTTGTTTCCGACACGATTATATAAATATATATTAACAAATCATCCAAAGTATGCTTCGAATATTACTTCTGACATCATTGTAAGTCGTCTGTTGTTTTGAAGTTCGTCGAGAACTATGTATGTTCCCAGGTAAATCTCTGGATTCAGAAATGTCTTGGAACGAGGCGTCATTAGCAACTGAGAGAACTAAATGGCGGCAATTTATGGTGATAATATGATCTAGATATGAACAGACATGGGAAGAAGAATATTATAAAGTATTTGAATACGGTGCATCGATGTTTTTGATTAGATTGCTTGAGAATTGATGGCTATTTATTTATCGGTGAAAGGAAATTTAAATCGTAATTTTTTAATATATTTTACTAAGATAGAAACTACCGAAAGAAGAGGTCTTTCTTATAAGTATAAGCAAAAAAACGGCCATTTTAAATTAATAAATATACGAATATGTGCTGTTTTAAGGGGAAAAAATAATAATATAAGTCATGAATTTTCTGAACTATTTCTTAATCAGTTACGAACTTATTCTAATAATTTTGTCTACAAAAACAGCAAACATCGTAGTCTAAATGACTACGTTGTTTAACTCAGTACAACACCTAAATTCTTTCCATTTCTCTTAACTGGTAACTATCAACTTTTTCAGTTTGTCCTATTCTCATGCATCCAATTTAGTTGAAGTACTCGTATCTTCGTTGACGTATTATATTCATGCTTTTTCTGTAGTAATATTGTAGTAATAGAATCTAAAAATCTAAGTATTTTTTTCTGAAGGTTGGCAATAATGACACCTTCTACGCCACCAGTGGCGTGAACGTCTCTCCAGATTAACCACTCTATTGGCCGAAGTGCAAAGTACCAATAAAACGATATTTTAACAGGAAAAAAAAGCAAAGGCTTGTGTTTGTTATATTCCGTTTTGTTTATAACGATGTAATGAAAAACTTAAAATATACATCATTTTCAATAGCTTGGTAAGATGTTGAATTGGTAACTGAGAACCGGCAAACAGGGTGATACTGTTGACCGACCCCAAGTAAGATGGACTGATTTCATTAGATCAATTATAAGGGAGGAGTTTATACCCAGAAAGAGTATAAACTTACATTTATCCAGCGATGTTTGCACATAGGTTAACGATAATAAATACCGCGTTATATTTTTCTTCTTCGTCATCGTTTTTTTCGCTGTATTCCTCTTAGTACCAAATGTAACGGCAGGGTCCTAATCCGATTTTCTTTATATTTTCATTTACAAATGCCACAATATATCTTAGATACTACATCAATCTTCTCTTCAAGTGGGGGCTCTCATCTTGGAGGTCATCAGAAAATATGAACAATACTATTTTATACTGATATCAGCTTGATATAGCTCCTTTAGGACGATGCCGAAAAGCCTCGAAATACGATCTTATGTCTCTTATTTTTGTTCGCTCGCCTGACATTCACATATGAAATTATTAGTTTTAATTATATAAAATTAGACGGCGTTTGCATACGCCATTTTACTCGTAATGACAGGTTGCTCCATTTCATGTTGGTCCAACTATCATCTTTATTTGTTTTTTGCCGCGACTGTCTTGGGGCGCTAGATGTCACAGTGTTAACAGTTGTCAATTACCCGCTTACAGCCGGCGACATGCCATGCCGGTCGGGCGTAGAAATCCAGTCGTGCTTCGAAAACAAGTTCTTTCTGTTATTAATCTACTCCTGCAACACGTCATCCAGTAATTCGATAACCAACTCAGATAGGAGGATATCAATACGAGTACCTACTCGGTGAAACTTTACGTGCAACAATGAGTTGGGACTAGGCAAGGATAATAGAATTTTGATGATTATGTTTACTGACAAAACAGGTGGCCATAAACTCCATCTAGGAAAAGCATATGAAAAAGGAATGAAAATAAAAATATTCTCAAAGCAGTAAATATAAAATGTCTGAGGATGATAAAGTGATATCATCGCCAAAACACATTACGTTACCTTTTAGATGGAACAGAATGAACTTAACGGCGAGATAAATAAAAACATTTGATTTTTAAAACGCATTTAATCACCTGTCTCGTTATGCAAGCTTTTCGCTGAAACACATTTTTTTCACGTGAAATATCTCCCGCCAAAAAATCCAGCGGGAAACATAATATAGCCGCGCGTTTTTATAAGTAATATGACTACATTACCCGACCACTATCTGGGACGGTGCACTAAATTTAATCCCGTCGAGCACGGCGCGAAGCTTCCCTGTAATACCTAACGAGAGTAGGTATAAAATATTCCCACGCGCGTGGCTAATGTGAGGCGGGAAAAATTACCCATCGACTGGCAGCATTATCATTGCTGTAAAGGAGATGGGAATATTGCGCGGGAGGTTAATCCCATCCTCATTGTTATAGGTTTAGCTTAGCTTACGACAAATTTGTCATTGCTAATCACGACGAATTAAAAACCTAACGTCAGGTGACACATTGTTAACTTAAATTTAAACAATCGAGTTTTAATCATTTAATTTTAAGCAAAAGAAGTTGTAAATCAAATATTTCATTCATATTTTTAATGGCATGTTAAATAGTCAACGATATATTTTAAGGCGTCTGGTAACACCAACATCTCGAGTCGTACAATAAGAATGCAACATTGTAGATAACTGAACTAGATATACCTGTATAAGATATTTTTAAGATTTTTTATTTATAAGAAAGAGAAAATTCTAACTGCTTTTCGGATCAGACTTTATTATTATTAGGAGAATATTAAACTTTATTGCTTCTACCAGGAACCATACAAATTAAAAACATTTTAAAGAGTTTCTACTCACTGTATAGTATTAGAGGTGTGACGGTTTAACTTTGTGATGAAAAATTAGGTCACGGAACGGACACGGCATTTATGCATCCTACTCTCAATCGGTTAACCCTTTGGTTCATGAACTTGGAACTGTAGTCATTCCCTTTATCAACCTACATGTATTCTTTACAGGAATCTGTAAAGCATGTAAATAAATATCGTTAGGTTTCCTTACAGGAGCGATTTTTCTGTAAACCACATGTGTCAATGCCACCACATCTATGGAGTTACATAATGAACGTTTGTTAAATATAATAGTTTTTTATGCATCATCCGATAGCTAAAGGATACAAGAACCAAGGTGATATATGAAAATAGACCAGATAAGTACATTTATGCTTCAAATACTAGTTTTAAGCAAATAAAATGGTTTGAAAAATTCACGTCGTATTGACAGTATAATTTGTATTCCACCGTGCCGCAACGAAATAGTTAAGAAATGAAAGGTCTGGAAAATGATTTCCAGATGCCGCAGGAAAACATAAAACACAGCTGCTTCTTCAACGTTAAAATAAGCATAGAGTATTCTCGGAATGCAGAGCTGAGAGGATCATCTTCTGAGATAATTTTATGGCGACAGTTCGTGATAAACATATGCTCCAGCTATACAGCAGACATAGAAAAGAGAGATAGAGAATGATATGGAGCGTCAGATATATCGCATCGCGTGTATCACGTTCCTCTCGCGGTCCATTGAATCTCGCGAGAGCAAGAAGTGAATTCGGCAGACCAGCTCTGGTAGTTTTTGCTCCAACGTGCGGTTATAGAAGATCACAGTGCAAACCATTGATAAGAGGAAATATCGTTGCATCCATAAAACCAAACAAAAAAAAATTTAGTCAATAGACGTCATAAACTTTTCTTCTATTAAATCCAATTTTAGACGTTTAAAAAAAAAATTCATATTCACATTAAATAATTTAAGTCATCTTCGTATCGGAATATTTGACAAGGCAAAAAGAAAATAAAAAAAGTTTTTTCTAGCAGAAATACAATAATTTTTTCTTAATTTCAAGATATATAAAAGCCACACAATTTTATATATTGTTCATACATATTTTATTTAAGATTCAAACACCACTTTTACGAAATGTCTATGACAAGTTTTATAAATAAGCTGTAAGAATAAAACAATAACATACAAATCTGAGTAAAAATTTGTTCCTCAAATTTAATATTTGTTCCTCAAATTAATAAGCGGAAGAATTCCTAAAATAATTAAGATGTTTTTCTGTACATAAGTATGTATCTAATAAACATGCGTTTGAAGTTTGTTTTTCTAATTCCGATAATAAACTAGAGAAAAATTTTTGCTGGATAACTTAAAGCAATGCATCACTTCTTTTCCCTCTATCTAGTCAACTTGAAGGACTATCTATTGCAAACTCCTGTTATGCACCATAGTTTAAAAAGTTATTTCCTCTTATAACCTAGTTTGCTCTGTGACTTTGCCTCACCAGACCTGCACTTGGTCATAAATAACCCAACGCCCAGCAAATGAAATTGCTTTTTGCCGCCCCCTGTAAGCGGACTCCCCCCGAACACTTTTTCTGCATAACACACTACTATTAATATTAACAAGGATCTTGTTAGAGCAATGACACCAAAATATTCTACTTAACTAACACTATAACTTCCCCATACAAAAGTCAGTTAAAACCATATGCTTTACTGACAAATTATAGTGTCACATTTTTTTCTGCAAACGAATATAGAAAGGCACAAAATTTGGGTGGTCGATTTCTAAAAACAAATTAAGATAATTTCATTCCATTGCATGTTTTGAATTTTTATTCCAAATAATTGCACAATAACTTGGAAGTGAAATTGAAAAATTTCGTATTATTATTAGACGTGGAATTGCACTTGTAAGTTACTCATGTCTAGAAAATCTTCCGGTATGATTCTATTATTATGCATTCTCAAACCTCCAAAACTTATTCGCCAGTGGGGTTAAAGCGCTCCATCGTCATGCGATCGGTCGCGGGTTCTTAACATGATTATTTTTTAAATATATGTACAAATTAATAATGTATAAATCAATAATAAGTCACCTATAAGATGTTTACAAATAAATACATCCTATTGGTCTGCTGGGTCTCCAAAAGCAGGACAAGACAGGGAGGGTTTTCACCAAGCGTCACCTTTCCAGTTCGTGTGAGACTGGTGATGCTGGAGATACCTTACCCGGAAAAACGCATATTATAGTTTAATCGTACTTGAAAAAAAATGTACTTGAAACTCGTCTTTTGAACACCACCTATTTAACCATCAAAAGCAACCTGAAACTAATAAAAATATATGAATATTAATATTTTATTATATCCATTTATAATTTATTACGACCGTTAACAGTTGATTTCTGACCAAAAATAATATTTTATTTCGAACAATATTTATTTATATTTTCGAACAAAAATTTATCTGAAATCGAACCGTTGTAATATGTACCTATATTTCAAACCATCCACAGTTGCTTCATTTTGTTGGAGTTATTTTAAATTATATTTAAAGATAATAATATTATCAATCATTATAGGACTTCTTAATATTGAAAAATATAACGGCATTAGTTTTCTTCTTATTCAATGTAGCAATGAGTAAAAAATGCTTTTGGTATTATTTATAAAAGCATCATAGACATCAAGACACATTACTGTTTGTATAAAATACTTTAGCGTTGCGTTACATAAATTAATAATAGGTATTGAATTGTTTTCATCAGTGCGCCATTTGCATTTGACAGTGTCGAAGCGTATTTAAGAGGGTCTTGTGTGTCGGAAATATCCCCCTCCTGATATGAATGCAGATTCTCCTCCATACATATACGGTAAGTAACATGCCGTCCTGCATGAAACACACTATTGTGGAGTCTACACGCTGCTTCTGCAGTCTGTTAAAGGGATGTGCTTCCTAAAATGAAAAACACTTATTATTACAACTAATATTTTTTTATGGAAAGAAAAACGCAATCGATCCGATATACCTTTTTATATTTTTCTCGACGTTTTCGCTTGAAACGAAACGAAAGATGAAACCAAAAAAAAACTACTAAAAGCCGTATTATTACTCTATAATGGTTTACCAATGTGACTCTCACATTTTACCCATTAAATATTTATTTTGGTTTCACACACCTATTCTCTTTTGCGGTCAAAGACGTCAAATAGATTCGGTCGAAAATCTGGCACCATCGATGGCTTGTCTATTACCCAACATAAGGTACTTGGTCTTAAGACGAACATGTGGGGCAGTATCTTATATGGGATGTGGTCAGGCATGCTAACCTTGGGGCTACAAAAAATATTTCCACGAGTTCACTAAATTTTCTATCATATTCTGTAAGAGAAATTATCTTCCTTGTGTGTCAGTCAACAGTTTACAAAATTTTGTCAGTTTTTTGCCTGACAAAACTGACACAGTAAGTTGCTTAAAAAATCATCAAAAAAATGTCAAGTGACATAGAATCCATAGATGATATGTCTCTATTACTGTATGATAAACAATGACACTCTAACGTCTAACCTGCAATCAATGAAACAGAGGCGTAAGATTGGTTCTCTTAGTCTTTTCTGACTTTCTGACTTCTTTACGTCTGTGTTTCCTCCTTCCTACAATCTGGATCTCTTCAAGAAACAGATAAATATCCACTTGCATTCTCCCCAACCACCACACAAACACGAACACAACACACGTTTCCCGCATGCAGCGTCCAGCCTCCCTGGCTGAGCGTCATAGAGTGCACTGGTCTTGACCGGCTGTGCTCTCCTGCGTGCGTTTACATAAAAAAAAATCACCAAGGTGACTTCATTATTGTCAGGTTTTAAGGATGTTTAAAAAAAAACAGTCCAGTAATTTGGGTAAAGAATATGTAAAGATTTTGTATAATTTGAAATGCACGCTCCCTGGGTTGCCAGAGTGCGGGAAGCAAGAGTTTGCTGTTGATTTATGGCCGCGCGACATTATCAAAAATGTAAGCGGCTCCTCTTCCTCTAGCGGCAGCGCGCATAAACATCCCCAGCCAGTGCATCACTCCATAGATAATATTGCGCATTCTAAAAACTATTACACCGTAAACTTGCCGAGAGAATTGTTAAAAAGATAAATATTTTCTCTTTTTTTTAAATAAATTAAGTTTATTCTGAACAATCACTTTGAAAAATATATTTATTTTCATCGTTTCGTTGTAAATCACTTTGAGTAAATTCCTTTTGGAGAAATGGAACCATGGTTTTGTCTATATAGTGCACTTCTTCGACCATCCAGAGTATAAAATTAGAATGGTCTTTTGTTAGTTGTTTAACTGTTTATTAGTATCATAAAAATGTTAAGGTAAAAGGAAGACATTGGGTGAATGAGAAAAGAAATAAGTTGAAGAATATGGCTAATATTTTTTTTTTATGTAAACACATACAGGAGAATACCGACAGATGATGATAGTAATTCTGAAATCTCATCTGTGGAATTCTATTATGCTTACCATGGTGTATATGGCTAAGCGCTGCATGTGGAGTGTTGATCCGCCAACGTCATAGACTACAGCCCGAGATTCACGCATCTTCCTTATTATTATTACAGGAATTTACTATAAATGGGTGGTCTTCACGGGAGGACTTTCATCTACCACCAATTTTAATTAATATGCTATGAATGGCATTTTACGGGTGAGTATATAATATATCATCATCATCATCATCAGCCTGTATCCGTCCACTGTTGAACGTAAGTTTCCCGCATGAGTCTCCATCCTCTTCGATCCTCCGCCTTCCGCATCCCCAGGTCAGTCCCGCTATTCTTCTTATGTCATCAGTCCATCTTGCAGGGGGTCAGCCAATGCTTCGTTTGCCAGTTCTTGGGCGCCATTCCAATACTTTTATTCCCCATCGACCGTCGTCTCTTCAACATATGTGTTCTGCCCATTGCCACTTGAGTGTGCCTATTCATTGGGTAGCATCCACTACTTGAGTTCTTCTGCGTATTTCCTCGTTTCGGATTTTATCTTTTAGCGACACTCCGAGCATGGATCTCTCAATAGCACGCTAGGTGACCTTTATTTTATGGGTAAGACTTGCTGTCAGATTCCACGTCTCTGCGCCATAAGTTAATACAGGGAGGATGCATTGGTTAAACGCCTTAGTTTTAAGACATTTTGGAATTTTCGCTTTAAGAATTTACTTTAGTTTTCCAAATGTTGCCCATCCCAGTTGTTCTTACAGAGGTTGTTAACGACTAAACCTATCTGGGACAAGTATATTACTTGGGACGAACAATTAGGACGAAGTAACTTCTCAAAAGAAATCAACAGGCTAATATATAAGTTTATTATATTCATTTTCTTATAAACACATTAACAATCATGCATCAAAATATTTGTCTACCATCGATTTTGATTATTTTTTATATTTTTGAAAGAATTATAACTTATAAATTTATTTTAACATTTTTGCTTTAACTTTTTGAATATATTCTCGAGTTGTCGTGAAAAAACAATAGAAAAAAAACATACAAATTTCGGTAAATAACCCACGACTATTATGCACACTTTTTACCGTACCTATCACAAATAGTTTATTTATTTACTTTTATTTATCCGTAGCGATTCCTATTCAGTCACTGATAAATTACCTCCGCTTACTTCAATCAGAGATACCGATTTAAGTCTAACTCCCCAGTAGCCTGGAAACGTTTTCCAACAGCCAATGGAATCGCTCGGCATTTTTCAGGATCCTCCTTTCGAAGATTTTCAGACGAAATAAAATTGTTCTGGAAGCAACCCCTTCAGAAGTGATTTACAACATGGCAACACTGATATACACTGAGCTTTTACCGGATAGTATAAAATATTATATTTTATACGTACCTACCTAAAGCCACCGTAGAATTTTGATTTTTATTTAAAACTATTAAATGGGTACACGTTTGCACACAATGTATAAAACGATGCTAAGGCATTCGATAGTTGTGAGGGCAGTCATGGGTTCAATCCCCACAAAGGAAGTATTAATTTATAACTTACTATAGTTAGTATTCTCGTATTAAACATATGACTATCTGTTCTACGTTAAAATAGACAGTCCGCTACATATTTAGAAAGTATCCTATGACACGTGCTGTCTTTTATGCCTTTATTTTCGACATTTTCTTGTTTTTCTCTTTTTTTCGCTAATTTTAATAAATGTGATAGTATTTCATACTTACGTCAAAAAGGCCTAAAGTGGTTTCGGTTTTTTTTTCAAATGCATTCTCCAAAATAATTATTTTAAAAAGCGGTTGAATGGAGAATTTGTTCTTTAAAAATATATATGCTCTTTTTCATATTCAAAAATGTGTGTAATGCATACCATTTAGATTGTTTGAATGACTGGCAATAGCATAGGTGGAATAAATATTCATTTATCATATATAGAGCTTAGCCATCCTCAAAAAAGGCAATAGTCATAAAATCTTCTGATAAGATCTTTTCATTACTTTTTCACGGTTTTCTCCAATATGTTTTAACATTAAAAACTACTAAACCAATTAACACTGTTATAAATTTATGATCACAATTTAAAAAATACCGTTAATAATATACTTCTTCACAAAGACGTGCATTTTGTGAATTATGTACTAAATCGAGTGTCCGATGAACAAATTTGATACCTTGATAATTTTAGTATACTCCCAGTTCTTTTTATGCGATTTTAAGCGCGGTTATTTTAGACGGCACCGTTAATTTTTAACCCTTCGGGGTTATGATTTTATCACATTGGTTGTCGGCATATGTCGTCAAAGATTCCCCGACCGTTGACATCGGTTGACGTGATATATCGTTTTGCTACTTTAAGTAATCATTGTGACATATACGGTAGGAAATTGTAAGAGCAGTCATTCCCTTTATGTAAATAAATATCGTTAGGTTTCGTCACAGGAGCGATATTTCTGTAATCCACATGTGTCATTGCCACCACATGTATGAAGTTACATAATGAACGTTTGTTAAATATAATAGTTTTTTATTCATCATCTGATAGCTTAAGGATAGAAGAACCAATATGAAATATGAAAATAGGTCGGATAAGTACATTTTTGCTTCAAATACTAGTTTTAAGCAAAAAAAAAATATTTGAAAAATTCACGCCGTATTGACAGTATAATTTGTATACCACCGAACCGTAACGAAAGGGTTAAAACATCTTGGTACTTTTTAAAGCGATATTTTATATATTATAATCGATTCATTGAATTATTTCATATAATTGATTTTTTTACGCGTCACTTTCTAGAACCAATTATAGCGTAAAAAAGGATGGGGTGTACGTAATTCAAAATCGACTTTAATCTTATTGTTGTCAATCTGTGTTGCCAACGTGTAATAAGTTTTGTTACACATATATAATCATTTCACCCTTTTTTTTCTTGCAATTGGCTTTGTCAGAATCGCCCGTCACCTTAAATTATTCATTTCGCTCTAAATCGCGTTATTAATTAAATATAATAATAATTCAGAATCGGATATCTCGGTAGTTCCTCCGGCCAAAGAATAGCAACAGTTGGCTGTCGCAGATGCGGATGACTGCGATAACTTCGCCTGAACCTAACTTAGGACTTCGTTTAATTTATTTCAAAAGTCCCTGTTTTAATATCGCCCACTCCCTACAATTACATCCAACTCTTCTTCCCTGTACAGTTGTTAGAGTATTATAAGAGAAGAGGAATTAAACCAGACGCCTTAAATATCAGATTTAATATTAAAATGAAACAGAAGGAACGTGAAATGCTTCATTTTGAATCACAAGACATAACTTTGTTACTGAAACTATTTTAGATTACATCGTCTTGTAACATGAAACACGTACTGTATGAGATATTATTATACCTAATAATAAAAACTTTTAACATAGTTGTAGTTCAAACAATATTATAATCTCCAACATTTTTTTTATTTCCTTTTGATTGTATAGAGCAAAATAATTTGTCAAATTGGTGTTCGAACTGCAGACTCGAACACCAAATTAGAACCTTTTTAGAAACTTTTTTAATTGGCTATTTTTTTATTCGATTATATTTGATAGGTATATGAAATATTAGATAAGATACCAATATGAAATCTCGAAAGATGCAATCGAATTTGAAGTAATATGCGTGTTTTTAAGATTTTTTATTTATTCATCTGTGCAAATTCTTCGGTGTGGTGGACTTATTTATTACAACACCCCGTGAGGTAAAATTGTTGGCATAATATAAGCATTATTGTTCCCCTCTCCAAAAAAGTCAAGTCATCCATTATTTTAAAAATAAATTGATTGTGTTTCGAACTGCTAAAGAGTTTCCGGTCGACCTACTCGCAACAAAGGATGTCGATTAAAAAACAAAAGCCCTGTTAAAGTTCCCCGCACTGTCGCAGAGTGGCGCCAGTCTCAGGTGGATATTATAGTCTTAGTGTTAGTCTTTGTTTTATTTTATTTCGCGCTCGGGGGAACGCCTGTCCATTGTATATATATAAATCTTTGTCAAGAGTTTCCCTCCTCCTGTGAGAATCCAAAGGGAGATGGGGGAGACGTTATTCAATAAGACAGACCGCCGCACCTCTAGAGACTGAAAACTTGAAGAAACTTTCGAAATAACACGGACAGTTTTGACCTATGGGCATTGGCGCAGATTAAGTTATAGCTACGCCTTTTGTAATCACAGAAATACATTTTTATTTTACTTTTATTGCTGTAACTCTATACTTCCTTACACATCCACGTTTATGTTCTATTTTTTTTTAATAGTGACATAAAATAAGTATTCCACTAATGAGAGAAATGGATCACAATTCCCATTAAAGCTATTTAGTTTACGGTTTATTGTTTAATCCAATACTGAGAAAATTATATATAGCATACATCTTAACTCAATAGCCATAAATTCCAAATTTGACGATGAAAACTAACGAATGTAAAAATGTTACTTACTGTTACATTTTTACAGGCAACATTAAAAACTAAATATTTTCCAATTTCAAAAATTGGAACATTTTTTTATATCACAGTTACGCCAATTAAAATGCATTGAATATTGATTTAGAATTGTTATATAATTTATCTAAAAATGTTTTAATAGCCAATGCTTAAAGTAAAATGAAACGGTACCTAAAATAGTAACAAATAAATACGATACAGACGAGTTAACCTATAATTTCTAAATGTGGTTCAAAGCCTTCTTCAATATTCGTAATATATTAATTGAGAAATGCATTGAATTGAGTCACGATAATGAAATGTATATTGTAAAATAATTACATTCAACTGTGAGTCATACGAGTACATTTAAATGTTACAAAGTTGATATGGGAAATATGCTTTTACAATTCATTTAATATTTCATAATGATCGGTTAAAGATGTGTGGGCGGAGGTTGGTCGGTGTGACATAGAAGCAAAAGAATCGCTTTTATTTAATACAAATTTAAATAATAATGTTATCGCTTTAAGCTATTTTTAATTGATTATTGTGGATTTTGACAAATAAAACGTTTTATTTTTTAATGAGAAAAACCATTTTGACTTGAAAGACGATTCAAGGCGATAAATGGGTACTCGAATAATGTGATATTAAAGCAGAGGACGCCTTGTCGATACGGAAGTACTTTCCGGAGCAGTTTCCAATCAAAGTTTGGCCAATTACAAGTCTCAAGTCTAGCTAGCACTTTCTTTCGCACATATTAATGGAGTTCGACTTTCCACTTCGAGTTTCAGCAAAGATATTCTCGTTTTTTTTATTCCATCTCAGTAGAGAAAATATTACTCTCATGTTACTTTTAAATTAAAAGCATCTGCTTTTACACTTTTCTGCGTCCTGTCAATAAGTCTGATTCATCATGCTTGGAAGTTAAATACTCATGTGACTTATCTCGGGGTTGTGGCGTTTAGCCGAACGAACGTGTATTATGTCAATGTGCGTCATTGCTCTCTACCACCCCTTCTTCGTACCTCAGCTTTAGCACTTTGTTTCTCAGCCGGAGAATATGCGGCACCAGTGTGGGGTCGATCAGCCCACTGTAATCAAGTGGATACTGCCCTGAATGATGCATGCAGAGTCGTCACAGGCTGCCTCAAATCAACACCCATTTCTAAACTATACCCCTTGGCTGGCATCGCGCCACCACACATAAGACGCAAAGTCATATGCGCCGAAAGAAATGCGTAAGGCAATCAACCAACCGTATCACTGCTTGTATAATCAGATACCCCCAACACCAAGATTGAAGTCGCGAAGCAGCTTTCTGAAATCCACACAACCTCTCACATCCGGCCCTGAAAATGAGAGACTCCAGCTGTGGCAACAAATCGCACCAGAGGATTTCATTACTCCAAAGGAAGGCCTCCCAACTGGCAAGAACCTTGACTGGCAGACCTGGAAATCCCTGAACAGATTAAGAACCGGAGTTGGTAGAACAAAGGATAACCTCGAGTGGTGGGGAATGCTTCGGCAGGAAGAGACACTATTGTGCGACTGTGGAGACCTGCAGACCGCCTCACACCTAAGATGCTGCTCCATCTGCCAAAATAACAAGCTGAACACCTCAGGACCTAATGCTGGGCAACACACGAGCTATCGATGCTGCCAGATACTGGGAAAAATAATTTGACGTCGCTGACACGAAGAAGAAGAAGAGATTGCTCTCAAAAAATGGTATTTTTTATTTTAGAATATCAAAGAATTCAATTGACTTATTTTCACCGTCTTTGGCTTTGTTCAATATTTTTCATTATTAATTGCCGTCATTTAATATAATTAATATTTTTACTTGTTTTGTTTTAAAATGATGTGGAGATATTATTTTACACAAATAATTATATTTTGCATCTAAATTTTTTTTTAATGTCATTGTATAATAAAGGTAGTTAGTCATGCATTGGTAAGTTAAAAAAATTCACACAATACATATTGTAAATATAGACACCTACATATTGTACTGGAATAGAATCGTAAATATTGGTATGGCAATTTTTAAGAGATAGCAACACCAAATAAGAAAGACCGTTGTTCATAACATAATTTTAAAAGTGACAGTTCCTGTAACCGAAATCTTTCAAACTGTTTTTGTTTTTAATTGTTTAATATCAATTTATACAACGTATAAATTAATTTAATAATTGATAATGTGTGAGAAATTAAGCGACTATTTAGTCTTAGAAATACTAACGAGCGGCAATTATGGCGAAGCCTGTTACAAAGTGCAACAAAAACAAACCGAAGCTCTCCTTGTATGGAAGGCTTACAATACGAAAAACTTTACACAAAAAGACCTGGACAATATTTCTAAAGAGGTAAAGCAAATTTCTCGCCTTAAAAATATCAATTTAATTTTATACCACGAGACTATCGTCCATGAAATATCAGATACTATTTATATTGTAACCGACTTCGTAAGTTCAAAAGATAACCTCACAATACTGATAACAAAATGCAAAGAAGAGAGCATATTTTTTTATGAAAAGTTCATCTGGAATACTCTTTATCAATTAGCTGTCGCTTGTAAACATTTGGCTGATCTAAAGTGCATTAAAATACTGCAAAAACAATTAAAAACATCAAACATATTTGTCGACTCAGAAAGCAGAATCAAAATTGACCCATTCTATTTGGAAGAAAAAAACAATGATCCAAAAAAATGCACAAATAATGTTTGCAAACTTGGTTTTATACTTTATGAAATGTGCACTTTAAATACATATAAATCTCCATTATGTATGGATAATTTTATTTCTGGAGATGACATGAAAAATATCATAAAAATTTTGATACATGATCAAAATGACAGTTGCAATCTCAAGCCTGACGTCATTCTTCATCACCCGACGGTTCTGATTAACCTCACTTTTGGATCGAACGAAATATTTGCAAGTCACCCGGCGCCGATGAGTCCAACAAACAGTAACGATAGTGCTTTTGAATCCGACGAGTCTACAATCAGAATTAATAATTGTAATTTACGTAAGTCATTGTCTACAGAAAATGTATCATCATCTCCTTTATCAAATAAGTACAGAAATGCTGCTATTGATGCGTCTAGCTTTGATAATGAATTTGATCGTAAATCGTCGTCCACAGAAAATTTTAATATATCTCCGGTTTCTATTAAATTCAGCAATACTGTGAGAAGAACTCCCGGCGTAAACAATAAAATATCAAAAAAACCAATATCAGCTGTTGCTATTAATTTTGAAAATATTCCAAAAGTAGAAAACAAAATTATGCGTAAATCATTGTCTTCAGAAAATATTCCGTCTTCCCCTGTATCTGTACAGTTTGACAATACTCCGGATTACGCATGTCCCATGGAGAATAAGTTCATTCCAATGAATAGCAAATTTGAAGGTTTGCAATTGTCTCCAAATTTAGTCGCTCTAGATTTGAAAATGCCGGGATACGCTCCGAAAAGGAACTCGGATCATTTGGGAAAATGGCGGAGTCGTTTGGAACTGTGTAAGGAACCGCAAGAAGTCAGCGAACAAGCATTGAGTCATGTTTGGCTGCAAAGGCTAGCTGAGTTGCGCGATAGAGAAGAAGCTTTAAACGCGAGAGAAAAGGAAGTCAATAAAAAGAAAGCTTTTCAGGCTGTGGAGTATGAAATATCTTCAAGTATGAAGAATATCAATAATCAAAAAGTACCAGAGAAAAAAGAAAGCAAACCGATGTCTGGAATAACACTTCAGACTGTTATGAATCAAAAAACATTGCCGACAAAAGCAAAGGTTTTAAATGTGCAACAGAGACCGAAAAGTAGAACCTCTTTATCAGATGGGAGCGTTGCTAGTAACGGCGATAGGAAAGAATCTTTCTCTAAACATTCTTATCGCCGATCTAGCTCTGTGAGAACGAGGTACAAGAAAAAACAGTCTCCAAGTTATGAAGATATGAATAGTTCCTTGTCGGCGGATCAAGGTGACACAAGCTTCCTACCGACGTCCAAGAAAATATCTGCCAAAGCTGTGCCTCGACCATTGAGTTTGCACAATCCGAGAAGCAAAAAAGTACATTTCAACGCGCGAAACAATCCTTTTGCCGATTATGAAAGCATTTCAAGTACGACTCTTACATTTTTCGAAATTGAAAATATTGATTCGACTTACGAAATTCCGAAAAAACTACCCGCCGATGTGGAGAACATTGCTGATAGGATTGCAAAGTTTACTTATTTAGATTTGGAGGCCATGACAGAGCAAAAGAGAGCATTGATGGAAGAATGGAGGAAGACGCCTCCTAAGGTCAACAGGAATGTTAAACCAACACTACGGTCTAAATTGAAAGCGGCCGAAATAAAAAAGAAAGCAGACTGTGTTAATTTAAATGAAGAAATCGTAACGCGCAAGAATACGGTTACAAACATCACAAATCTTAATAAAGGCCCAACTAATTCTTCGAGGATGAGCTTCGCCAGCTCTCACTCTGGTGGAAGCTTCAAAAGTGTGTCCAGTGCATCGTCGCTCATTAAAAAAGATGACAGAAGGAAGACCATCTTCAGCACGTTTACCGAAGCTGTGAAGACTAATTCCAAAGATGACAAGGAGAACGAATTAATGAAGACACCGGCACCGGATAAGCTTAAGAGGGATTCCAAGAGGAAATCCATTTTGGGCTTCAAGACACCATTCAAATTTAGGTTGTGAATATTCTTGATAATATTTTTTTAACTTATTTATGTGTCATCAAGGTATATTGTATATTTAATAGCGTTAAATCATCTGGCTGCTAAAAAATCATCAAACACATCTTGGCCTGTGTGAGATGTGTTTCGAATCATGGTGTCTATATGCTTCCAATTAGGGAGTAATTGTAGTAATCAAAGCTGCGTTACCATCACGTTCTCATCATTCAATATAACACAGTCAACTAAAGATCTTCAGCATTTTTTGGAATACTAAGTTTTTATTCAAATAAGGGATTGATCTGGCAACTGACACAGCTTAATGGTGGCGGTATGTAGTGGACATATGCTTTAACTAGGAAGCGAAAATGGCATAAATATTGCGAAAAATATTTATATTTTTTATAAATTTTTCCATTTTAGTTTTGTATTTATAGTATTAAAACGTTAATGGAGTAAGATTTCTGGTGATCAATTATCATTTGTCGCTCAGTCTCTTCGTATTGGGTTATTAAATAATTGTTTTCTTCTAAAAATAAATAAATAATATTTTAAACATATAATATATTTCACAAATTTGTTTATATCGAGGGCATCCGTCAAAGTGAGAATATACATTTTGAAAAAAATTACGGGAAAACTAACACATGTCCTTTCTGCCAAACGCGCTCGATGAGCATTTTTATTTTATAATATAAAAAAGGGGTTTTAATACTCGATATAATAGTTTAAATTTAAGGTTTTTTTTTATATTGATGATAAATTTAAATATATTATTAAGAGTTTATAGATTTATGATTGAAAATGAAATATTAAAACATTTGTATCTGAATTATGTCTTCCAATATTTATGTACAAGAAATTAAAATGTCATTACAAATTTATGTTTAAATGGTATTTTTTATGTTTGAAATTTATTACTATGGTGCAATAACTGCATAGTGTGTAGCCAATGCTTTTTTTATGTGTTTTTACATTTATGTAGATTACTGAATATATTATTTGATGTGTTTTTATTTCTATTATACTTTCCTCTGTATTTTATAATATTATTTTATATGAAATTTTAAATAATATATATCTTAATATGAACATCATGATGATAAATATGAAAATATTTCACGTAAATGAAATAATATTAATGTGCTGAAAATAGAGTTGTGTTGCACATGTGCACAAGAAAAGCCGACCATAGCGTAAAAGACAAGATTAATAAATTAGATGATGTATTTAAAAATTCTTGGATAATTATTAAATTTAAGGGGATAATTACTAAGCTAATGGTCTTTTTATTAAATTTTTTTTTCAACAAAATGTGTGCCAGTATAAAAAATCTATTTATACACAGAATATAATTATATAAAAGATACTACGTTAAAGCTTGCCATTTATTCTTAAGAAAATATTATATTACTAAAACATATAGTTCCTTGATATTAAATCATTACAATATATTTTATATTTACAATTTTTACAAACAAACATTACTTGATACATCTCAATTATTTTATAAATATTTGTATTTTTAAAGAATACCATCATATTATAATAATGTAATAAGTTGTTTCTTTAACCACTTAATGTCTTAATAATTAACCCTAGTTTAATTATGATTAAACACAACATATGAGAGCATGTATTGTATTTTCGTCTTCTTGTATGTTTTTTTCAAGTGATTATTATTTCAAAAAATATTATTTTAAAATGTCAATGTTAAAAATATATATTTACATAATTTGCAAACCAACAAAATATATATAGAAATGAAATTGCTATAAATATGTTAGATTGATTTTATTTACACATTATTTTCATTATATTATGTACAGAGAAATTGATTAATTAAATACATCTATCACAAACAATACAAAACGGTTTTATTTCTTTTTGCTAAGTGCCTTGTCGGCTCCCTCTATGTACCTCTTGGGCAGTCCGTAGAACTCGGTTAAATGTTTTGCGAGGAAGAAAGTCTGAAAAAAATAAATTACAATATCAATTAAAGTAATATATTCTAGTATACTAAAAACCTTAATTGTTTTTTATTAATCCACCCTATATACCTTTGATAATGAACAAATGAGTATTGTTTAAATGTAATAAATCATGTCTAGATAATCCAATCCATGGTGGAAATAAAAATAATCTAATAAAAAATGCGCCCATAAAATATTTTTCAAAATATAAAATAAATAACGGTAAAACACAATTAAATTCAACTGTTATTTGAAATAAAATAACATATGCCAAGTTTTCACTAGCATTATATTTTAAAACAATATTCAAATTTAAAATAATTATTTATTATTTTCACTGCTCCCCTGAGTTCATAATTGACAGTGAAATGATCAGTCAATTATGAAAAAGGAAAACATTAACTAAATATTTTTTTAATTAAATCAGACAGACAATTTAAATGTTTTTAATAATAGATTCCTTAATAACAAATAAGTAATATAAATAATAAAAAGTAAGCTGAATGGTTTAGGTAAGTAAAAAGTTTGTTAAATATTTAAGTGAAGAAAAAATATATAAACAGTTGAATAATTAAAAGAATTATTCAATTTGGTTTTGTCATTTGATTTTTTCATACTTCAGTGAGTTGTAGCTTTGTTCTATTTTTGTTTGGATTTTAAAAAATTGTACTTGTCTATAATTGATATGGTTCATATGTCATCAGAAAAATATTAATGAAGCATTTGCCTTCATAATATACAAGTTTTTTTAATCACTTTACTACATTTAATAAAATAAAAATTGGAATTACAAAATAAAAAGATTTGAATATCCTATGCAATAAATAATAGTTAATAACGTCATAAAATCTGATTTATAATCAACGAATCGACTATAAAAATTATGTATTTTTAAATGTACACACATTAATTCAACAATAAAAATGGCATAGATTTTGTGATAAATTGCTACTATCATGAATTTTCCCGAACAGTCCCACGAACCCTTTCCTAGCATCCATACACATTTCACATTATTTGTTTATAAAATCTGTTTCTCCAACTCCTTTTTCAACACCATAATTAAGCTTTGGCATACTCTCTCAATATCTGTATTTGCCTCTTCATGTAATCTGAAACCTTTAAATCACTACACATTCTTTCAATACGCAGCATCTAGCTGAGCAACAGCTTCCTGGAGGGCCAAAAATCTTATGCTGGTAGCCTCCTGCATATGATGATGTAGGTATATATATTAGATTTATTCATTGACGTAATATTGCTAGTCATAAATTTGAGTTTACCTGGTTTCCTTGCACCAGCAGTTGGTCAAACTTGGATCCGGGATTTCTTGTGATGGAGCAAGACGCGGCAACACCGTGCTGACATTCCTTGCTCATGGCGTTTAGGCTTATTCCGTAATAGTGGAGATTGCTCACAATGGTCACCTAAAGAAAAGACAATGTAACATTTGAATTTATTTAATTACATTTAAATTACGACTGTAAAGCAATATTTATTATTACAATAAATGCAATAAAATTTTATGGAGGGATCAATTTAAATAATATTTAATAAATATGCTACATACGGTCATAAAACAGTCCATATTGTTTTAATACAACTTGCAAAAATTTCCCTTAATTCAAAAAAAAAAAATACTGGATATCTAAGTGAACACTAAGAATATATATCTCCCTAAATATAGTAACACCTAAAATCTATTTATTGAATTTTCAATTGTTGGTTTTCATTTCATATATCTTCCCTGAAGAGCATGCTATGAGTAAGTGCGCCACTAGATTATCATAATTTCTTAAAAATAAGAACTAATGGTATAATATCTGCAATTAATTGTATTACATAAAACACACCTTCTTGTTTCCTGATCGGTTAGCAACCTGCATGGTGATCATGGGAAGCTTGCCCGTATTGATGCTGGTGGAGCCGTCTGCAAAAGTCATCTCTGTGCAATGTGTCATCTTCTTCAAAATTGTGGCTTTCAAGTCCTCCCAGGAGATGGTAACATCGTTGGGAGTTATGTGCGCCAGCAAGGGATCACACCTCACCAAACTGAAGTGGAGAGCAATAAAAAAATCTATATATACAGAAGAATACAGATAGACTAAAAAAGGGATACAAACATTTATAATGCTTTAATTTTAAGAATAGAATGTTATTTATGGAGAATTTATTGAACGGATCTTTGCAATTTAATTTAATATTTTAGGTGCCCATGCCCTATTTATTACTTTCGTAAGGAACTGTATCTTTTGCTGTATAAACTGTATAAAACCATCCTCGATGGTAAAGCAATTTCATTTTTTGATTAGGGTGTATAAAAAAGTCATATCCCATACATAATATTTTTATGCAAAGGATTAAAAAACATCATAGACTATAATAATAAAATGCATGAAATATTTAACATTTAGTATTATACATTACTTTTTATTGACTGGATCTTGCAGATTGTTTCTCCGAACGTAAGCAACCAGACAGTTGCTAGCTTCGGCACCGGTACATGCTTGCCCTCTTTTAAAACTGAAAAATGTTTAACAGGTCACTAGATTTTACATGTTTTGTGTTTGAATATACCTCACATAAATGCCTAAGTCTGTATTAAAAGCTTAGTGCTTAGTGTTACTTAAAGAAGGGGCTGGAAAAACAGTTCCAAAAAAGTAGTTAAACGTGAAATTTAAACAGTTTGAAAATAATCACTAATCTAATAGTTTAAATGCACATATATTTTGTTACTCAGTTCATAATGTCTGAAAATATAAAGAATTAATGAAATTTTATTGATAAATGGGCCTAAAGTTAAGGGAAAAAACATGGTTGAATTTGAAGGGCATTCACTCAAATAATTAACCCTAAATTGACAGTAATATATTATGATTTGTATTAAATAATTCAACTCGTATGTTTTATCGTTAAAATAAAATAATTCACATTGCACTCACTTCATTGGAGCGAAAAGAGGTAACACAACAGATGTCACTTTGTACATGTCTTTGATGCACGGCGAAGAATAGTTGGCATCGCTGCCTTTCGCATTTACCCCCGTCTCCTTTGGTCCTCCTGATGATGCGCTAATAACGACATGCTCCTTTATCAGAGGATGCGTAAAGTCAACACTCATAACTGCATCAACTCCTTTCTCTATTGGCTTCACTTGCATAATACCCTCCTGAAATCACAAAATAATAAATATCATTTAACAAATTTTTAGCTATATAATATATATGTATAATAAAATCAAAGAAGAATATTTGTGGTACCTATCTAATAAACATGATGAGGTAAAAAAAGAAATAGACTAAAGTAATGTAAAAGTTATAGAACAAACAAGGCTGAAGACAATATAATAAATAAAATATAAATAATTCATCCATGGGTAGAAAAGCAGGTTAAGCAATCATCGGTGAAATAATAAGGATAAAATATTTTTTAAAAAAAAACAATTTTTCATTTTATTGCCCTCGATAAAAGTGGAAAATAACATTAAAATATGATCAAAGTAGGCTAGAAGCTAATTAATAAATATAGTGTCAATACAGTTGAACTGAAAAAGGTAGATAAAGCACTTCAGGTATCAATTGTAAATTAAAACAATGAATATTTACAAGCACAGATATACCTATCTGAAACGTATTCAAGAATCACATGATTATGAATGGTGCCATGAAGAGAAGGAATGCTGGTTTCTGTACAGCTATTTTTTTTGTTAGTACTCAAGCAAATTAAATTAATACATTACAAAGAAAAAAATGCTTGATGTAATTTATATTTTTTTGTAAATCCAAGTACAGTACTGATCTCGACATTCAGTATATTTCACTTGTTTTTTTTTTAATTCACGCCAATTATATTTAACACTTTAAAAATATATATAAGTAATCCGTAATATTTAAAATGATAAATTTAGTGGTAAATGAGATCATTAAGTTTGTGGGACCTCTGGCCTAAAGCATTTACCTGTTGCATCGTTTCCAAGAATTTTCCCATCTTCTTATAACTGGATTTTTTGACATCTAATGATTTATCCGAAGGACAAAATGTTGACATATGATTTCTAAAAATTACAAAATAGGACATTACACATGTAATATATTATATATTCAGTTTTTTATTGAAAAGTTAACATTGAAAAATGTCTTAAGCTTTAGGAACATTGAATTCTTTCGTAGTGCTGAGCTAGCTACGCTTTTTACTAGAAACACATATCTATTATTTATGTTTTTAGCATTCACTTTGAGATCCATTTCAAACAGTGCTCAGTGTGATCCATATTAAGACAAGGTGCGAAATATTTACCTGTTTAATATCTGCTATATTACACAATGCTTAGATATAAATACAGTAAATATTGGGGTTGATAAATCATTATAAATTATTTGATAAATCATTATTAATGTGAAAATTAAGAACTATTTATAATATTATATTTTCATATAAAATAATAATGTCAAATATACTAACGCATATAATAAATTAGTTTTCAGTGGAAGAACCAGTTTCTTTCCTTCCGTTTTGAACACACTGAGCAGGCAATACTTGAGCAAGCCATCCATGTCAGTGGGGTAGCCATTCTCGTCAACCTCTGGTGAAGCATTATCACCAGAGTCTGCATTTGAAGATGCATCGTCATCGTCATTCTCGTTTTCGTTTTTAAATTCATCATCGCCATCTTGTACTGCATCATTTGAAGTTATGGTTAACTGAAAAAATATAAATATTAAATTGTTATCTAGACATTTTTAAGCAATTTAATAAACTATTGGTCACGGCGCTTCATGATGAAAAATGTTAATATAATATTGCCGTAATCTTCATATGATTAAATTTGTTATATATTTTACCTTGGACAGGTCTTCTGTGAGTTCCTTACTATCGGAAGCATCCAGTTTTTGTGGCGGATAAGGTTCTCCCAGTTTAGGCCTATCCACTCTCACAAATTTTTCATATCTGCATACCAAATCACCAATCATCTGTATCGTTTTGACGCACTGTCCTCTGGAATCAAAAATAAATATATATAATAAGTTTAACCTTACTAAAAATCAAAGCAATCGCATGTTGTGTGTAATGGGTTTTGAGAATAGGTGCTGGCACAGAACATTGATGGTACAATGGTTTGAATTTGACGAAAATAGTTAGCACAATTTTTTTAGATATCGCAAGACAGTACAGTCGGAAAGTATACATCAAAAATACTCAGCTCTGGTAAGCCGAATTGACATGGGATGATGCAAAGACACTAGTAGATTGAGAAATTTGTTACACAATGTTGTCAGGAGCATTACGACTACAAAGAGGTTACAAGTATCTTCCACAAACGAGACTAATTACCTCTGAACTTGGAGCAGATCTCCGCTAGAGTATGAAGCGATGCCGACCAAGATGGCCGCCTTGTTGTCAGTCATGTTTACAGCGACAATTCCTCCTTTCTTAAACGCCGGCAGCCGGACCCCCTTCGGAGGGAAATAAATATGACCTCTGCTTACGTGATACACACCCTCTTGAAACTGCAAACATAAAATTTTACACATCAATAGTCTCAAAGAGGAAAACTCGAGTATTTGAAAACCGGGTGAATTTTGATTCTATATTCTTAGTAGTCGCAAAAAGGTTGTAGTTTCAAAAGGATACCTAGTTTTGGTAATGCAAATCTTACCTTGGACATGATTTAATCAAATAATATAAAAAAAAAACAGTTTCACTCCTAGAATGTTTTTTTTTTACCTTACTAGCCACAGTGTTGTATATGGTGACAGTGGGCAGCATATGTGGACACTTCCACATAGCGTAGACTGTTGGATATGAGGCATCTTTCATCTCTATCAAAATGGGTGATCCGTCAACAATGTGCAAAGTAACATCGTCTTCCGCAGCCGTCACCAGCTTCATAAGAGACAGATTGGCCTTCACAGGCACAAGCTCCAGCAGATCATTTTCAGAGAGATGCGGATACGAACCATGGATCTTTTGCACTAAACCCTTTCTGTAATACATTAATACACTTTTTCAATGACAGATTTTTAAAAACAGATTAAATTTTATTCCACACCGTTTTTCCACATTTCAGACCTCAGAGCACATTCACTGGAACTGTCAGTTCCTTTTATTACAAAGAAAGGGCTTTTTCAATGCAATTTAAGGAATTCATCGGCGTTATAAAGACCCCTAGCATGCAGACTTTGTGGCTACTAAAATGTATTTCTGTGCCTTTATTACATTTTCTTGCAATTTAAGAAAAATAATCTATCTTCCTTCTCCATACCCTTTTAAGCTGCAAGAGCATTAATAATCTTACACAGGTTATTTCTAAAGACATTTTTGTGCAGTAGACATAACAGAGAACGGCTATTAAAAAAAAAACAGTTTTTTGCATTGGAAATATTTATATTTTTTCTTACAAATTCCATCTTCAAAGCCGATATAGTATGTGTGCTTTGCAGACTTACTGGTTTGTTTTGTCTATGAATGCTACAATATGCTATGGCCTTCTTATATTTGATCATTGACTAGTACCTTTGTTTAAATCATGCACAAAAACAAAATGATAATTGACTCGTACCGATGTTTAAAGGATGTAAACAGAGAAAATAATAAGTAAAGAAAATACCTGGCTGATCCTTTTAAAGGGTTATACGATTTAGTTTTATAGGCTTTAGCAAACATTTTTAATAACTGTGTTTGCCTTAATATTTTACAAGTAAGCTGCAATAATCAACGCTTTAATTTTTTTATTCTTGTAACCTGTAAAAACAACAACATCATAATTTAAATATCAAAAAAATATCACAAGACGGTTATGGAAAGATCTCATCTACAGATTTTATTATATTTCAAATTTTAATTATCAGCTTTTGTCACTCGTCAGCAAATGACAATAATGTTTTTATTAACTCACTGTGCATGGGTGGTGTTCACTGGATAATATTTGTTTCCATGTTTTTTTTTTAATTAATAAGCTGGCTGATGACTGTTGTGAATAAAATGTTAAAAGTGATGGATGAGTCTCATGCCAACTGTGATATTTATTTATATTTTCGAAAAATTTAGAGCTTGCTTATATTAAAAAAAACAGTTTTATTTAAAGCATAAACAGCCATTACACGATGGTATTGTAAGTGTTTATGTGTTGCAAATTTTAAAGTAATATTCAAAGAAATATATTTTTAGTTTGTAAACTAATGTCAGACTGAATGACAGATACCTGTCAACCATGTGGCTTGGCTTAGCATGTAAACGTTTCAAGCCATCTACATATTTTATTATTATCTACATAGATTTATAACCAGTCCCGTACTTGTATATTTGATTATATTTTTATTTTCCGGGACGGCAATATTAATATAATTGTTATTTTGACCTTCCGTGTAATATTTTCGTGAATTGCAGACAAGCTTTGACGTTTACGTTCAAAAATTAATATTGCCAGATATACTCTGGCCGTTAAATTGTATGGCTAAAATAAGTGTAAAATATGTTTGGGCTAATTGGTTAAAAAAAAACTTTACTCTTTTTCATGAAAAATAAATTCATATTGAACATAAAATTGAATTTATTTGAAATGAAAATGGAATTTCATAAAATTCAAACATAATTCTACAACATATATATTTATTATAAGGAAAATTAAAAAAAAAAATGAAATGTTTGTGACCTTATTTTTAATAAATAGTTAGTTATTCAAAGTACAAATATATTTTTTACATATCAAAATGAATTATTCTTTTCTTTGTACGTAACAGTATTTTTTTGATTGTTATATTTTGAGCGTTTATTTTTTGTTTGATAAATATTTTTAAATGATTTGAAGATGTATTTTTTATTGAAAATATTTTATTTATTAGAAAGAAAAAAACTTATTTTGCGCTGCTGATCAGAAAATAATAAATTACTTACAAAAATAACAATTTGTAATTTTTAATTTTTCTATTCATACAAAAAATTAAGGATTATTAAAAAATCAATATTTTTTATTTTTACCTTCTACCCGCTGCTCCTGCGTAATTAACTCTAGCACTTCAATTTGGCTCAAGTATTGTCAACGACTATATTTATCTGGGACAAGTAATACAACTGGGACGGAGTAACTTCCCAAAATAAATCGACAGGCGTATACAACTGGGATCGGCAGCATTTGGAAAACTTAAGTACATTTATAAAGCGAAAATTCCACCATGTCTAAAAACTAAGGCGTTTAACCAATGCATCCTCTTTGTATTAACTTATGGCGCTGAGACGTGGAATCTGACAGCAAGTCTTACCCATAAAATAAAGGTCACCCAGCGTGCTATGGAGAGATCCATGCTCGGAGTGTCGCTAAAAGATAGAATCTGAAACAAAGAAATACGCAGAAGAACTCAAGTAGTGGATGCTACCCAACGGATAGGCACACTCAAGTGGCAATGGGCAGGACATATCTGTCGAAAAAACGACCGTCGATGGGGAAGAAAAGTATTGGAATGGCGCCCAAGAACTGGCAAACGAAGCGTTGGCCGACCTCCTGCAAAATGGACTGACGAAATAAGAAGAATAGCGGGAGTGACCTGGATGCGGAAGGCGGAGGATCGAAGAGGATGAAGACTCATGCGTTGAGGCTTACGTTCAATAGTGGACGGATACAGGCTGATGATGATGATGGTGATTGTCAACCTATTAAATAAAAATTCGTATCGTTCATAGTCTATTGCAGTTTCCCTACCTCTAGTCTATTACTCACGGCTAGTCTGTAGTTAGCGGCGTCTGTCAAATGTGATGCCGAACGTTTAAGAAGTTTTCACTTGAAAAATAATCACAAAATGACGAAATTTCACGTGAAAACCAACTCCGCTGGATACATCAGAGATAAGGAGATATTCATAAAAGAACTGAAACACTTCCACGAAACGAGAGGGTATGTTTTTTCAATGTATACAATGCTACTTTATTTTCGTACACATTCAATTAATCTCATGTCTACAAACGAATTTCCGGCGAATTGACTGCTATAATAAAAACATATCACACATTCAATTATTATTTGCTTATATGGAATAAGAAAAAGCAAAACATATTGCACAATGACATATACTTTTAGTAAACATTACATTCAAAGTTTCATTACAAATTTTAAAACCTTCTTTAATTAGTGTATTCTGAAACGATTATGGATCTACTAGAATATTTTTATTTTGTAAAACACTTCTCATTAGCTTTTTAAAGTGAATATATATATATTGTAAATGATTGGTAGTGTTCCTTAACATTCCTCATTATCAGATTTACCATTTTACAGTTAAAATTGTTGTTTTTCACAAAGTTATGATGACTTTTATAACAAAATTAAAAACAATACTTATTGAGGAGCTGAATATAATTTTTCTATCATTTTTTTCTATAGTCCATCCAGTGTATGAAGAACCCTATGACACATTTATTGCCCCTTGTAAAAGGGATGGGGCAAAAATATTTATTTCGATTAGGTCGATTTTTTTTCTCTTTCTTGTTCGAAAAAAACTCGAATTTAAATTCGAAGTGAATCGTATAAAAACATCTCTATTTTAAAATAATATAATTTAAAGTGCAGCGAATATTTTATTTGGGAAGTTTTAGCTTGATACGTATGGCACTTTTAATGCTCTGTGTAAAAGAGATGGGGGGGAACATTTTTTATTCTATTATATCGATTTTTCTTCTCTTCTTCTTCGTAAATAATTATATTTTAGTATCATTTTTTCCCGCATGGCGGCGTGTGGATCAGTACAAATGTCGGACTTTTAGTAGCGCGTTGTTCTTCGATCGATTCGTGTTTTTTGTTGTTGTAACTATTATATTTATTGTTAGTATTGTTAAAGTTGTTTCATTAAAGAAAACATTCAAGATCGGGTCGCAGATGCCCTAGGAATCGGTAAATCTACAGTATCTCGGATCACAGAGGAGAAATACGGTGAATCTTCATTAGAAGAGAAAAAAATATTAACACCAAAAAAGAAACGACAGAGAAAATGCTCAATTACAAAACCCTGTAGCTTTAATTTGGCGGCAATTCGGAATCACGTATATGCATACTATGACCGCAACGAAATACCAACACTTCTTAAACTGGTAGGTTCTCTAAATTTTAGTCGGATTATTTCAAGGCAGTGCGACGTCTCTTAGTAAGTGCTAAGTTAAGCTTAGTTATTTGCTCATATTTATCTCTACACTCGCTTTTCTTCATAATTTTCATATTAGTAATATTATTATTTATAGTTTGTTTTACATGTCTCTTAAAACCTGTTAATATTCACTTATAATTGATATTAATTCTAATATTTTATTTTAGTAGGTATTTACAAAAACAATCGAAAATACGATTATGTATACCCCAACACTGGTTGTCGCAGTAATGTGAGATGGCGTTCTACAAGCGTCAGATATTGTATTATTATTTTTACAAATTGCCGTATTTTTTCTAATTTGTAACAATTGCATATATTTTTTATTATTTTGTTTTTATTATGATATATTTACCTAAATAACTTATTATATATAAGAAGAGAGGTTTTTGTTTATGTTGTTAAAATTAATATAGGTAGCGAACGTTTTTACAACGTTATATCGGACGATATTTAGCACAGGGCAATAAATGTGTCTCACAGGGTTCTTCGTACATTGGATATACTATAATTCATGTTTTTTTAAGTTGAGTTAAGATAAATTCAAGTAAACCATTATGATTAATGGTTTCCCCAAATATAATTAAAAGTTGAAATGATTTTTCTTCGTTACTGTTGAAATAATAACTATCAATTAGCGGTTATCCATTTGTATATATATTATTTTAATTACTATAATTCATTATTTTTCATTTTTATTTTCAGGTCTTCCATAAGACACCTCCCTGTTATCAATGGCAAAGAAGTGGATCTCTACCTCTTGTACATGATGGTCACCCACAATGGAGGCTGGGTCAAGGTTAGTTCTATTTAGTCATACAAAAATAATTTTAATTATCGTTTCTGATGTTGTGAGAAGTACTTGATGTCTGTTGGTTGTGATGCCGAGTGCTTGAAGCGGGGGTAGCTATATTATCCAAGGAATATTTTTGGATTATTTGTTAATCAAATTTTTATAAGTAAATTGGATGACTAGCCCGACGCTCCTGAGGCCTGGAACATTATTTCCTAAAGAGCTGTTCAACCTGAATTGGTATTCAGCATATGTTATTCTGATTAATTGTTTTCGGGGCTAAAATTTAATTAATAAAACTTTTCATTATATTCTCTGATTAATGACATGTTTTTAATTGTTAAGCGTGTTATGTACTATAATCATATATGTGTATTAACCCTTTAGATGCGAGGTGCGGATATATCCGCACCAATCTGCACTGCTCTTAAGTGCGAGGTGCGGATTTATCCCACGCCTTGAAGAAAACACGTCGCTTCAGTGCGAGATGCGGATTTATCCGAATACTATATTGAATATAATTTTGTTTCGTATTACGACATTCCTTCGTCAATTTTTTTTTTACGATATGTATTGATTTTTTGGGTCATTCTACACATGTATCAAATTACCCCTTTTTTTTAAATAAAAAAGGATTTATCTAATTTAGTTCTGAAGGTGAATATAAATGCAGCACTGACCAATCAAAACATATAAAAAAAATCGTCCTGAAATATTCAACTTTATTTTTCATCGACTATTACTTATTTCGTGACTTTTTATAAAATCTTATTTCGCACGTAAAGAGTTAAAGCAGTTTTGTTTTTATTTAAGAAATCTGTTCCTATCAGTCCCTAGTAAGGTTAACAAATGTGTTTCCAGGTTAACAGTCAAGGCATGTGGGACAGCATGTTAAAGCAGCTGGGCTTCCCTGCGGCGTGCGTGAACGGCGGCGTGGCCGTGCGGCAACTGTACCTGCGCCACCTGGAGCGCTGGGAGCGAGCGCGGGGCGGGGGGGCTGATGGGGCGCGGGGCGGAGCGGGAGACGGAGATGCCGGAGCCTCAGAAGCTGATGACGACAGGCCAAGAAGAGCAGCTTGGGGCACGCCTAAACCCCCGAACACGGTGTCACACACTTACAACCACAACCAACATAACGTGCCCGGTAAGTCAAATCAATAGTTATCATTAGGCATATAATATAAATGGCGAACGGAGCCTCCTGCAAGATCGACTGATGACATCAGGTGAATCGCGGGAGTAGTCTGGATGCGAAAGGCGGAGGATCCAAGAGGATGAAGACTCGTGCAGGATGCCTACGATGGTAATGCTGTTGCCGTGAGTCTGAGGTAAGAGGGGCCGACTCAAAACTCGACCAGCTTTCAAGCACAGTAGTCATCAGAGTGCCTGAGCTACTTGGGAAGTGGTACCTTCCTCGACCACTGTATCCTTGAACGGGCCACAGGGAAATGCAGTTCTTTCGCCGACAGCTGTTTCATCAGCGACGCCACAGGGAACCACACGGTTCTCTCGTCGACCACTAAATGTCAGTGGCGCTATCAGTAAGCCTTTGGTTGGATCACGTCATCATGGATGTCGCTGTCCGATATTAATGTGAATTACAATTTTTTTCCCCTTAATTTTTTACCCGCTTTTTTTCAGGTCCCCACAAATAGCCACCACACAACAATCGGAGGTCTGCCTGGGAACATATATAGTTCCTATAAGCCTCTATGGCGAGAGTCCTTTGACACAAAGAGACAAGAGTTGTAGTTTCTAAACCATATATGGGCATTTTTAAATCAGTATTTTCTAAGAAATCCTCCCGTGGACACAGAGGACAACAGCCATGTTTCAGTCTGTGTCCGAAATTGCATAACTTCGGTAAATGAAAGAAAATCACACTTACAACATGCTTTATTTACATTATCATTGATTTACGTAAACTACTAGAACTGAAATCGACCCGAAATTCCTTTTTTTTTAGCACAACCTGTCCAGATCGGTGCACTTTATGACGTTCAGCCAAGGCAGCTGGACACTAAATGCGGGAAAGGTATATTGTGTTTGTGTGTGGGTTGAAGAGATTGTAAGTGTATATTTATCTATTTCTTGAAGAGATCCAGATTGTATTGAAGGCGGAAACACAAACGCTTGAAGAGCATTGTAGAGCTTACTGTTGGCATTTAGGAAGGAACTTATGTGTTGACTGTATAAGAATGACTTTAAATTATATTATCATTCTTCTTTGCAGAGCACATCCGGGAGAGTATGGGAATGCATCCTCTGCAAAAGCTGGGCGGTGCAGCGGAAAGGCTCGCCCTCTCTCTGCTCAGTCCGCTTCCCAATGAGCAGGACTTTGCTCTCAACGTGTGTACCATCCTCGCTGCAGACTCGGCCAACAAGCTGCCGGTGCAGTCCTCGCCACACATCGTAGACTTCCTGCTTGGTCACGCGGCCGTATACAACCACCGTGAGTATCCATCATCTACATTGAACTCAATAAACACACATCTTATAGTGGCTATGTAAGAAAAAACTTCAACCGGAGCCAATACAGGTGTGTCATGATTAAAAATTATTAATGTAAAAACAACGGTCTTTGAGCGCATGGCGCCTACCTATGCAGATAGACAACTGCGTATCATAGTTTGTGCACTCTCCACATAATATGTAAAATTCATCAAATTCATGTATAATATTTTGGCTTCTTGTGTGCCACGAAATTGAAGGAAAAACGAGTCAGTCTGCCGGGGCACGTGGGTGGTGCCTTGCTTAACTGCTGTCTGTCAGTGGCTCTACCGGGAAACAATGTTTCATTTCTTGACCGATGTCTTCGACGGAACCACACGGTTCTCTCGTCTGCCACTAGTTTTGTTACGATATTCAATGTCGAACGACGTAAGATGGCGACGACTGGTATCAGTGTATAAAAGAATAAGAGTAATACTAGCAGTTACCAATTCCTTCTCGGATGATGTTTATAGCGCTCATGAGCTTAACATTAATTTTACAGCTTATATTATTACAGCTTTATCCTTGTCTTGTATTGTTCAAAATAGCCTGAAAACATTATTAACCTGTTAACCGAGGAATTAAATTTTGCTCATGTTAAAAAGTGTTTACGCATCATGAGTAAACTAGATGTACATGGTATATGATGAACAAATAAAATAAGCCGTAACTCGTCACGCCCGTTATAGTGTAATTTCAGAAGTGTCTTGACGGAATATATCGTCATACCCGCTACAGTTGCTTTCTTGGAATGACGGAATATTACGTCATACTCGGTTAACAGGTTAAATATAAAATGTATTGTATTCCAATGAAAACTACATGTAACAGCTGATATATTTTTTACCAGAAAATATATAACAATCTATATTAGTTGTTTAAAAATTGATTAAAAAATCCACCAAAAAGGTGCTGCAGTTAAAAGGTTAATATTGTATTGATGTTAGCATATTTATTTGACGGTTCATTGTTATGTTCACAGCCAGCTTGCGTGAGGTGATAGGAAAGTCCTACAAGGAGGCACGCGACTGCAGCATGGAGTGGTACTGGGCGGAGCACGCTCGGCCCACCGGGACCATGGAGCTGCTGGACGAGGAGAGGTTTCCTGTTCAAGGTATGGCCATGCGGGCCATCGTCTCGTCCATCAGCCTGCAGAGCCGCTTGCCCCTGGACGGAGGGGCGCTGACGCTCGCTTTGGAGAAGGTAACATTCCCAACACTCACTGAATCACTATTGATTATCTTATATAAAAAATCTATGAATGAAGAATGATTGGCTTTAAAGAAACAACAAAAAAGGAGAAAGTAGATCATTCTGGTGGAAGTTGCATAGATTATTACTTCACCACAACATCTTCAGATGCTACAGATCTTCTGGAGAGTATACTTCATAGGCGTAACTTTCGTTTAAGCCTTTCTATCATGGTATTGTATAATAACTGGAGTTAGCTGCGAGTAGTGTACATTAATCATACAAAATTATTAATGTTTTAGCCTTACCGACAGGTTGCAATGAAACTATGCAGCTGGGCATGCGAATTAATGCAAAGAAGACTCAGTTGCTATGTAACAGTGTCTGTCTATATGCAGATCGTACACTTACCACCATGAGCCAGATATATAGTCAATACAGCGCCTGTTTTGTCCCCGTTCTTCTTAAGGAAAGTGAATCTTGGTATCTTATATGATGAAGGAAATTATCAAAGAGTGGTAGAACTATGAAAATCAAGTAAAACAATTGCCACACAAACGAAAATGTATCTCAATATTTAATTTTCCAGAATATGTAAATATTTATTGCATAAATCAATACTTATTGATAATAGAAGAGAGCATAGTTTAAAGCTGTATTTTTTTTAAACCCCGCACACTACTCTAGATAACTGTCGACTGCAATAAATAAAAAAGATTTGGTGAAGTCCACTCAAAGCTAATACAGCTGTATATTGGGATGAGCATATGCTCCAGTTAGGAAGGCGAACATGGTGATGACAAATATTATGATAAAAACATATCCAATGTCACTTTGCATTTTTATTATTATATCTGTATTTATATAGTAGCGAAAAACGCACTATATTTATATAGTGCGTTTTTAAGACCAAATGGTCATTCCAAAAGTGCTTCTTTGCCTCTGCACGATACCACTGATACCATGTAATCAATAAGTTTGTCTTGTATGTTTTTAGGAGTTGCCGGGACTCGAAGAGAGTGTTACCGCGTTGCTTGGTGATGACGAAGGCATGTTGGCCAAGAGATGTCCGGGCGGGGCCAGGGATTTGGTCACTCAGCGCATCACGCAGGTCGCTACCATCATGAGGAACCTCTCCTTCCATGAAGACAACCTCACTCTCCTAGCGAAGAATCAAACTTTCGTCAGGTAACGTTAGTCCTAAAGTTAATGTGTGAGTACACCTTCTTGTTTGTGTCAGCGACATCAAATTGTATCTGGCAATATGGATGGTCCGTGTGCTGTCCAGCATTAGGTATTGATGTGCAGATAGTCGGGCACATGGGGCAGGATCTTAGGTGTGGGTGGTCTGCAGGTCTCCACAGACACAGCGGTGACTCTCCCTGCCGAAGCACTCCCCACCGCTCAGGGGCTGTTTTACCGAGTGAGTGGATAAAAGTGTTATATGAGTTTTGTCTTCTGATAACGGTTTAATCGCTAGAAAACATTAAGCTTGAACAAAAGTTATAATTATTAAGGAAGACTGAAGTGTTGAATGTGGAGTGTGGATCCGTCAACGTCATAGACTGCAGTCCTGCATTCACACATCATTGATTTAAGCAGGAATTCACTATGAATGTGTGGCGTTCATGGGTACTACTTTCGTCTATAATCAATTATAATTAATAGGCTATGACTGGCATTTTATGGGTGGAGGGATCAAATTCACACAGATATTTATAAAACTTAGACACTGATTAAATATCTGGGATCAAAAACTCACAACTGTTGGCATGGCTAACAAACACTTAACCACTTGGGAAACATTTTTGTTTGTGTTCTAGATTTGCGCTGTTGTGTGTCAACTCCACGATGAGCTCTGTCCGCCAGTCAGGGCTCGACGCGCTCGGAAACGTTGCCCAGGAGATGACTGTCAAAGATCCCGCCACGTGTCTACTGTCGCGACACGTGTTCTCGACATTGACAGCCGCCCTGCAGTCAGAAGACAGAGCGAGGGCCTTAGCGGCCTTAGAGATTCTCAACAAGTTGGCGCAGAACGAGGCCAACGAGGACGTGCTACTTCGATGCCTAGAACAGAAGGTAAACACTTTGGCATTTATATTCTTATTATTCGTAGTTGCCAATGAACCTTTGGCACTACTACAGCGGCCCAACAGAATGTGACTGTGGGATGACACAGAACTCATCCGACGTGGAGTGTGCTCTGTGTAATAATAGCAACACCTAGGATAACATGATGGCCAGGTAAAATGGATGGTTGGACTTTGTAACGAATGACAAGGTAAGGGATCTTACATGACAACCTTCCATTCTCCTGATGCCACAAGAAAACTTAAGTTACAGCTGCCTTTTTTTCAAACCCCCTTTCTTTTGCAGTCCAGGAACGCCGTGTAAAACTATAAATCCTATGTACTCAACAGTACCCGGGGAGTCAAAGCTTATATGAGTTGAAGTAAAAGCCCTGAATGAACTTCATGACAGCAAATTTTTCCGACCGTATTCTCAACATAGAACTTTTTCTTTTTACAAATTTGACTTTTCGAAACAATTTGTTTATTAATATTTATTTTAAAGTAGAGCAGTAAACACGGTGTTGCTCAGGATTTATTGTAAAAATGTCATTCAAAGAAAGGAAGATTTATTATTACATTTATTTAATATCTTTAGAATTATTATTAATTTAAATTCATTAAAACAAAATATCTTCCTTTGTACATCGATTCTGTGAATTGTTTACATAACTAAGGTGACTAAAATCAACAAATCACTGATTTTTGACTGTTGGTACTGGACTTTTTTCATCTTACAATTAGCTTAGATCAAGTTGTAAAATGGTTTTAATGATTCAGATACCTTCCGGGATGCGCAACTCAACATTTTTAAAATTTCATCGTAATTGGATAAAGAGTAAAGGCAGCCCAAGTAATATATAATCATTAATTTTTATTTATATAGATTGAGAGTATTATAAGATAAATATTTGTATATTTTGTGTTTGCTTGTGTGATTCGCAATTTCAAATTCAAAAAAATATATAATTTTAAAGACGAAATAACTACAATTGTAATTGTGTTATTTTATTATTTTTTAGGTCTACGAAAGAGTTTGCTCGTATCTTACGTTACATGACATTATGCTACTTGTGGTGACACTGGAGTGCGTGTACGCTCTAACTACGCTGGGGGAGCGCTCCTGCGACTTCATAGTCAAGGTGCATGGAGTGGTCGACACACTGGTGTCTCTCATCACTGTGGAGGTAAAATTCATAAATATTTTATTGACAAGTTATTACGTTAAAAGTTATGAGCTGGAACTTAATTAATGGGAGGACTACACCGGGTGATTTTAGGATGGTAACACTGGATTATCATGTATGTTATGAGTACTCTGAGTAAGTGGTCGAAACACAGAGTGTCTATTAAACATTATTTTATTACAGGGACAAATGTTATGTATAAATAGTCATTTTTTTAAATTAACAAAAACAATATGTCATTATTGTTACTTTTTTCTTATATATTTGCTTTTATAAATTGCAATTTTTTTAAATCGAAACATACATATATTACTTTATTAAATAAATCAAATAATTTAATTTTGTTTTGAGAAAAAATTGTTCATTTGGATTGATCACAATAGAACCTATAAAGCCAGCATTAGTTGTGATTTTCACGGGTCCCACGTCCAGTAGCAGTTTTAACAAAAACTGATGTGTTAAATAAACTTATAATTGAGAATGACTTGCTGATGTCGAAAAGTTTCCATTATTAATTCTAAATAAAATAGTGTAATCGATTTTTAATATTTATGATATTTAACTTGCAAGATAAACGATAAGGTTTTTTTTTTCAATCAATGATTTTGCTTTATAGGCGCAGAGCTACGGCCCTAAAGCATGCATCCTGATGCGCGTGGTTGAGACTGTCCCGGGTGGTAACATAGGGCAGGCACAAACCCGTGCGGTCTCCCCGCCGCCTGTTGTTCTTACCGTTCAGCAATCACCAGCTCAGCAGCCACAGCAGCAGCAAATACAGGTAAACAGATGGAGAGGACTCCCAACTGCAATCTCTAAAATTATCTGAATGTCTATGTAGCTCTCGACTGATTCAGACGCAAAATGAATTGTTGTTTATTTGAAAATTTAAGATATTTTTGTTTCAAGTTTCTCTTTATTTACATAAATTAAAAGTTATAGATTATTAAATCAAAATAGTAAATGAAAAATGGACATCAGGAAGGATATGATTAGTAAATAAAATAACTTAAACTTAAGCACGATAAAGGGCTACTCACAGTCGTCCTGAGCAATAATCTCCTTAGCCTCGCTATTTCCCATCATCTGGAGTCGCCTCTCCTTGCGCACATTCACCATGTCTGTCTGTCTTGCGTTGCATTCTCGGTCAAACCCAGAGTATTTCGTCCTGAGCAATACAATTTTTTAAATTGTTGATTTTTAAGGGAGCATCAATGTTTTATACATATAATCAATCATCTCTAGCTGAATCTTATTTCAAACATATTTTTATCATAATAATTAAAGATACTGTGCAACTTTATATAGTTGTGTAGAATTCGTTGCTTGTTTTATAATATTACTCGATGAAATGCAATATAGAGCTATAGAGATAATTATGTTAGTATTATTATTTATTAGTTCAGTAAAGACGATGCCATTTAGTTCACTAGTGAATAAATTCTAAAGAATCTTTTATTTTATATCTGATATTATGGAATTCCACCAAGAAATATCGATCGAAAAAATAGAAATAATTATGTCAATTGTTTATTTTTTAATCATTAATTTATATTGTTCTTTTTTGTTTTTTGTATAAATTTAATGTCATCTTGATTTTGATTTTCATTGTTTTAGAGACCTAATAACAAAATTGTGATATATTTAAAAGTAAAAAAATAATAATTGAACATTGAATCAGCAGCAGATCCAGCATCAGCAGTTCCAGCAGCTACAGCAGCCGGTTATTCTGCAGCAGCAGCAGCAGCAGATGCAGCAGCAGATGCAGCAACAGCAGCAACAACAGCTACAGCAGCCACCGATGTTGCTTCAGATGTCTTCGCACGTGTCTTCTCCCGCGCCCCAGTTGGCAGCAGCTGTTGCTGCACCCGCTGTGGGGGGACCTCAGGGGGCGCAGGCTGTATCGGTGCAGCAGCAGCACGCCCATCAGCAGGCCATCCAGGTGAGAACAATCTAAAAAAACTTATCGTCAAAGAGACTAAAATTCTATGGTGTAAAACAGTTTTTTTTATGCAACACACAAGAGAAAACTGACAGATGGTGATAGTGATGCTGAAGTCTCACCTGTAGATTCTATGCTGCTTACCATGCTACATATGGCTAAGCGCTGTTGATCCGCCAACGTGTTCAGACTGCAGACATTCACTCATCATCCAATCATTACAAGAATTCACTGTGAATGGGTGGTGTTCACAGGACAACTTTCGTCTACCACCAATTTTGATAAATAAGCTGTGACTGGCATTTTACAGGTGGGGGATCAAATTCACAACAACCAGGGTATTTTGTTTACTTTTCTTTTTTTTATTCAGAGCAATTGTTATCACAATTGTATAATCAGTTTCTTATATGGATTAAGATTTTAATAGAAAATAACGGCTAAAAAAAAGTCATTCTCAAATTCTCCTCTTATACTGTCTTAGAGGTGACTAATTTATTATTATATGCATTAATTTGTCATTATTGTTAGTTGTATGTATGTCATTTGTTTATTTCATCATCATCAGCCTGTATCCGTCCACTGTTGAACGTAAGCCTCCCGCATGAGTCTCCATCCTCTTCCTTCTGCATCTAGGTCATTCCCGCTATTCTCCTTATGTCGTCAGTCTATCTTGCAGGGGGTCGGCCAACATGGCGGTCAGCCACAACGGCTGCCATGAAACGAAGCGATGACCATGGCGGCTGACTAAGCTTCATGGCAACAGTTTGTGACGAGCAAACGTTCCTGTCAGGGGAAAAGACTTTTATGATGATGATAATGACTGAAGAGCAGTGTCTATGATAGTAGTAATAAGTTAAAATTAATGAATTCATTGATCATGTAACTAAAATTATTCTACTATAATCATATTATTAGCTAATTTGTGTGCTTGTACTTAGAGTTGTTTATCTGGGTATCATTTTTTATTTATTATTGATGTTAATTTTAATATGTTCCAGGAAAACGAACAATTTGCTCTGGCGTGGCTCCGCGCCACATGGGAGCCTTGCCCGTCAAACGTTCGACTGGATTCTGCGGAGCTCTACAAGCAATACATGGCCTGCTGCGCCAAGGTCGGCCGCAAGGGCGTCATATCTCCTCTGCACTTCCCTCGATGCGTCAGGTACAAACTAAGCTTTCTACTTACATCATAACAAGGAAAACGGATGAAATCTTATTCATCATTGTCATCATAACCATGTCTGCTCCACTAACTGAAGCATATGATCGTTACAAGCTGCCGCCACAACATTCTGCCATGGTCCTTGCCTCATCCCATGTCAGCTCTACGTCACGCAGCTCTGCCGAGTACATTCTTTGTATAGGCGTGAGCTCGGGGACTTAATTTAAAGCTGTATTTAATGCTCTCCTGCTGCATCCGTATATTTTGTATATGTTAAAACCACCTTCACTTCTTGATCGACTGTAGTATGGAAGACTGTCTTGTCTTTTATAGTTAACAAATTTTAAACAATTTAAATATTTTACAGTATATTGTTTTAATAATTTTATAACACATAATTTCGACCAATTATTTTTGG
Source organism: Glossosoma conforme (assembly GCA_022606575.1). Classification (NCBI taxonomy): domain Eukaryota; kingdom Metazoa; phylum Arthropoda; class Insecta; order Trichoptera; family Glossosomatidae; genus Glossosoma; species Glossosoma conforme. The sequence goes on along the minus strand of JAGTXR010000075.1, from coordinate 1,112,380 downwards.
GTATCAAAAGATAACCACACGGATCTAATAAAGAAGAAGTTTCCTACAGTCGACAACGTAACTGATGATACCTGAGGCCATACTGCAGCTGAACATGTGGAGAAGCGTAACTGCGGGGAATACTTGGATTGCCCCGAAAGAGGACCTGGCCCTGGACACGACGAGGGGTGGAATATATGGAGGTCCCTTAACAGAGTTCGGACCGGAGTATGCAAGACGAGAGCACAAATGAAAGCCTGGCAGTTTTACAGCGGATCGACTGAATGTAACTGCTGTGTGGAGCAGACCCTGTCACACCTTCTGGTTTGTGCGCTGTGTCTGAGTAGCTGCACCCAGGAAGACCTGATGATGGCCGGGAGTAACGCCATCAACGTCACTCACTTCTGGGCAGACAGGATCTGACCCTGTTGTTTCCGACACGATAATATATATATATTTCGATCAAAACAGATCCATTTTTAACAATGAGCAAACTCTTCAACAACATTTGATTATTATAAGTAAGGAAAGTACATGTATTGGTTCACACAGATTTATAGAATTTGTGTGTGTGTTGTATGTCCATAGGGGCTATAAATATTTTTAATTTCATTCCTTATTTTTTTAGATCAGTATTTGGTGGAGTTGTTGGACCCAATCCCATAAAGAACAACCTTGGCGAGGTCCAGCAATGCTACATGGGCATCAGGCTGAGGCCACAACCACTGTCCAAACCCACCACACCCATCAAAACTGGTAATAAAATTGTTATTTTTACATTATCTGCTTCCAATTTGGAGCGTATCTGTAGACATACAGTAGAAGGTGAAATATGTCGATTTTTAAATTGTTTTGGAGAGTCTGAAGTGAGAGAGTGAAGACTTTTTTTTGCTTGCAATATTTTTTGACGATCAATATTTATTGTACTTGCAGCACGCCGATTATTTTACATTACTAAATGCGGTCTGACATTAAAAAATTCGCCCAGGCGTCTTTTTGACTGTTGGGGTGTCATTTCATCATTTCGACCATGATTTGGTCGACACAAATAGCCATCATACAGTTCTGTCATCTACCATTACCTTCGGTTCATCCCTTGTGAGTTCTAAGGAGTATACCTGTATATTATGCAAGAGTGTTAATTTATTTTTTGTTTATAGGTCCTTCGTCTCCGATTCTGAAGGCACAGCTGAGTAAGGCGGAATTGAACAAACAGGTGAGGTGTGATCAACTAACTCCCTTTCTTTCTCTCTTTAACATTTCCGAGAGCTATCTCATTGGAAACATACCCAGCATCGATTGAGCATGATTAAATCCACTAAAAACCAATACCTTTTGCTGATACTCTTCAATAAGTTATTTAAAGAAGAAAATATTGTAAAGACTTGGAGATATGACATATCTTTGAACTATTGCGCTCTGTCTAAATTATTATTCAGCATCTTATATTTTGCCGTTCTCTACATACTTGATGTATTTAGTTTGGCAGCTTATAGTCGTATTATCTTCAATTTACCAAAAATTATGATTGTACCTGTATGAGTGAAGTGACACTTTTTTTTACGTTTTACGAATTAATTTTATTGGCGCTTAAGTGTTAATATTATACTCTTTGTTTCTAGCAATTGGCGTCTCACCCGCACTTGAGCCACGCGCTTGGGGAGCCGCAGCCCGTGATGGCTCCTCTGTCTCCCCCGCCAGCACCCTCCCCCGCCCCGGCCCCCGCGGTGTCTCCTGCCGCCCCTGCGGCCCCCGCAACACCCACCAACACCACCCTCATCAAGCACCTGCTGGCGCACAAGGTTAGCGCTCCCCCCGACCGCATGCAGCATCAGGTAAACACCTAACACCACTAATACTTATTAACATTTTTAACTGATAATTTATAGATATTTTATAACACAGCTCCAAATACATGCCAGTATCCGAAGGATCAAAATGTTGATGGATGAATAATTACAAAAATTCACCGAGGTGCAGACCACGTGTTAAGGAATACGGGACAACGTACGTCTAAGAGTCAATCCAGGTAGCGAAAAGCACCGTCTCCATCTAGCACCAAGCCCCAAGTGACCGAGACAACTCTTTGCTCTCTGCACTATTGTGTCAGTGTGAAAGATGGGGAAGTGGCTATGTATCAAATGGCATCTCTACTCTCTCTGTTAGGTATCCACTCCAATGAAGTCTAGATGCATTATTTTGGTGTGTGTCTGAAGGGACCATATGGTGTCAATACCAATTTATATTATTGATACCAAGGGGTAAATTGATTAAAGCCATGATTGATTACTCTTTAGTTTAATTAAAAATTAAAACAAAAATTCAGAGACGGGCTTATAGTATGGCATGTGTTAATGCAAATGACAGAAGACTAAGCTTCAGCGGGGTGAGACTCAACCTTGACCCGCTCACAAACGCAGTAGATCTCAGACTGCAGTAGTACCTTGCTCGACCGCTATGTGCTTGATTGGCACTACGTAGACCGTCTTGTCACCCACGGCAACAGAGAACCGCACGGTTCTCTTGTTGGCAACCAAGGGCGCCCTCTAAAAATTATTTTGTAATGTGATTTTTTTCTTTCTTAAATAGGTATCTTTAAACTGTTATTAAAAATGTCTTTTATAATCTATGAATCTACTTCTTTGTCTGCCTGTAATTTCTGTTAAACAACCAATTAATGATCTTATCTCCTTCCCGCTCTAAAATCTAAGAAAAAAGAAGCGGAGATCTTTATCAAAGAAGAAAATTGTAATCAGATTTACTATTGTTTACATTTTTTTAAAATAATGTTGATGGTTTACTTTTATTTTTAATTTAATTTTTAATAGGTACCAAAGTGAGTGCTACTCATATAAATTATAAGAAAAACTATTATCTTTGGTCTTAGGTATTCATCCAACGTAACTGTTTTTAGTACGGACGTGATAATAAATGCTGATTCATTCTCATCAACTATTGATATGTCCATTCAGGTTAATTCTTTTATTCAATTATAGGCATCCTATTAACGATATTTTCAAAATTTTAAGTAGCATAAATAATACAATAATCAATAACAATGTAATATGCACGGTTGTGTCTAAAGTATAATAACACAGTTTAATCTTTTATTGTTCATAAATAGCCAACATTTTTTTTGACGAATGAAATGATGTACTAACAAATAACATTATATCACCACTAACTGAACATTTTCTGAAGCATGATAATTTTCGATATTAATTAACTGTAACATTGGTTTTTAAAACAAATACTGAATTGTAATACTTTTTCAATTTAACATCTTTTGTAAAAACATGTTTTTATTAGCTTTTTATTGTCATTTATGTATAAATTTTTTCAACCAACCATTTTAATTTTGTTATAGGAATCAACTCAATAGTGTTACTTTTTTCCACTATCTGGGGTAGGCCTTCCTTTCAAATATTTCATTTGATGATGGTATGATACATTATCTCTGGTCTTCGAGTGCTGCAAGTCATATTGCTTGTTTAACTATGTAGTCATCATCTTTGCTCGTAACTGCTGGATAACTATCTCACATGGTTTTTTTTTAATTATCCTGAAGAGAACCGACCCCAAATGCTCCTCATATATATGTGTTGAATTATATCAAACATTGTCAAGTCCCCGAATGAAAAAAAAAAATTATATCATAACTTCAAATATTGAAATTAATACCAATGATTTCTAAAAAAAAACTAGCAATTATATTTTTGGAATATTATAAAACATGAAGGCATTTTACAATTCTTTTTTTTTGGGTTTGAAATATATACTTCCCTGCATGATTCAATACTCTGTCCATCATATTATATAATAACATTTTTTTAAATTTGGACTTAAAGGTATTTCATATCCATCAACAGATATTTTTATTTTATTGCTTTTTTCAAGTGTCAGCCCATTTCTTCATTTTCATTTCAACGACATCGAAATTTGTCTGCTTTGGGTGTTACTCTTTATGTCTTAGGATTCCGTTTTTTTTTTTTTACAATCATACATTTAATTTTTACTTGTGTTGTGTGACTATTATGACAATATACTATCCATATTGGAGAACCCAGTTTTTGATGTCTGTTTTGTGTTAATTTGATTAATTCATCAACATTTTTTTTTGTTGCTGCGCTATTAAAAGGTGACCCAGAGACAGAACCAGCAGAGGATGTTGGGACAGAGTGGGCCTGTCAGTCAAATACCTTCACCAGCATCGACTCCCATACCGGTAAGCTTTTTACAACTAAATTAATACATATATTCATAGAATCCATAGATGACACATCTGCATCACTGTCACCATCTGTTGGTATTATCCTGTATGTGTTTACATGAAAAAAAATAATCTGCTGAGAGATAAAGACTCTCATATACTTTTTTTGTAAATAAGGCAAAATTTAAATAATATTCTACTTCATCAATTTATACCTTCTGATATTTTGAAAACAATCTTTAAAAATAGCCTTTAAATACTTAACAACAAGAGTTTCAGATATATTGGCGTACAGGTCTGAGGTCACTTTCCACTGTAAGATATTTAACCTCTTTCAACTCCACACGCATTATCTGAAACTCGCAGCTATACTCCATCAAAACAAATTCCTGCGTATACATCACTTGTATTATTCTCATTTATTTATATGGACGTGAAATCAGTGAGTGGACACGGCAGCTTTTTGTCCCACATTCGGGTAAGAGAGGATGGTGAACCTGGCTGGGTAATGTTCTCCAGATGCCACAGGAAAGCATAAAATGGTGATGTAAATGGTGTAAATCGTAATTTTTTGTAATAGAATATACAGAAATGCAGCTTATACGTCACATTTTCAAAGTATCTGTGAACCAATGACTAATATATACTTAGAATGTTGTGAGAATGGCGAATAGTAATCAAAAGCAGTTTGTGAATCAACCCTTCATATTCAGCGCTTCGCAATCCCTGAACTGGCAAGCAAATTCACAGCTAAGTCCTCCCTCGTTTTGCATTTCATTTTCCTGTATGTGGTAATGTAACTATTTGATAATATAGTTGAATGTTGAAATTGAAAGCTTTTTTTGTTGTTGTAGATGGAATTGGATGCTGAAGCCCTCATTAGCTGCAGCACGATCACCTCCTCGGGTGTCACGAGCACATCTCCGCTTCCCAACTTGAAGGTGTGTAGAACAAGAATGCTGGCAATGTGTTTCTATTTTTTACATTATTTTTTACTTTTCTTTAAAACTGAAAAATATGTCTTGTAAAATATATGAAACCAAAGATAATTAATTCTTTAATAAATATTTTCAGCCTGGCGGAGTCCCACCGCTGACACCAATCTACAGAAACATACAACAAGATGAAGTGGCTGGTAAGTTCAAGTTGTAATTATGCTAATCGCCCAGTGCGGTCACACTAACAAATTATCAGATTAATATGAGTTAACATTATATAAAATGATAAATTTTATTTTGGATCTTATGTTTAAATCTGTTTTTTTTAAACTTAATTTTAGGAAGTCATTTTTAAATATTATGTGTTCTATTATTGAAAGGGTTATACCATGTTAACCTTTATCTTGTATTTCAATGTAAATAAGTTATTAAATTTATGTAATTGCATTGGATTTTTTTTATATTTGCAGAAGGGGTGATTATCGAGTCCCAGGGACAAGCGACGATTCTCAACCAAGAAGAAACTCCAGGAATCAATTCGGTAAGCATTTATTTTCTTCTTTTATATGCTTTCTTGTTAAATAATGTGGTCCCTAGCTTGAGCACACTTTCACCATAAATTTCCAACCTACAATTCTGTCAAATTCCATGATTCTTTCTTGCTTCATCCCTTAAACGATGCAGTACAGAGTACATACTGTACATACGATTGCATTAGTTCCTGAAGGATCTACACATTGAAAGCCAGGGGATTTGAAGAGTAGTAGCTGTGGTATACAAGGTATATATTGTTGTTTAATAATCATTTTTTTTATGTAGTTTAGATGATTCAGATGATTAGCTTGCCGCTGCTGAAAAGCAGACTATTTAGTCTAAACAGGCAGTTCAACCTATCCAATAGCAGGCGGTATTTTCATTGGGTTTCCCATCAATGACTGTCTCAAAAGTAAATATTAATTTCCTTTATGTAAAATAATTACATTGATTTTGGTTGAGAGTATTCCACCCGAAGAAGGCCCAATTCAGACACAAGCTCCATGAATTTCTTTATAGAAATTAATTTCGGAGTAGTCTGCTTAGCGAGCTTCAATACTTTCTGGTATATTTTTTAAAATTTATTTAGAAACTGTAAAATTTCTTATGGTTTTTATATTCATTTTACTTACATTGTTTTTTTTATGTTGTTCATTTTTAAAATGCATCAAACCTAAAATTTGTTATCTTTTTTAAATGAAATAAATAACTGAATTAAAGCTGCACATCCTCAGCATCATGATATTGGGCCGAAACAATTTGACATCGCTGACTCTATTTTTTACTACTGTGCATTTTTTAGAACAAAATGTTGGCCGATCTTCTGGAGAAGAGATCTCCACCGCCGGTGCAAGCGGTGCAGACATCTGTCGCACCCAAGACTGACGAAGACGATCAGGACGAACCTTCCATCAAAAAACCTCGCACGGTATGTGCTGCATTATTACAGTAATTCACTTAAAAGATGTAGATTACTTATGACATGTGATTAATGTTTTTAAGTAGGAGAGTTGTTTAACGTGACGCTCCAAATGCTGCTGATCACAAGATGACGATGGATAGTTATTGAAAAAAATACTTAATATTTATTTTACAAATAAAATATTTAATTTATATGAAACAACTAATGCACATATGAATACAATTATTTAAATATGTTCTAAAAAATTTAATAAAAATAATAATTATATTAATCTTTATAGGATGGAGTATCATCCACTGCTGCCAACCTCTATGCAGCACTGGCCGCTTCGGCTTTGGAAGACGAAGAAGACTTGGTAAGTCAATCCTTTCATCAATTTATTTATATATTCAAACCAATAAAATAACACTATCTAGGACCAAGGCAAAGAATTATATTTTAGGGACCTATTAACAATCATCTTGTTCTTGTGTTTTTTTTTTTTTTTTTTTTTCTTTTATTTTTATAAAAAATGTATTAAAAAATATATAGTTACGTGTTGTACTCTGCAAGTTACACACAAAGTTAGATTATGCATCTGAATAACTGTTGAAGAACGTAGGAGCCTATTCCATGTCAGCCTCGTTAACCGCGCACGTATCCCCGATGATTTTCTTGATGAAGTTTAACAGCAAGGGACCGTCAGAATTAAGCAGCAGTTCAGAAAAATCCTCCCAAGAAATGGCAGAGGCTCCCAAGCGACATCTTGTGCTGCACCTTAGAAGCACAAGATGTATTTATGAATTGATATGTACAATTTTTTTAATTAAATGAGGCAGAAAGTTGTGAATGTCTTGGAAGGCCGTCCGGAAGCATACATAGAATGTACTCGGTGGAGCTGACATGATGTGAGACGAACACTATGGCGGCACACAAATTTGCGGCAGCACTTGGTGAATGCCACACGCTCCATTTAGGGGAGCCGACGTAGTATGACGATGAATTAATTATTTGATTATATGCCTGCATTTCTAGGAAAATAAATTTTTACTAAAACTCAAATTTTCACACTATTAAACAATCAAGAAAAAATATTCTTAACAATAATATATTAAGACTTTGCTGCTATCAAAGTATTATAAATCATACTAGAGATCAAATTAGAGATTTGAAAATGTTCCATAATTTTTTGTGTTAATATTTTCAGCTTCTGGTTCCGTCGGAGCAGTCCGCCCAGCAAGCTGTCCAGCCTCAAGAGACGATCATCGTTCAGCCGCCTCAACCGATCATCCAGCAGGGTCAAGTCGCTCAACAGATGCCGGGACTCATTCAGAAAGCTCCCGGTCTCGCACAACCCTCCCAACCTTCCAATCAACCCGCCATCCAGCCCGGGCAAACAATCATCCAACCCGGACCGGGTATTATCCAACCTACCCAAAGCATAATCCAAGCGAACCCAGGAATCATCCAGTCCAATCAGACTATCATCCAGCCCAATCAAGGCATCATCCAGAAGACGGAGGGTCAGGAGGAGGGCATCCGTCAAGTCATCATGCCGGGAATATCCAACCAGGGCGGACAGATTATTCTGCATGGTAATTTTTGTATATTTCAATCCTTTCTGGCATTTTTCTTTCCATATCCTAACATATGGGCACTGCAAATTGCCATCCCTTAGTTTTGCAGCTGCCACTGTCCACCCCTCTTTTTAAGACATATCTGCACCTGAAACTTGAGAACATATATGGTTCCTGATGACCTCCAGGGCAGAAACCTGAGAACTTGAAGATACGGCACTGTAGTAATATATTTTTTGGGTTATTTGTGAATTGGAATTTTTAAAGAGATCGGATGATTAGCCTGATGTTCCGAGGCCTGGACCATTTGGTCCTAAATATGCATATAAATGAGCAGGATGATCCTGGTGGACGGCTGCGTGATTGATCGAGTCACAGAGGCGGTCACGGTTGATAGGAAAAAGAGATTGTTGCATATGGTCGTTCGCTTATATAGAGCCAGTTTGACTCCCACCTTAATAGGTGCAATAGTACTTGAAGCATCCTCTGGTGACGGTGATTCTATCGACATATATGGAACACATAAGACAAGATTATTAGACAGACATAGATAGCAAAATTGGTACAATTGATAAAACAGAAGTCTGCCACATTACTACTGGATGCATTTCAACGTGAGTTTGGAGATTCTAGTTTTTAAAAAATGTTTTATCCCATTGTATTTCTAAGGACACCAGGCTATATTTCATAATAAAAATTCTTTCAGGAGGCAATAATAAAGTGCCAAGTGGTGTTGCTGGTCCACAATATGTCTCCCATCATTCAGGACCTTTGCAGTTGATTGCCACACCAAATTCTCAAGGTAAAAACTGTTTTTTGTCAGTTATATTGATACATTAATTACTCATTATCGGATATAAGCTTGTATGATCCCCCAGAAAGATTTAAAAAAAAAAAACAATTTTTATGCTCTATAAATATCCCTGGTTGATATGAATTTGATCATTTACTCGTAAAGTCACCAACGAATACCACCCATTCATAATGAGTCTTCCTAAAATTACTACGACCTTTGGCTTGTTAAGCAAACGCCTTGAGCATTGAGCTGTACCCGCCGGCAAATTTTGCAAATTAAATTTTCAAAAATCTGCATGCGAACGATCTCTGAATATATACAGTAATCAATCCTACATTTCATATAACAATTGTGAATTCAAGTTGATGAGATGTTGAAAAGAAGAAAAATGTCTGTTGTGGTTATAAAATATTTCTTTAAATGGTGTTGCAGGTCTTCAAGGTTACATCCAGGGCGGAGTGATGAATAAGACCATCATTATCCTTCAGAGCGGTAACGCTCACAATGCACCGATCACGCTGACTGTAAGTTGCACAAATAGTAACTCCTAGTCATTCATTACCGCTTGCAAGTCTCATTGTTCTGTTGTATTGACTGTGTAGCCATCGAAGTAGCTTAACTAGAAAGTGTTGGACAACTGAGTACATAGATGGTCTTTTATCAAAATTCTTATTATTTAATTAAAACATACAAGGTGTACCTTTTACAAAATAAATTATCGCAGAGGATTGTTATTTGGATTGACTTGAGACAAGGCACCTGACTAGTCGCTGGTTGTGGTCACTGTATGCCCTAATTTGGAAGTAGATGTGGAATATTATTTGGTATTTTATTTTTCATCATGAAAAGGTCAAAACAGTTGAAATTATTGTGATTTTATCCCATGTTTTGATGCAATAGATTGAAAATATATATGGGACATAATTAATTATAAAATATATCTATTTAACCGAGAACCTAAATTCAAACATCACTATCTATGAAATGGTGTTTTTTAAATGTTATTTTACATTCTTTCATGATTATAAAAATAACTTACTTTTTAGTTATTTTTTTTTAGTTATCAGAAAAGATTTACAAATCGTTTCATCGAAATTCACTAAAATACTATTTTTGTTGTTAGATAATGCAACCTTATAAAAAAAAACTTTTGTCCATAGCATTACTTGAGTTTAAGATCTCAAAATGTACCTATAGCTTTTTTTTTTTGGGCATAAGGTCCCCGGCTGGTCGCCTTGTCCCTGCGCTTCCTCGGAGCACACACCAAGGCATTGTTTTCAAAGTACTTTCTCGCTATACAAGTAATGGGCTTTGGTGAGCAACACCATACGTGGGTGTAAAAGTTAGTATTTCAGACGTTAAAATTTGTACTTTTTGACTTCTTCGCCGAAGGTCGCCGCGTATACAGAAAATGCATGGTAGTTGGACTCCGTAGATATGAGGTCGACATATCCAACCGGTCCAGGCTTCTGTTGGATTACAGTAAAGAGCCTTTGCTTACCTGAATCTAATATTGGGCAATGCCACAGAACAAGCTTGTAACAAAAAAAGGAAAATAACTAAATTGAACTGTTTTTATTTGAATATATTCCAAAATAGGGTTAGTCAATTGAGTAGCCACAAAAACTAACTAGATTGAGCTCAGTTGGTCTATTCAATCTACATCCATATACTTATTTTATTGTCTAAATTATTGAATTCAAAATGTCATGCTTCATGAATGTTTTTTTTTAGCTTTATTTTAAATGTATAATATTTTATGTGCGTAGGAATATTATCATTATTGACGTCTGTTGTATATTTTGAATAGAAACTGCATGATTAGCTATTTATATACAGTCTCGTTAATTCAATGTGGATCTAAAATGCATTTTATTATTTGTCGTCTCAGGGATTTTGGCTGAAAAAAATATTTGTACATTCAAGCCAATATTGTGGGTACTTGATGGTTACATGCTAGCCAGTTGGTGTTAAGTACAATATAATACCATCAAAACTGTTATTTTACTAATTTAACCATTTTGAACATTCAAGTATCGTTTGCTCGAAACTTTCAAGTGTTTTTCAACATTGAAATATTATTTAAAAAATGTGTGAATTGCACAAAATTGTTAGGTTAAGTTAAAATATCATTGAAATAAATGTTGTAATAATAACAATACATGATCAAGTATTGTGCCGCTATTTACACTGATACAATCTGGTTACCAATTGAGTATCAGAATATATTAAAATCCAGTTGAATAATCTCGCTAGAAGTTGGCTTTCAAGTACAAATATACCTAGTAAATGTTTTCATATATTATTGCACGACTGTATAGATAATGGCAGCTAACGGAAGTGTGGTGCCACATGTTCGAGCTGGAGGGTGGACATGGAAGAAAAATAAATTGAAACATGTTAATTATTTTAATTTATTTTTACTCCTAAACATTAATTTTCCATTTTGAATTAAAAAGAGTCACAGATTTTTTTATGGACACCGTATACATCCTCGACCTTTCAATTTGTTGTCACATTTGCGGCGATGTAATGTGTGCCTCCCTGCGTATGTGGCATTTAAATTGTGAATAATGAGACGATTGGACGTCTTGAAGGTGAACAACCCTGGCAACATGGATGAAGGTGCTCTCAACACTCTGATCTCGCAGGCCAGCGACGTCATCTCACAGCAGCAGGCTCTGGGGGGTCAGGGAGGCTCCCTGGTGCAGGTAGGAAGAAAGACTCCTCGGGAGTAACGTGGCGTATCAGTTGCAAACCTTCAAATTTCCATGGAACAGCCAATCAAGTTTATGCTGATTCCAGTAGATGGCGTTGTATGCTGTATCATTTAGCACAATTTTTTTCATCACACTCATATATTAATATTCAAATAATTTAATTATTTACTCGTTAGATTCTGGTTCTTGGAACACACTGTTCAAAATTAATGTTTGATATCGTACTCAGTTTGCTTGAATATCCTTTTTCCCTAGTTTAAAAAAAATGGTCAATGGGCTTTAACCCTTTCGCATCGGTTGTCGGCATATGCCGTCATAAGATTCCCCGACCGTTGACATCGTTTGACGTGATATATCATTTTGCTACTTTCTTAGAATAGTTTTTTATGCATCATCTGATAGCTAAAGGATAGAATAACCAATGTGATATATGAAAATAGACCAGATAAGTACATTTATGCTTCAAATACTAGTTTTATAATTGACAGTATAATTTGTATTTAAACCGGGCCGTAATGAAAGGGTTAAGCACATGTATCAAAACAAACTTATTGACCATTTCACAGCAGGTGCCATTTAATGAACTTTTAATGGAATTTTGAGCCTCGTATTACAGCCACATTCTCCTGTTGTGCTGTTCAAATTTAGCTGAATACATTACACAATATATAATCTATTGGATTCAATTTGTTAATTTTTTAAATTTGTTCATCAATTTGGTTAGATTTGAAAAAAATGTTAACACACTTACAAAATATATTAGACTACATTTTTATCTTTAAAAAAGAGCGGAGTTAAAAAAATGCCTCTGACTTTTTTCACTCAAACTTATACAAAATAAATATGGAAGTTACTTGGTTTGTAACTTATATAGCTGCTGATTGATTGTTTAGTTAAAGTTAGATATATTAATGCATTGTAGAGATCCATTTTTATTGTGTGAATGCTATTGTTTTGAATGCTGTGTGATTTATTTAGAAGTATTTTACTGTGTGGTGGCTTTTTATATTTATTGAGACATTTTAACGTGACTGATTTTTAAGCTAATAAAAATACTTAACAATAACTGAAATGTTATGGTTCTAATATTTTGTTATAATTAATATAATGCAAGATTAATGTTTTTTTGAATAATGACCACCTTCAGACAATAAAGGATTTTTAAAATATCACTTGAATGTACAAATATAAGGTTACCGTTAAAAACAAAACAATGTTCAAATAAAATAAAACTTTGATTAAATAAATCAAAAATGATTTGGTTTATTTAAAATAATATTTCATTATGTTTACGATTTAAATAAGACCTTTATTAGCAGCTATGGGCTAATGTTATTTATATTTTTGGCACTCACTTTCAAATCTATTTCTATTATTGTTTTAACATGGATCACGCTGAGCACTGTATAATCACTTACTGGAAGACTGCAGTTTCGCCTTCAGCAAGTGATTAAATGGTGCGCAGTGTGATTCATTTTAAAAAAAGGTACCAAATATTTACCGATTAAATGATCTAAAGTTGTATTAATCCTCTTGGACAACATATTATATTATTGTTTGTGGCTATAATACTCTTGGGTGTGGCAGAAAAGCAGTATACTTTATTGTCTGAGATCGTCTTGTCCCGGTTATGTGTCGTAACTATGTTGTTCTGTTCAGACAAACACGGGGCAGATCATTCAGTCCACTGGTGGAGTCATCCAGTCCACACAGGCTCTCATGCAGCCCAACCAGGCCATCATGCAAACCACGCAGACCCTCGCACAACACCCGGGAGCAATCAAGCAACAAGCTCTTCAGGGACAAGTGGCCCCGGCCCAGCAAGCTCTAGTGACACAGACCCAGCAACCGCAAGTCATCTCAGGCGGACACCAAATCATATCCAGCCCCAGCGGACAACAAATGATCGTCCAAGGAAATCAACAGATGATTGTTCAGAGCAATCAAACTGGGCAACAAATGATCGTTCAAGGAGGCCAACTCTTACAAAATAATCAGACGGGACAACAGATGATCGTGCAAGGCGGACAATTGGTGCAAGGAAATCAGCAAATTATCATGCAAAACAATCAAGGAGGACAGCAAATGATCATGCAAGGAAACCAATCCAATCAACAGATAATCGTCCAGCCGAATCAACAGATGATCATGCAGAGCAACCAAACAAACCAACCGATGCTCGTCAGTCAAGGAAATCAACAGATGATTGTTCAAGGTGGACAGCTTTTAACCGGAAATCAACAGATCGTAATGGGAAATCAGCAGATCGTAATGGGCAATCAGCAGATTGTTGTCGGCAATCAAGCTCACCAATTCTTGGGAGCGAATCAACAGATTGTTACGGTTTCGCAGCCGTTTCACAATTCGGGACAGCAGATTGTTACGAGTGGTGGACAGCAGAGGTTTATCGTTGAGCAGCAGGGGGGCAGACAGATTGTCACGACGCAGAATCAGAATATTGTCATATCGGGAGGGCAGCAGGGGGTGAAGCATGATAAGAAGATGGTGGTTGGTGGGCCGCAGATGATGCAGCAGGGACAGAAGGTCATCGTTGACGGGCAGCAGAGGATCATGCAGGCCGGGGGGAAGATGATGGTCGGCCAGGTTGGCAACGATGCGCAACAGATGATGGTGAGATTATTTGCTTTTTCAATTTAAATATCTACTCAACGACGATTATATTGTAGCGGCTGGCGTCAGCCATAAAAACTAGCTTCACACCACTAGTATACAACATGATAAATATATAAACAATCTTGGTCGGTGTGAATTTGATCCCTCACCTTTAAAATGGCAGTCATAGCCTGTTAATTAAAAGCTCTTGTTTAGTAATATAAAAAGTTAGTTGAATATTATATAATACTAGCGTGTACCTGGCATGCGTTGCGATGCCACTCGAAAAAAGAAAGCAAAAGTTTACTGAAGTGCCTCATTCGGAGCCTCTCACCTTTTGATTAGATATGTCGGACTTGGACAATAAAAAACACATCTTATGGATGATAATTAACCATTAAATAATAATAAAGCAATATTTCCTGAAAATTTCATATTGATCTTATTAATGGTGTAGGACTGCATAAAAGACACACTACACACAGACATTCATTTTTATATACATAAATATAGATTCAAGTTCTATGATACCATGATGCTTTCTTTATCACACAAATTTATGAAGATGAATAATTGAATACGCAATTTTTAGTTTTATAAATATTTTGGCTGGATACATCAAGTGTAAGTTTTTTAAATATAGTTTGAAACTTTGTGACTTTGGTCATTTTTGTGACTTGATGTGTTTTATTAACATTTTCACACAATAACACTTCTGACAAATGGTGTGCTTACTACATTTTGATATATCTTTGTAATACTAACAAATATCCAAGTTTATTTACAAGTTGTTTACATTAATATACAAGTTACATTCTTTACTGATAATATTGTTTTTCAATACTGAAATTCATGAAAAATATGTTACTCAAATGTGATCCATAAAATATATGACGGATAAAATCTTTAATACATTATGACATACATGACAATAGATCTGAAAACATAAATAGGTATTTATTACAATTAATTAGAACAATAGATTTCAGCATATGATCTTTTTGATATTTTGTTTCAGAAGTTACCACCAATATCACCGCACAAGGTCCCTGATGAACCGTGGGTCTGCCAGTGGAGAGGGTGTGACACGTAAGCCACTATTTCCACACCCATAATTTACAAAAAATTATCCTCAAAGTTATTGTGGTTAACAAGTGATATATATGCAAATCACAGCAATCATCATCTTATATTTCATATATTCTCTCATCAACAAATCAGAGTAAAATAAACGGCAGACGGGGATTGAAGCACGAACCTTTGCAACCGTGTTCATTTCAGTAACTGTCGCTAGCCGCTGAACCATTTGCACCGTCGCCGAGTCGAGAAATTAACACGTATTATTGATACATATTATTATAAATTTATAGATGGCATTTGCTTTAAACTGTATATTTATTTATAAGGATGTAAGTGATTATATTTATTCACGAGTATTACTTTATACTGTCAATCTATTAATTACTAGACTACCCAAAGAATTGACCCACTCAAGTGGCATTGAGCAGGACATATCTGTCGAAGAGATGACAGTCGGTGGGGAAGAAATATTTTGGAGTGGCATCCAAGAACTGTCAAATAGAGCGTCAGTCGACACCGTGCAAGATAGACTGAATATATCAGAAACGTAGCAGTAGTAGCCTAGGTGCGGAGGGTCGAGAAATATGGAGACTCATGCGGGAGGCCTACGGTCAAGAATGGACGAAAACAGGCTGATGATGATGATACTGGATAATTGAAAGTTTTTATTTTATTTTCAGTGTGTTTGAGAGTGCAGCGGCTGTATATTCCCACGCGTGCACAACTCACTGCGTGCGTCCAGAGTCGCCGTGTCTGTGGGCGCACTGCGACCAGCTGATGAGGAAGAGGTTCTCCCTGATGACGCACCTGCAAGATCGCCACTGCTCTGCCGATGTAAGCAAATCTATAAAAAAAGTAACATCCTCCTCTCTCAAAAGAGGGGCGTTATTACGTCGCGTGAGGTAGGTAGGATGAGGAGCAGACAAAGATTTTCTTTTAGAAGCACAGATTATATTTACATTAAAAACATTACAAGTTTGTGACATGCCCGTGCGGCCGCAACGCGACCTTACTTCGCCAAAAGGTGGAGACCAACTGCCGTGGGGGTCGCCAGCGCTATGGATCTTGCTCAGCGCCGCCGGTGGCAAAACTATGTAACTAGCCCCAATGTGACCACATACATAAAGGTATGGCAAGCGACAAAAATACAAGACGAAAGATTGTTTATCGAGGTTTTCTGTACCAGTAAGCAAGGGCTACATCGTGCTGATGTCAAAAGGAACTAGAAAAAAGGACAACTTGAGCTGTGAGGCCCTGCAGACGGCCTCACACCTAAGATCCTGCCCCATGTTCCCGACTAGCTGCACATCAACACCTAAGGCAGCACACGTGCCATCGATATTGCCAGATATTGAAAGGAAACAATCTGACGTTGCTGATACGAAGAAGAAGACTAGAACAATCTTTATTATTGTCAGTAAAATGTATTTGTAAAATCATGTCTTGTGTGATTTGCAGGCTTTGAAAGCATCTTTAGTACAGCGTCGGAAGGGTCTCCCTCCGCCCCTTGTCAACACGGCGCCCCCCCCAGCACCGTCAGCCACTATAGAGAGTGTCGAGCTCCCGACTGCGAGCCCCGTTTGTCTCGACAATTCTTCCTCGCACCCCGGATACGCCCCAAATGCAGCACTCCACGCCATCAAGAGGCACGCCGTGGACTTCCTCAACCCTCGCGAACTTATGGTCTGTCAACTGTTACCTATATATGGTGGTTTAACAATAAAAATATACAAGCGGTGCTTCCCTGTCACTAAGACTAACCATCCAATCCTCTTCCAATAAAATAAAAGATTATTTTGAAATTATTCCACAATTTTTATTACTGGATGACATGTTTCAGCTACGTCGGGTAGCCATTGTCAAGTTAATTATGCAAGGAAGTGTGCGTGTTTATATAGGTCAAGGTGTGAGTGAGTAGGTGCGTGGAGTTAGGAAATAGTTATGGGTTAGGCAATGAGAAGTTATGACTACCCAACGTAGCCGAATAAAAATTCGTCCAGTAATAAAAAATTGTGGTAAGAATTATCGATCGAAAAAAAAAACATTTAATGGTCTAGTTAAGCAATTTCGCATCACTTAATGGTCTTTGCTTGTCACACATCTAAGCCTACCAATCCTCTTCCTTTTTATTACTGCTGCTTTGTATAAATACCTAAGAGTGGCACTGAACGATCCGCTCCTGTCACTCTCCGAAGATTACCAATCCTTTTCTACATTATTGCCTTTGTGGCAGTTTGATAAATACCTTAATAAATACCCAGTGTAAATATCTGCGAGTGGCCCAATAATGGTGTAATTTCGCATCACTAACGGTTTACAAAAACGTTGACCCTTGATTGACATTTTTCATATGTTTTTTTTTTGGTTCATTTTTTTTCTTAAAATAAAGTAGAAAAAATATACACTTATGTGTTGTACCCTGCAAGTTACACACAAGGTTAGATTATGCATCTGACAAACAGTTGAAGAATGTAGGAGCCTATTCCATGTCAGCCTCGTTAACCGCACGCATAGCCCTGACGATTACCTTGATGAAATTTAACAGCAAGGGACCGTCAGAACCAAGCAACAGTTCAGGAAAATCCTACCAAGAAATAGCAGAGATTCCCAGGTGACAACACAGACACTCCGTGAAAGAGTTTCTCACTGTCTGTTGTATGCCTGGATCACATGGACATGCGTCGCAAGAAGAGAGGCCAAATCTTTTATTATATCATGTTACAGATAATATATTTTGTAATATAAACAAATAAAAATGCCTTATAAATTGAATAATTCATTTTTATCATGGGTTTTTGGTTCTTATATTGCTATCTTTTTATATATAGTATTAAATTTATAAATGATTAATTCTCTTGTATGCAATAATGACAATGTTTCTTATTGTGGTGTTGGTTTCTAGCATCGCGCCGAGGCAAGCAGGACCTCAGTAGAGACACCGGTGAGACAAACTGAAGCTAACACAAAGCATCCATTTTGTTTGTCTGATGTCTGCCATTTTGTTTTTTATGTTAACCTACAAATGCATGCAATAAAAAAAACCTTTTTATTATCCTGTATTGCCCATATATAGCCCTTGACTTTCTATCTATGCATGTACTTTCATATATACATTTTATAAATGTGTATTTTATTTATTTATTTAAAAAAAAAAAAAATTATATTTATTTACTCACAGTATGAGTTCCTTCAAAATTCCTGGTATTTAGTCACCCCTTCTCTACGCTTTTTAGTCATTCATTAGTGTTTTTTAGTTTAGTACTTTTTTCAAATTCTTTATTTATTTACCTTTATAACAATACAAAAATAATTTTATTGCATTTATTAGCCAATAAATAAATGTTCGTATATCACATTTACAAAAAAAAAACATCCTTGAGCATTGAAATATTTAGTGTCAATGACCTCACACTAAGTACAAGTGGTGTCGGAATACGCAGCGCCAATAGTTAGGAATTGTGACAACAAAAACCGTGTCGTAAGTATATCATGGTTGACACGCAAATAACATGGTAATATTGTCACAAAATCAAACACCTAACATTTCGTATCTGTCCACACCAGCACTGAATCCGAAGCAATATTACACCAAATATATCAATATCTGAGAGACTCCACCGAAGTCGCGATGGCCCCAACTTTGTGGTGGTATGAGGAGCAGATGAACAACACAAAGACTTTTTCAGAAGCACTAATATTAAAATATAAACATGACAATCTTTCGGCCCGGACCGAGTGTCATGCTTTCAGGCACCAGGCCGACCACACCCCGACACTCGTTGCAGTCGGGGGACAACTACTCGCCACTAAGCGCTCGTAGTGTGGGCAGCAGCCCAGCGCCGCAAGTGGCGATCTACAGAATCAATGGCACCAATTACAGACAGCCACTTACAATACTAATGACACACCCGTGACCGGACTTGTCAAAAAACCAATATGGCGACACATTTCCGATGAGTGAACAAAATAAAGAGACTAAAATTTGTATATCGAGGTTTTCGGCACCAGCCTGCGATGGCTATATCGAGCTGATATCAATATATATATAGATACCGGGTTAAACAACTCTTGTTAAGAGCACACAAATTAGCTAATAATATGATTATAAAGGAATATATATATATAATCGTGTCGGAAACAACAGGGTCAGATCCTGTCTGCCCAGAAGTGGGCGAAGTCGATGGCGTACTCCCGGCCATCATCAGGTCTTCCTGGGTACAGCTACTCGGACACAGCGCACACTCCAGAAGGTGTGACAGGGTCTGCTCCACGCCCCAGTCACATTCAGTCGGTCCGCTGTAAAACTGCCAGGCTTTCATGTGTCCTCGTCAAGCATACTCCGGTCCGAAGAAAATACCCATAAATAGGGCGTTTGTAACTAAACGTTTAAAAAAACTTAACTCAATTAGCCAAATTTTTGTGACTACTGCTTGAAATCTTTGGAAAATATATACATACTTGTATTTTCTATATATATTTTTTTTTAGTTATTTTGTGCTGTATACAATTATTTGCTTGTTTTTTATATATATTTTATTTACTTTATATCTTCCAATTAACGCTTCCCTTGTTTTTGTCGTGTTCTTGTGATGAATTTATTTTGCGTGTTTTTGTTTTGTTTGTTCAATTGTTCCCAACATTGTTTCTCCTACTTTTATGCAATTTTTTTTTGATGTTTTTCAGGACGATAATGAAGGACCTGTCACGAAGAGTATAAGGCTGACGGCCGCCCTCATCTTGAGAAACATTGTCATCTACTCTCACACCGGCCGCAGGTAGCCTAATTTAAAATAAATATTATTAATTCATCCCCCAGAAGAATAAGCAGATCCCCCAGAAGTGCATATAAAAATAGAGACGGGAGAATTTTTTTTATGAATTTTTTCGAGCATGAGTATTTGGATTCCAAACTAAGCTCCCATATTCCAGAACAGATAGAACAAGTGAAGAATAGAGGGTACGATAAATTAGAAGGTTACAAAATTGATTAGCTTGGCGGGTGATGAACCAGAGAAGTTTATTGGCGCGAGAAGTAAAATTAATTATGTGAGTATGAAAAGTGAAGGATGAATCGTAGGTTATATCTAGATCCTTGACAACTGCTACTCTATCGAGCAATATTTCAGATAAGTAGTATTTAGAAAGAATTGGATTTTTAGAACGCGAGATAGAAAAAACGTTTTTTTTTTGTTACTAAAAGTAAGCTTATCGATGTACCATTTATAACTCAATAACGGTTGGAACAATTTTCATTGTATTGTTGGATTCTTCTTGATGCTGAATAGAAAAAATAACTGTGAAAACATTGGAAAAAAAATCACTGGAAAAAAACATGAAGGGATTATCTTTTCATGCATTTTTTATGGATCGGTTTTTTGAATTTATGCTAGTTCCAGTAAATTGCATTGCATGCATTATCATTTTGCACACAACACCATCTCTGTTCAAATAATTTTCAGCTAAATATGTGAATACATCATAGAAACTATGCCAGGTCAGCTAGTAGCTTAATAAATCGTTTTCTACAGAATATCCTAGAACTACATTCTACTACTTACCCAAACATGTAATAAATAAGGACTCCAAAATATTAATTATATATATATATTAATAATTATCATGAAATTGTCTTTCTCATGAATGTATGTAACATTTTCAGGCTTCTGCGAGGGTATGAGCCCCACCTTGCTGGTATTGCCCTGAGCAGCGTGGAAGCTTCCAGAACCGTCGCCCAAGTCCTCTACGACATGAATTGTATATAAGACAACTAACCTAACCTTTCAGGAGAGACAAGTTGTGCTTCATACGAATATTGCATTTTATGGGAATAACCATTTTTTTTTTCTTTTTTTACCATTTTCCTCACTTATTTTGACTTGAAGCAATTTTAATTTTTTTAAATTTTATTTTTTAAGTCTTCTTTTGACATAAGTTACATCACACATAACAAAAGAATTTTTAGTATTAATTCATCAATTTTTCAGTTACTCGTACTAAATCTAACAAATATATATATGGTTATATATTTTTAGAAAACTGTTTTTGTATCTTCGATGTAAACATGCAGCATCTACTTAAAAAATAAGCAGGTGAGGCGTCTCCACAAGAAAGACCGACCCTTTTAAAAAATGGAAAAAGGCGAGGTTAAAGAAGACTAGTAATGAAAAACTCATAAAAAAAAAATGATATTCGTATGTAAAACAAATAATTGGGATCTCTGATTCAGGAATTATGCTAAAACTAGTTCTAAGAAAGTATTTTATTTTATGTTAGATCAAGTACACAATGTAGTTTAACCATTAAACGCCTTGGAGGCAAAAAATCTAAATTTATTTTTGACTCGAATATTTTCACGCGAGTGAGCTATTTTTGTAGTTGTATAGACAGCCTTCCGCAATGATGTAAAAGTTGTACCTACCATAAAAACATTTATTAGCAACCTCCTTTTAATAATGGAAGAAGAAAACATGGAAGAAATAAAAGGGTCAACTCTTAAATGGCTCGAGGGGAGATGAGATAAATATTTAAAAAAATAATGAATACTGTGTATTTAACAAAGATTATTTTTTTTGCATTTAATTTTTTTTTTGCCTTCCCAGCGTATAGGGAATTTTCTAATGGAGTATACAACAAATTTTATCAATTATTTTTATGGCAACATTGTATTGTAACAATATCAGTCCTTAACATGCAAAGGTAGACAAGTCCATTAGAGAGGATTTGTCCGTCTTTCAATGTTAATTACTCAATAATTGTGTTTTGATTGACTTTTCGATGCTTTATTTTTGACGATTTTGTTAATCTTTATAACGGCTTTAAATGTTTAAATAATTATAAATTATGCAAATATGATTTAGTTTTATTTACAAAACCCCTGTGTATCTGATTTTAACCTTTTGCACTCGAATGGCGACATTGTAAATTCCCCAGTAACTCGGGTGGTGACTATTTGTCGCCACTGTGTACCATTATGTTTAATATAATAAAAGGCGGGACACGTACTAATGCAGGTATAATTCTGTCCCGCCAGTTGCTTAAGGTCCTGTTGGGTGTGTTCCTGTTGTAAGAAAGTTACGTGTGAAAGTACGGTTTTAAAAGTAAACAAGTTTTTTTATACTCATTAAAATGGTTAAAAATATTGAATTGAGTGAAAGTGAAGATGACTTTATGTTTGATGTTTAACCTTTAAACGCCCAATGGCTTTCTTAAGGGAGTGCTTATGGTTCATTTCACAATCGGATTACATTAATTTGTAATAATAGTATTAAAGTAAGTTCATGGAAGAATCTATTGTGCGATGAAACATTACAAACATTGGCATTACAAACAGCATCTCATTGGACATTGATATTTTTCATGGGTCCGTGGATCCAATGTCAAACGTAATTCGACATATTTTTTCATCGTTTTAGTGTGTATATATGATAAATAAAATTCATTTTTACCACAATAAATAACATTAATTCGTACAACTGTAACTTTCTGCTTTGTCATATTAAACAATGAAATAATGCACTTTGTAGCCCAAAAGAAAGCTTTCCAACTGGCAAGAACCTTGACTGGCGGACCTGTAAATTCCTGAATAGACAAAGAACCGGAGTTGGAAGAACAAATTCAAAACAAAGAAAAGATTATTTTTTTACATAAAACATTTATAAAAATATATGATGAAATTATTCTCAAATATATAAGGAAGTCAAAGTTAAAATTGTGTATTACTTTAAAGAAATTATATTTATGATGTCAGCATTCGATTTTCATTCCTCTTCCATCGATTATTTACCATCTACCAAGAAAGTCTCAAAACAATCCCGATTACTTCTGTCTATATAACCAACAACTGCAGTATTAGTATATTGCACACAGCACAGGTGTAGCGCGGTGATGATTCAACAAGCCACTACAATCCATATTTCTTAGATGAAAGTAAGTAACTTCAGAAACTAATTGTTTATTTATAGTAAATGAATCAGTATATGACTGATAATCATTAATTCTGTTCACTAATGCTATAATCACAATATCATGCAATACAAATCTAGCTTGGATAAATGTTATATGTAAAATTTGAAAATAAATCAACTATTGACACTTGATATTCAGGTGTCTACAATGATGTGTGTACATTCTGTTATTGTTTGACTATAAAAAAAATAGAATGTTCAACTGAGGAATAGTTTTAAAGCTATAATGTTTATTTCTCCTAGTATTTTGTCTAAAATCAAAGGGTTTTGTAACATGCATTGTCACGACAAACCATTTGTGGCAAACGATTTATACCTTTGGTAATTTTGTACTCATGGCCATGTATTTCTGACAACACAATACACCTCATTATTGGCTTTAAGCAGTAGAATGAAGTGACAGACAAATTATATACAGATGATCGCGGCTATGCTGCATAACAGGAGATTCGCTGTGGATTTTCAGGGGAAAACCAGCCGATGGCGTAACCAAAAGAACGGCTTACCACAAGGCAGTGTACTTGCTCCTATACTATTTAACATATATACAAACGACCAACCCACCCCTAAAGACACAAAATCTTTCATATATGCGGATGACTTAGGTTTGGCAGCACAAGCAGTAACGTTTGAAGAAGTTGAGGACATCCTAAGCCAGGGACTCAACGAGATGTCCCATTACTACGAAACCAACCATCTCAAACCTAACCCATCAAAGACACAAGTCTGCTGTTTCCACCTTAGAAACAGGGAAGCTAACAGAAAGCTTCGTGTCACGTGGGAAGGTAGAGTACTGGAACATAGCGACACTCCAAAATACCTCGGAGTCACTCTAGATCGCACCCTCACCTTCAGGCGTCATTGCAGCAACACCAAACAGAAAGTTGCAACAAGGAACAACCTCATCCGCAAACTGACCAACACTCACTGGGGAGCCCAACCACCCCTTCTTCGTACCTCAGCTTTAGCACTTTGTTTCTCAGCCGGAGAATATGCGGCACCAGTGTGGGGTCGATCAGCCCACTGTAATCAAGTGGATACTGCCCTGAATGATGCATGCAGAGTCGTCACAGGCTGCCTCAAACCAACACCCATTTCTAAACTATACCCCTTGGCTGGTATCGCACCACCGAACATAAGACGCAAAGTCATATGCGCCGAAGAAATGCGTAAGGCAATCAACCAACCGTCCAACAAGTTGCACATCTCAGGACCTAATACTGGGCAACACACGAGCTATCGATGTTGCCAGATATTGGGAAAAAATAATTTGACGTCGCTGACACGAAGAAGAAGAATTATATATATATATAAATATATTTTTTTAATTTGTTCTTTATTTAAGGTATTTTTTTTTCTTACAAGTTTACAAAGAATAATAACTCTTACTTAAATTACCAGACTTAATTGTCTCTTAACTTATTACAATAATGTGTTAGATACTATAACAAGAACTTAATATATTTAATTATGAATTAATTTACACCTTCCTTGAATGGAAGGCATTTCTGACATGTGATTTTACTTAACACTAGGACTTAAAACTAGTATACATATTGAAGAAGTTAGAAAGAAAGAAAGAAAATAAATCATAAAAAGAGACATGACAGACACATAAAATGAAACACTTAAACATACAGGGAAGAAAAACTAAATTAAACACTAATAAATATACATGTAGTGGACTAAACCATTGGTGAGTTCACCTGGGCAGGACATTGGAATGAACCCCCAATCTGTTGATCAGAGGGTTTTTGTGTTGTTTTGTTGTGACAAATTATATCATGCTTAACAAATCAACTGCAATGCATTTTAGTTGAGGTATGTAATATTTTAAACTAAATCACTTGATATTTATTACAAGTAGGCCTTACGTGTTCATAAAATCAATAAACATCCTTATAATATTACAGTCGAAGAATTATTCCAAAATATATTATTCCAAATACTTTCTCAGAGAAGCAAAAACAAGAAACAATATTCTAAAATACTATTTTAACGAATTAATATAATACATTCAGCTGTTTTATAAATACAAATTTAAAAGTGTTTAAGCTTTCGATTGGTCTTTTTATTGATAAAAATAATAGTTTTACAGTTCGAATTAAATAAATTATAGGGGCTCGACACTGTGAGATGTCAAATGTTTTTTGTATATGACTTATCCATTATAGTATTGATGATCTTGAAATATTTACCTCGATCGTTAGTGGTGATATCCAGTCTGGAAATATATTTTTTCAAATGTGGACAGATTCTCGAAGATATTTAATGTTTATTATGATTACGAAGAAGTATTGAACTCTCAATATTAATTTGACAAGACTATAAAATGACTAAAACGACAAGACTATGGCTGTGTCGTTTATAAATATTAAGTATCATTTGTACACTTTCTTACTTATTTATATTAAATATTAGTTAATATTTGGATTATCGTACAAAAAATAAAGTTTAACATTTATCAAAATTATGTTTATTGTTACATATTTGAACTATGTTGTTTTATTTTTTCATGCTTTTGATAACAGGCATAATACATCCAGCATTGTATTTTTAATATCACATATTAAACTATTTATTTTATGGCAAGATTGACAACTATAAAAAAGTTAACTAAAATTTATGTCTTATGACAATCCTTCAAAAATACTGTTATTGGATACAAAAGTATTCTTATGATACAAAATTAGCAATTAGGTTTGGCAGGCCATATATAAAATTTTATACTTCAACAATAATAAAAGGTAAATATTTTTTTATGAACATTTCTCTGATTTTTATAATATTTGGTATATTAAAATAAATACTTCATTCTTCAGAGTGATATTAAATAATGTTATCAAATCTTGTAAAGCTTTAAATATCTGCATATTTTTTATTTATACGTACCTACCAAACTAAATAGGTATTTTACGATGCGAACTCAAAAGTAGGTATGTACAACGCATTTTTGCGTTTGCTGCGAATCAAATATTTCCGCAACAGTCAGTCCAAGGGAACGCGTCGTCGGGTGAGCATGTGCGGTCGTTTTCATTTAAAGTTTATAATCATCCAACTGTTGGTAAGTGTTTGTTCAAAATATTATCTCATCATGTTTTGTGACTCATATTCGACGTATTTTATATAAATTTATTTAAGAATTGTTCCGAAATTTTATTTCAAATGATTGTTAAATAAAATTACACTTTATAAACTATACAAATAACATCCTTTTAGCTTTGCCAACTGATACGAGCTGCAATATTCTAGATTTATAAAATATATAGTTCAATATAATTACTTTGAAGAGTGTCTTGATGAGATTTATTTTTAAAATCTATAATCATCCATTTATCAGTAAGTGTTTACACTAATTACAATCTCGTATCATTTCGCTAAACGTATTAGACGCATTTTACTTTCATCATTTACGAAATGTTGTGATATTTCGCATGTTTGTGTAACATAAAAATACACGTTTCATTTTGCTGATTATATTCAATCGACCTTTTAGTTAAGCCAATTGATAATAGCTGCAGTTTTCTAGATTTGAAAACGATTCGTATAATATTCTTTTGTTTTGTTAACAAGTGAACGCGCCCGTGCTTTTTGTTTTTTTTGTAACAATAATTTTACAACTTTTCCAAAATGGCTAAATAGACGCAATTGAAAATTTGAAATTACATTGCGATTTTATTTTTACTAATTTCATTAATTTATTTTTGTATGTTAAATCCAATAATATTTGATTGTTTGACAAATAGAGCGGCTGTAGTATCTGAGACATATTTGAGTGTTATTTAATCTGCATTTTTATGGAATTCAGATAAGCTCATCGCTTTAGCGGCCTGAACCGTTTGGTCCTAAGAAGCGGCTCAATCCAATCAAAACACGTGGTGGTTAACAGGCGGTGATCTGTTGCTCGCCGATAGTTTAATTTTAACCCAACTCCAACATTTAATTACGTACTTTATTATTATATTTACAATTAAAAATGCCATTTTTCACATTTATTTATTGATATTTTACGATTTTCAATGCTACTACGGAACACAATCCATCAATTTTAGTAAACCTAGTATTGCATCATTGACCAAGCACCATGTTTTCGTATATAATATAAATTTCTACCACACATTTCTGTCAGCTGCCATTGTCCATAAAATCTCAAATTATCTACACCTGTTCTCTTTGTAAATGTATATGGCTCCCGGAGGCGTCCATGACCAAAGTCCCGGGACTAAGCGGCGGGTGTAGTATGGGAGAAATATTTCGGTGTTTGTTAATCAGAATTTTTAAGGAGACTAAACTCAACGCTCCCGAAGCTTATTTAGTTTTAATAGACATCAAAAACAAAATGTCAACATGCGTTGCCCTATCCAGGCTTTGGAATGTGTTCGATGTTACTTAACTTTGATGATTAAACGTGAACTGTGCCATATTCCACTGTTTGATTTACCATAAGATTTTGAAACAACGGCTCTCATTTGATTACCGATGTTAAACAATATTGGACATGTATCGTACTTGGATGATGACCGCATGTTATCCACCATGTTGATTGTTTTTTTCCTATTAGGGCTAAATAGTACAGTTGCCATCTCTTTCAAGTTCTCAGATCCCGTCTGGTATGCAAGGTATATTTTTAATCAGAATTTTTAAGATTGGTCGAGTAGCCTATAGCCCTCCTAAGAACTTGACTGTTCTCAGGGGCAGCTCAACCTAACCTTACCTTACCAACGATAGGCGTATATGACATAACCCATCTATGTTTTGATCTGCATCCACAGATGAGCACAAAAATAGGTAATTTTTGCTCGATTTAATATATTTTCTTGCAAAATAAAATGTATACTCCTACATTAATTTATAATTTAGTTTATCCAGCGTAGGAAGAACCCTGTGACACATTTATTGCCCCTTGTAAAAGGGATGGGACAAAAATATTTATTTCGATTAGGTCGATTTTTTTTCTCTTTGAAAAAAATCGAAATTGAATTGGAAGTGAATCTCGTATATAAACATCTCTATTTTAAAATAATCAAATTTAAAGTGAAGTGAATATTATATTTCGGAAGTTTTAGCTTGATACATAAGGCACTTTTATTGCTCTGTGTAAAAGAGATGGGGGGGAACATTTTTTGTTCTATTATATCTATTTTTCTTCTCTTCTTCTTCGAAAATAATTATATTTTAGTATAATTTTTTTCCGCATGGCGGCGTGTGGATCAGTACAAATGTCCAACTTTTGGTAGCGCGTTGTTCTTCGATCGATTCGTGTTTTTTTTGTTGTAATTATTATATTTATTGTGAATATTGTTATAGTTGTTTCATTGAATCGCATTTTTGTGTTTTTACAATGCCGAAGATATGGAAAAGAACTGTTCTCAGCAGTGAATCACGTGAATTTGTCGTGCGTTTGCGTGATTATTTTCATCGAGAAAATCAAAATGGTGGACCATTGCTGTCTGTTGAAAACGTTCGAGATCGGGTCACGGATGCCCTAGGAATCGGTAAATCTACAGTATCTCGAATCACAGAAGAAATACGGTGAATCTTCATTAAAAGAGAAAAATATATTAACACCAAATAAGAAACGATGGAGAAAATACTCAATTACAAAACCCGATAGCTTTGATTTGGCGGCAATTTGGAATCACGTGCATGCATACTATGACCGCAACAAAATACCAACACT
Source organism: Glossosoma conforme (assembly GCA_022606575.1). Taxonomy (NCBI): domain Eukaryota; kingdom Metazoa; phylum Arthropoda; class Insecta; order Trichoptera; family Glossosomatidae; genus Glossosoma; species Glossosoma conforme. The sequence continues at coordinate 1,083,388 of JAGTXR010000075.1, read as the reverse complement.
TCTTAAACTAGTAGTTTCTCTAAAGTCAGACGGATTATTTCTAGGCAGTGCGACGTCTTTTAGTAAGGTATTGGGAAACATTGGCTTCAAATATAAAAAATGTGTAAAAAGAAAGTTTATAATGGAGCGTACGGATGTTTTCCTGAAAATATATGGTTTTTTGAGGCAAATGAAGAGCATTAGGAATTGGGAGAAATTAGTTTTTCTCGACGAAACTTGGCTCAACGCTAATCATACTGTTGGTAAAATATGGACTGACGCGGCTAAGTCCAGTACAAAAACTCCTGAAGGAAAAGGCCAGCGCCTTATTATTTGTCATGCCGGAACGTCCAAAGGTTTTGTGCCCAATTGTCTTCTGGCGTTTAAGTCAATTGAAACGACAGAATATCACGAAGAGATGAATTTTAATAATTTCAGACAATGGTTTATGACCTTATTGTCAAATTTACATGAGCCTCACGCCATACTAATGGACAACGCTTCATACCATTCTGTCCAAATCAACAAAGTTCCTACTACGGAAAACAATAAAATTCAAATTATAAGTTGGCTTCGTGATAAAGGAGTACCAAGTAATGAGCTGCTCCGATTGGTTAATTTTTATAAACCTCCAACATCAACATATGTATTGGACGAACTGGCCAAATCAAAAGGCCACACGGTAATCAGATTACCGCCATATCATTGCCAGTATAATGCTATTGAAATGATATGGGCTCAAATAAAAGGTATATTAATATTATTTATCACTTCTACCTCACGCCATTTTAATCATTATTTATCCAATGAAATTCCTTTTTTACATTTAAGTTATGCGGCTAGAAATAACACGTCTCCACCATTCACGGCGAACAAGATGTTGACTCTATTGAACGAGGCATGTGACAATGTCACGGCAGAAGATTGTAAAAAAGTGGTGGACAAAACAAAAAGAGGATATTATGCACATTGGGATCGCGATGTACGCTTTGACAATTTACGTGAACAGTACCTGATTATAAATGTGTGTGAAAGTTGTAGTTCTGATACTAATAGTGGTGAAGAGAATTTAGAATGTACTGCTTTATCAGATCCTGACTAAAATATGTGTTTTTAAGGTTATGTGCTAATATTTATCTCTGCACTCGCTTTTCTTCATAACTTTCATATTACTAATACTATTATTTATAGTTCGTTTTACATGTCTCTTAAAACCTGTTAATATTCACTTATAATTGATAATAATTCTAATATTTCATTTTAGTAGGTTAATACAAAAACAATCGAAAATACGATTATCTATACCCCAACACTGGTTTTCGCAGCAATGTGACATAGCCTTCTTTTTTCTGATGTTTTGTTAATTTGTAATAATATGTATATATTTTTATTATTTTCTTTTTATTGTACTATATTTACCTAAATAACTTATTATATATAAGAAGAGAGGCTTTTGTTAATGTTGATTAAATTAATATCGGTAGTGAAAGTTTTTCAACGTTATATCGGAGGATATTCAGCACAGGGCAATAAATGTGTCTCACAGGGTTCTTCGTACATTGGATAAACTATAGACATATGCATTGAACTTCCTCTTCTTGGCTGAATTGTCCAAGCTTTGGTTATATTGGTTTGTTAGTTACCAGAAATTCTTAAAAGCTATGATTATCAAAAGCCCAAATATATCTCGGATATTACAGATGTCTTATCGTCAAATATCCTTACTCCAATATTGCAAAAGAATGATATTTGTTGATATTAGCATGATATAGCCCTTGCTGACTGTTTCGTCTCTTATTTCTGCTCACTTATCATACATTTATGTGTCGCCATTTAGGCATTTTGGACAAATCCGCTCACGGATGTGACGTTAGTTATATACATCCCCACTCGGGGGCTGGGTGATAGCCTCAGCGCCGACACGCGCGGGAGTTATGCATGTCATTCCGCCTGGGCCATAAGTTTGTAAAGTTTATCGTAAATATATGTCAATGTGCTTCTGAAAAAAGTCTTGTTATTAATCAGCTCCCCATCATGCCCTCACGCGACTTAATAACACCTTTTAAGGAGAGGAGGATGTTATTATATTTATAGAAAATCTTAAATTTATTTTAAAGTTTACTTTTTCTACAGGTCTCTTTATACAAGTGGACAACTGATGGAAGTCATCGTTGCGAGTGAAATCTTGATTTTCAAGTCTGAGTAAACAATGTTATCCATATTTAAAGTATATAAAAAGTGACTATTATGCATTAAGTATTTTAAAAAAACATTCACGTATTAATGCAATATGATTGTTTCTTTCTTTAATCGTTCATTCACTAAGGTATTAAAACACATTTGAGGTATGTTTCTGTTAGCTATTATGACAAATTTTTCATTTTTTACAAACCGGTATGGTTTATACAAATTTTATACAGCATCACTCGATACATTCACTCAATTTAATTACATTACACATTTAAAGCGTTAATAAATGAAACATAAAATTGAATAATTTAACGATTTTTTTTTTTATTAATTGCACAGCTTTATTTATATTAGTGTACACTAAATGTTGATCTATAAAAAGAATTTGACTTCAAGCAATGCACACTGCATACTTACTGTATAATTCAAAAGATTTCACAATGTTTGACGTCGGATGCCGCAACAATTAATTGCATGTCAAGTTTATAACAGCAGACACCGTCATCAGATTCCTATACAGTAAGAAAAATTCTATATATTAAAAAAAATGGGGTGTAACGTAATACGCTTCCTCGCAGTGCACCCTGGGTAACGCCAAATGTATTACACCGCAACCGAGGTGACTCTCGGTTGCACTACTTGAATAAGTCAGTTTGGTTTTGTGGGACATCTCTGCTCACGGAAGCTCCTGCCGTCGCGGCGACCAGCGTGGATATGTGTGGCTAAGCGGTCAATCGTCAACCTGAGTTGTGATGGCTCTGGAGATTTCCGGTAGTTTAACTTGTTATTCAAGCCGGTAGGTCCAAGTCTGACCTGGTGAGAAGGCATTACGACCTCTGTCTACGCATGCCCTCTGTGCGTAGCGGAATAGCGCTGTACGATGACCCAGTTGGCACCTATTCAGAATAGGCCGGATCCTAGATACGAAGGGCGACAGATGTCCGTGATTTGCTCGAACGTCTGCCCTGGAAACCAAAACCAAGGGGGCCAAGTTAGCAAGCACTGTCTTACTAAGCCCAACTGACAAAATTCATAGTAGTTATAGTATATAAGTAATTAGTTTATAAGTTATTAGTATATAAGTTATTAGTATATAAGTTATTAGTATATAAGTTATTAGTATATAAGTTATTAGTATATAAGAAATTATTGTCAGTAATTAGTATTTAAGAAATGAATGTCAGTAATTAGTAAGTCCTTATTTATAAGTATTTTTAGTATAAGTATTTAATTCATTTTGTAATAGTTTGTAAGTCATAGATTTGAATATTCTTAAGCTAGCATAAGATATCTGTAAGTTTATTTTAAGTAATTAATTCAACATTTCTTACAGGGATTTACAACTTGTTTTTTTTTGCATCTTTGTCATGTTGTGTTTTTTTGATCATTTCAAATGTTATTTTACTGTATTTGAAAGGTTGTGTTTTCATGTAACATCAACCATTTAATTATCTTCCAGCTCTTTTACAGGTATTGCATTACTAAAAAATGCATTATAAAATATTCTACTCGCTTCATTACGCGGGTCAAATATCGATGAAGACTAAAACAATAATCTACACAGAAGAACAGAAGACGCAAGACACAATACTTAATCATGTTTTTTAATCTCCATTGTATTTGTATTTTCTTTCTTATGTTAGGGTACCTGGTTTAATATATTATTTGTTCATTTTTTCGCGGCCGATTGGTTTTTGAACCTCCCAATTATCTGGGCAGGTTAGCGGCATACAGCGGTCAGCCTCCTCGAGGTTGGCCGTGCGGGGAAGGTCGGAATGTACTGCGGCCATGCGTTATGTTTAACTACAATAACTGGCGGGACAGCGATCAAACTGTCTCATGGTTCTCTGCCCTGGCATACATTCTGATCGAGGGAGGTTCTTCACCCAGCTGGTTGAACAGCGTCCCTCGACATTCGGAAAAAGTAATAGTCAATATTTCTGTGTAAGTGCGCTTGCTCTGGTCCCCTTGACCGGGGGCCGAGCTAAGCGGGCAAGTGGAGGGCCGAATGCCTACAATACCCGTGTTACGGTGCTTTAATTTAATATATGTACTTACTTTTATAAACTCAATACATGTCTCACCTACTTGAACCAAATAAATAACTTGTGACCTCATAATTAAATAAAATATTTTTAGAACATATATAATAAATAAAATTCATTTTTACCACAAATTTTGTTTTTATTTTTAAAACAAATTAAAATAATAATTTTCCTTAAATTCTGAAAATCGATTTTGTACCTGGCAAAGAAATAAATTATATTGTTTTTTAATAAATATTGAACATTTTATAAATTGAAAAAAATGTTAATATAATTGGTTTGTATAATTTTTTATTTGACAATATTTTTTTGTATTCGTAAAATTGATATTTACATTTCAATGAATATGACAATCTCAGGTTACATAAAATGAGGATAATTATACACCCGGGGTGTTTTTATATTGATGCATCACATATATTCATCGATGGACATCCATAAGGTGGGAGGAGCAGCTTAAGGTCTTCCTTTCTTGTGCGGTGGTTTGCTGTGCCTCGATTTCTTGTTCTTCTTTGTCGGGATGGAGTCCTGCAGGTCCTTGTTATCTTTCGTATCGTCACCTAGTCTCTTTACTCCGCTGAAAAACAAACATTCATAAAATTCGTAAGATAAATTACTGAATCTTTTGAAATATTACATCATAAAACAACGGTCGGGGAACTGGGGTAAATTACCCCAAATGGGGAAAAAATCTTTTTTTTGGGGGTAATAAGGAAATTTTTCTAGTTTGCTATTACATAAAACTTACTACTTTCATGTAACTTTTTTGTTATTTTCCGTGTTAATTAATTCAATAAATAATGTTTATTTAAATATACATTGATTATCTTCTTTTCAAAATGGGGGGAAGGGGTAATATCGACTTACGCAAAAATATTTTGGGGTAATGGTTAAAAAAGTTCTCCGACCGCTGTCATAGAAGGATCTCATTGAAATATCAATTATGTATAAACAAGATCAAATCAGCCAACTTAATTCATGGCTGCTCTCTGGTAATATAATAAGTATGACATATTTTTTATTTTGAAAGTTTGTTTAAGCATTGGTTGTCGATATATGCCGTCTAAGATTCCCCTACCGTTGACATTGGTAGCCATGATATATCGTTTTGCTACTTTTAGTACTCATTGTGACATCTACGGTAGGAACATGGAACTGCAGTAATTCCCTTTATCAACCTACATGTATTCTTTAGAGGAATCTGTAAAGCATGTAAATAAATATTGTTAGGTTTTGTCACAGGAGCGATTTTTCTGTAAACTACATGTGTCAATGCCACCACATGTATGGAGTTACATAATGAACGTTTGTTAAATATAATAGTTCTTTATGCATCATCTGATAGCTAAAAGATACAAGAAACAATTTGATTTATGAAAATAGGTCAGATAAGTACATTTATGCTTCAAATACTAGTTTTAAGCAAAAAAAATGGTTTGAAAAATTCACGCCGTATTGATAGTATAATTATTTTTAGACTGCAAAGAACCAGTTAATTTGACTCTCAGTTAACTTATGTTTGTAAAAGTATAGACAGGTAGTTTTAACTATTATCTATTTTTTTACCATATCCGCTCCATATTTAAAGTATATAGATACCGCAAATTGCCGTTTCACAGTTTTGTGAGCTCAGATTGTCTATGCCTTTTTCCCAGGACACCTGTTTACTCGGAGGTCCACATGGGAACATAGATGGTTCCCAGGAGCCTCCAACATGCATAGACTGCAGCCGTAGTACCAGAGAAATATTTGGCTGTTCAATAATCAGGGTTTTTTTGGGAATGATGTGATGAGTCTGACGCTCCCAAGGTCTGAACTTTTTTTTGTCTTTAAGGGGTGGCTCAAATCTACCTGGGTCACGTATAGATATTTTTACAGGTAAATAACCTACCTCTTGACGGATATGAGGTTGGCTGCTTTGCCCGCTGCCTTGTTAGGGCCCAGTGCTTGTGCCCAGTCCATCTCACTGCCCTTGATGCGGTATTGCTGCAGATCCTCGCCTGCAAGTCGAGCTACTTCCTTGCGCTGCTTCCTCTGCAGATCCTGACTCAACACAACACACATTTATTTCTCTTGGCAGAAGGATCATTGCAGACAGAATAAATAACATTAATTCATACAACTGTAACTTTCTGCTTTGTCATAGTAAACAATGAAATAATACAATTTGTAGCCCAAAGAAAAGCCTTCCAACTGGTAAGAACCTTGACTGGCGGACTTGTAAATTCCTGAATATACCAAGAACCGAAGATGGCAGAACAAATTCTCGAGTAGTGGGGAGTGCTTCGGCAGGGAGACCTGCAGACGATCTCTCACACATAAAATCCTGCCCCATGTGCCCGACTAGCTGCATATCCCAAGACCTAATGTTGGGCAGTTCACAAGCCATTGATGTTGCCAGATATTGAGCCGAAACAATTTGATGTCCCTGACAAAAATATTTTTCAAAATTTATTTTATTTTGTTTGTTCCTTTTTTGCTGATGTCGAAAAATCTAATTAAAAGATAAAAAGGCTTTTTTCTTAAGTTTTTAACGTAATTTGATTACATATAAGAATTTCTATTTTGTCAGGCAATACTTGGTCTAAAAAAATGGTATACTGGTGATATTTTGGAATTAATGTATATACTAAATATTCATCATGTACCGAAAGTGTGTATACCTTTGCCGCCTTGGTCAACTCTTCATCCAGACTCTGCTTGAGAGGCGTCTCCCCGAGCAGATCATCTGCATTGACGCTCCCAAAGCCGATGCTCTTGGCCACTGCACTCTCCACCACTCGACTGATGGAGTTGTTGAGCTTTTTACAAGCGTCGTAGAACTTAGCCAGCAGCTGCGAGGCAGGGAGACCCAACTCTTGAGACAAAGAGTCGATGTCTCGGTGCTGGAGACCGTAACCCAGAAGGATAACCTTAAAAAACAAATATAGCATTAAAAATAACTTATATTAATTGTAAAATATGTGTATTTTTAATATTAATATGGATCATCTTACATGATGTTCGAGCTTAGCAAAATACAAGAAAAAATAAAACCACAAAAAGGAATTTATTTTACCTGTTGTAGGGCATCAAGTTTGGCTGTAATGCCTGTGTGGAAGAAGATGGTGGCAAGATCGCCGGTCAGGTCACTGATGAGGTGATAGTCGGCCATTTGCCGCGTGTAGAGTTCCACTCGCTTCAGGTCATGACCCGTCATATAGTGCTGGACAATGTCCGTTGTCAGATCTGGAAACACATTCATTAATATACATTTAACGATGTTATTTTTTATATTTGAAAGATTGACGAGTGGACATAAATTTTGGACCTTAAAAAAATGTTATTCAAGGTGATTCATATTACACACAGTATGAAACTATGGCCCTTCCTAATTAAAACTTACTTGGTGTTATCAATATAGCAATGTTTTTGGTGTTATCAATATTATAGCAATGTTTAAGCTAAGGCGTTTTCTTTAAAAGAAGGTAACTCAAATGTGATCCATTTAATAACAAGGTATAAACTATGCACTTTCCTTTAATAGAAAGTTACTCAATATGATTCATAATTATATGAATCTTAATTAACACATTCGCATCGGGAAAGGTATTGATACCTGTTACCTCGACTAACGGTTAATTACGGGAAGGGTATTTTTACGTTTTACGCACTCTGATTTTTAAAGTTGGGTTTTTATTACAAGCATTTGACTTTTTCTTGCTTATGAAGGTCAACATTATCGGTTTATGAAAGTAAACACATATTTAAGAAACAGGGTTACTACAAAATTGTTTAATTTTTTAGAATAAATAATGTTTGCTTATTTTGTAAAATCAACATATATTTTTAATTTTATTGCATAATCGCAGGTATTTTATGTATATATTTTGTAATAAAACCCTTTAAAGGGGTTATTATTACCATGAATATCATACTCTAAATCTTTAAAAATATTTATAACTCTAAAAAACGTACCCTTAAAAAGTTTTAATGTGTATTTTCAAGTTGTGGACATAATTAAAAATAAGTGTAATAAGTTCTACAAGTTTTCGATGATTTTGCTGGTGTTGATGTAATTAGTGAGTATCAAATTGAAAAAAATATGTAGTTATGTTGGATATTTTAAGAGTTATGGCAGTTTATGTATCAATTTATCGCCCGTATTAGAGTATCAGTCGAGCGCGAATGTGTTATTATTAACATTATTAATGTATAAGACCATGCCTCTTTATTTAAAAAAGATTACTTATCATCAAATATTTATAGTTCCTAAAAAGTTTTGGCCTCTCTTCTTGCGACGCTTGTCCATGTGATCCTAGCATACAACAGACAGCGAGACATTATCTGATGGAGTGCATCATTCATGAGAACAGGAGAAACGTTCTGTGTTGTCGCCTGGGAGTTTCAGCCATTCCTTGGGAGGACCTTCCTGAACTGCTGCTTAGTTCTGACGGTCCCTTGCTCTTAAACTACAACAAGGATATCGTTGGAATTATGCGCTTAGTTAAGGCCGACATGGAATACACTCCTATGTTCTTTAATTGTTTGTGTACCATGCTAAACCATTGCGTTAATTTAAAAAATAAATATATTTTAAACTTGCATAGCATGGGACTTCCTTATTAACACTTACAGTTTTTACTTGTAATTTGTTGAATTACATGTTATGATGTGATAGTTCTATTGATAGTGTCAAATAAATAGTTCAACGGTGGCCGCATCGTTCATATTAGGAATGAATAACTCACACGTGCTAGAGACTCACCCGATTTCTCGATGTCAACAAAGGGGTTGGTGATGGTCGCGAGTGCCAGGGATGCGGTGAACTTGCGGAATGCTTTAGGAAGAAGTTTTGTGAAGCGCCGTCTGAAGTCTGAGAAGTAAGCGGGCAGCCACTGGGCGTTGGACCCCAGGGCTCGCAGCATGATGCATGAATGTTCCCCAGTCAAGTCGTTGCACTTTTGACTGAAAAGTACATCAAAGAACAATGATGAAATCTCTTAATAAAAATGCATGCAGTTTACGTGTCATCTATAATTAATGTGTATCAATAATACAATACTTGTTTATTTCTCTACTCGGTGTGCAAAGCAAGTGGCAATGTCCTGGAATGTATTGATGAGAGAAATGTCATATAAGATGATGTTTGCTGTGAATTTGTATGTATGTATCAATTGTTGAAATTATAAAATATTTTTTATTTAATTACTATCTGACATGGTGAACTTCATACAGCCTCAGAGTTAATATATCCTACTTTCACTGATTTTTTGGCGCATGTTTATATTAGTTGTAAAATGATAATGCATACAATGCCTTCTATAGGAATTAGTATAAATCTAAAGGGCCGTTCCATACAAAATGTGTGATAAAATTAATTCCTTCATAATTTTTGTTGGGATTATTTCCCATGTTTTAATAGTTATCAAGACGAATCTAACAAATCAAAGATAATGGAAACTATCTTTGATTTGTTACAAATGGTGTAACTAACGTGACATTGCCAAGCGGTTTTCGTATGGGGGACCTCGAGAGCCGTCATTTTTTTTGAAAAATCAAAAGCTATTTTTAAAATTGATATGTTATCGATAATTCTTGACAATATGTAGTAGCCAATTATTTCAACATGGCAGCAAGAGATGTCACTGTACGCTCAAAATATTGAATTATTAAAAATAGACAAAATTGGTAAGATATTTAGCGTTAAAGTGGAGCGTCTTTAGACGCGATTTTTGTATGGGCGGCCTCCCATGCACGGGATTGTAGAGCGTCTATAGACGCTTGTGGCACAGGACCGGTTAAATACATAGAGATGATCATTTATTCTCACCTAATGTAAACCGGCACATATTTCTGTGACTTCCAGAACTTGAGCAGCTGTTCGGTGAGTCCGAACGATGTTCCAATGTAGTGAAGTTCTTCTGCTGGTCGCTCAGCTAGTCTCTTCAATAGTGTGGGAGGTTTGCGACGCTGAACGATGGACTCGCTCTGAAGACCCGATTGATCGAACTCTTCCGGATCTTCTTGTGCGCCGTTTGCAGCATCCTCATTGATGCACGGGATCTCACCGGAGTAGTAGAGAGCTAGCTGCTGGAGCGCCCTTTTCCCGTAACCCATCTAGAAATAAACACTCAGTGAAACACGGAAATCAATGAAATGATAAATGATTATTTTCCCATATCTAGAGCACACCATTGTCATAATTACCTTGTCCGCTCCCCTAACTGGAGCATATGGCATTCACCAACTGCAACCACAAAGTTCTGCCACATTCTTCGCCTCATCTATGTCAGAACTGCCTCTCGAAGCTCTGTCGAGTACATTCTATAAATTTCTCGACAGATTTCCAGGACTTCGAGAAAAGGCAGCTGTAGTTAATGCAGCGGGAGGTCGACTGTTTTTTTAAAGAATTGCTAAATCTATCGTCATGTGTTCAAATAAAATTAAATATGACCCTCATTGAATCATCACAAGCTGTGTATAGTCGGCCACTAAGCGTTGGCGGAACGATCACACACATGTTGTGTGATCCGCCTTTGAACTAGATAGTGTTAAGATTTGAGGTGAGTCAAGGGATGAGGCTTCCTCACTTAAATAATTTTAAAGGAAAATAGCTATAGCAGTTTGGTTACCTTACAAAATTTATCTGTATACAGAATCTTTAGTTGGTTACATTAAGCCAAGGAATGACTGCACACGGGTGCAATCGACTCTTCATTACCTTCTGATAGTTGGGGTGTGTTGCGATGCGCACCACTCGAGCTCCACACAGCTGGGGGAAGTCCCTGTCTCCAAACTGATCACAGATGTTCCAAGGAATGAGGTCACCAGCCGCCTTCTTACCTCGACCCATACCATCTGAAACCGATCTAAAAAAACAACAAATAACAATATAGTCTTTTTTTATTTGTCAAGAATTATGCCAGAGGTCATAGCTTAATGGTCAAAGCGTTTGCTTTGCAAAGGTCGTGGGTTCGATCCCCGACGGAGATTAAAAAAAAAAAGGATTTTTAATTGATTTCTGAGCTCTAAAATAAAAAGGTTGGTGTGAATTTGATCCATCACCCGTAAAATGTCAGTCATAGCCTATTAATTAAAATTGGTGGTAGACAAAAGTCGTCCCGAGAAGACCATCATTCATAGTAAATTCCTGTAATAATAAAGGATGATGCGTGAATCTCGGGCTGTAGTCTATGACGTTGGATCAACACTCCGCATGCAGCATTTATTCATATACACCATGGTAAGCGTCATAGAATTCCACAGATGAGACTTCAGAATTACTATCACCATCTGTCGAAATTCTCCTGTATGTGTTTACTTAAAAAAATAGCTGTAGAAAATTAATATAATATTTTATTGAATAATTTGCACATTTTCTGTAAGACTATTATGTATTTTACATGAAATAATGATTTTTACAAATTTTAAATATATATTTCACTGTTCTTCTAGGATGCATATATTTTAACCTTATTCATTAGTCAAAATAGCCAAATTCAGACATAAGGCAGTAATACTTCTGGGGATGCAACTTGTATTTTTTTCTTCTAGGGATGCTTTCTTTCCATTCGTTCGAGTCCCGGAGGAAAATTGCTGCTCTCAAACATTCATTCCTTCCTCTTCGCGATGCAATTCACAACCCTGGGATTCTTGAATGTTTTAACTTCTATGTTCCAGATAAGTACACCCGTGCTCGTAGCCATCCATTGTTTTTGATCCCAGTTGATACTTGTGGAGCTTCGAGCACTCAATTTACATACAATACAACGGCAATGGCGCTCCTAAATGGCCTACCAGCACACTTCGATCCTTTTCTTACATCCTTTTCCTCTTTTGTCGATGGTATTGTTCTCCTAGATCTCTGTGATCTTTGACACGTGTCATCTTCTTCTTCTTTTATGTTATTTTTATTTTTTATTCTCTTTTCTATGTATTGTATATTTATGTATACTCTATGTTTTTTTAATTTTTGTATATTGGATCTTCGGTTCTGTGAAATAAATAAATTATTATAAAGTTAATCTACCTATCGGAGAGTCTTCCTTCCATGCAGACTTGAAGAACGCACAGGACCTCGGGCAAGGAGGTGGCTTTAGGTGAAGTTGGGGCCAACAGACAGAACAGGTTATGTGACGAAGCGTCCGCCAACATTTGAATATCATTAGGACTGTTCTGAAATCAACAACAAAATAGAATCAATTTTTTATCAAATATCTATGAAATACAAAGCTTATTATATTACTAAAGTTGACCATTAAACCATTGATCACATGCAGCTAGGCAGTCACAACATTAGAGTGTGTCGCAGGCAATGTAGAACGGTCACTTGCTTTCTTGGGTGGATCATCACCCTCCAACATATTAGAAAGTGGCGTTCTTTATTACAGAAGATGAATATGAATTATCAGGCGTCATAGCCCAGTGGTAAAGCGTTTTTCATTCAGTTTGCCATTCAAATGCCATCAGTTAAAAATCCGACCAAGCTTTTATTTTTTAATTATATTTTTCTAATCTAAGCTCTGTACATGCTCCCGGTAGGGTTGAGCCACCTCTTAGGGGCAAATAAAATTTTCCAGGCCTCGGGAGCGTCGGGTTCACTATCAAATTTCGTTTAAAAAAAACCTGATTATTGAACACTCAAATATTTCTCTGGTTCAACAGCCACAGTCTATGTAAGTTTGCAAACTCTTGACTTGGAGGCTCCCGGGAACCATCAATGTTCCCACGTCGAATTCTGCGTATACAGATGTTCTGTGACAAGGCATACACAATCTGAGCTTACAGAACTGTGAAACGGTAATATATACGGTACAAAAAATATATGGTGATGTAACGAGAACTACGCTTACAATGTGTTTTTACCGCCACTTATTACAGAATATAAATATGAATAGCTAGTCACCTTGTAATGGCTGGAGACGTAGATGGCCACGAGTCTTTGGAGGAATGCTTCAGCAGCTTTGTGGTAGCAGAAGAGTGCATCGCGATCCACGTAGAACAACTCACAAGCCTGTGGAGGAGGACAGCCGGCCCCCAGGGAGGGGGGCAAGGTGGCCTCCAAACACAGCAATCCCGACAGCCAGGCCTCTATAGCATCACCCCGACCATAACGGATGGGCTCTTCAAGCGTCAACTGTAGATTAAAACAATAGTATACAATGGATAACATATCTGTTGAAGAGATGATGGTCGATGGGGAAGATAAGTGTTGATGAGTGGACAAGAAAAAATGGTCCTTAAAAAATATGATACTCAACGTGATTCGTATTACATCACAGTATGAAATTATAGCCCCCTGCAAGATGGACTAATGACATCATAAGAATAGTAAATTATGAAATAATTTCACATTATTTATAAGATAAGTAGATTAAGAACCGAAGATGATAGAACAAAGGACAACCTCGATTGTTGGGGAATTCTTCGGCAGGGAGAGCCACTATTATGCGACTGCGGAGACCTGCAGACCGCCTCACACCTAAGATCCTGCTCCATGTGCCCAAAAAGCTGCACACCTCAAGACCTAATGCTAGGCAACACACGGGCTATTAATATTGCCAGATACTGGGCAGAAATAATTTGACGTCGCTGACACGAAGAAGACCATTATTTAAATGATTGAAATTTGAAAAATTAAACTAGTTTCGTAAAATGGATAATAATATATATCTTTCTGTTACTAGGTGAACATTCTTTACGGATTACATCAAACATTTTTCAAACTTCGATTCCCGCACATTTTTTCATCTATCTGTTTTAATCCTTTCAGTGAGGCGAATAATTTTGAATTTTTTTTCAAAAATGACAATTATCCAGGAAAAATTAAAATATTGTAAATGTATCTTTGCACACTTTCATTCTTTTATTTATATTTATTTAATATTATTATTGAAGGGTATAAAATACGTAGAGATTTATTTTCTTAACACTAGGAGAGCGGGTGAGGTTCCCGTTGACTTATCTCTAAAGCGAGGGATTTTCTGAGATTAGCAAATAAATTACATTTAAAAAATATTATTCAAAAAAAAAAATTTGCTTAACACACGAAAAATTAAAAAACAAGATGTGTGAAAGGGAGAAGTACGTCAGAAATACTTCTAAATAAGTTTATTGTTTTATGCAGCAGGTAAATGCATCACCTTATTTAAAAATAAGATCTTTTAATTTTTATGGTGGTCTTTATGACTTTCTGCGAAGAAACTCGAAATAAAAATCTGAATGGTCTGCCTAGAGTTCTCATTTTTGTATCAGTGCGTAACACATATTTCCATGACGAATCCACCCTCAACTCTTCATTTTTTTAGACTAGATGTACAGTGATTCTTACCGCCGGTGGTGCGGATCCTTGTTGTTGGATCTGCGTGAACAGCTTTAGTGACAAGGACCGTCCGGTGCCTTCATAGCCAGCCACTGTGGAGGACAGCAAAGCTAAGGGAGCTCTCTTGAGGATCTCTCTGACGAGGGGCAGCGGCACAGCACCGGCCTCGTCCACAAGCGCCAAGTCTGCTGCCCCTAACAGTGAATGGTCATCAGGAGCGATGTACTGTAAACAAAAAAGGTACTTGTATGTAAAAAATTTGGGTTTGTACGTTAGCGGTCGGTAAAGAATCTTTGGAGACTCATGCGGGAGGGCTACGATGAACGATGAACGAAAACTGAATAGTCAATGCTTTTTTTGACAGTTGTGCATAAGTGTTGCCCTTTTATCAATATTTGCCAAAGTTAAGATAAAAAAAGGCATTGCAAAGTGTGGCCGGGTTCAGCTGGTTTAATGTAATAAATTACAGCCTATTGACTTCACATAGAACTAAACCTGGCATGATGGACTGATTTTGTAAAAACAAAATTAATATCTAAATCAACGTATCGTAGTCCAATTTGAGGACACATTTAACCCTTTCACCACGGCTTGGTGGAATACAAATTATACTGTCAATAAGGCGTGAATTTTTTAAACCATTTTTTTTGCTTAAAACTAGTATTTGAAGCATAAATGTACTTATCTGGTCTATTTTCATATATCACATTGGTTCTTGTATCCTTTAGCTATCAGATGATGCATAAAAAACTATTATATTTAACAAACGTTCATTATAAAATTCCAAGCACAAGGTAGCATTGACACTATACATGTGTGTAACTCCATACATGCGGTGGCATTGACACATGTGGTTTACAGAAAAATCGCTCCTGTGACGAAACCTAATGATATTTATTTACATACTTTACAGATTTCTGTAAAGAATACATTTAGGTTGATAAAGAGAATGACTGCAGTTCCAATTTCCTACCGTATATGTCACAATGAGTACTGAAAGTAGCAAAATGATATATCACGGCTACCGATGTCAATGGTAGGGGAATCTTACATGGCATATGTCGGCTAACAAACATTCACATTTATTTAAAAACTAAAAACAGATTTTCTTACTGATGGTCAGCCATAAAAAAAATGTTAAAGCCCTTGTTGTAAAATTAAAAAATAACTCTTTTTTATATTTTATCAAGTACCCATAGGGTTTCATTTGCCTTGTTAAGTTCAACCGAAAGGACACTTCTAAAGAGGCCTCCAACTCACATTGATCCCTTTTTAAAACATCTCTTTTGACAACATTAATTTCCTCATCGAATATGTACTATTTAATTTTTTACACTTTAATTTAACTTTGTATAAACTATACGTTAATAAATTAAGTAAAATCTTACATGTTATGATTTAAACCTGTAGAATCTTGGAATTTTCCGTAAATAGATAATAAAATGGACTCTATTTTAACATCAAGTCAATAAGTTAAATGATGTTAAAGTAGTTTTAGTATAGCAAACAAAAGTGACAAATTAACAGGAAACTAAAAGGTTTTTACCTGAATGGTTTGCCTGGAGTTCCTAGCAATGTTGATGCGGACAATGGCCTTCTTGAAGTCGGGATTTGTGGACCTGATGATGCTGTAGTCTGTATGCTCCTGGTAGAGCAGAGAGTCGAGTCCACGCAGCACAAACTCAAACAGAGTGATCAGATTCTCGGGATGCGGGGAAGTCACGTAGATGTTGACGTAACCGAGAGCAACAGCGGCTGAGACGGCCAAGCCGAGACAAGCGGATTTGCCACGACCTCTCGACGCTGTGAGACAGTGGGGTGGTCTGAAAATAATGACATTCAGATTGATTACTGAAAATGTTCTATAAAACTGCATTTTTATAATTAACAATTCTAATTCAAAAATATTATATTACAATACACTAATTTCTATGCTTAATCAATTAAAAAAAAAAACTTTTTTGTGTAAATATATATTTTATGTATACAGGAAAATACCGATGGAAAGTGACCCACCAATATCATAAATCGACAATCTGGCATTCATGCATCATCCAATTTAGATGTGAAAGGGATGTGTTCACGGAACTAATTTCATATACCATTAATTTTGGTGGTTACGGCTATCAATTTCTCACAATACAGGTAGTTCTCGACTTACGACGGTTCTACTTACGACGATTCGCACTTACCAAAAAAATTTTTTTTTTTTATTATTAAAATTAAAAAAAAATATGACCAAAAAAATTGCATTACGATCAGTGGATCGCGGGATGTGCGTAAAGAATAAGTATAACTAATCAAACAACATATTTAGACTTTCAGACTATAAATATATATTTTAATATATTTTCATGAAACCAAATGTCAGTTGTATTAAATAGTTTTTGACACATCCAATAAATTATACCTTCAGTAAAATGTTCCTGCCAACTTTAACCCTTCATTATCACAATCAATATTGGATTTTGTGGTATGGGACTTGTGCCATCAGTAAATTTTTTTTTTTTTTATGTAAACGCATGCAGGAGAGCACAACCGGTCGAGACCAGTGCACTCTATGACGCTCAGCCAGGGAGGCTGGACGCTGCATGCGGGAAACGTGTGTTGTGTTCGTATTTGTGTGTGGGTTGGGGAGATTGCAAGTGTATATTTATCTGTTTCTTGAAGAGATCCAGATTGTAGGAAGGAGGAAACACAGACGCTGGAAGAGCATTCCATAGCTTACCGGTGGCATTAAGAAAGGAACTTTGGAAGCTGCCAGTTCTTGGTCGACATATATTAACCGTGTATGGATGTTCGGCAAGTGTAAGACGAGTTTGTCGGCTGTGAGTGGGTGCAGGAGGAATAAAGGGTTATCATTATTATATCAATAGAATACAGCTGTAATGTGAGACAAAAAATACCATACAAAGTCTATAACCACTAAAGATGTCATGCATGAAGTGATTCTGCATAAGAAGCAAAAATATTAACTAAAAGGGTAATGGTTTTTTTTTTCTTTTGTAGGTTTAAGAATTTGTTTCAATATTCTAATACGTGATATAAGACATTTACAAAATAACGTTTGCTGGGAATTTTTTATGTGCATCAGTTGTTGAATGTTTATTAGTTCTTACCTAGGTTCCCTGTCGGCGAGTGTGTTGATGAGCGTAGCTAAAGCGGTGGCTTGGTCATAAGTCTTGCACAGCCCCACCAGGGGACCGGCTGGTGGAGAATCCGACAAGGAAGACACCAGTTCCTTCAAACGGGGGTCAATGCGCTGAAAGAATATTTATTATTATTGTACCAACATTTACTAATTTAGAAACGGTATAAATCCTTTAGAAAACAGTTCTTCGAATCCCAATACAATTCTCGACTGCTTGGATATGTATCACAGTTCAGAAGGGTATTTGAGTCTATCTATAGAAGTATAAACCCTTATATCATATGCAGTTTCGGTTTTAGGGGGTGGCGAAGTGGGGTGGTGCCCTAGGGCGTTAATGACAGCCAATTTTGCTTAGATGTTTATTTAAATATAAACAATATGAGGCGTCAGAAAAAAAATAATTTACGGCGGCACTGATCATATGTAATTATTTAAAATAAGATAGTCTTAATTCGTCGAGGGCATTAATTGTCTTTCTTTTTAGTAGTGTATCCTCCTTTGCCATTAAAATTACTTACTTCTATTATATTATGCTTTCTTTTCCAAATTTGATAATCATACTTATTTTAATGTTTCATGTATTATTGACAATGACTATTTTGGCTTTTTTTATGTTATCAACTTATCTACTGAATATTACATTGTTATATTTACCCTCCATGTTTGCAATTTTTGTCATTGTTTCGTCTCTTTTTTATCTACTTTTTCATGTCTGTTACTTTACTGTATTGTATAACCTTATTTTAGATTTGTATAATCTCTACATTAATTTTAATTATTTATCATGTCATATCTATGTGTTTTAATGTCTGTACTGTACGCCATAAATTTGGAACATCTGTTTTGTTGAAATAAATAAAAAAAAAGGACTTATATGGCTTATTTTCATTGATTTCTTAAAATGTTTTCATTCTTATGTCAAATCTCATTCGACGCTGATTTTACTATAATGGATCTAAATATCCATCAATACTTTTTATTATTATATTGTCGACTGTAGGAAACTTCTTCTTGATTTGAGCCGTGTAGTTATCTTTTGGTACCCAAACATAGGGTGGAGTGCGTCGTGGGTTGCTTTGGTGAGTTCCTTCTTGGTAGTAACTTCTCGCCGTATGTTTGGTGGGGCAATGCCCGAGAGTTGATATAGCTTTGATATTGGGGTAGGTTTTAGGCACCCCGTAACCACCCGGCACGTTTCATTCAGAGCAATATCCACTTTCTTGGTATGGGCAGACCTCGCCCATACTGGCGCAGCATACTCGCCAGCAGAGAAACAGAGAGCTAGAGCACTTGTGCGGATCAGGTTTGGTTGGGCTCCCCACTTCGTACCTGCCACTTTTCGGAGTAGGTTGTTTCTGGTGGACACCTTTTGCTTAACAGACTGACAGTGTTTCTGATAAGTGAGGGTCCTATCCAGCTTGACCCCTAGGTATTTAGGTGTGTCGCAGTGCTCTAACACCAAGTCGTTCCAGGTAATGTGCAGCTTTCTCTTGGCAAGTCTGTTATTAAGATGAAAGGCGCAGACTTGGGTCTTGCTTGGGTTTGGCTGTAGTCGGTTTTGGTGGTAGTACGAAGAGAGGGTGGTGAGTGCGTTATTAAGCTGGGTTTCTACTTCCTCGAAAGAGACCCTTTGTGCTGTGAGCGCCAAGTCATCTGCGTAGATGAAGGACCTGGTATTGTTCAGTATTGGCTGGTCGTTTGTGTAGACATTGAAGAGTAAGGGCGCTAACACGCTTCCTTGAGGCAGTCCATTTTTGTTCGTGCGCCATCTGCTACGCTTACCTTCATGATCAACATAAAATCTACGGTTCTGTAGCATAGTTGCTATTACATTAGTAATAGTTGCATCATGGGTAATATTCTGTAGTTTAAGCAGAAGGGTTTTGTGGTGGACTGTGTCATAGGCAGCGGTTAGGTCTACAAAGGCTGCTCCCGTTATTTGTCTGTCGCGGAACTGGAGATACCTGAGGCCACCCTGCGGCTGAACATGTGGAGAAGCGCAACTGAGGGGAATACTTGGATTGCCCCGAAAGAGGACCTAGCCCCTGGACATGACCAAGGGTGGAATATATGGAGGTCCCTTAACAGACTTCGGACCGGAGTATGCAAGACGAGGACACAAATGAGGGCCTGGCAGTTTTACAGCGGACCGACTGAATGTGACTGCGGCGTGGAGCAGACCCTGTCACACCTTCTGGAGTGTGCGCTGTGCCCGAGTGGCTGCACCCAGGAAGACCTGATGATGGCCAGAAGTAACGCCATCGACGTCGCCCACTTCTGGGCAGACAGGATCTGACCCTGTTGTTTCCGACACGATTATATATATATTATTATATTAGTATGGAGTTAAAATGAAAGCTCACATTTTATTTTCACTCCTATCTATTATAATTGTATTCCTAACAGAGGATGAATGATTTTTAAAAACATTGGAACATAAAATACATATTTAAGAAAAGGTTCATTTGTGTGTGCTATATACTGTCATTTTACTAAATACTTATAAATATAGCTTTTTGTCTTATTAATAAATGTACCAAGAGATGTTAGATGGTTTCAAAATAACAAAAATTTGTAACTGAATCCATTTGTTGCAATGGTTAGACAAATTGCATTATTTTAACCTTCTGTCATTATGTCGATTTTTACTAACCAAATTTATTGGCCGCTATAAATTAAATAACCAAGAAATTCATGTGATGATTAGATTTCATTTGTTTACCTCTGGGATTTCTTCTACCGGAGTGACTTGAGCCGTAAGGGACGACAGTGGCAGGACATTGAGACAGTCGTCCAGAACCAGGCAGCGCTTGTTGTCAGCGAGGGACAGGAGGAAGCGCTCGTTGAAGCGGTTGGACACAGTGTCGTAAGCTTCAGTTCGAAACCTGCAAAAAAATATATTTTTATTTCATGAAAACGATACTCTTTAGTTTGTAGGTATATTATGCTTGTCATATAAAAATGTCTGAGCTATTACCATCCAAAAAAGACGCCAAGAATGATACAAAGAATGAACTCAGTAGAGCTTTCGGAGACAGAGATAAATAAAAAACCTTCATCTTCAAATTTATGGCAATCTCATTGTGTAACTAGGGAAGGAATATGAGAGAGAAAAATATTTCCTAATTATGATACCTTGAATGCACGTCCATGGCCAAGGAATGCAGCTGTCGTAGAGAAGCCATGGTCTTCAGCAGGAAGATGATGAGACCGCCGCCTTCTACGGTTTCTATGGTTCGAGCCATCAAGTTGGGGGTGAGGGCTTCAAAATCCTAGTAGAAAAAAAAACATATTTATATATACACAACAGTAAATTTAATGCAGTTGGGTTTAAATGATATGTAGAATAAAAAAAAACTTAAAATATATTAATATTTGTACGAAACATTACTAACCATATTTAAATTCATTCCAGCTAATTTTGATATATTTCAAGCAATGCTTCACAGACAACCTAGGACAAGCTTATGGAACACCAGTACTCTGCTAAGCGTTGATTGAGAACCACTGGTGTAGGGATACTTGGAATGGGTCTAATAGTGATGTATTAGTAATGACAGAATGCAGAACAAAATAATTTTCCTTTTATTTGTGAGTATTTTTCACTGTGGCTTTTAGGTTCGGCCGTGTGTGGCGAATTCTCTAGTACCAATATTTGAACTGCCATTGCAGGGGTCTTCTTAAGGATTGACGACTTTGTAATGAGTTGAGAAGTTATGAGTATTATTTCATTACCTGTAAGACACAAACTCCATAAGTGTGTCCGAGAATGGCGTGACTCTCAGAATAGTAGCGGCCATGGATGGTGGTGGCAACACGGAACGAGTCGAACAGAGACTCTTCAGAAATGTCCAGCTTTCCAGCGGCAATCTTCTTTGCCCGTTTCCTTCCATGACTAAAATAAAAAGTAAAAACATTAAATGTAAATTCAGAATATAGATTTTTGTAGATTTATGTTTACATTACACATGCAATGATACATTATTTAAGTATGACATACTTGCTAATAGACTCATCCTTGTTTTTATAGCACCATAGAACTGTGGGTCGAGCTTTCACTGTTGATTTTGCCAGCATATCATATAAAATGGGAACCTGAAATAATACAAATTGTTACACAATATATTGTGTACAACATTTAGAAACTAATTCCTTAGCAGTAAGATTAGAATGGATTTTTCATATATTTAAATTATTGGTAATATATTGTTCTATTTATTATATTTTTTATATTATAATATGTACATATTATGAAATTTATTATAACATAGTATTGATATTATAATTGCCAAATACATAAAAATGCAGCTTGAAAAAAATACCTATAAAGTAACCTAAAAATAATGTGTGTTAAGTTACTTGGTCTCTGCTTTTATCCCCCACAAGTAAGAACATCGTTCTTTGCCTGAGTTTAACGCCATTTTCGATCATAACACGGATCCTGTTATCAATTTTCTTCTTCACCATCTTGAAACAATTTTATTCAATATTTGTTTGAAATATTTTGACAACTGACACCGCAATGTTGAAACTTAAACATAACCTAAAAATTTCACGCCGCATGTCATACAAAACTAGTTGCCAGGTGACAAGAATAACAATAATAAGATTAGTCTAGAAATAAATTAAAGTAAATATTATAATTAAATGAAATATTATTTGTAAATGACTATTCACAAGTAAATTTATCTAAATATATAAATGAAATTCACTGTTGTTTATTATATAAAATAATTGTTGTACGCCGTGTGGATCAACAAAAACTATTTATACTCTAGGACTGTTGGATTAGGGAGACAAAATACGTTAATCAAATTTTAAATAACCAATATCAAATTTTATATTTAAATATTAAGTGACATTTTGTAAGTTATCAAAATGCCTTGACTCCATATAATAAACGGTTAAATTATTACAAAAAAGTTTGTAAAGATAATATTTCTACATTATAAAAATCAATGAAACACAAACTAAAAAAAATACAATTGCAAATTATAAATTTAATTTGGATTTACATTTAATTTGATCATATAAACGTGTGTTTCCACATATAATATTGTTGCAGATTCTGATATAAATACCATATTTTTGTTGATTTAGTGAAAAATATATACATATCGTCCAAACACAAGAGGCTATTTTGGTATTTTCTGCTCATTTCACTTTTATTGCGGCATGAAATAGTTTATATTAACGTTTTATACAATAAGAGGTATCATCATCATCATCATCAGCCTGTGTCCGTCCACTGTTGAACGTAGGCCTCCCGCATGAGTCTCCATCCTCTTCGATCCTCCGCCTTCCGCATCCAGGTCACTCCCGCTATTCTTCTTATATCGTCAGTCCATCTTGTAGGGTGACGGCCAATGCTTCGTTTGCCAGCTCTTGGGCGCCATTCCAATACTTTTCTTCCCCATCGACCATCGTCTCTTCGACAGATATATCCTGCCCATTGCCACTTGAGTGTGCCTATTCGTTGGGTAGCATCCACTACTTGAGTTCTTCTGCGGTATGTCTAATTCAGCAGCGTTCATTTTTTTTTACTTTATTTTTTCAAATATAAATGACATTGCATGCACTTTTCAAAATGAATTCAAAGCAAAATGAAAAACAAAATACTTAACGAGACAAATGCAATTACATAACGAATGTTAGTTATCCGAAACTGTTTGTTCAAATAAGACGTTGAGTGGAAGTCAATTATATTAAATCTGTCATTGGTTTTCAACAAATATTCGAGTCAGTTTGTCGGTAGGTATAAAAAAACAATAAAT
The DNA here is from genome assembly GCA_022606575.1 of Glossosoma conforme. Taxonomy (NCBI): domain Eukaryota; kingdom Metazoa; phylum Arthropoda; class Insecta; order Trichoptera; family Glossosomatidae; genus Glossosoma; species Glossosoma conforme. The sequence continues at coordinate 1,059,946 of JAGTXR010000075.1, read as the reverse complement.
ATTATATTTTTGGATTAAATATTATGATATTACCTGTTAAAAATGAAATTAAAAAAGAAATACAAATTGAAAGCCTTATTGTGAAGTTGAAAATAATTAAACTAGAAATCGAAAAAATGATTTGAAATTTTATTGACCTAAATGAAGTAAAAAAAAACTCATATAAAATGAAAAATAAATCGTCTGTGAGCAGCTCAGAGAATATATATTTATGGTTAGTTTATTTCATTTAATATTTTTATGTATGATTTTTTTTTGTATGATAATTTAGTTACTGCAGATAATTTTTTTTTTAATTATGGAACTAATATGAAATGTTTTCCTTCTTTAGAGGCATGTGAATAAAACTAAAATTTCTGTAGCATAGGCACATTTTTATTTCCAAACAATTTAAAAAAAATATACTGAATGCATTTACTTAAAAAAAAACAACTTTACATACATCACGAGTCAAAATACATGTGATGTTTGTAAATAAAAAAGAATCAATAAAATCGATCTGGATTTTAAATTTTTACTTACCAAAGAATTTTTAATTGCGGAATACTATAAAGAATGCAGTGGAATAATATCTTTGAAAAATTTGGTACGTAACATTGACTTTTTATAACCATTTGCTATTGAGATAGAAGAAGAAGAAAAAGCGATTTTCATCAAGTTGAACGTCAAATGTTTATAACCAAAAAATACATTTTATTTCTCTTTAAAATCTTTGTCTGAAAATGGCAAATCTCGACGTTTGCAATTTGATAGAGCTCGTCAGGCTGCGGCCGTGCCTATGGGACAAGAAAGGCGAGCAGTTCAGAAATAAGTTGCTGAGGCACAATGCATGGACAGAGATATGCTTGTACCTCATAAGAGACTACAATGATAGAAGTGAAGAGGATAAAAGTAAAACGAGTGAGTAAAGCTTTGGGAATAACAACATTAAAATCTAATTATACATAGTTTTGTCGCAGATTGTATCTTGTTGATCAAAACTTTGTTTTAATTTATTTTTATTTTTGCACTATGCATCCAAACATTGCAAAAACTACATATGAAAACACTTCTCTTAAGTGTGTTACTCTTTAAAAAATCAATATTCATAATATTATAAATGACAGGTAGTCTTCCTCATTACCAGGTTAACTATTTCCATTTAAAAGTATTGTATTTTACAATTTCTATGATGAATTTGACAGCAAATCCAAAGATAAAATTTCCTTAAGAGAATTTGAGGTATATTCTCTTGATAACGTATTTTTTCTCATCCATATTGAATAACTTGAGTTAAGTCAGTCGATTGCAGTGACTGGTTTTTACTAAATATTTTTGGTAGACCGTTTTTCTTTGCTGTTAAAATTGTAGAAAATGTGTGAAAAATGGCATTTTTAATTTTGAAAAAAAGTGAGCTACTTAGATCATTATCTGTCACTTGTATCAATGTTTTGGTTGTATAAAGCAGTGCTCTGCAACCGGTGTGCCGCGGCACACTGGTGTGCCGTAAAGCCGATACAGGTGTGCCGCGATCAAATAAGGCAATATTATAAATAAATAATTTTACAACGGTCCTTAAGCTCCCAGCACCTATCGCCTATTTATGTAGACACATAACGAGGTACTTGATTTATTAAGTTCTAAATTAACTTAAAAAAAGTGAAATTGATCAAATTAATATATATTTTTGGCTTTTGGTGTGCCGCGGTATTCAATGTGAGAACTTTGGTGTGCCGTAGAATCCAAAGAAGTTCTTTGGTGTGCCATAGATGAGAAAAGGTTGCGGAGCTCTGGTATAAAGTATGAATTGATTGTATAAATGCATTTAAGTGTTGCTAAAGCAATTTTTGGGTAAAATAATTTTATTTAATATTTTTATTAGTATTATTTTATTAATATTTTTTTATTTTTCAGTGACTGCAATCATAGCAAAATGGACAAACGTAAGAGATGCCTTTATGAAGTCTCTTAAATTCAAAAGTGGCCAACCTGTCTCCAGAAAATACGTCTACCACCGATATCTACAATTTTTGTTGAAGATGAGTGATCCGGATGCCATTCTTCCAAATGACTATGTGAGCTCATCACAAGAAGACATCCAATCTCCTTTAGAGCAAAAACCCAACATAGAATTTGTATCAAATTACGATCGCGACAATGATTTTGATATGGTTGAATCTTATGATGAATCAGAAAGCTTACACGCTTGGAGTAAAAGAAGAAAGCCTCTTGATCCAATAGAAAAAGAACACACTTTGAACGTGAAAAGAGATGAGAAGTTTACATCTGACGATGAGTCATTTTTGGTGTCGCTTTTACCGACATTGTACTCTTTCTCTGCTGATGAGAAGATTGACTTTAGAATAGAGGTGCTTAATGTTATAAAGAAAATTATAAAAAAGCGTAAAACCTGAAGCTTAATTTGAAATTTAAGCGTAACGTCAGTGTTTCTGATGAAAAGCTGTTTACCAAAATGAGGATATATGTTTCCAATCTGATATTAGATCTCATGTGGAAGAAGCAAAAACGCCTATAGTTTTTACAAAAATCAATGGTATTGATATTCATAATTTAATATGAAGAAATCGACAATAGTCTATGTATCTCAATTTATGCCATACAAAGATATTTATATTAAATGAAATGAATTAATTTACAAAGTAATTAATTTTAAATTACTTATTTATTACCTTCCGTACTGATTTGGGGAAATTACTAACCCCAACAGAAATTACTAACCCCAACTTTTCGGTTTTATATGAATAACTCATCTAGCTGGATAGGACCCTAACTTATCAGAAACACTGTCGGTCTGTTAAGCAAAAGGTGTCCACCAGAAACAACCTACTCTGAAAAGTGGCAGGTATGAAGTGGGGAGCCCAACCAAATCTGATCCGCATAAGTGCTCTAGCCCTCTGTTGCTCTGCTGGCAAGTATGCCGCGCCAGTATGGGCGAGGTCGAGGGTGGAATATATGGAGGTCCCTTAGCAGACTTCGAATCGGAGTATGCAAGACGAGGACACAAACGAAAGCCTGGCAGTTTTACAGCGGACCGACTGAATGTGACTGCGGCGTGGAGCAGATCCTGTCACACCTTCTGGAGTGTGAGCTGTGCCCGAATAGCTGCACCCAGGAAGACCTGATGATGGCCGGGAGTAACACCATCGACGTCGCCCACACTTGGGCAGACGGGATCTGACCCTGTTGTTTCAGACACGATTACATATATCTCATATATATACATACTACGCATTTGAAATTTTTTGTATTTGTTAGAAAAAGTGTGAAAGAATATATAGTCCAAAAAATCGGGATTTTAAAACTATATATAAGAGAAAAAAATACTTTGTTCATTAGTATTGTATAGTTGTGCATTGGAATGAACGGGTGTAAGATACACGTGAGGTAGATGGGTGAATTCTCACGTCTCAGCTATCTGCACACATAAAACTGTGGTGTTCTTTGAGAGTTTGAGTTTGATGACGCGTTTCAAAGCTCGCGCATTATTTTCTACTATACATTGCAATACCATTTCTGCATTAGTATGTTCAAAATCATATAAGTTATTTGCTAACTTTAATGGTCTTATGCTACCAAATTTTGTATGTAATATTTATCTACGCTGTTTTTCTAATTATTGAAAAATAATAAAAAATATTACTGATAACTTATCTTCATCAGCCTGTGGACAAACACTCTTGAATATAGTCTCCCTCTTGTGTCTTCATCCTTACCTCATGATCCTGTCTCCATTATTCGACTCGACGATTAATATGTATGTTGGACACAGTTAGGCTGGATATCAAATAAAACAATGTCATTTTTATCAATAAAGGTTTTTATATTTTTTACATAATGAATTTTAGAACACATTAATAAATTTATATCCCTTTACAATTTTACAATCATAACCTTACAGTAATCCAACAATAGCATTCCACTCATTCCTAACGTGGCATTCCATAAACTAATTGTTTATCCAGTATTTTCACATAACTTTATTTAGGGTATAATATAAAAAAATATGTACAGTAACATTACAGCTAAGTATATGATTAAACATACGCTATAAATTTGAACTTATGCTATTTTTTTGTGAAAATAGGATTCCTTTATGAACTAAAATATTTAAGAATATGAAATATAATGAAAACAATCATAATTGTGTACAGAAATTATGATAAAGCATAATAATAGATTAACTTTAACAATTTTTAATTGGACCAATAAATACAAGCATATATAATTTATCGTTATTTAATATTTTAATCAACACGCGATTTTTAATACAAATCTAGCATCAAAATTATTATTTATATATGACACATATTTTACATAAAATATTTTATACTCCATATAAATATTTATATACCAATGACATCCAACTATTAACTTTAACATGTAAAATAAACAAACAATAAGTTTGCTTTAAAAGATTAAAATTCCAAAACATTAAAAATTTGCAATTGTAATAAATTTCAGTTTAAAGGAAAGGTATTTTTTAAGTATTCAGTATTTCCTTTCATTAAAGTTTGGCAAAAAATGTTTAATAAAAATGTTAGGTAAACTACTGACTTTTAGAATTAGTTATTGGATCGTAATTACTTTTTAAGGTGTGATTTCTAAATGAATACAGTAACTATTTATGCAATATAAAAAGAGATTCTCACACAAGTGGTAGGAATTGCAGGCTTTCATTTTTCAAAGGGAAATAGGTATAGTAACACCACATTTATCTCATTTTTAAACACAAGATTATAAAGATTTGCATAAGCGTTTTTTTATCATAAACTTAATAAGATATAGATGATTATGATTCTTGCAATTCCCGTTGTTCATATGAACAGATTTTTATAAAAGCAATACTTCACAGTTAAGAAAATGTATATTTTTATAAACAACAAACAACACTACAATTTCTTAAGCCTTAAATTTCATTCGAGTTCTAGTCTTATTCAGAAAAGATAGTTGGTTTATTGTGAATATATTTGAAGCCTCGATCCTCCAATGGGTAATTATAAAATTATTGCTACGACCTTTTAAGTTTTAAAATGAATATGGTGTAATAAAAGATTCTGCACAACTATTTGCTTCTTCCAGTACATTGATGAACAAAAGATGGTATTTATTTGACATTACAGACACAAAAAAAATCTGAAAAATCGATAGGTATCTGATTTGATTAACATTATACAAAAAATGGAATAAATGCAATATTTAAAAAATTTGAAGCACATTTTTTTTTAAATTCAGGTTTTTTTGGTTTACAATAAATGTAATGTTTATTCAAAAAATTATATCCCTAAACTGTAAAACAATGATTAAATATACACAATTGTTAAAAATTCATATAATTTTTTGACAATTTAATAGACAATTGTTGACAAATTTAGACATGTCTTTTTTCCCTTCTTGAGAACTGTCAAAAATTATAATGAATTATAAAGACAACTATAATTAACATTAAGGTTATCAACTGACAATACTTGGTGAAACTGCATATTTATAATTTTAGAATTAATTTGAATTAAAAAATTAATAAATTAAAAATATTTAGTTTTTTTTTTCAAATAAATTGCGTATCAAAACTAAATATTTTTAATTTATTAATTTTTTAATTAAAATTAATTCTTAAATTACAACTATAATTGAAAAATATAATATTTATACATAAACCCGGTTAGTCATTTCTGTCATCATATTATGTAAAATAAATAACATTTACAAAAAATAATAAACATTATATTAAAAATCATAAATCTTATGTTTATTAGGTAAATATAAATATATGAAAAAAATAAAATATTACTTTTCAACTAATTCATTACAAAACATATCACAACAGAAAATTATTAAAAAATATTTTTTGAAAATATATTTAATGTATAGTATATGAATATAATTTAATTTAAAAAAAGGAAATACATTGTTAGCACATTATCTGAAAAAAAAAACATACGTCAAGGTCATCCTATTTTTAATTACTTTTTGAAGATTTTCCTATAAATAGCAAAAAGCATCTGGACAAGAAATGAAAATACGTAGCTATAATTTAAAGGTTTAAAATTAAATAAAAAAAATCTATAAAAACAAAATAATAAATTAAATTTTTATAAATTACACATGTTTCAATTTTACAAAAACAAATGGAAATTTGTTACATTTAATTTATTTACAAGTTGTAATTTTTTGTTAGAGATTTTAAATATATATTTTCATTAAGCATTATTCCAAAATATTGTTATGCTTATGCTATTGTCATGTTTATGATGTAAATAGTTGAAAAATGAAGATTTCTGTCTTATTCTACATAGTTTGCTTTATGGTACAGCTTTATCGATTAACATTTTATAAGTGGTATTTACATAACAATGTTACTTTTAAATACATTACAAGAACTATATAATTATAATCTTATTAATCTTCAATCAAGTTATAAAATTTTCAAACTTATTTATGCTTGTAAACATATAAGTATTAGCTATGTATAATTAGATATTTACTATTTTATCTTGAGGTTAATAATATTACATTTTATATGCAGTATAAAATTTTGACCTTAAGTAATATAAGATTTAAAAATATTCAAGCTTTTTTTTGCTACATAATATACTAGCTACAAAGCACAGACATTCATTACTCAAATTTAACCAGTCTTATATTTTTTATTTAGTCAACTAATTTCATAATTTAGGTATCCCCATTTTCTATAATATTATGTTATTTATTTAAACCTCTTGACATTTAAATTACAATGCTTTAAATAATGGCATTTCATTATTTAAAATTTGATAAATAGTAAATAAATTACAAAGAAGCAATAAAAAATATTAAAAGAATCAAATTAAATTTCACTTGAAGTTATTTTTATCTTATTAAAGGGTTTTAAGAAATTCTATGATTCTCTATTTTAAGGAGAGTTAACTTTATTCAAGAGAAGAAAAAAGAACTGGACCGCCATGTGTAATTTCTTTTACCTCAGAGGAACAATACACATAATGTATTTAGCGAACTTTCAGAATGCAGACGTGACCTTGGTTAGAGCATACATTATAATTTTATGGCTGACATGTGTTTCAGATAATAGTGGTTATGGAAGAAGAAGAAATAAATACTACCTATAGAAATTTGATTTGATATCGTCATTATAGCCGGCATTCATGTGTCATTCACAAAACATAAGAAATTTGATTTTAAATAAAGCAACTGTGGTAATGGTAATCAGTGATAGTAGCTTCATATACAATCTGTCTAAAATAAACAAAGACAGGAGTTTTTGCCTATGAAACAGTTAGTATACCCCCGGCTCATAAGCCGGAGGTATAAACATATTGATGAATATTATGAGATTGAAATTTTCAAAGAAAGTATTTCAGTTTCATTTTGAATTCAATCCTGGAATATTTTGATAAAATTGTTTAATTTTTTTGTCAGGGATACCCAGTGTATAAATAAATTTTAAAAATAAAACGAGAAATGAAAAAACAATTTCACATTTAACCCTCCAAGTGGTGGTTTTATTGTTAAGCTGATGCATTTTAATACTAACTTGAATTTGGCACAAAGTAACTATTACATTTTAAAAAACCAGTTAATTTAATTAAGAAATCATAGCTTACTAATAAAATTAAATAAAAATAGTACCTCAAAACTAAAACATACATAATGTATTATACATAATAAAAAGTGTGCATTATGTGTAAAACACTTCCGATTTAAAATAAAAATAATTAAAAATAAACATAAAAATACCTTGCCATACGAGTTTAATTCGTTCCGCAACCTTGTTCATATTTCAAATTAATCACATAGCAAATTTCCCAATTGAAATTGATTGAACAAAAAGATGCTTTGACAGCGAAAGCACACTGATAACCGATTCTCTGACCGTGGCCGGGGGATTCACGCAGAAAGCGTGACACCCCGTTCGTGTGCAAACGGCCGACCTGCTAAGCCAATTGCTCGTATCTCAAATTTTGCTCGTATTTCAAAGCAAAAAATCGCTGGTATCTCAAAAATCTCCTAAAATGAATATAGTTTTGTAGAAAATATTCATTTTAAAACAAGGTAAATGTATCGCTTCCCATGAGAATATTATCGAGCACTAAATAAAATTTTTTAATTTTATAAATCATCTTTAACCACTATATTTGTTAGTTTTTCTTAAGCTGCGTAACAATTATGGTGATACAATTGAGCTCAACGATCTGTGTAAAAAAAATCCTAAATGCCAACGGTTTGGAATGCTTTTCCAACATCTGTGTTTACTCTTTCATACAATCTGGATCTCTTCAAGATACAGACCAATAAATCAATGCGATCCTCACAGATCACAAGTCATTACACTTCCTATCTGCACGCAGTGTTTGCCACTCTTTTAGAACTTTATCCAGTCCACTGGTTAAGACCGTCTCTTCTGCATGCATTTATATAAATATAAATTCTGAGTCAATTTGAAGTTAAGATTTAAATTTAGTAAACATGCGCTGGCTAGATCATTGCGAGTAATATTACTATGTGAAATTATTTGAGTTGCTATGGTAAAATAAAAGTCACAATTAAGTTGGAACGTACATAGTTAAAAAAATACTAACATCAGTCATTTCAAATAATTTCACATGAACCTTTATCGAGTGTAATACAAAATGTCCGATACAATTACTGCCATTCTGAGATAGTTGTCAACGCTAGTTGTCTCTGTTATAACGATTTTTATTTAGATATTTATTACGCAAATAGCTTGATTTTGTATAAAACATATTTTTCTTTTCTTAAAAATAAAAGTTAATTTATATTTAAAAATCAAATTAGACTTAAAACTACAGGTAATAAAAATATTCAATAATGTATGATTAATGCTGAAAAAATAATAAGCATTAAGTAAAGTACCTAGTCAATACAACTAAAAAATACATTTTGAAACAATTATATTAATAATGAAGTAATAGCACTTAATATAAAAAGTATATTGACAGATTACTTAAGCATTTCTGTTAAATTAACAAAAAAAAATTGCAATTTTTCGCAAAATATGTGTACATAAATAATTAAATCATCTATCTTATGAGTACATTTTCAATGAAAGATTCTTTTTTATCAATGGCAAGTACCTAAATGAAATACCACAGAAATATAAATTTGGTTCATATGGTCCCTATAATATTTCTGGCAAGAAAAATTACATTAGGTGTACATAAATATAACTAAAAACGATTAAAAAAATAAAAAAGCTACCAAAAAATAAATTAGACCATAACTTATCACAATTTGAAATGAAAATAGTCAAACTTACTTAAATAAGAGGAATAAAGTCACTTAAAAATAAATTACGATTGAAATATTGTGTATCCATTTCATAAGATTATTATTATCTAATTTCAAGGTAGTTAGTCGAATAGACAAAATAAATATTATGAGGCAACACTCAAACATATTATTAGTCAATTTGTTCCTAGACTGAAACCTAAACTATCATATTTTCAAACCGTACATTATATTTCATAGTCATACACCTTAAAGTATTGGAATATATATATTTATATATTATTTAGTACACTTATAAAACAGTTTAAACGTCACCAAGCGAACACTCTGCAGTTTTTATTAACCATTGAAATTGTCAATTTAAAAAGTATCTCTCACCAATCACCGATTGCTTTAAATAAGCCGATAGACTATCACTCAACTCCTTAACAACAAAAGCACCATTCTGTAAAAGTGTTTTTTTGAATTTGTTATGACCGTATCAGCAATGTCCGTACGACTAATTTAAGCAACTCTCAGACCTCCGTTCCGTCTTCTCCTTCGTCCTCGAACAGGGGGCCGTTGGGGTCTGCGGGGCTCTTCTTCTTGGGCTTTGGGGGAGGCCTGGGAGGAATCTTGCCACTTCTGCCGAGGGTGTCATTAGCTCCAGGCGTATCAAAGATCCTTCCATTGGGCGAGAGTGGTGAAGAGAGTGAAGTTAGCCTGTCGTCGTTTCCGTTGAATCGCTTCAAGCTGCCACTCTCGGGGATGTTTCTCGGTCTAAACTTCTTAACAGGTTCTTGAGGTTCTGCCGTTTTAGGAGACAGCTGAAGATGTAATGAGTTTCCGTTCATTCTAGGCAACGTTGAGGTGTAAGGCGTGCTCGGAGCTGGTGAAGGTGCTCGTTCTTGTTCTTCAATAGGCGTGTACAATACAGGAAGAGGACCTTGATAGCTGCCTGGTGTAGCAGGTAAAGGTCTTCCGCGCATTCCTGGTGAAAGCTGCTGTTCTAAGCCGGCTTTGTTAAGTGAAAGAACGGAGCTGCCGTCTGCTGTTGTTCTGAGTCCTAAATTGTCGTAAACGGGTTCGACGTATTCTGCCATTGGAAGAGCTGTTGTGGCGTTGCTGGTTGTGCTTGCCCAGCTGGGGATTCTTGGTCTTCTTGGAATTGTCACGTATCCTTGTCGCGGCGCGGCTACAGGCGGGCAAACAGGCGACGGGAATGGAGATTGCGATCGGGAGTATGGTAGAGTTCTGAAGTGTGATTGGTTGGTTGCGTATGTGGGCGAGTGGACCGGGCTCTGTTGCGGGAGTCGCGAGCTGTCGGGAGCTGTTGATGCGGAGCTGGCTGCTGGGGAGGCTTGTCCAGCACGCAGAGGGAAGGACAGAAGGTCTGGTGGGTAGGCGCGGTGTTCTCCTCGTGGAGGCTCTGGGCCGGAAGCCTCGCGCGGCCGCTGCTGCTGACGATGGTCAGAGAAGTCCATGGAGCGGCTCTCGTCTTCATTAGGAGCTGAAAAATGTAGAAAAAGGCGTTATAACGTTTATGTTAAGATCTGTGTTGTCAGAAAAGCACGGGAGAGATAGATGCAAGCAAGAAGATGGCGTGAACGAAGATACTCGTACATTATAAAGGATGACTATTATGTTCTCTTTCAGTGCTGTAATCAATATTCTCCACGACCGTGAGGATGGAGAAGGATGTTTTAGGAGACTGGGGATATTCTTAAGAACCGTGATGCTTAGCAGTGAGCACAACAACGAATATGTTTGATAAGATTTTTACTAGGATAAATGCAAATTTAAAAGTATTTAGTTTTTTCCGTGTGAGATGGCCGTTTCATCAAGGTACTTTGAGGTATGTGTTTTGCTCCTCAGGTTTATTAAGCGCCTTTAAGTTAACCGCCTATACACGAATTCCGCTGTAAAGACAATAAAGGTTTAATAATAATCCCCATGAATATTAAGTAGCGAGGAAATGGCTAATTGTGGAGCGGCGATAAAAGAAATGTGAAAAAAATATGTCTGGTAATTTTTGACGCCCCCCGCTTTGTGCTATCGTTCTTATGGCTTTGTAAGGCGGCATTAAAAATTAAGGCATCCTTAAACAAAATTATGATTAAATAACCCGTATTAAGCGATCCTTTAAGTCTTGAAGAGAGTGGGCGGGAGCCGCTATAACGTTTTAAACTTTGTTGGGGTTAAGGCGGAATATAAAAGACGCCAGGGCCGGTAATAGGAGAAGAGGTCAGCACGAGGCGATTCACATTTAAAGGCGCCATTTAAAAAAAAATGTAAATACGTACAGGAGAATACTGTTAGACAGTGATAGAAACGAATCATCTGTGGATTCTACGACGGTCAGTTTTTTAAGGACGACTAACTGCTATTTGTGGAGTGTTCATTCGCCAACGTCATAAACGCACAGCATTTAAGCATCGTTCATAAATTACAGCAGTGTGTTCATTATGGGTTCCATTGTGGTTATATTCCTGAGATGACTTTGGTATATAGGCAATTTTTGTTTTAAGTACCATGATATGCATTTTATTGGGCAAGAGATCAATCACAAACTGACAGTAAGAGGGAAAAACAATTTGATTAAACCCACGATTGTTTGGATTAATATCGTTCATATTCAAGCGCCTCTTCTAAAAGGACGAGCTGGATAAAATTTTTACAACTCTAAGTGAATTGCCAAGGAATTGTGTAACTGACTAATCAGGTAACATTGCGAGAGCAAACCTATCCAATTTCAAAATACGCTGTACGTTAACAATACATTTTACATAATAAATTAACAAAATATTACATGTTCAAAAAATCGGGCAAATTTTCGAAGCGTTAAAATACTAAAATACGTCTTTTATGCATGGCAGAGAGTAGCGAAGTTTTGGCGATTAAGTTTAGTTTTCTTTTAGCATTCTCGACCAAGTCTACCCGCTCCACTCTTGAAGTGTTTCGTCCCGCCGTGATTTTAATTAAAACCTCCTCTCACCCAAGAAAGTTAAGTTGGCAGCCTTGCGAGCGACACATATTCACAATGGCGGATGGGGATGTTATTGTTTTTGCGAACAAAGAATAAAAAAAATGCGATACGATGGACAAAAGAAAACGGGACTTCACCGACGAATATTTTTTTAAAATAGAAAGACGCAATACATACCCCCGATTTCCTAGCTTTAATAATAAAATAAATGTCCAGGATATGTTCAAAAGTAATTCGAATTGTCTAAATAAATATTTTGGATATGATGAAGACTATAAGAAATAACAAAGTTAGGGAGCGAACACGGTTGTAATTCCTTGAAAAAGGTGGACTTGACTGTGACGTATTTTTATTATCTACATGAAAGCATAAAATACAAGTGCCCTTTTAGAGCTTTGAGTTCGCGTCATGCTGGAAAGCTGCTAGAAATTATATAAATGTTTGCAAGAGCTGACCTGGGTTGAAGTCACACTCATGGTAGCTGACTTAACTTTATGATAAAAATATGTGAAGACATGGATATGCAAGAAGGTGAAGAGATGAAGATATTTAGTGTGGTACTCACCAAAGACTGAATCGTTGTCCAAGAGCGTTTTGTTGAGCTCAGACATCTCGGTTCCTCCACTCATGGCCGATGGCGGCGCGTCGTATCTGCGGGGTGGTTTAGTCACGGGGTTCACTGTGGTAATCAGGCTCTTCTCCATCTCGGGAATGACAGAACCTTCAATAAGCGCCTCACCGTTGGAAGAGTGCATATCGGACTTTACGTGCCTCTTAGAATCCCCGCGTCGACAGAAGCAAAAGCAAAGAAGAGACACGGCAACCAGTAAAACGATCACGCCAAAAAGCACACCCATCAAGATATACATCAAATCGCTGCTTTTACTAGAAGCAGTGGTGCCGCCGTTTCTACTGACAGTCAATGCGACCGTTCTTTTATCGTCTCCAGCGGGATTCTTAGCGACGCAAGTGAAATCGCCACGATCAAAGTATTTCACGTTGATTATCGTTAAGTTTACCCAACGGGTCAAATCATTATCACTTTGCTTGATCACATATCTGTGGTCGCCGTGCTTTCTTTGATCCACGTCAAGTGTTCTGGAATTCTGCTCCCAGTTTACTTCAGGTTTAGGATTTCCCGTGACCTTGCAGCTTAGAGTGATGTTCTCTCCGACGGCCTGCACGGCCGTTCCTTTTTCGGGTTCCAAGATGGTCGGCTTGCACGCGAAATCTGAAGACGATAGATCGTTCCACATCCTCTTGCGCAACCTCGGAGGCTCGTCACAAGCCGTAGGTAAAGTATACAGATTGTGGTCCAGCACCCAGTTTCTGAACGCTTGCATTTCGCAATCGCACTTCCAAGGATTGTTATGAAGATCCAAGCTAGACAGAGAGCGCAAATTCTTGACGACGTCAACTCTCATGTGCGTCAAATTGTTTCCGTCGAGCCGGAATGTGGTCAATACAGGAACGTTGATAAAAGTATTTATTCCGATTTTAAAAATGTGATTGTCGCTTAATTCGACTCTCTGCAAGAATTTCAAATCTCTGAACAAGCCGTCGTCTAGTTTCTGTATCAGATTGTTGTTGATGGAGACCCATCTTAGTTTTTGTGTGTCGTTGAACATACCGGGATGTAAGGTTTTTATGCTGTTTTTGGAGAGATCTAACTCGATCATGATGCCGAGCGTGTTGAAGGCTTTTTTGTGAATGTTCATGAGTTGACATCCTTTTAGGACGAGTTTTTTGAGGTTGCTTAAGCCGACTTGTTGGAAGGCACTGTGTGTTATTTCGTAGAGGGGGTTGCCCATGAGATCGAGGTTTTGGATTTCATTGCTGAGTTTGTCTGGGATGGTGGTGAACTGCTGGTTCGAGCAGTCGGCGGCTTTGTTTCCGGCTTGCCAGGTGCATTTGCACTGACAGTCTGTGGCCCAGTCGTTGACGGCGCTGGCTGCGGCCCTCGTTGGGGGAGCCAGTGTCACCAGCAGCAGAGGGAGCGCCAGTTGCAGCAGCCGGGGGACCCCCGCTCTCACCCAGCAGCGCCTCATGACTGCGGCGCGGGACACAGAGATCTCATCCAATGATTACTGCGAATCTGAAACAAAAAAAACAACAGAAAAATTACATAATGCAACAGGTAATTTTTATATATTTTTGTTTTTTGATTTAAAAAAGGTTGACGTTGGAAAAATGAGAACTGATAAATATACTCGTATCCCTATTAATTACCGAATTCAGTCAAAATTATCTTATATTAATAATTAACACACAATGTAATCTTTATTTAATATTTATTGCTTGCATAGGTGACATAGGTGGCCGAGAAATGGTAGCCAGAATGTCGCGTCTCTACTGTTTAAAAGGAGTTATAGTGAACCCTGGTATAACATACGCTTTTTTTTATTGATACATTGGATATTTCAAATAGCGTTTGCGGTGATTTTTCGAATGACGGTCCCGTGTTGGCTAATCATCCGATTGTATGAAAATATTATAGGAGGTTTGAGTGTATTGTTGCAGAACAGCAACAATAAAAAATTAGATATTATTCCGACACGAAAACATAACATGGAAAAATAATAAACATGAAGTAATCAGCGAAACTGAGGAGGGGCAAATAATATAGTTACGCCACTGTATGAAATAATATTGTAGTCTAGATAAAACACGTACTATATATATTGAATAGTTAAAAAAATTAATAATTAAAAAGTATTTTATTAGACAATTCAAATTTTAAATTCAAAATACATTTCAACCTTTATATATTTAAAAATAAAGCGTTTCATTGTTATAACACGGCACATTAGTTTTGTGACAAATTGACATTTATAAATACTAAGTAAATAACAATAAGAAAATAATAATAAGTCATGAAAATTTCACTTTTAAAAATAACACTTCACAAAACAATACTGATATTTAAACATGTTCTATCCACTTACAAACTACAAATAATACTGTTAACCAATTGGGAAAATGTTTCCTTGGCATTTCAATATTTACGTCGAAAGTCTCATATGTCAGATTCTCAGGATTCTCCACAGACCACAGGTTACTCATGACATATGATTCATATGTGTCATACTTCAATAGTGACGTAACTTAAAGATTATGTATTCAAGCAATTATCAACATATGCATTGTGTTTATGTATTTATTGATAAATATAAATTCTTGGTGAAACGGGAATTAAAAAAAAAAAGTAATTAATTAAATTGTCAAAACGATTAAACTATGTTACAAATTATTCAACTTCCTTTATTACAATTATCGTACTTTTAATTATGTTTTAATAGTTATATTTGTTCAGTTATTTTTTTTATGTAATCTATTGTATTTATGAAACTGATGTTTCATTCGTAAAATAAATGTCATTGACTTTTAATTAAAATTGGCGTTAGATAATATTTAATTTATATCTATATACATGTATATTTAAATTGTTTTGTATGTATGTACAGCAAATTAAACTCGACATATGGCGTTTAGTGATGCTCACAGTGGCAAGCACCGTCAAACACGGTAATGAGACTTCTCCTTAACCGTTTGACATTATTCTCATATATGTGTTTACACAGAAACTTTTATTGATTTTTAAAAACGTATTACTTATATATAAAGCCTGACAATTGAAAAATACGTTTTGAATGAATATTAGATTTATGTTTGAAATTTCGAACATTTCTCTCGAAAACAAAAGAGAAATCTTTTTAAAAAAAGTGTGAAAAGATAAGCAGCAAAATTAAAGCCAATTTTTAGAATTTTAAGAGTAAATACACAAAATAAGGAGTGATGTAAGGAACGATCTAGCTACTTAAATTGATATTCGCTACCTTTTTATAGCATAATAGATCGGAATAATGCCTAAAAAAAATAACTTTCGCATACAGACAAAAGTATGTTACAATCTTAAATAAATATTACAAAATCACGAAAGACATCCATTTAGTTCATCAATGATCATTGCCTTCTCCTTTGCAGTTTGTCACCAAAGCATTCCGAAGTTCCACCGAATACATTCTTCTTACATTAGGCCCTAGATAATCATATTTCCCCACCACAGATAATTATAATGTTTGATTGATTAGGTATAAAAAAAGGCGTAACACAAAAAAATGCTTGGAAAAAAATATTGTTTTTTTAAATTGAAACTTGTTTAATGATGTTTTATTTTTTTATATAAAACATAATTTAATTATTTACATCAGTTGATAGACATATTTTTTAAATTTTTTATTTTAAAATTATCTTCTTTCGTAATTTCGTAATTACCTAAATACATTCATTTAAAAATATATATCATTAGATATCAGTTCTTTATCTTTTCTACCAAAACATACGGAAATCTCATGCGATTCATTATTTATTTATTATCTTTAGTATTTACAACTGAAAACAGGTGATTAGTTAAAAAATAAGTGGATAATAAATCTTGATTAGAGGTATTTCCCGAAATCAAATGATTTATTATGAACAATACGTATGTAATCAACTAATGGATTATATTTCTAATAATTGCATATATTTTCCTACTGTGTATATTTTTTTATTCTGACAGTAACGCGATCAGTCACGGGTTCGTATCCCGACGCATCTCAATATGATTAAACGTTCAATGTTCCCTCCCGGTTTACTAGAGGCAGTGACCTGCTACATGTAAGGACATCCAAAACCAACTACGGATTCTATTCTCCTATGTTAAGAATGTGTAGACTGGTTAACTCCTCTAGTGAGTTGGACTTTTTCGGGGTGGACCTTCCAGCATTTCGCAGATCCCTCTACTAATGTACTAGATCTGTTTTTTTTTACTCATGTCATGTTTTGTCTAAATGTATTGTCTTAGCTATTATATTGTTCTGTTTTACCATTTCATTTATTGTATTTTCTATTTTAAAACCGTATGTATTGGCCTAGGCCGTTAATAAAATAAAATAAAACAAAATAATTCAAATTTAAACCGAGAATCGCTTAATGAATGGAATATTTCGAATCAAAACGTATAGCTTTTCCATCTCTTTCTTTAATAACACTGGCACGATTCATGATACAGAATGTTTCTCAGCATCTGTGTTTCCTCCCATCATCATCAGCCTGTGTCCGTCCACTGTTGAACGTAGGCCTCCCGCATGAGTCTCCATCCTCTTCGATCCTCCGCCTTCCGCATCCAGGTCACTCCCGCTATTCTTCTTATATCATCAGTCCATCTTGTAGGGGGTCGGCCAATGCTTCGTTTGCCAGTTCTTGGGCGCCATTCCAATACTTTTCTTCCCCATCGACCGTCGTCTCTTTGACAGATATGACCTGCCCATTGCCACTTGAGTGTGCCTATTCGTTGGGTAGCATCCACTACTTGAGTTCATCTGCGTATTTCCTCGTTTCGGATTCTATCTTTTAGCGACACTCCGAGCATGGATCTCTTCATAGCACGCTGGGTGACTTTTATTTTATGGGTAAGACTTGCTGTCAGATTCCACGTCTCTGCGCCATAAGTTAATACAGGGAGGACGCATTGGTTAAACGCCTTAGTTTTAAGGCATTGCGGAATTTTCGCTTTAAAAATGTACTTTAGTTTTCCAAATGCTGCCCATCCCAGTTGTATGCGCCTGTCGATTTCTTTTGAGAAGTTATTTCGCCCTAGTTGTATTACTTGTCCCAGATAGGTATAGTCGTTTACAACCTCTATTTCTGTTCCTCCAATGGAAATAGGATCAAAGGTCTGTGAAATTTCCTCCCATATACAATCTGAATCTCTTAGAAGCTAAAATAAAATATTTTTATTCGTGATTGATAAAATAGAGAATATGAACACGCTTACTAATATGAATGCAGCAGATTATTAAAAACGTGTAATCCTATAATTGTTAGTTTATTTTAATTAAAAATTAAAATATTTATTTTAATTTCACATTAATTTATTTTAAGTCATTATTTGTACATGTATTGGACCAAACCAGGTTCATTTTCATCAATGAGCAAGCTCTTTAATAAGTCGATTATATATAGTAGGCAAGTGAAATATATGTCTTGGTAATCGCTTTAGTTCACATATATAAACACAATTTATATGTCTGCGTTAAAAGAGTATATATGTAAATAAATTAACCTGTAATCCTCTCACCTACCTGTACTTAACACATCCTTTACCACACGCAAAGTCCAGCTACCCTTTGAGCGACATAGAATCCGTAGAGGACCACAACATCCACAACTCTCTTCTGGTAAGTTTCTATGTAAGTTCGAACAAACAATAAGGCTGTGAGACATAGTGCTTATCTGAAAGTGATAAGATAAGACTAGAGGCCTTTGAGATGTGGTCTTACAGAAGAATTCTGGAGAGACCATGTCACGAACAATCGAACCAAGTAAGAACCACCTCAGAGAGGAAATCTCGATAGATCGGTCACATCATGCGCCACGATGGTCTTCTTCACGACATTGTGGAAGGGATGGTTGAGAGAAAAAACTGCAGAGGGCGTCCTAGACAAGGTATATAGTATTTGCAGCAAGTGTTCGAGGACATTTGCAGTTCTTATGCTGAGGTAAAGAAGGTTGCAGAAAATCGAGGAGAGTGGAGATCGAGATGCAAGTTTCTATTGCTGCAAACCAATCCGCCGGATTGATATTACGACGAAGAACTTCTGTGATAGGAATATAATCAAATGTTGGAAAGTTAGCCCTACGGTCTAAAATAGCATGGTAATTAGAATATTATTTAAAAATCGAATGCACTCTATTCCGATTTCGAATTTCAGTTCGGCAAAAGAAAATTGAGGCAGTCAAAACTTTTAGATTTGAAATGCCAATTATCGGCCTGGAATTTGCATAATCGCTCTCCGATTTCGCGATCTCATCTAGCGCCTCTTCTCTTCGGTCTGTGTGATTATTTTCTGCTGCTTTGAAATCGGAACTCCACAGCAATTATCGAAGATGGAGGTGGTCCATTTTGGTTTGGACCCCGATCTGCTGAAGTTGTGATTTAACCGAGAGAAAGGGAGGAGTGTCTATAAAATCACCGTGAAATATCAAAGCACTGCGTCCATGATACGAAGAAAAAAATATATTTAATAAAAATATCTATCATCTGACAATGTTTTCAAAACCCATTCGCGTTGTTTTTTAGCAATATCATGTTTTCGACAATTTATACGTACATACAAATTGGTGGATTTTTAGAATATATTTCAATATTTATAGATTTTTGAAAATTTATACCACCGGTCGTCAACCTGGTCCATACCGACCACTAGTGGGCGAGACGAGCTTCCGTGGTGGGCGTTGGGCTCTCCTACATTCCTTCTACAATTTTTTCCAACCATACACTGAATTGAAATATAGCGAGGTTGGTGGGTACATTGGTAGGGAAATTTTACCATGAAAAATAAGAAAAAGTGGGCGCTAGGTATAAAAGGTTGACGAACCCTGATCTATACCAATATTCAACAATTGATATGTAATTAAAAATTCACAGCAAATATTTTCTTATATAAAATATTATATCTCCTTAATTAATACATCGGGGAAAAATAAATAAACAAAACGGCGGACGCTGGGATTCGAACCACAAACATTTGAAATCAATATTCATCATATACTCAAGCGTATTCCCCGCAGCCACTTGCTCGCTCCGCTCACTGAGTCGAGAAATTAACACGTATTGTATTATTAATATTAAATACTCGTATATATAGAAAGCGCTATATGTAAACATTGTTATGAATAATGAATTGGAGAGAGATGAAATAAATGACTTCTTAGGTTTGGTATTGTAGCTTTTCGGTTTAGCCGTGTGTGGCCAATGTTTCGATCCAATATTTCGTCCGCCATTGCAGGGGTATTCTTCAGGTTTGACGACTTTGAAGATTTGGACGATCCCTGGAGAGAAATGTTTTACATAAGACAATGTTTACTGTGAATTTGTATGAATGTAACAATTGTATTCTTTCAGTGTTTATTTCGTTTTTTTTTAACAACAACAAAAAAAAGATAATTTGTTGATCATCTGTAGACGTAATTATTAGAATTATCAATATTGAAATTCAAACGCTTTAATTATGACCATTTCTATTATAATCTTTGTAATCTATGGCTTTACCACACCGCTGATAATAGTGATATCATTAATTGTTAATATTTATCTAAGATCGCCACGGCTGAGTATCCTTAAGATTGACTGTCAAAATTGATGACGACACATGCCACTTAAAAAATATTATACAAAAAAAATATAATAAGCTATGACAAGACATTTCTATAAGAATATGAAATTAGAATCAGAACAACCATCGTATATAAATATCAATGTATATATGTATGTCTTTCACGTATGTGATCCTATACCATTAAACGGATTGCGATGAAACGTACAAGAGTATTTGCGTACATTTTCGCGATGGTATCTGTCTTAAAAAAGAAAAACAGAAAATCAATTCATGTTCTAGTTTTAATATTTGCAATTCGATACACAATCCACTATATAATAGTGAAGTAAAGAAGGTGCTTTCGGTTCAAAATCATTATGATATTTTAAGGAAGTATTTTAAAAATTTATGCGTTGGGTCGTTAGAAAATATTTTTTACGTTTTCTGCTTGATAGTGAATTTTTCGAAATGCTAGTAAAATAATTAATATTTGTAGTATGACTGAGCACTGTGGCACAAGTTAACTTATACAAGTATCATTCAATTCAATGCAATTTTATTTATTTCTTTCAGAAACATTACAAATACAAATACATTTAATACGATCCTGAAATAATATATAATACAAGAGAAACAATCAGGTATTTACTATTATTAACAATAACTATTTAAAAGTCCCGAAGCTTGCTAAACTGAAGACTCCACGAAATTATTTTGATAAATAAATTCGTGGAGCTCATGTCGAAACTGGGCTTCTCTCATGTGGAATATATCAATATTCGAGGCGATATGGTTGAAAAGTCTGATCACTCTCCCAAGAGGCATAGTCTCTGGCAGGTTAGTATTACCTCTAGGAAGAATAAAAAATCTGTGTCTCCTTATCCTCAAATAATTGTCAGGGACAAACAAACCGATTTCTAACAAAATATCAGGATTTTCTGAAGCATATGGTCGTAACAAACTGCTACCGCAAAACTTAGCCCCCATAGTCCTTACTTCATGCCATGTCAGCTGTGTCTTCTATAGTCTCTTGACCGACTGTAGTATTCAAGGCTGATTTGTTCGCTTTTTCAGGTCGTCATTCATCACAAAGTCAAACCACAGTACCTCCAGGATTCTACGCAGGCATTTGCTCTCGAAATTCACTATTCGGCTGCAATAGTTTTTTTTTTAATTTTAAAATTATTTTTTATTATGTAAACGCATGCAGGAGAGCACACCCGGTCAAGACCAGTGCACTCTATGGCGCTCAGCCAGGGAGGCTGGACGCTGCATGCGGGAAACGTGTGATGTGTTCGTGTTTGTGTGTAGGTTGGGGAGATTGCAAGTGTATATTTATCTGTTTCTTGAAGAGCTCCAGATTGTAGGAAGGAGGAAACACAGACGCTGAAAGAGCATTCCATAGCTTAACGGTGGCATTAAAAAGGAGCTTTGGAAACTGCCAGTTCTTGGTCGACATATATTAACCGTGTATGGATGTTCGGCAAGTGTAAGACGAGTTTGTCGGTTGTGGGTGCAGGAGGAATTAGTTCTTTAAGTTCCGAGAGGAGCGACCGTGGTAATGACGGTAGAAAAGACTAAGACAACCAATCTTACGCCTGTGTTCCATTGATTGCAGGTTTTTTGGTGAGACGTCAAGATTTGCAGCAACAAGATCGAGTATCTGTCTTCCATAATATTCCCGAAAGAAACGCAATAAAAATAACGCGTGGGTGTGCATGAATGGCTCTTTGAATGTGTATATCTTTTTGCCAATGTGATTATGAAGTAATAAAAAATAATATAGTTTTAATAAAAAAGCTGTTGAGTCACCCTAGAGCGAGCTAGACTGTCTGTCCCGTTCACGAAATTGAACTTTTGTTCTAGCTGTCGCCGCAAGCCCTCCGCCATTTTGAAATCCCGTCTTCCATTTTAAAACGTCACTCCGAACTAGGTATATACTATATAAAATGGCGGCCGCATGACGCTGCGAGAAATTAAATTATTTTCGATCTTTCTACAGTTCACAACTGTCTAGGTATTATTATGATTTACGACTCTGAGTCGAAATAAATATTATTTTTTACGTAAACAAATACGTGAGAATATCGATAGATGGTGTGATAGAGATGCAGAAATTTCACCAATGGATATGACATATGGTTAAGGGCTGCATGTGTAATATTGATCCGCCAACGTCATAGACAGGCCGACATTTACGCGTCATCCATTTATTACAGCAATTCACTATGAATGGGCGATGTTTACGGGACGAGTTTTGTCTACCGCCTATTTTGATTGATGGTCTACGACTGTCATTTTACGGGTGAGGAATCAAATTCACACATGCCAAGGGGTATTTGAAAAGTTTAAAAATCGATTAAAAATATGTATCACTGATTAATATAAAAAATAAATATAAAATAACATATTTAAAAATAAATATTTGGCATTGATTTATTGCAATCTAAGCAACGTAATACGTGAAATCAATTGAATAATTTAATAAAATATGATTTCTATTCGAGACGACAGATATGGAGTTCCACCACAGAGATAAGAGCATTTTCGCATATATAAAGACGCGAAATCACACTATTTGGCATCTGTCATTTCCATAATGAAGCTGATAGTAGCAGTGTTTTTGGTGGCGGTGGCCTTCGTGGCCGCGGAGCAGGAAACTTCCCTCGAAGGGTAAGTAAAATCCAGACTATTGAAAGATAGCATTAACATGTATTACAAGTATAACATTAACTTAGATATGCATTTCATGTAAATGATGATATTTTCCGTCGCTTTGAATAACTGTTAATTAAAAATGAAACGCTTTTCTTTATAGTGTACGCTTCATCAGTCTTTCACGTTCAACAGTGATTGTTTACATGTGATGGACCAATGATGCGTGGTGTAATGGAAACTGGGGTATTATTTCTGTGATTAAGAGTTATCTGAAGTGATCCATGTTAAAACACAGTAAAATATCGTAATTTATTCAAAATCGAAAATGGATCTGAAATTAAATGAATCGAGTGTATTTTAAATAACATTGAATTAACGTATACTGCTATACTACTTGCTATACCCGTACTATTCAAATGACAGTAACAAAATATTAGAAATTATTTAAAAATTGGAATAAAAATATACGTAATCTTTTATTTTATTTAAATATTATGGATTTTCATTAATGAATTTCGAAATCGAGTGAAAAATTCGAAAAAAAGAACAGTAAATATTTATTTTCGCACATACTCTGGAAAAGAAAAAACTTCAAATTGAAATAAATCGAGTATTTGAAATAGTGTACATTAAATTCACAGAGACTATGAAAGGTGGTGGCACAATTGATAGAGCATTGACTATGTGTGTTCAAATACCAAGCCTTTCATCATTATCCTTTTCTCTTCTTTTGATCAATAATTTGTTAAATAATTAATGTCTCATTAATTAGTTTCATAAAAATAAGCAGTTCTATTGTTCTTCATGATACCTGTAAATACTATATTTTGTTACAAACTGTTTGATGTTCGGGACGAGGATATTCTAAGAAGAACTCAAGTAGTGGAGGCTTACCAACGAATAGGCACACTCAAGTGACAATATATGTCGAAGAGACGACGTTCGATGGGGATGAAAAGTGTTGAAGTGACATCCTGACAGAAGAAGCGCTGGCTTACACTTTACAAGATGGATTGACGATCAGAAGAATAGAGGGAGTAGTCTGGATGCGGAGGGCAGATGATCGAAAAGGATGGAGATTTATGCGGGAGGCCTACGTTCAACAGTGGCAGACACAATGGGCTGATTATGTTTGATGTTTTTACAGGAGCAAGGTGTATACCATTCACCCTGTGACCAAGAAGCACTTCCAGGTGCTCGAGGGTCTGGACACCCACGTGTCCGGAGTTGACTTCTGGCAGCGCGCGCACGTGCTGGGCCGTGAAGCCAGGGTCCTGGTTCCCAGGGAATCCCAGTCCGTCTTCGAGAGCCTGCTCGACTCTGTCAGCATCCCCTACCAGGTCCAGATCGAAGATGCCAAGGCGTAAGTAGAAATCAGTAGCGTAACTTGTTTATTTGCCAAGATTTTTTGGTAAGAAAAAAAATCCGTGTGTTAAGATATGACAGTGATAGAGATATCACACTTGCTGAACATTTACAGACCGTTAATGTAAGTCGAACAAGAACTGTCAGTTTCCAAAATTCCTTCCTAAATGTAAGCTCTGTAATGCTCTTACAGTATCTGTATTTCCTTCCCCAACATATAATCTGGACGTCTTCAAGAAACAGATCAACGACTCTTCCTATTTGTGTTGAGCTAAGTACTATATTTATTTTGTAAATCTGCCGACAGCTTTAGACTAAATTCTGGCAATTACGTATCATTTAGAATTAATTTGATTTGCTTTAAATGGGACATTTAATGAAAAGCGTATCTTTATTTACTTTAATTGAAGCTTCATAATAGTTTTACTCGCATGCCTTGTTTGTCTTGTATTCAAAATTATTGTGGAAGCTAAATTACAAATATGAGAGTAAAGAGATAATTTGAATGACAGTTGACAAACGAAATTAACTGATTTAATCTTAATTCCATCGCTTGTTGAACTGTTGCAAATTGTGATTGACACAATGTTTGTTTTGCAGAACTCTTGAAGAAGAGATGAGGGTCCAGAACATCGCCAGGCAATACAGGGTCGATGGAAAGATCAGCTTCACCAGCTACAACCGTTATTCTGAAGTGAGTACAGCTATCTTTTAAACCAAAGTTTCAAGTGCTGTAATAATGAATCTATAATATACTGTCCATTTTGATATTATATCTTGTATATCACTGAAGTGTGATAGCGAGAGCACACTGATAACCGATTCTCTGACAATGGCCGGGGGATTCACGCGCGAAAGCGTGACGCGTGGTTCTTGTGCAACCGGCCGACCCGGCAAGCCGATTTCTCGTATCTCAAATTTCGCTCGTATTTCAAAGAAAAAAATCACTCGCTTGACGGCTCGTATCTCAAAAAGCTCGTATGTCGGGTCACTCTTATGTTAAGGTACCACTGTATATTAACGTTCCGATTACAAATCACCCAAATTATGCTACGTGTACAACAGTTGCAGTCCGCGGGCTCGTCGGAGCGATTTATAGACGAGTAAGTTTCCAGGTGGACCTTTGGGTGTGGATATATTTTGGGACAAGACATAGACTTTAGCAACTGATAAAACTTAGCTGCAATTTGTAGTGACTATATGTTCCAGATATGGGATAAATAAATATTAATATTGTATACATGTGCCAGTTAATCTCTTTTCAGGATTTCAAGTCTTTATATTTCGTTATCCATGTTAAACATATCAAAATAAAATACCTGTGTCATCGTGGCATTAAAAATAGTTCTAAGTCCAAATTTAAAAAAATGTAATAAAATAGTATATTCATCAATTATGACCACGCAAAGATTTTAATCTGAATGATAAAAAAGTACTATAACTGAAGTAATTATCGGTATTTATAAATGATTAATCAAAGCATGATTTATGATGATAGTAATCACAATTATATTGTTTATAAATAGTACAGATTACAAGGGGATTAAATCAAGGACAAGTTGCATAGATTATTTATTGAAAGTTTTTTTAGAGTGATTTTGATTACACACTCTTATATGCTGATGAAAACAGCAGGATTAACTACTCATGTAATCAGGTATTACATAAAACAATTGTGTACAACAATAAACAATACTATCAGTACTTATTTTGTAACATAATACGTATAATCATAGTTGATATAAGGAATGATAATTTTAATGACAATTTAAATAATTTAATGCCTTAAAATACCATCTTGTATGATACTCAATTCCTTAATTAATCAGAAAAAAATCAACGGTCAATGTGAGGATTCGAACCGTTATGATTATATATTTTCGATTGCACTCGATGCTGACCACTTAGTTAATCGTTATTCTCGTGCAATGGTTGGATACGTCTGTAAATTATTATTGGTTCATTTATTAATGAGAATATTAGAAAAAATAATCTCACTTTGAATCGATTCAAAAACAGATTACTCTATCTAATATTACTGGAAAAAATCTATTAAAGTTCTCTAAACGTTGATACCCAATTATTTACTATACCCACTGTTGGAGTGAATTTTATCCCTCACCCGTAAGTTGCCAGTTATAGCCTATTATTTAAAAACCGTCCCGTAAATACCACCCATTCAAAGCGGATTTCTGTAATAATTGGATGATGAGCTTAGCCATGTGTAGCATGGTAAGCGGCATATAATCTACAGATGAGATTTTAGCATCACTATTACCATTAGTCGGTATTTTTCTGTAAGCGTTTACATAAAAAATTCAACGCTTGATTGGACTTTTTTCGTTTCTTTTTCAGATCAACACTTATCTGGACCAGCTGGCGTCCCAGTACCCCACAAAGGTCAAGGTTGAGACCCTCGGCCAGTCCGGCGCCGGCCGCGACATGAAGGTCATCCGCATCTCCACCACCGGAGGTACCGACACCCGCAAGCCCGTCATCATCATCGACGCTGGAATCCACGCCCGTGAATGGATCGCCCCCGCCTTCGCCCTGTACACCATCAACAAGCTGGTCGAGGACATCACTGAGAGCGACATCGTCAACGCCATCGACTGGGTCATCGTGCCCCTGCTGAACCCCGACGGTTATGAATACAGCCACACCAACGTGAGTAGCACAAAACAATTCACAACCAATGTTACATAAGTTTTCATTCGAACCCGAAATCGTGGCTCGAACGCAAGGAAAACATGCATGCTTAGTAAGGGAAGCCATTGAAATCAAAAGACATCCCATCAACATCAACAGGGATGACGGCTTGATTCTCAAAACAGCATGGCTTCCGCCTCTAGCACATACTCAAAAAAGAAACATATATTATATATATATATTTATACAGAAAAGCAAGGACAACCACAGTCCGACATAACGTTCGTGGAGGTACACTTCTTAGAACATACCCACCACGATTACCCGACATGACACTCGTGGAGGTACATTAGACTGACGGCTAAACTACCTCTCCTGACACCAACTCACAACAAAGTCAACAACCCTGAAGAAGACCCCTGCAATGGCGGTCAAAATATCGGATAGAAGAAATTCACCACACTCGGCTAAACCCAAATGCCACAATATCAAATCTGGCCGTGAAAACTTAACAAGTTATTTAACGTTACTTAATACCCCGAGGCATCCCATTGTCACCAACAGAGATGACAGTCATTTTCACTTTGATTCCATCGATGCTAAGGTGATATTGTCCTATTTTCGTTTATTTTCGATGCATACGACTCAGTACTTTGATTTAGTCCCTTTATCGTTGATGATGTCTATAGCCGTCTTAAGCTACACGCGGTTTTTGCGCTGTATTCCTACATTTGTAATTTTCGAGAAAAAAATCCGATAATAAAATCACCCAGTAATATGCCTCAGATATAAAGCTATACTCTCTTGAAGCACTCGAACTTCTACTGTGAAGCTTGTCGGGAACAATATATGTTCCTAAAAGGACGTTCAGGTATAGACATGGCCTAGAATCATCATATGTTCCAGAAATCGGAACGGATATGAGAATAATTTTCAAGATTAGCTGTCTGCATTAATGAATGGATTATTTATGGGAGTCGAAAACTTCAGGTGACTTGAATGTTTACTGAAAAACAAATAACATTATATACCAAATAGGTATTTGCCGTAGGAAATGCTATATAATATACGCGGCAGAGATTCGGAAGGCGAACTGAGATGGGATGAAGCAAAAACCACGATGGCTGAGGTTTATGGCGGTAGTTCGTGACAACCATACGTTTCAGTTAAGGAACTGATACGGAAATGAATGAATGAATGACTAAAAAGGAACCATGTTAAATTAAAAAAATATTATTTCTGTTTCTAGACGAGACTCTGGAGGAAGACCCGCTCCACCGTCAGCAGCTCTACCTGCCCCGGTGTCGATGGCAACAGAAACTTCGACTACAAGTGGATGGTTTCCGGCTCCAGCTCCTCCCCCTGCTCTGACATCTTCGCCGGACCCACTCCCTTCTCCGAGAACGAGACCAAGTACCTGCGCGATCTGATCAACAAGGATAAGTCACGCGCTAAGGGATACATGGCCATGCACAGCTACGGCAGCTACTTCCTCTACCCCTACGGATACGACGGTTCTCTGCCTTCCAACGGTGCTGCTCTTCACAGTCTGGGTCTTGATGTCGCCAAGGCCATCGACGGCGCTTCCGCGTCCGGATCCCAGAAATACCTTGTCGGAAACTCTGCTGTCGCTTTGAACTACAAGGCTGCTGGTGCATCTGATGACTACGCCCTCGCTATCGGCGGCATTCCTCTGTCCTACACTCTGGAGTTGCCCGGTGGTGGAAGCGCTGGTTTCGACCTTCCCCCTTCAAGGATCAACCAGGTTGTCAAGGAGACTTGGCCCGGTATGGTCGTCTTCGCTCGCGCTGTTGTCAAGCAGGCTCTCGCTGACGGCATGTACGTGTAAGATGTTACATTTTGATTGATTGTAAATAATGTTTTGTAAAATGATATAATAAAATTGTTATCGAAAAAATTACTTTAATACTTTAATTTACACAATTTGTTTGGTGTAAGAATCTGAGAATAAGAATGAACACAAATTTGAAGGTAAACAAGGCCGGAGATCGATCCCATAACGAGTTAAATTTATACTTTTATGTAATGGAAAACACATGATAAATGGGAAATGTTTTTTAAACTTTATTGGATGGATGATAGTATATAACCTAAAAAAATGTAATTGAGCATTTTTTCCTTATTTTTTTTAGTTTTTATATAAACATAAGTGTAGATATTTAATTTATATAAGACTCAAGTCACCGAAAACAGCGACCTCTAAATTTGATAAAATATTAAAATTAAACAAAAAACATCAGTTTTGTAAGCAAGCACGTGACCTGCTAAATTATACTAGTCCCTTTTTCATAATTTCATTGTTTCATTTTCGTGTTTACACGGCGGTTAACTGTGGAATGCTCTTCCAGCACACATGTTTTCTCCTTCAACTTTGTTTATCTAATATAAAAAACGAAATAATATACATTAAACCGCAGACCACACATACACTATGCACACACAGCGTCCAGCCGTGTATGCATATTTATGGCGACCAAAGATTAAGCATATGGGCGCTATACATTTCTATCACACAGTTTTGTTTTGTTGTCGGAGGATTTGATGACTTTAAAGGAAGACCTCTCAGCTGGCAAGAACCTTGACTGACGGACCTGGAAATCCCTGAACATATTAAGAACAGGAGTTGGTAGAATAAAAGACAACCTCGAGCGGTGGGGAATGCTTCGGCAGGGAGAGTCATTATTGTGCAACTGCGGAGACCGCCTCACACCTAAGATCCTGCTCTATGTGTCCAACAAGCTGCACACCTCAAGACCTAATGCTAGACAACACACGGGCTATCGATGTTGCCAGATACTGGGCAGAAATAATTTGACGTCGCTGATACGAAGAGGAAGACACAGTTTTATCAGCCGCCATTATCCATGCCTCGCCCCAAGTCATCTGTACACATGAAGCTTCAAATACATGATTGATTACTGACGGCTTCAGACAGCAGCCATAGAATCCAAAGTATAATTAATCGATTGTTTATAAATATTCATTAAGTATGATTAGTTCGACGCTATTGATGCCTGAACCATTTAATTCTTATGTGGGGCGCAACACAACCAGCAGCACACAATGAATTTAATCGGTCACTATCCAAATACGTAATAATTGAGAGCGTGTGTTACAACATTCTATAATTGTTGGTTAAAATCACTGAGAGATAATACAAAATTCAGTTTTCGTAGGTCAAAGATAAGTTCCAGCTTAAAGTCATTAACACGAAGTACTCCAATTTAATGTTAATTTTATTTCTGATATAACTGAAGGAAGGTTCGCATTTTTGTCAATCGTTTTACATCGTGGTACATAGCCCAATTATGTTTTAACGAATACTCAAATTAAAACAAATCTTTACCAGATTTCTACTTGTCAATATTACTCAACGAAAAACATTTTTGAAGTTGATATAAGTAAATTACAATAACGATTATTCTACATCAAATTCGATTCCTAGATAATTATACAAATATGAGTAAAATTAAGGGTTCGGCCTTGATTTAAGTGTTCAGCTAATATGAGAGTGGTTGAAAGTTAGATTTCAAAGGACGCTTAACCGTCTGGAATTTGCGACCAAATGTTTTATGCCTCTGGGAGTATCAAACTAATCACCCGATCTCCTTCATCATCATTTGATCACCTGATCTGTACATATAATGTAATTATTGGAGCTCCGGGAGGCAGAGCTGATACAGAGTGAGTCGAGGATATTGGCGGCTGGTAGAACATTATGGTGGTATTTTGTATTGAATATATGCTCCAGATAGAAAGCGGATATGGAAAGATGATATTAATGATAAGTAATTCGCGACTTTTTGAGAACTTTTTGAATAAGCATATAATATGTATTAAATTTAATGACGCGATGAGAGTAATAGCTCAGTAGTCAACGTTGAGAGTAATGAACAAGAAATGGTTTGCGGTTAAAATCCTCAAGTCCACCGTTTATTTTTTTTATAAAAGATATATTATATAAGATGGTATTTCTTATAGATTTGCGAGACTAATTTTTTGATATTTTGCGCTTATTATTCAAATGATTTACTTCTCAATAATGAACGAATAACTGAGTTTATTTTTATATTTATTTATCTATTCCTACAAAATATTATTATATTTGTATTCGTCTATAATGTCGTGTATAATTTAGAATTTGTAAAGATACATTTGGCTTAAAATATTTTTTTATATAATAAAAAGATACAAAAAAATACGAATTGTACCGAAACGTGGAACAGTATTAATACTGATAACGTTGTATTTTATTTAGAGCATAATAAAAACAAATCTGATTGATCTGAGCATTGTGTTACTTTTACAATAACATCGAGTGACGTGCGATACCATCTCACTGATAAAAGTCCCAGTGGTGCCAGGTATATAAAGTGTTGTTCTCTCTTAGAGAAGAGTTTCCAAAATGAAGTGGTTCTTGGGAGTTGTGCTGATGATGGCTGCTGCGGCAGCCGGAGACGAGAGACACGTGGAACTTGAAGGGTGAGAAGGTCTTCAAAAAATAAGGAGACTTCATAAACAATATGTTTCGATTGTGTACAAGAAACCAGTTTTGAAGAAAAACAAGAAGAAAGGTTTTCTTCGTGACAAAGTACACATCTGTGGAAAGACTTTTGTGATCGTTTTTATATTGTCTCTGATAAAAAAACTGTACGATAGTTTAGTTAATTTTTTATGACTTATTGTAAGAGTAAATTCACTGTAACTTTTGATTTTTAGTATATATCCGACTTGAGGTTGATATTGAAGACGATCAAGTGTTATGATAAACAAGCAAAAAGTTTTTTGTTTCTAAGTACACGTCTGTGAAAGGAATTTTGTGCCCTTTTTAAACACCAATAAATTTCACGCTTTGTTACACATTTTTGGAGCTTACTTATTAAGCAAAATTCGCTTTGATTTGAAGCATATGGTCACCGAAAATGAGCACAGATTAGAAGCCGAACGCCAAATCAATGTTTGTTCACTAATTAAATCTTTATCATATAATGTAATCAGAGAGCGTTTTATTGTCTAGTATACGTCGCGATCTCATTTATTTACATTTAATATTTAATAACGTATGACGTATATAAATTGTTTTTTTAAGATGAATTTTTAAATAACGAGAATCCAGATATCTTGGTAAATGTTAAACAGATCATTTGTATATGCAGTAAGGTTCTGTTGTGGAACAAAATATCAGCATTTCAAAACAATAAATGAAAATAATTAATCGTTACGTTTTTGTCACTTATAGTGTTTTGACTGTTGATATGATTTCAGGAGCAAAGTATACATGGTGCACCCCGTGACCAAGAAGGACTTCGTTGTCCTTCAAGGACTGGAAGAGAAGCTTCCGGAGCTGGACTTCTGGCAGAGACCCAGCTTGTGTGGACGAGAGGCGAGGATCATGGTCTCGAGCAAGGACCGAGACTACTTCCTGGGAGTCTTGGATTCCGTCAGTATCAAACACGAAGTCTTGATCGAGGATGTCAAGAGGTAGGATAAATCATATTGCAACTATAAACAAGCATCACAAATTGTTTCCGTATGCCCAGCTAGAACATAACGAAGTACTCGTACGAATATTACATAATTTTTATTAGAGACAAATGATACTAAGCCAAATTGCTATATTACGAGGGCCACATACGATATGATATAACAAAAAAATCATGAAACTCCCCAATTTTTTAGTTTTTTTTTGAGATTTTTTAAGAAATTAAAAATGCTTTTCAGCACTCTAGAGCAGGAATATCGTGTCAATAAACTGGCGCGGGAGACCAGGGAGGCTGATGGTCGTATTGGATTCACCAGCTACTATCGTTATGAAGAGGTAAGAAACTAATTTCAGCTGTTTACAAATGGGTGACAACGGTATCTCAAACACTAATGCATATTATGAACGTGTAATTCGGCACATATGTCAGTGACAGTAGTGCCAACATAAAAATAGAAAGAATTATTTTAATCGCTTGGCCGCGTAATTTAAATTTTATTTTTAAGGAATTTTTTGCTTACAGTAATGTACAATTATTTTTGCAAGGTTCAATAAATTTACTCACAAATGTTATTTTTACCGAAAAATCTATTAATTAAGTTCAACCTGCGGATTTGAATTCGTTACTTTACGTCACGGGTCGTCAACCTAGTCCGAACCGCCCACTAGTGGGCGATACGGGCTTCTAGTGGGCGATTTTTGTAGATTTTCGAATCTCCTACATTCCTTTTAGATTTTTGCTACCCATATACTGAAATGAAATATAGCGAGGTTGTTGGCCGGTAGGGAAATTTTACCATGAAAAATAGGCAAAAGTGGGCGCTAGGCATAAAAAGGTTTACGACCCCTGCTTTACGTTTCACTACGACTTAAGAAACATTTTAATAATATTTTAATTTGTAAATTTTACAATATAAAAACATATTAAAAACCTATTTGAACAAAAAAGTATATATTATATTTAAATTATTAGATATTTAAGCTATCTTATTATTTGTGTAATTGAAATATATTTACTATAAACATAAATGATTGAATTTTTATCAAGGATATTTCGTAAAAATATTAATTTCGAGTTAATTATTGAAATGTTTTATTTGTTTCTCGATTTGTCTGTGAAAACATTTTATATGGGAATGTATTATAATTGATTTTTTTATCATTAATAAGAATTCCTAAAACCACAATCAATAATAAATACCTACCTAATTTATGTGTAAATTAGTTAGGCATTATAAGTAACAGTAAATTATTCTATGAACTTGTATGCTACGGATTACGTAAATAATGCCAAGTGTATACTCGTAGGTAAGATTTTTATTATCAAGAATATAATAATTACATGAATTCTCGTGTATTTGATGAAGTCAAAGCATTCAGTTAAGTACTGCCTATACTCCACACGTTTATTACACACATTCCTCTTCCTTGTTCAACCGAAGTGTGTTGAAAATACGTATGCTTTGAAGTGAAAAATTCTTCAGACCATTCATATTTATACAAATGCGAAAAATAATGATTGCCGCTAACAATATAGTAAAGAAGAAGTATAAAAAAATTAAAAGGAAAAGAGTGTAAGAATAAATGATAACTGTCACGTTTTTACAAGGGTGTGGCGCGCAATTGTTAGAGTGAAATAAATATCATGTCTCGAGTAAATATCATAGCAAACGTTTAAAAGCACGTAATGATCACCTAATATGAATTTAAATAATTAATTAATTATGAGACGTTTAAAATATTGGAAAACGAAAAATGTTAAAGTATTTCTGAATATTATATCAATGATTACAAAAAAACGTACTATACATGAAATTATCGAAAGAAACGTTGTTATTTGAAATTCAAAGACCTTCGTATACCCGGAGAAGTGATTAAGATGTAGAGAAAGATGTTCAATCGTGACAATTAAGATGAAGATGCAGCACCATCATTATTTTCTAAGTCCACTTCACTAACTGCGGCATATGGTGGCCACAAAATTCCGCCATAATGTCATCCCATTTGGTACCCGCCTTATCTTATGCCAGCTCACCCTCCCTATAGTTTCTGACGGCCTTGCATAGCGGCAAGAGGACGGGGGCTTGAGGAAAGGGCTGCTGTAGTGTATGCTTTTCTACGGCATTCAAAATAAATGTCCCAGCCAGTTCAACCTTCGTATCTTGGTCTAAATTAGTATGAAAGGTTGCCTTGTCCGCTCACTTACCTCGTCATTCCTCACAAAGTGAAACCATCGTATTCTACGCATCTGTTTTCGAAACGCATTTACGCTGCATTGGTGAGATGCCAAGAATTGCACTAGTAAATAAAAATAAGGATGATGCAGGCGTTACATAGCCGTCACTTTGTTTTGATCGTATGTAATTGCGAGTACCATATATTGCGTACGGAGTTAAAGGTAAAAGTGCAAGCAAATATTATGTTTCTTTTTGATTTTAGATCAACGCGTACCTAGACGAGCTTGCCGCTAAGTACCCGACAAAGGTGAAGGTGGAAATCGCCGGAAACTCCACTGAAGGTCGTCCCATCAAGGTCGTGAAGATCTCTTCAGGTGGTAGCGGTAAGCCCGTGGTCCTGGTGGACGCAGGAGTCCACGCCAGAGAATGGATCGCGCCCGCCGTGGCTTTGTACGCCCTCACCAAACTGGTGGAGGACATCACAGAGAGTGACGTGGTCGAGAAGATCGACTGGGTCATCGTGCCGTTGGTGAATCCCGATGGGTACGAGTTCACCCATACAAATGTGAGTTTTTTTTACATATACTGGAAAATACCGACCGATAATGATAGTGATTCTTAATTTCAATGAAAAGTTTACCATATTCTGCAAATGGCTTAGCGCTGGATGTGGTGTGTTGATTTATACATACAAATAAATAAATACACATTACAAAGCAGAACTTTTGCCGTCAGATAAACATTTTGCGCTCTAGCGACTGTTCATTTTACAATTGTATAGATTTTCTTAATCACTCTAAGTAAAAATCACCTGAAATCTTTCATACATCTAAATTGTTTCTTAATTTTAGACCCGTCTCTGGAGAAAGACTCGCTCCAAAGTCACCAGCTCCACTTGTCCAGGAGTTGACGGCAATCGCAATTACGACTACAAGTGGGGAATGTCCGGAGGAAGTTCTTCAGCATGCTCAGACACCTTCGCTGGACCGACACCCTTCTCCGAGCCCGAAACCTCGATCATCAGAGATCTCATGACGGAGTACAAAGGACGAACAAAGATGTACCTTACACTCCACAGTCACGGAAGCTACCTGCTTTACGCTTACGGATTTGACGGATCTCTTCCACCAAATAGCGCGGAGCTTATTGGACTTGGAAATGATGCTGCAAACGCTATCAAACAGTTGGCTGCACCGGGATCTCCTAATTACGTTGTCGGAAATTCAGCAGTTGCTTTGAACTACAGGTCTGCGGGTAATAGTCAGGATTATGCCACGGCTGTTGCTGACATTGCTCTCAACTACATCATTGAACTTCCTAGTGGAGGAAGCGCTGGGTTTGATCTTCCTCCTTCCAGGATCGATCAGGTGGTAAAGGAGACATGGGGAGGCATTTTGGTGATGGTGCGCTACATCATCAAGTAGATCCAAAAATAAAAAGTGTACATAAGTGACGCAAAACAAAGGTTTTGACATAAATAAAGAATGATGTAAGCTTAAATATCTAAGGTGTATAACATGTTATCTTATTTTTATGACATATTATTGATAATGTGTCTGTTTTTTTTACCGTTTATGACATATTTATTTTGAATTAAAAATATATTATAAAATCACACATGTTTTTATTTATAACGTATTAAAAGTGTTATATTTTATTAGCATATCCGCTCCATAAAAAATTGTGCCATATAATCACCCCACAAATTGCCGTCTCACAATTCTGCTAATTGGCACTATCCATGTTTCACCTGGGAACATTTACGGTTTCCAATGATATCCAAAGACGAGTCAAAGGACCGAAGCTAAGGGAGAGGTGGTATTGAGGCATATTTGGATTTATTCTTAAGCATCATTTTTAAGGTGATCAGATGATATACTCGCCGACTTAAATTACAGGATTATTTGGTCCTACGAAGCGGCTCAACTCAACGCCTATAACATTAAATACTGCGTTAAAGCTTCATCTGAAGATGTAAATTTTTGTAACCATATATAAAAAAGTCAAACTTGGAGAAGAGATATGATTACACAATAAGTCAGTGACGAATATTATAATTATAATATTTATAATACTGTTAAAGAATAACAAAATATATTTTTTATAGATACTCGATAGTATGAATTTAATAAGTATGAATTTCAGAATAATATGGAATCAAACACAATGAATCTTTTTTTTGGAAAAGATCGATCATATAATGGTAATATAAATAAGTCCTTATCTTATTTAGATAATACGATGAGCACCTAACATGATTGTTGTTTACATTGCATTATTTTCATAATAAAACTCTAATTTTGTTATAATACGATTACATCAATTGAATGTAATCGATATGATAAAGTATCACATCTCTCCAAAATGTATAAAACAAATCAAAACGACAAGTGTTGCTTAGTAGAACAATTGTAGGTCGCACTATGCGTTGGTTTTCGGTGTTGTTTTTCGTGGCTTTTGCCCTAGTAGTTGCTAGCGAGGATGGAGAGCAGACTTTGCATGGGTAAGTGATAACTAGAAATCAGGCACATTTGCTAAAAATAAACTATGAAAATATGATGATTTTAAAGAAACTTTTGCTTTGTTAATTTTGTAGAGGAAAAGTCTACCTCGTTCATCCAAGCACCAAGAAACAGCTGATCATTGTAGCCAATCTGGAAGACAACCTTGATGGAGTCAACTTCTGGGAGAGAGCCAGCGCTCTGGGAAGAGTGGCCAAGGTCTTTGTTCCAGCAGCTGCTTTGGTCGAATTCGAAAGAATCATGTCAACCATTGGAATACACTACGAACTGTTTATTGACGATGTCAAAACGTAAGTCATATTTATAAAAATATAATCCATTAATTCAATGTGCATCGTTCATAAGAATAGGAGACATTCAGTTTTGTCGTCTGGTAATTACACCTTCTAAAACTACTTCCTTGCTGTTAGACTACATCAAGTCGTTGTGAGGAAAAAGCTTGCGGTTAACAAGGCTGAAATGGAATATAATGTCATTTAATTATTTTAAATTCCCTCAAATAGTAATCTTGTAATTTGATGGATAAAAAATAATACAAAAGTAATATATATTATTAGTCATTAAATATTGAAATGTAATATGACATTTCATTAAATAATTAGGGGAAAACAAACAGTGGATTTGAGATTTGAAAACCTATCAATTTAATTAAAACAAGTGCCATCAGCGACTTCTTAAAGAATGCATAAAACAATTATTTCCTTACGGAGTGAATTTAAATTTTGCAGATTTTTTGAGAACGAGATGGAAAATTCAGCGCGTCGCAAGAGAAAGAAATATGAAAAAAGGACGAATCAGTTTCCAAAGTTACAACAGATACGACGAGGTAAGAAATTTTTCCCGGTGATCACTTTCTAGTATATATTGTAGTTTATATACAATTCATGCTCTTTGATCATTGATCTTAGTATTATTTCATTTATGACAGTCATTTTAAATATAAATTTATCAAGCACATGCCAGATGACATAAATATCCACTGAGTCATCACTTTTTACATTTTTTAGATCAATGCATATCTGGATGGTCTTGCGACAAAATACCCTTCCAAGGTAAAGGTCGAGACTCTGGCCAAGACTGCTGAAGGTCGAGACATCAGGGTCATCAGGATATCATCAGGAAGTCCAAACGCTACCAGGCCGGTGATAGTAGTAGATGCCGGGATTCACGCAAGAGAGTGGATAGCCCCAGCAGTGGCGCTGTACGCCATTACCAGACTTGTGGAAGATATCAGCGAAGATACCACCGACATCGCTGATGGTATCGACTGGATCATAATACCACTGCTCAACCCGGATGGATACGAATACAGCCACACCACAGTAAGTAATAATTATGTAATCTCAAATAGGTGAATGTAAATAGAAATTTCATCAACTCGTCTAATGATGGTATATGTGGGTGTATAGAATAAACTTTGAATGTTTGACTTGTAGGTTTATGATTCTTAAAGAGTTTCAGATTTTATCAATCTATGGAATATTCATAGATTGATTAACTGTAGTAATAAAATAGTTATTTACAAAACCGCCTAATATGTAGATATGAATTGGTAAAATTATGATAGTATGGTGGTGTATGAAAGTACGACCAAATTTGACAGTTGTACGACAAAAGCCATGCCGACATATTTATGCTACCTTCCCTGAACGTTAGCTATAGACTAGACGAGTTGTTGATTAATTCTTGAAATGTCGGACACAACTTCAAGGTCGTCCACTAATAAGCTGAGTGGATGACATCAATGGTCATGCAGGCACGTAGAAGATGAAGAAAGCGACTTAAACGGAACTAGTGGAGGAGCCTAAGAGATGTCAAAGTCCTGCAGTAGATAGATAAACAAGGGTTTATAATATGTCAGAAAATACGAGAATGATTGGTAGATAAATTAATGTTTTTCATACTTATGGTTACAATTTGCATCAATAGTTATTTTTTTGTCCGCTTTGTTTTGATGGAAAAGCAATATGTAATGTATATTTATTAGTAGTGCTTAAATATTTAAAAACATTAATCTGTTAAATTATAGACTCGCATGTGGAGAAAGACCCGTTCAGTGTCCGCCAATTCCACCTGTTTGGGCGTCGACGCCAACAGAAATTTTGACTTCAAGTGGATGGTAATTGGAGCAAGCAACGATCCCTGCTCAGACATCTACGCTGGAGCGAGTCCATTCTCTGAACCAGAAGCTAAGACCATTGGCGACCTTCTTCAGATAAACAGACCAAGAGTGAAGCTGTATTTGGCCATCCACAGTCACGGAAGCTACCTCATGTATGCTTACGCGTATGATGCATCTCTGCCTCCGAATTCAGCACAACTTCACAGTGTAGGAACTGAATTTGTGAATGCTGTTAATGCTGCTGCTGAACCAGGATCAAAAAAATATGCCACTGGTAATTCGGCAATTCTTTTGGACTATATGTCAGGGGGTAACAGCAGGGACTATGGAGCTGGTCCTGCAGGGGTTGAACTATCTTACACTCTTGAGCTTCCCAGTGGAGGATTGACTGGTTTTGACATGCCGCCTTCTAGGATATCGCAAGTTGTGAATGAAACGATGGAGTGGTATTGTTGCGTTGGCCAAGTATGTCATCAAAGATGAAAATATTAATTAATAACTAACGTATGTTAAATAGAACAAACAAGAAAGTCTTCTTTTAATCACGTACACGTAGATTTAATTATGTACATATGATGTTGTATATAAATATGTACTGTATTGCTGTTATTTTTAATATATTTATATAAGTAAAAAAAAAACTATATTTTCAAACAATTACCTTTATTCCTTTCAAGATTTTGTATGCTTTTTGATTTGCGAAATTTCGATTTAGCAATTTTAATGTAGAAGATGCACCACGTTCTGAAAGACAGTTGAAGCTGACGAAGACAATATGAAAGTATTTATTGATGCAAGGCGGTAAGCTGGTGCCGAAAACCTCTGTATGTAAGATCTTTCGTCTCTTATTTTTGTTCGCTCGTCGGACATGCATGTGTCGATATTGTGGTTGTTTTGACAGAAGATAATTCGTCACAGGGGCCGACAGGTGATAGAAGGGCGCTGCGGTGTTTTCCAAGCGCTCCGGGTCAGTTCGGCTCGGCTCTCGACGGAGGTAGATCATTGATTGTCCGTGGCCTGAGCCGAATAAAAAAGTTTGTGAATTGTTATATTGTAATTAAATATATGTCAATGTGCTTCTGAAAAAGTCTGTGTGTTGTTCATCTGCTCCTCATTCCGCTACCACGCAATCTATTCCGGCGACGTAAAGTCGTCTTTCTTTAAGTAAAGGGGATGTTACGGTACATTAAGAGTGAAATTGTTGCAGAATAAAATTTATAGAATTATGTGGTTCACAAAACGCTTAGTTATAAAACGAAATTACTTTCCATATATGAAACAACATTTTTTTTGGAGAGTTTCTACTTTTAGAGACACTATGAATTCTTACGTACGTGAATAATTTATTATCCAATTTCTCAACCGAACCTAGATTATGGTCTCGTTTCCACTTATACCCAAGCACATGTCCGGTTATAAATAAAACAAATGATCTCGAGCGCCTATAGGCGCGCAGACCTCCACACTATTTATTATGTTTCCTAACATGTAAATGAAGGCAAAATGGCGACCTCTCTACGCCAAATGTACCATTCAGGTTCATATTAGTTTTAATAAAAGTCAACGTTCCCTCGGCCCCGAAACAAATAATAAATCTACAAAGTCAATTTGAATCGTTTAAATAATAGAAACGAAAAAAGATATCTTATCTTGTCAGAAACAGTAAATTTCTCACTCTTTACATATCCGCTCATACTTTAGAGTATATTATAGTCATCGCACCGCAACACGAGTATACATTTTTCGTTTGTCGACTGCCAAATCATACTTTTCATAAACTGTATGTACGAGTACATTTTGATATCCTCCTCTGAATTGGATATCGAATTACTGGGTGGCAGGATGCAGGATGCAGGAGAAGATTGACACAAAACTTGTTTTTGGTTCACAATTCGCGTTTATTTGATTAAATACCCGCTTTTTCGCCATACCGGTATGGCATTCCCCACACAGTCGACTCGTAACCGACAACTGCCGAACACTGTGACATGCCGCGCCGCCAAGACAATCGCGGCAAAAAAGCAAATTAAAGATGACGATTGCACCAACAAGAAACGGAGCAACTGTCATAACAAATAAAATGGCGTATGCAAACGCTTTATAATATTATATAATTAAAAATAACATATGTATATGTAAGGCAAGCGAACAAACAAGGCTTTACGGCATCTGCCTAAAAGAGCTATAATAAGCTGATATCAATTCATTTTGCAAGGTTAGATAAATTTATTTATTAAAAATTCATGGTATAAATTCAATATTAGCTGCAATATTATCTGATCTCTATGTATACACACTGGATGTAACAATTATTTTTGACATGACTTGCATAATGCCTATGAAATGTGAAAATTTCAAGATGTAGTACAGTTTGCTTAAGGTTAAATACCTTCCATTTTTTATCATTAATTATCTTTTATTTGGGATCCGCAAATAAGACATTTTCTGGTACATTGCGTCAAAGGGAATGACAATCTGTACTTGTCTAATATTACTCCGGACGTCTTTTTGTGACGCTGTCGACTTATTTCACGTTAGTCAGCTTTATGAAAAAATATTTTCACGAAAACTTTAATGAAATACTTGAAAAAAACAAATGAGAAATAAGACCCAGAAAAATATATTTTATATGAATTTTTTAATTTTTATTAGAATATTATTTTATTATTTCAATATTCTAATCTACTTTTATAGATCATTGACTATATTACAATATTAATTACTTAAATATACATATAATATACATAAAATTCTTTTTTCAACGCGTCAATCCAAGCACAAAAATAACGGCAGAAGCGGGATGCGAACCGCGGACCTTGGAAACCAACTATGCCCAGGTATTCATACCGCTCGGCGAACTGCGCCATTGCTATGCCTAGACCGACTCGCGTTGAAACTAGTATTTATATCATTGTTATCATCATTACGATAGATGTCGCTATAGTATATATTCAAAGTATGTATATTTTTATTATTATTCAATCAGTCTTCATTTATTCACAAGCTTAATATTATTACTTTCCGACAGTCTATTTATTTTAGTAAGTACCACGCGAGTCGATCTAGGCATAGCAATGGCGCAGTTCGCCAAGCGGTATGAATACCTGGGCATAGTTGGTTTCAAGGTCCGCGGTTCGCATCCCGCTTCTGCCGTTATTTTTGTGCTTGGATTGACGCGTTGAAAAAAGAATTTTATGTATGGTATATGTATATTTAAGTAATATATTTTATATTTGATTAGTTTCTAATTTCAAAAACAAAAAAATAGTTTCGATTTCACATTTATTTTTTAGGTGATTACATGTTAATTTTTAAATTTAAATCAATGTAAAAATTATAATTATGCAATTTCACCAAGTATTGCTAGTTCACCTTAACATATTTAGTACCACAGTCGCTGCTCTTCGGAACTTAAAGAACTAATTCCTCCTGCACCTACCCTCAACCGACAAACTCGTCTCAAAGTCCCTTCTTTAATGCCACCGGTAAGCTTTGGAATGCTCTTACAGCGTCAGTGTTTCTTCCTTCCTACAATCTGGATCTCTTTAAGAAACAGATAAATGTACACTTGCAATCTCCCCAACCCACACACAAACACGAACACAACACTCGTTTCTCGCATGCAGCATCCAGCCTCCCTGGCTGAGCGTCATAGAGTGCACTCGTCTTAACCGGCTGTGCTCTCCTGCACGCGT
This sequence comes from Glossosoma conforme, assembly GCA_022606575.1. Lineage (NCBI taxonomy): Eukaryota > Metazoa > Arthropoda > Insecta > Trichoptera > Glossosomatidae > Glossosoma > Glossosoma conforme. The sequence goes on along the minus strand of JAGTXR010000075.1, from coordinate 1,016,906 downwards.
TTACACAAAAAAGTAAGTCACAAGAAATGTGTATATTTTGTCACATTTGTCAAAATGTTAAATTTACGCATTTTTATGATCGTTTGCAAAAGACCGGCAAAGTAGACTTGTTACCTTCTAGTGGGTTTTATCTTGTTCAACCAAGATTACTGAGAAAATATGGGAAAATATTTGTGTTTGGGTAAGGATTGTGAAGATTGTAAGTGTTAATTGATTTGTTTAATGAAAATAACCAGATTATCAAAGATAGCAAAGAATCAGAGATACTTAAAAAAATATTTCAGTTTGAATATTAAGAAAGATATCTACGTCAATGTTTAACGTTATCACATTTAAATTTATGTAATATAAAATGTTAAATGGTAATTAGCTTTATCAAATACACGATAATTTTTTTAATAATAAATCATTTTAAGTAGCATTATCATTTAACTTTATTTTGATTTCTTATCTATTGATATTGTTGGATTTCCCCAAAATAAGTTATTTTTATCTATGTGACATGTTTTTAAAGTAAACTAAATCTATTTTCTAGGTACTTATATAATAATGATAAGTAAATCTTAAGCACTTATATTTAAACTAAAATATCTGTAACACCTACGCTTAGTAGGTTCACTTAGTCTTTTCTAATGATATTACCACGGCCGATACTCCTCTCAAGTCTAGAAATTACTTTAGCTTTCAACCACAACAATCGAACTTAACTCTTGCTGAACGCCTTGAAAAAAAAACTAGAATACCTTTGTCACTACATATACCAACATTATTCTTTATAACAAACAAATAAATAAACACGACATACAAACACCTCGATAAATTATTTCCGCATGCAGCGTTGTGGTGTCATGGATTAACTTCATTTATCGCTTATAACACGAATTATCTAAGTTACAACTGTAAATAGTTAAAAAAACATATTCCTTCTTGAACACTTCTAATGGATGGTCATAACCAACAACTACTACTATACTGTATTCGCATTTTTATAGTAAGCGATTACATTAAAATTCTGAAAATATGTATAGAAAAAAAGTATCGATTAAATATAAAAACGAATTTTTTTTACAACTAAAGCCCTACCTACCAGTAAAAACAAACCAGCTAAAACCTTCCAGTAGATGAAAATAAAGTATATTTAAAAATAAAGAAAAAAGTGAATTTGTGACAATGGATATTAAAGAGAGTCGATTTCGTCCCGGGTGTTGAAATACTAGCTATTCATTGTCAAAGATCTGATATAAAATGACTCAAACAAGGATAAGGTGGATATTTTCTTTTTTACGGATGGGTTAGGTGGGAAAGGCGTATAAATCGATATGAAGAAAGGAAAGGTAAAAACAAGTTATATTTCATACTGAGAAAATATATATTAACCAGCTTACTTTGTAGACGTGGTTTGGCTAGTTTTAAATATTCATCGAGATCTGAAGTAGATACGTTTCTAGAATAAATGAGTAAGCAGTTAGTATTTTTTTAATGTTACTGAGTTAATGAAGTTTTTAGGCTAAAAGTAAATACATACAGGATAATACCGTTATGCAATTATGCAGATATAAGTGGAATCTATGACGCTTGCCATTTTGGGAATGGAAGAACCTTTTTTTCCTGTATCCGTTCTACATATGGAGAAAAAGGTTACCACATTGCCACCATTAAGTTTAGTCAGTTGCCATTGTTCATACCTCATTCCAAAATATCTCAGCACCCGAAACTCCAACTGGGAATATATATGGTTCCCGACAAACCCTCGTGCAGAAGCCCGAGGACTTGATGAGACGGCAGCTAGTAGTATCCGAGGCATATTTTTGAGTAACTTGTCAAGCAAACGCTTTAACCATTGAGCTATACCCGCCAGCAGCTTGCTTATTTAATGATTTAGATCAGTATTTAATTATAGTCCGATTTTAATCAAATTGACAGTGATTGGGCGGTGTTACTACTTATAGTCTACTCCCGATTTATCGGAATGGGTGGTTCATGTTATTATAAAGAATACAAACATTTAAAGCAACCACCTAAAAAAACACGGATTTCATTTTCAGTAAATCACACCGAAGTCTCGCTGAAGCGACTGCGAGAAAATATTAAAGTCATGAATAAGGCATGGAGAGCGGACGCCTGGAAAATGGACCGACGGAAGTTGACAAATGAAAATCCTGAAAAAAATGCAGACCGAAGAAAATTGTAATGTAAATCCGAAATCTGAAGTCTGTTTGGTGATTTTTGACACCGGAAATGGGTGACAGTCTGTTATATTTTTATTGAATTTTAAAATAATATCTAGTTATATATTTGTCGGGCGGCAAATGAATTTGTGTTAAAAGAGTTTTCTTGCCAAACCAAAGATCGTGAGATTTAATTTAGAATTTTTCGATTTGTAATCGATTTATAAGCAATATATGTACTCGTAAAAACCCCCGGTTGGTGTGAATTTGATCCCTCATTCGTACAATCCCAGTCATAGCCTATTAATTAAAATTGGTAGTAAGAAGAAGACCCGTGAATACCCCCGTGGCATACTTACGCATATTTATCAGCTTTATAAATCTCTATAAGAAGTTTAAGTAAAGGGAAGTGGTGACAATAACGTTACGTTTAATAATTGAAAGAAAATCAATGAAGATGTCTAAATATTTATAGATTAACAACGAGAAAAATAAATATTTCTCTACAAATTTTATTACTGTAATTTATTGTTATTGCATCTTACACGCATCACTCACGCTTTCAGTTTTTTTCAAGAAAATTATTAGTATTTTCTTTTTTAATTAACTCACCAGGAAAAAATATTGCGAAATGTAAGCGTGATAAGTTTTATGTTAAATAAAGTAATTACCTTATAAGAATGATATATTTTATGTCTTTAAACCACGCGAATGAATTTATAGCTTTGCTTCGCGATGGATAATAGTTTTTTATAGTTGGACCAAAAAAATGCACGGCACAGAGTCAGACTGGCAAACACTGAGAAGGCATTACGAATTCAAATAATCGATTAAAACTTTAGATATATGTGCTCTTCGAAGGATCGAAATACAAAGAGAAATGAAAAACGCAAAAAATGTGGATAACACTGAATTAATTTAGAAAAATAATATGTATTACAAAATGTAAATATTTAAACGAGATTGCTTATAAAGTATGACATTTAAGACCATGAGAGCATATATTTGTGAAATTTTTACACCATGAGCAAAATCAGTATTTTATTTACAAATCCACTCACAATTTCAATTCTTTTTATTTCCTTAAATAACATTACAAAATATTTATTTTTAATTCATTATTAAAGTAATTACAAGTGTGGAATTGTATTGATATATTTAGTGTCAATGACCTCACACTCAGAACAAGTGTCGGGATACTCACGCAAATAGTTGGACATGTAACAACAAAAACCATGTCATAAGTATATCATGTTTGACACACAAATAACGCGGCATTATTCTTACAAAATCAAACATCCGAAAACATTTCGTATCAAACAACACTAGCACTGAATCTGGAGCAATATTACACTAAATATGTATTACACTAAATAATAATCATCTAAGGATAGTTCTAAAAAATGATAAAGAATTGTAAAGGAAGACGTTCTTTTAATCTTGCAATAACTGTTTTAAGATTAACCAATGTGACATTAAAATATTCAAACATGATAGTGTGTTTTGTAAAATATTTGTAACATTTTTCAAAACGCTGTCGAACAGAATCGAAAGTTTCCGCCAGGATTTATACCCTCGAGTCGAGTGCGCACTCCGGTGCGAAATTTTCGCAAAATTGTATCGGCAACGTTCGAAATGCAATGTAAAACTTGCACTTGTAGCATGAAATTCACGGGAATATTTTTCAGGAAGTTTTCAGCAAGTTATGGACGGCGAGAACCACGCGGGTTAGTAGGCAGCGGTGCAGCGTGCGCACAAGTGGTAACGAACCTATCGTATTTCATACAACAGGCGAAATAAAATCCGACTTCAAAGTTGGACTCAGTTTATGCAGAGCTTTTCACAACATTGTCAAAAGACCGAACTTTGTGTGAAGGCACGTCATTTTATTCCTTCTTCCTTCGACGTGAACGTTTGCCGAAGCCGTTTGAGAAGAAATGTGAGCTCCATTCATGTCAAAAGCAAAAAGAAAAGCAACGGAAATATTGATTTTACATATTTTGTATGCTGTTACGATGTGTGATACAAAAGCATGTAACAGAAAGCGCTGTTGCTTGATGAATAACAACACAACATAAATTTAATAATATTTTTATTTGATACGCATGTTAATAGTATAAATAAATTTTGTAATTTTTTAAACTACGTGACGTGTTATTTTGTTCTAGAAATCCATCGTGTATATAATGTTCCTAACAGCTTATTATAAGTATGGAGAGAAGCCAGCTATATATTTCGAGGTATGATTGGTTATTTGTTATCATTGTTGATATATTTCACGCAAGGGAGGCCCGATTCAGGCATGAACTCCACGAGTTTCTTTGGAGAAATGATTTGTTAGCGTCATCTGTTTGGGGGACTCTGTTGCTTGCCTTTATTGCTTTGTTTTTGTACTTTTCATAAGTACCCATATTTGTATATTCATTTTAATTGTACTAGTACTTCAGTAACGATTTGAATTTTCTAAATTTGTAATGTTCTGTAGTGAAAAAAATAATTGAATCATGTTTAAGAAATCAGATGCTTAACCTGACGCTCTTGAAGCCTGGACAAATTAGTTCTAAAACGGCAGCTAAACTTAACCAGTAACTAGAAGTGTACGTAGCTGTCACTACTTAGGTACGCTCCGCGCTCAATTTTGGTTATTTTGGGTGATTGAACAAGAACCTATGTTATTAAATTGTGAAAAAAAGTACTTATCGTACTGGATACAAGGTTAGTTTCTGAGGGTAAGCAACATCCTGATAGAGTTACCCCTTAAAGAGGACATAGGTTCCATATTAGAAGCAAATAAGGCATAAAAACGAGTGTTATTTTCTTATTTATTTTTAAAATATTTGATAATCGAAAAATATTTCGTAAGTTGGTTATTATTTTTTAATGATTGGAGTTCAACGATAAAATAGACTAAATATAATAAATATGCGACGGTAAACCACCATATATGTCACATGTAATAAATTCAACATTATTAGAGGCGCCATAGGAAGAATATCGCATTACGAAAATTCTGATATCCAATTTATATGAAATATTATCGCTGAGACATTCATACTGTCGCATTGGGGACATAATATGATTTGCATCGCAAATTGGCTACAAGACACCGATAATAAAAATATACGAGAATACAACCGTGTCCTATATTGACACTGGTAAGTAAAAAAAGTCGAAAACATACCACCAATGCTATCTATATTTTTATCCCACATGGTGTGTTTGTGTTGTGTGTAGCGAATATGCACAAGGGAGGCCAACGCCATATGATTTAAAAGGCTAAACTAAAGATAATATGATGTATTTAATTAATGTATGAGAAAAATACTCATTGAATCTGTGTATTTTGGAAATAACATTTTATACAAGAAATTGTAAAAGGTCAAACACGTTGGTTGTTCTTTCTCGTATTTATATAATTCATATTTTAATTGAATACCACAAATATGATAAAATATAAAAAATGTGTACAATGCAGCCGTAAAATGGGTTTGAAAACATATAGAATATTGGGTGTAAGTAAGTTTTATTTTGTAAGAAGAGACAAAGGTGGATCTGGCTATGGATCATCTATTTATGGAAACTCACTGCGGATGGTATTCAAGGGATAACATTCGTTTATTACCAATTTATATAAATATACTGATGATAAGTATTTTTCGCGTGAAGATTCTATTTTAGACGAACTATTTATGGGGATAAAATATTGATTTTTATATTTTAAACATCTTTGAAGATCAAAAATCCCCTCTGACTTAGTAAGAAAGCACTTAACTTTTAAGCCACACTCAATTGTTATCTTTCATATGCCATTAGTTTAAAAAAATAAACAAATACCTGTTTAATTTTATTCATATTTTTAGCATTCGCTTTAAGATCTATTTCAAACGTTAAATACATAAATACAGCTTATTATAACATGGACCATAACACTATGATAAGTACAGAAGAACAATTGAATACCGTAGAATGTTTATACAGTGGAAAACTGACGAAACTTTTATTAACGGCAAAACACTGGTATACCGGCAAGTGCATAAACGGTGTTTATTGTAATCCATGTAAAAACCATTTAAAAAGTATTTATCCATTGAAAATACCTGTTTCTTTATTATACGCAATGCTGTTTTTATACAGTTGCTTTTTAGGTTAGACTCGCAGACAATATGAACTCGAAAAAGTATAAAAATTTAATATTCCTTCTCATCGATTACATTTGCATAGGGCCGTACGTCCGCCCGCCTCCAGAGAGGCAGAAGTGTCTCCGAAAGTAAAGAAAGCTCCCCCCAGAAGCTCCCTCTAGAAAGCCATTGCATATAAATTATATCTCATTCTCCCATATAAATGCAGGACGGCGAACTTTTATACGCTAAGCGATATTTTAAAGTTTTTACTTCGCCGAGTCGGGGTCAAAAGGTGTAACGAAAAGTTATAATCGCATTTTTTTCGCGTGTCGCGGGGTTTTCATTTAAGGAGGCATCGGATACCTGCCCCGTAGGCGACTTTTCGTTTTTAATTTCGCGAAAAACGTTCGATTAATCGACGGCGAAGAACTCACCTTTCTCATGTATTTTTACGATATAAATTTAAGAACATAATTCATAGAATGATATGTCGAGTCTGTATTTATAATAAGCCAAGCTTTAATATTTAAAACATTGAGTACTAAGTATTTATTTATAGATTATTCGAAAGCATTCTATATTTAAATAAAGTATTTTGAAATCGCAATTTGTTACATCATCGTGTAGGTGTTTGTTTTTTCCTATATAGTATAAATCTACAAAATAGATTTATTATCTATATATATAAAAATCAATGTCTGTCTGTCTGTCTGTGTGTATTTGATGCAATCCGACACCATTAACCCGATTGCGATAATACTTTGTCGAATTATTGCTGATACTAAAAGGAGAAAGATAGAATATTCAAAATTTGATTTAATTACAAAAATTAATTGAATATTTACGTAAAACATGTTTTCATACAAGACTATTGTAATACAGAACGGCCAATTTAGAACATTGTGTTTCCTTGGCAACGCCGTAAACAACAATTCACTCACCTGAAGTTATTATAAGTAGGTACTAACGTAAGGTACTGAATATTTAGAAACAAAATTCGATTTTCGAATAAACTATTTCAATATTTGAATTTTTGACGACTTTTTTGTTTATCGAATTAAAATAAATATAACGTAATAATTGTGTGTGATATACAGTAGAAAGAGTTAATTTTGGAATTCCAATTGCTGGCTTCGGATAGTATTATATTATAATTTTATAATTAATTTTAAGTAAAAAAATAATAAATTAAAAATATTTAGTTTTGATTCACAATTTATTTTAATGCTAACATGTTTCGGCCTTCCTGAAGACCATCTTCAATAATGAAAAAATAAAAACAGGCCGTGGTTTATATAGGTATGGACAATATCCTATATTAGTACACAAATATTTACAGGTTTTAAATTTTTTTAAAAAATTGGTTTGTGATTAGTTTTAATGTATTAAGACATTATACAATAATATTTTTTTTGCTTTCAATTTAAAAAGATATTATGAAATACAAGGTATTATATTTTTTTAATTAAAATTAATTCTAAAACTATAATTAGTTCACCAAGTATTGTCAGTTGATAACCTTTATGTTAGTATTATATCAATCCATTTATTTTTATTTTTCAAAAGTGAATTTCAAAACGTAACATTCACTGTGATATCAATTATGCCACCCAAACGAAAAGCAATAGATCAAGAGTACAACTCAAGCACGAATGAAAAGGGCATCTCGAGCTTCAGAAACAGTCGAGCAAAGGAGAGCAAGATTGGAAACAGATCGAGTACACGCTGCTCAAACCCGTTCATCTGGACAGATGAGCAACGGGAAGCAAGATTGGAAACAGTTAGAGTACACACTGCTTAAACCCGTTCATCTGAAACAGATAAGCAACGGGAAGCAGGATTGGAAACAGTTAGAGTACACACTGCTCAAACCCGTTCATCTGAAACAGATGAGCAACGGGAAGCAGGATTGGAAACAGTTAGAGTACACACTGCTCACACCGGTTTATCTGAAACAGATGAGCAACGGGAAGCAAGATTGGAAACAGATCGAGTACGCGTAGATCGTACCAGACGTACTCTGCATGCTTATTTAAATCATAGTGCTTTCCATTACGATCCTAATTATGAATACAGTCTGCACCCAAGTATTGTTATTGGAAAAAATGATAAATTATGCGTGTATTGTAGTGCCTTTAAATTTAAAAATGAAACACTAGGAATGTGTTGCACGAGTGGAAAATTGAAATTGCCAGAATTACATTCAGCACTCGAACCTTTATTAACGTTGGTATCGGGTGATACAAGAAGGGTATATTCATTTACGCGATGCAGCTGTAAATGATGGCTGAAAAACAAAAAAATGTGTATCCAAAAGCACTCCAATAAATAAAAACACATACGGGCGCCACTGTCAAATTTAGGTAAGAACAACATAACCTAAGTTGATTGTTTCTAATTGGCTCCGGTCACGCCTCAAGTCCAACGTATCCAATCGGAAGACGAAAGGCTCCCGACGAGGCGCTTCCATAAAAACTCGCGGTTTATTTTTTTTAAGTGGCATTGCAACGCATGCCGGGTACACGCTAGTAATACATATATAAAGGATAATTGAAAAATATTAGTTTTATTTTTAAGCGATTTTACATATTTCGGATTACATCAGGTCCACTGAGCAATCATTTAAAAAAATATATAATTAATTTAATACCATAATTAAGCAAGTTAATGCCGGCGGGTATAGTTCAATGGTCAAAGCGTTTGCTTTGCAAGCCAAAGGTTGTGGGTTCAAACCCAACGATTTAAAAAAAAAATGAATTTAAATCGATTTCTGAGCTCTAAAATACCCTCGGTTGGTGTGAATTTGATGCCTCACCTGTAAAACGCCAGTCATAGCCTATTAATTAAAATTGGTGGTAGACGAAAGTCGTCCCGTGAAGACCACCCATTCATAGTAAATTTCTGTAATAATAAGGATGATGCGTGAATCTTGAGCTGTAGTCTATGACGTTGGCGGATCAACACTCCATATACAGCGCTTATTCATATGTACCATGGTAAGCGTCATAGAATTCTACAGATGAGATATCAAAATTACTTTTACCAACTGTCAGTATTCCCCTGTATGTGTTTACATATTAAAAGTTTAACGAAGTATTTTCAGTTAATAATTTAAACATTATAATAGAAAGAAATTGTTTTGTTGTCGTGACAAGAGTCTGGTTGGATTATGCATGCATTGCAGAATTAAAAATAACGTTTTCAACATATTTTAAAGTGAATAATAATATTTACACAATATTCATCTTATCTGAAACCTAATTCAGATAAAAACTATTATATTCTATGAATACTTAAGTGGCTTCTGTAAATATTTACGATGTTTCGCGATTTTTCGTAAGCTTATTTGAACTTTCATGCTCTTATGTTTTTAACCTGTTGCTGTTTGAATCAATGATCTTATACCGTGGTTATTATTTTAACTAAATCGTTATTTTTTAAGAAATAAATTAAATAAACTTACCAAAAGAAACCTCCTCAGCCTAGGTTCACGAAGTAGACAGCAACATTCGATTCCTACAGGTATCTCAGGAATCACCGAAATACTCCTGAAAATAAAATAAACAATTATTAATTTCTATTAATAAAATATTTTAATTTATATTGATATTACAAGTATATATATCGTAAAATTGATAATACGAGTATATGTTTGAAAACTGGAATGTATGGCTGTCATATATTGCTTTATCTCAGTTTTGTATTTTTGTTCTTGTATGTTTTCTATATCTTGAAAAGAAAATATATGTTTTACTCGTATACGAGTCATTTCATGTTAATAAGCCTTGTTAAAGAGATCAAGTGATAAGCGCAGCGAGGTCTTTATCATTTTAATATATAGGTCGGCTAAACTTACCCACCGAGAAGCGGTCACCATCCAAGTAGTTCCACATTCAATGTTATTTAACTTCGCCGATTGAACAACAACCGTTGTTACATAAAATGTTAGTTGTTTGGCAATGTACGTAGTTTATTTAATTGAAGCATTCTGTTTGAAGATGCTAACACCCGTATGCAGTCATTCCTTGACATTAGGGTAAGCCACCTAAGACCCGTATACACATATATTTATTATGGTAACCAACCTAGAATAGCTACTTTTCTTGAGAATGAAAGTGAGGAAGCCTCAGCCCTCGACTGACCTCAAATTTTAATAAATGTCTCTGCATACGGGTGTTCACCTACCAAATAATAAATAAATAAAATGTTTTCATGTTTTTAAGTATTGTATTGATGTTTTATAGCTCAAGTATATACATTTATTACAAATATATTCGATGAAGTATATTTAAGAACAAATAGAATCACTATAGATGTGATTATTTTCCACTTTTCTCCCTTTACTAGTGATGTATCGACTGGGGGCAGTTCTGCAGCAAAGCCAGGCGAAGTAGGGCTGGTCTCTGGGTATAAAGTCGCCCCTGCCTCTTGTCAGGCTTTATTAATAGGCTTCGTAACGAGGGTCTGGCCGTTATCTGTCAGCGGACAAATTTGGGGATCACTGGCTCTTCCGGCTGACACTCCAGTTTGGAGGACAGTGATATCCTATTATCATATCTCCAGCTTCGAATAAAAATGATATAATTCTGCTTTTGCCCAAAAAATGACTTTTTTATATGTAGGAATACACGCGAAAGTTTCTTCAGACGACTTTAGTCGTCCCTTCAGCCCAATCGAACAATGCATGCGAATAAAACATGTAGTGATTACGCGCGTAAATAAGTAAGTCAACAGTAAATAAATAATCCATAGGAGTATGCAACTGGGATGGGCAGCATTTGGAAAACTTAAGTAGATTTTAATAGCAACATTTTTAAATTAAGGCGTTTAACAAATTCATTTTCCTGGTATTAACTTATGCTGCATAGATGTGGAATCTAAAAGCAGGTCTTACCCATAAAATAAAGGTCACCTATCGTGATTCAATAAATTCTGCTCTATCCAAAAACCAACAGGTTAACCGCAATTTTGTTCAAAATCCACAAACGGTTGATAAATAATAATTATAGTATACGAGTATTATTAATCAATTTTAGTTGAAGACGAAAGTAGCTCAGTGAAAAATAACGTCTTTTTAAGTAAAGCTTAAATATTTTGGGTTTGTAGCTTAGACTGAGAAGTTAAGCGTCTTAAAAATAATTTAATAACTTCGTTAACACAAAAAATAACTTTAAAAAGTTTTAGAACGTGGGATTTAACCTTGGACCAGTGACGGATAAAGGTTACAATATCACAAGATCTAATTTCAACGACAGTAATTGAAATTCTAGTTTTAACAATATAAAAATAATAATGGTTTACATATATAAGAACAAATAATTAGTAAATTAAATCAATCACCCGAATTCTACATGAAGAAGCGAAGTACAATAGTCAAATTAATTTAAGACTCGAGTTTCATCATGTAATTTTGAGTAAATATTCATTTTTTTAAATACATGAATTTATTAATTTATTAACCCTTTCGAATCGGTTGTCGATATATGCCGTCTAAGATTCCTCTACCGTTGACATACCTATCATTTATCAACCTAGATGTATTCTTTATAAGAATCTGAAAAGCATGTAAATAAATATCGTTAGGTTTCATCACTGGAGCGATTTTTCTGTAAACCACATGTGCCAATGCCACCACATGGATGGAGTTACATAATGAACGTTTGTTAAATATGATAGTTTTTTATGCATCATCTGATAGCTAAAGGATAGAAGAACCAATGTGATATATGAAAATAGTATTTTTATTATAAGTATTTTTTTACACGTATAATTGTGAAAAATCATGAGTTCAATATCTTTCCATATACGTTCCATATTTCTCAAATATTAACATCACAAATGGCCGCTACTCAGCCCGGAGGTCCACTTGGGATTATACATGCATGTCGATGACTTTCAGGACTGGAGGATTAGGTGAGTTTATATTGATAAACGTATAGAAACTATTTCAAGAGACGGTTTGCTTTAGAGTATTTTGAGACGAGACAGTCGCGAAATATCCGATTATCATATAAGGCCACTTTGCAAGAGTCTGTCTCTCTAGAAATATTGAAAGCGATTAGGTTAAATGAATCACTGGTGATGACAGTCAGGGGGATAACTATGAAGGATTACGATCACTTAATTAACGATAATAATTGTAGCGTTTTAGCTACAAGAGAGTATTTATAAATTATGCGTCTAAATATGGAAAGCCATGGCATTCATTTTAATCTCCATTTGGAATATTAATTAACAGTAGGAGTTTTTCTAAACAGTTTTCATACACTTCAAGTATCTTTCATCGACTTAAGTTTCGGACAGACTGTACACTCCAGTGCTTGGAAACGTCGGGTTCATTATTTGATATTGTTGATGATTAACAAACATCCAAATATGCCTGGTTCGGGGCCTGTTGTCAGTTGGAGGTCATTGGGAAACATACAGGTACATGAAAAGTTATGGGCAGTGTTAGCTGACATAACTGTGTGACGGCAATTTGTTGTGTGAGTGTTTTACAGATATAGAACGAATAAAGATGAAAGTACTAGTTTATTTTTGTCACTTGTCTAGTTTTAACTAAAAGAGTTTTAAAAATATGTACATTTTCCTCATAAAAATATTTGACGTTTCTTAAAAAAATGAACGAGATAAAATACCACATTTATTTTAAAATATGTATTTGTAATAGCAAAACGAGGAAATATGCAGAAGAACTCAAGTAGTGGATGCTACCCAACGAATAGGCACACTCAAGTGGCAATGGGCAGGACATATCTGTCGAAGAGACGACGGTCGATGGGGAAGAAAAGTACTGGAATGGCGCCCATGAACTGGCAAACGAAGCATTGGCCGACCCCCTACAAGATGGACTGACGATATAAGAAGAATAGCGGGAGTGACCTGGATGCGGAAGGCGGAGGATCGAAGAGGATGGAGACTCATGCGGGAGGCCTATGTTCAACACTGGACGGACACAGGCTGATGATGATGAATAGCAAATATGTAAAAAAAAAAACATAATTTTCATAAAGTTTTATATCTGAATGCTAAAAAGATAACATGTGTACAAATATCTGAATATGTGATTTGACAACTGGTAAACATAAAAAGATTTCTATCTTAGTCAATTAAAAGGTAATTAACAAATGTCATTAAATATTTTTTATGAGATATTATTCCTATAGCAGCGTTTTTTTCAATATTTGCATAATAAAATATATTTGAAAAACACCCAAATGGCACCCAACACACTAAACTGGAGTAACAAATAAAGTTGTAATCATTACTTAAATATACATATACTAAACATAAAATTCTTTTTTCAACGCGTCAATCCAAGCACAAAAATAACGGCAGAAGCGGGATGCGAACCGCGGACCTTGGAAACCAACTATGCCCAGGTATTCATACCGCTCGGCGAATCACGCCATTGCTATGCCCATACTGACCTGCGATGAAACTAGTATTTATATCATTGTTATTATCGTACGACAGATGTCGCCATAGTATATATTCAAAGTATGTATATTTTTATTATTATTCTATCAGTATTCATTTATTCACAAGCTTAATATTATTACTTTCCGGCAGTCTATTTATTTTAGTAAGTACCACTCGGGTCTCGAACCAAACTATAGACTGAATGGATGTGAAACGACTACTTATAGTTCCGACTCGGACTTTATAACCAATCATTTACCTGTGTTACTGATGGATAATTTTTACCTTTTTGATATTGTCTCAAGGAGACATTATTAATTAATTTTTTAATTTTTATTAGAATATTATTTTATTATTTCAATATTCTAATCTACTTTTATAGATCATTGACTATATTACAATATTATTATTACTTAAATATACATATACTAAACATAAAATTCTTTTTTCAACGCGTCAATCCAAGCACAAAAATAACGTAAAAATATACATACTTTGAATATATACTATGGCGACATCTGTCGTACGATAATAACAATGATATAAATACTAGTTTCATCGCAGGTCAGTCTGGGCATAGCAATGGCGTGATTCGCCGAGCGGTATGAATACCTGGGCATAGTTGGTTTCCAAGGTCCGCGGTTCGCATCCCGCTTCTGCCGTTATTTTTGTGCTTGGATTGACGCGTTGAAAAAAGAATTTTATGTTTAGTATATGTATATTTAAGTAATAATAATATTGTAATATAGTCAATGATCTATAAAAGTAGATTAGAATATTGAAATAATAAAATAATATTCTAATAAAAATTAAAAAATTAATTAAAGTTGTAATCGCTCAAACGCTCTAAAATCTATCGAAAAATCAAGTCTATAGAGTAAAATCAACACTATTGAAGTCGAAAGTGAAGTAAAAAAAAAATCAACAAAATCTTCAAGTAAAATACTCATTTTCAGAAAATTTAAGTGAAATTGTCGCGTTTTTCAGCGCGGCGGATGATTCACCAGGCTTGCCTACCGAGCAACGCCTGACAGTTTCCGCTAATTTTCTGCGTAAACGGTTCCCCACTCCCACTAGAGATTGCTCGACACTCTCTCCGCCAAATGCCACTTTTTATGTCATATTCGCCCTAAGACGTTGCCTCTTTATTTTTTCAAACCGATCCGATTTTCCCAGATTCCTTTTTTTCTCTCTCTCTCTCTCTGTTACCATTTCTTTTCATTCAGTCATTTGATTCTCGGTGAAGCCATTAAGGCGAGATGGAAAAGTGCGGGATCGGGTGTTGAAGATTCACGCTAGATGGCGCGATCGAACGTCTAGGGAGTTTTTTTTTTATTTTACGAAAATTATTTTAAAAATCTACGACTTTGGATACTATGTCAACACACTCAAACAAAATGCAAGTTTGTCGAGTGCCAAAACGTTTAATTTGTTAAGTTAAGTAATCATCACGTTATATACTCATAAATTCAATAAATAATTATAAAACCTTGGAACAACGGACAGTGATCCACAGACTAACACAGGTCTACAAAAATATTCCTTTTTTTAATATTTAATTAATTGCATGGTAATACTTTTTTTGAATATCCGGTTGTATTTTTAACTCAAACTAAACAAATCAGTTTCAGTTTTGTTGAAGAAATTTAACATGATGGTCTTTCAGATTGACGAGATACCGAGGTTTTAGAAAAAAATACTGTTTTAATTTATATTTGACTGCGGAAACCGATACCTTGATTAATCTTTTGACAATGGCGCTTTTTATGTGGAATTCTTAACCGATTTTTCGAATATTAACATACGTAGATTGTAATATATTTTACACTGAACAAATATTAATGTTGTAACTTGTCATTTTTTGACTGAAACAAATAACGCAAACAGAATATTTTGAACATAGAAACAGCAGAATGAGGCTAAAAAATCCGTGTAAAACTTATGATATATAAGCGGCGAAGAGTTAAGCATAAGTTCACTGTAATTTGCAGTACAACTCAACAGATCGAAGATGTATTGTAGTTTAGTGTATGGTGAGAATACAAGGAGTGATTTTTAATTAATATTTGATTAAGCCGACGCTCCCACTAAGTACCAGTGAATAATGAATGATGTTTGATTCGCTATTCACATGATTGCAGTACTGAACAACATAGTATGGATTTGTTAAGCAACCGGAAGTGTTTTGGTTTATCTCACCTATCAAGTCGGTTACGCGCCTGAAGGAACTGTAAATAATTGAGAGCCCTTTAGGCGTTTCTCAAACCATTGTGGTGTACCGGCACAGTAATACAACAAGCCTTTGTGGTAAATAAATGCCATTGCGGTAAATAATCCTTATCCAGAATGGCACTATATATATCTATCTTCAGTATATATAAAGAAAGTCGTGTTAGTTATACCATTTATCACTCAAGAACGGCTGGACCGATTTTTATTATCTTTCTTTTGTGGGATTCGTCTCGATCCCGAATAGAAAAATAACTATCAAACATCGAAAAAAAACCACTAATTTTTTCATGCATTTTGTATTAAAATGCTTTTTAGATTCATGCTAGTTTCAGTAGAGAGGAATTAACATAGGCTTAGAATGAGGCAAAGGATAATGGCCGTATTCAGAATTTTATGGCGGAACTTTTTGGCGACCGTAATCTCTAGTTTTGTTGGAATCGAATACGGAAGAAACCGAAGAAGACATAAAAGCTCGTTGAGGATGCTTTCCTGTAAAGATGGTCCAATCGGAAGCTTTCTATGGCGGGGTAATAACAGACACGGAAAGTTACTTTGGACTGAAACATTCTTCGGATGATTTATCTACTACAGCGAAGGGCGGAACACGTAGAGTGATCCAGTGCCGGGAAGAAAAACTCATCAAGCTTGAAATATCTGTCAATTATAAATAATATATAAAAAAAAAATTTTTGTTCGTATTTTATGTTCAGTCATAGCGTTCATCGAATTGCGATAAAACTTTGTCAAATTATTGCGTGTAGTTGTGCAAAGGTCATGCAATAGTATAATTAACTTCAGTAAGTAAGTCTTTTATATAAAAAAATATGTTCGTAAGTTTATTAATTTTGTAAATTTATTGCTTATATTTGCACGAAGTTTGACAAATTCAAAATCATTGCATAAAAATGCTATAAAAGTATTTTTTTTTGTTTTTCAGCTAAAGACAGCAAAACTCGATCGTCATGAATTTTCAATCACGTATTTCAGACATTCATGTGGATAAAAATGCATAGTACGTTTTCAACTTGATGGTGTAATTTCTGCCGCATAGCAATGCGTGGAAAGGTAACGTTAGTAGGAAATAAAATTATTTCAATGATTTTAAAGTTCTAAGTAAATATAGTTCTTTTGCTGGCCCTTGACCTAAAAACAATTGACAGTTCTCTTTTGAAACAATAAATATTTGAACAAAAGAATATCCATACTATAACTGTCATCTTTCTCTACTAGAGCGCCAAGATTACAGGTAAAAATAATGCATTACAATTAGTTTGTTTAAGGCCATATTTAATGGCCGGGGTAAATGGACGGATAAAAATGAAACAAAAAGCTACAATTATTTAAAATTAAAGACACCGATCATACACGAAATAGCTAAAAAAATATATTAGCGATTTCGCAGTGAGCTGAGTGTATTTTATTAATGTTGATGAACTTAAGAATTACATTTACTGTGTTTTATTTGAGGTCTGTCACACTAGCACTTTGACTGAAACAGCCCTTTAGATTCGATTCGGCTAAGTGACGCTGAAGAAGAGATTGAACTCATTGCGTATTAACTATTAAGATTTCAGGTGTGTCAAAATGCCTAAATATCTATTTAACTCCCCGTTTTAACGCTTGAACCTCATTTAAATCGAAAGTAAGCGTAAATAATGGTTAAATAATATTATTTATCTTCTAATCAAATTGTCCAATGTTATCTACCTTATATATGTTAATAAAATATAAACATAAATAATAAACAAAAATAAAGAAATTAAAAACAAATTGACTGTAGAAAGAAAAACTGTGTTTAAATAATATTGCAACAATTTTATGAAAAAGTTGGTGAAATTGAAAAAATCTTTAATCAAACGACAAATAAAGATATCTTAAGCCGACTACTAAAATTTATGTTTCACTTTATTAGTTTCCTGTATAATAATGAAAAATCGTTGAAGTAAAATTGTAGTAAAAACCAGAACGAAAATGAAAAAAAATAAAAGGTAATTTTATGAATAAATTTATTTAAAAAAAGTGCTTTCGCGCGCGATTTTTAAGAAAGATTGAAAAATCATTTTGATATAGTAATAAAAAATACTTTTTTTTCTTGGATTAGGCTTTAAGTGTAACTCAATAAACGTTTAAAATTAAATTAGTCTCGAGGGCGACAAGTAGATAAGATTCTTTACAAAATCTTCATAACAAAAATGAAATAAAAAAGTTCCAAGCAATAAAATTGATAGATGTTGTAAACCTGTCCAAGGACGCAAATAAAAATGATTGCTCGAAAGAGCGACAATGGAAAAATTTCGTTTCAATAAATTTATATTAGTGCTTTACTTAAGCTTTTATAAGGCCTTTTTAATAAGACTTGTTTTAAGCACTCAGCGTGTAATTAGATCGTTGGTAAGTATGTATACAAAATAACTAGTGTGTATTTGTAGTTTAAAATTACATATACCGTCGATATCCGCAGAAGAACTCAAGTAGTGGATGCTACTCAACGAATAGGCACACTCAAGTGGCAATGGGCAGGAAATATCTGTCGAAGAAAGGAGGGTCGATGGGGAAGAAAAGTGTTGGAGTGGCGGCCAAGAACTGGCAATCGAAGCATTGACCGACCCCCTGCAAGATGGACTCTCGAAATAAGGAGAATAGCAGGTGTGACCTGGATGCGGAAGGCGAAGGATCGAATAGAATGGAGACTCATACGGGAGGCTTACGTATTTATATTTTTGATGACCAATGATGACAATCGGTGAACCTCTGAAAAAATCTGAAAAGGACCACAGCGCCGATTGGATCGACGATCTTTCAATGATGTATATAAAAAGCAAATGACATTGTATTTACATCAAACAAAAAACAGCTACAAGAGTAATCTTTTGTTAAAAAAAAACGTGCAAAACGATTTGGGATTTTTCGCATGTACCACTGAAAAATGGCAGGTCTCGAAAGGAGGTATACAAAAATTAAGCACGAGCATGGCAAAGATGAAAGAAAAAATGCAGTTTTTTTCATCTATTTGTTTTCAGCAAATTATTATACAGTTGCATCTAAGTGTATGCGCGTATTTTATCACGTTTTTTTCAGTTTTCAGCGACAGATACGAGTGCTCTCAGCGCGGTCCTCTCAAAGAAACGAACAACCCCAGAGGCCACAAAGGACCACTCCCCGCGAAGGGGAATCTTTTATGCGGGACGTGTAGGACTGAAAGGTGAAGCGCAGGGGCAAGAGTGGTATCATTAAGGGTGTAACAGTTTATAAAAACTACCACTAGCAGTGTTTTTTTTTCAGCGGGCGAGTGTCTTAAATTACGTACTACTGTTTTTTTTTTATAAAAAACACAATAAAATACATAATAAAATACATACATACTTTTGTTTTGTATAGCAGTATATATAAGACGAATGCATTATTCACAGCTATAATGATACTTTCGATGTTTTTTTTTTTTAAAATATGAGTAAGAACATGTAAAAACATTCTCAAATTGGTATTGTCTATAAGAGAAGATATTGGTAATGTTATCATACGTCAACTATGTAGGGATGAATAGAAAGTATTTCACAGGTCTGACTTTAAGTTTTTATAAAATTGAATTTATGATTAGAAGAAACATTAGGCTTAAATAACTTCTAAGGTTTTGACGGCCAGATTTGGTATGGTGCCTTTTGGATTTAGCCGTGTGCGGCTAGGAGTCTTCTTCAGAGTTGACGTTTCAGGTTTGACGACACAAAGTCGTCAACCCTGAATAAGATCTCTGCAATGGCGGTCGTAATATTGAATCTAAGCAATTTGCCACACACGGCTAAACCCAAAAGCCACAATATCATTAATAAGCTTCATAAAATTATTGATAATCAGAATAAAATAAATGATTGGAATAATAATTAAAAACATTTTTGTTAGGTTGGATTGGGTAAGGTTTATGTCACATGAAATTGGTCAAAAATGACGCTAATTCAATTTAAAATTCTGACTAAATATTATTTATTCTGATCTCTGTATATATACCGATATATTATTATCATTTAAAATAAATTCAGACGAATATAAGTGCTAACAAATTTAATCAAAATTCAGACCGGAAAAATACCATTTACAAATTTTTGTGTTGTATGCTTGGCATATATTTTCAATAATCTTTTATTGAGAGGTTTACAAATCACAACTCACTTGAGATGCCAAAAGACATTCAACTGGAAGTTTAAAATAATATCTGGAGTGTGTTTAAAAGTTTGTACGAGTGAGTCGCTAGAAAATGTTATTCTTTCGATCGTGAAGTCTTTATTGATTTCAAATATCGACGCCAGAGCCATCAGCATCTACGGTTAGCTAAATACATTTCACACTCGTATCTGGGCCTCGCAACTCCACAAACGTTAGATATTTCCGGTGACGTAACCGAGGACTATGGTCGAGAAGTTAAAGCACTCGACTACTATGTAAAACATCACGAGTTCGATCCCTGAAGGTTTAAAAAATGATATTTATTGACTTCAAATTAAATAGATAAGTATTTCATACTTTGTTAAAACATGGATTACACTGACAATTGCTAAGCTTGCTGAAAGATTGCAGTTTTGCAATTAATGAAGGCTATATCAGTTTCAACGTAAATAAGCGTTCTTGTATAAGCAAACAGGTTGGAACTGATGAAGCCTTTATTGATGGCGATACTGGAGTCTTTCAGTAAGGGAACCAGTGCTCAGTGAAATTCAATTCAAAACAAGGTATGAAATATTTGTCTATTTTACTCTTTATTTTACTTTTAAACTTATCTTATTTATGTGTTTGCATTAACAAAATCATAGTATGGTGAATGCTACTGCTGCTACTATGGATCCAGACAGCATAGGTGAAAAAGAGGTAGAGGAGAACCACATCATCAGCGAGAAGAAGTATCTAAATCGTTTATCTTTACGAAGCTATTCCGAAAAACCCACTTCACATTGCGAGAAGATCTCGTGAAGAAATCGCAGATGTAAAAATGACGCTATTTTTTCGTGTATAATAAAGAGGCGAGTATGGGCGTTGATATTAAAGATATGTATATTTCATCGATCGCTCTGTTTGTTATTTCAATTGATTGACTGTTGGAATCAGAGTTTATTTAAAATCGAGTGCGAGAAGTGAGAGTGATGACAGGTGCTTTAGGTAAGTTTGTGTAATGTGATTTGTGATATCATTGCTGAGTGGAAACACGTTTGTTTTTATGATGCAAGCAAATCTTCTTATCGTGAATATAATCAGAAATATATGAAATGATTGAGAGGAACTGCTTGATTTTCAAAATGCCCAATGTGGTGATTCTTCGTTTAGTGGATGCTTCTTTCAGCACTTTTGATGAGACAACAGACTAGTCATCGATATTGATGGATCAGACTGTTTAACCAAATCGCCTCGGATGTTGATATATTTCACGTAAGAGAGGCCCAATTCAGACAAGAACTCGCAAGAGTTTTTTTGGATGGATAATTGGTTGGCTTCGTCTGTCTGATAAGCATAGGGACCTTCTGTTGCTTGTCTTTATTGCTTTGTTCATAGTACTTAATCATAAGTACCTATTTTTGTATATATTGTATATTTTTTTTATTATTTTTATTGTACTTCAGAAATGAATTGAGTTAACATAATTTGTAATTTTTCTGAAAGGCAAAATAAACAAAATTGAATTGCCAAGTACTAGGAGAAATCTTCACAAAATTCACATTATTTATTAATTTCACAGAACCGCAGTTCCAAGGTACAAAGAATAAGAAACAAGGAGTATACATAAATATACAAAACATACAAAAGAGAAAAAAAACATAAAAGAAGAAGAAGAAGACACGTGTCAAAGATCACAGAGATCTAGGAAAACAATACCATCGACAAAATAGGAAAAGGATGTAAGAAAACGATCGAGGTGTGCTGATAAGCCATTCAGGAGCGCCATTGCCGTTGTACTAAATTGAGTGCTCGAGCTCCACAAGTATCAACTGGCATCAAAAACAATTATCAATAATATTGAATAATTTTTAAAAATCTATATTTTAATATTAAGATTATCCTGGAAACTGTCATACATTATTATAAGATATTTCAAGTAATGATTGTTGTCGTGGTGAACTTAAAAATGTTTAAATAACTTTTTGACGGCCACATTTGGCATTGTGGCTTTTGGGTTTAGCCGCGTGTGACGAATTGTTTCGATCCAAAGTCGTTAATCCCGAAGAAGACTCCTACAGTGACAGTCGAAATATTAGATCGAAACAATTCGCTACACACGGCTAAGCTCAAAAGCCATAATACCTTAAATATTTTTTTTGAAATATATTAAAAATTTAAATGACGTATTTACTCGTGGGCGGTATTTACGTCTTTTAAGCCACTTTGGGAAATCTGTTTTAAAATTTAACTAAAAGCGTAACAATAAAAAGGTGCGACGGCCCAAATGCCAAACGTCGTAAACCTGTAATGAAATTTCACGCGTTAAGGTCGGATCGTCGCGAGAGAGCGAAAAAAA
The DNA here is from genome assembly GCA_022606575.1 of Glossosoma conforme. Lineage (NCBI taxonomy): Eukaryota > Metazoa > Arthropoda > Insecta > Trichoptera > Glossosomatidae > Glossosoma > Glossosoma conforme. The sequence goes on along the minus strand of JAGTXR010000075.1, from coordinate 994,467 downwards.
GAGCGATCCGCTAATAGATTTGGGGGCGTAAAATAAAAATAACGCGGGAACTGAAAAACGTCTGAAAAAAAACGGGCGCACAAAACACAGTTTGGCGATATAATGGTGTGTAGCGCTCATTGTTCTGAAACTGAAAAACGGCGACAGGAAATAGTTCAGATCAGCACAAAATGAACAGAATATATTAAAAATATTAATAATATTCAAATCTATGTCAAATATTAAAAGATATGTTTTCTTTTCAACTTAACACTAAGAGATACAAAGTGGGCTTGAAGATTTGAACAGCAGCAATATACTCATATGTTTTCATTCAACACGCAGTTTATTAAGACTCGACGTTGACCACTGCGTTAATGACCTCGACAGTTAATAAATGATTACATATTAACTGATTAATAAGCATAAAAGTAGATAAAATAATGTATTTTCAATAACATTAAGGTTATCAACTGACAATACTTGGTGAAACTGCATAATTATATATTTTTTCAAATAGAACACAAAAATGTAATATTATATAATGGCTTAATATAACCCATACCCCTTGATGAAGACCATCGTGGCGCATGATGTGACCAATCCATCGGGCTCGCCTCTCTGAGATGGTTCTTATTAGTTGCCTATCTTCCTTGATTATTCTGAGAACCTCATTGTTCGTGACGTGGTCTCTCCAAGAAATTCCGAGAATTCTTCTGTACGACCACATCTCAAAGGCCTCTAGTCTATTTTTATCACTTTCAGATAAGCACCATGTCTCACAGCCGTACATTAAGATGCTCCACACAAATGTTTTGGCAAGTTGCTTGCGGAGCCCTAAAGATATATTCCTTGACTCAAGAATTTTGGCTTTTTTATTGAAAGCTAGCCTTGCTTGATGTATTCGACTGTTGACTTCTCTTTTTGTTCTGCCATTCCAGGTGATCGTACTTCGAAGGTAAACAAATTATTTTGAATCTTTTAGGGGTACTCCTAGCATTGTGGAGGGGATGGTTGAGGGTAGAAACTGTAGAGGGCGCCCTAGACGGGAGCTTTGCAGCAAGTATTCGAGGACATGAATCGTAGCGCTTATGCTGAGCTGAAAAGGGTTGCGGAGGACCGAGAGGAATGGAGATCGAGATGCAAGATTCTGTTGCTGCAAACCAATCCACCGGATTAATACTACGAAGAAGACCCCTTGATTTTAAAATGTCTTTTTTAAATAGTTTTACCCGCAGACAAACAAAAATTGTAAATATGTGTACTCACATAGAAACTAATACTTATACATACATATATAAGGCACTGCCAGTTTTAAATTTAATCATTATTGAAGATGGTCTCCAGAAAGGCCGAAACATGTAATCGTTTAAAATGAATATTAATCAAAAATAAATATTTTTAATTTGTTAATTTTTTTATTAAAAATAATTTAAAGCGATAAAAAATGTCTCTCATCGTCTCTAAATATTTATAAAAAAATTTAACGTAATCCACATGAAAATTATTTAAAAGATCTAAATGAATGTTAGAAATATACTTTTAAGTTAATTTTAATTGAAAATAACTAATAGTTAGCTTTATTATTTCAGCCAATATTTAAACTAAACCATGTCAAATGAACCTGGTTTTAATCACATAACACAATCACTTAATAGTGGCACTGGACAGATTCTGAACCTCACACAACACATCGAAGATGGGTTTGAGAAGAGACAAATAACGGGAGCAGCCTTTGTAGACCTAACCGCTGCCTATGACACAGTCCACCACAAAACCCTTCTGCTTAAACTACAGAATATTACCCATGATGCGACTATTACTAATGTAATAGCAACTATGCTACAGAACCGTAGATTTTATGTTGATCATGAAGGTAAGCGTAGCAGATGGCGCACGAACAAAAATGGACTGCCTCAAGGAAGCGTGTTAGCGCCCTTACTCTTCAATGTCTACACAAACGACCAGCCAATACTGAACAACACCAGGTCCTTCATCTATGCAGATGACTTGGCGCTCACAGCACAAGGGGTCTCTTTCGAGGAAGTAGAAACCCAGCTTACTAACGCACTCACCACCCTCTCTTCGTACTACCACCAAAACCGACTACAGCCAAACCCAAGCAAGACCCAAGTCTGCGCCTTTCATCTTAATAACAGACTTGCCAAGAGAAAGCTGCACATTACCTGGAACGACTTGGTGTTAGAGCACTGCGACACACCTAAATACCTAGGGGTCAAGCTGGATAGGACCCTCACTTATCAGAAACACTGTCAGTCTGTTAAGCAAAAGGTGTCCACCAGAAACAACCTACTCCGAAAAGTGGCAGGTACGAAGTGGGGAGCCCAACCAAACCTGATCCGCACAAGTGCTCTAGCTCTCTGTTTCTCTGCTGGCGAGTATGCTGCGCCAGTATGGGCGAGGTCTGTCCATACCAAGAAAGTGGATATTGCTCTGAATGAAACGTGCCGGGTGGTTACGGGGTGCCTAAAACCTACCCCAATATCAAAGCTATATAAACTCTCGGGCATTGCCCCACCAAACATACGGCGAGAAGTTACTACCAAGAAGGAACTCACCAAAGCAACCCACGGCGCACTCCACCCTATGTTTGGGTACCAAAAGATAACTACACGGCTCAAATCAAGAAGAAGTTTCCTAGAGTCGACAACGGAACTGGAGATACCTGAGGCCACCCTGCGGCTGAACATGTGGAGAAGCGCAACTGAGGGGAATACTTGGATTGCCCCGAAAGAGGACCTAGCCCCTGGACATGACCAAGGGTGGAATATATGGAGGTCCCTTAACAGACTTCGGACCGGAGTATGCAAGACGAGGACACAAATGAGGGCCTGGCAGTTTTACAGCGGACCGACTGAACGTGACTGCGGCGTAGAGCAGACCCTGTCACACCTTCTGGAGTGTGCGCTGTGCCCGAGTGGCTGCACCCAGGAAGACCTGATGATGGCCAGAAGTAACGCCATCGACGTCGCCCACTTCTGGGCAGACAGGATCTGACCCTGTTGTTTCCGACACGATTATATATATCACTTAATTAAAAATAATGTGAAATAAAACTAAATATTAACAATTTGTTCATTTTCTTAACAAAAAATTAACTAACGTCTTTATAACGATGAAATTTCACCAATAAATGACAGTCTTTCAGACCTTTACGTTTCTACAAAATAAAGTTTATATAAAAAATCCATATTTTAAAAAAAGCGTTCAATTTTAAAGCATTTTTTTCTATGATGGAAGGAAAAAAAATCTTTTAAGACGCCCAATAAGGATAAAGCTCATTCCTATATAAAATAAAAAAGTTTATTTTAACTCTGTATTTGATTCCGTTCGATGAGACCGGAACAGCAAACATTTGAAAAAGTGTGCGAAAAAGTTCGATAAGGGTGTTATTGGCGCCATTAGAGTGTTTCGATTTCCTCGTGGCAGACAGCGCCCCTTTATTCTCCCTCACTCCAAACCAGTGTTTACAAAACTTCTTTACCTCTTTGAAACATCGAAAAAGTTCATCAGAACCATTAACATTCCATATTCGTTCCCCTTCTGGAGAATTAAAGTCGTAAACTGCAGCTACATAGCTCTGACAGCCATCACAATCCTCGCTTCATCTCGTGCCAGCCTTGTTTCCTAGAGCTCCACCGAGTACATTATTTGTACAGTTTTAGACGGCCTTCCAAGACAGTGAGAATGAAGAGCTAAATAAAAGGCATCCATACTTTAAAATGCTCTTCTGCAGTATCTAAAGAATATGTGTAAATCAGCTCCACTTCCGTCTCTCGACCGACTAAAGCATGAAAAGATGACGAGCCAGTTTACTACCTAACCTAATCTTATCTAACCTAAGATTGTACACAAGCATTTGTTTTCAAAACGAATGAAAATGCTTCATTTTATATGAACTCTTGTAAAAGGTTCACTTTGTTTTCTTCCCTATTTAATGCCCTACTATTTTATGCTTACGAAATTTCGAGTTAATACTAGTAAATTATAGCACACTAATATCTAACCTTCTATAATTTGAAGAAACATTAAAAAAACTCACTTTTTTTCTCATAATTTTGCGTGTATTTACGTTTACAAAATTGAAAGAATTTTTCAAACAGTTTGGTCGGAACTGCTCTAAGTCTTTGACGCTGTTTCAGCGTTGGGCTTTTCGGAGCGTTTTTACGCAGAATTTCAGGAATCGCTCTTCTTATTTAGCGTGCGGAAAAGTGGTTTATTTCGCCGACTCTCGATACTTGATTGACATTGATAGTTTAAAAAAAGAGTGTTGTTTCGCTACGAGAGGAAAAGAGAATTGGGGCGAAATTGCGGAAGCCTTTGTGAGAATTGAAGTGTGTTTACGTTAGGTTTATAGTTTACGAGTATTGGCACTGCGTGAAAAACTTTTACGAATAGTGAGTGTGTATTTAGCACCATTAATTATCCGATCAAAAATATTGATTTTATTATTTTGATAAAATGTAAACACTGTAATTGACTAACTCGTCGCATGTGCTTAAGATCCATAAACGGTTGGTACAAATGCTAACGAAGCTAAGTCATTTTGCATTGCTTTTGGAACACTATTACTATCATTTGTCTTTTTCATACGATCTGGAATTCATCAAGAAGAGAATAAATGTACTCTTGGAGTATCATAGAGTCTACTAGACGATTGAAAATATTCATATAATTTGAAAAATATCATTGCTAATCAAAATTTGAACGAAAAATAGAATTCAAAATAAGAACGCAAAAGTCAACTCTAGATTATTATCTAACTAACTAAAACTAAGTTTATTTTTTATAAATTTGATTATTTAGTTTGAGATCTATTTTTGTTGTTGTTTGTAAGCAGAAACTGCTCTTTAGTGCGGAATTGGAATATGTATTTGTTTTCTACACTGCCATCGTAAGAAAACAAAGTAAATTACATAATTAATTATAAATATTTATTTATTTATTTACCTTGTTTTCACATGGATCACGTAACAAAAGTTCTCTATTAGGAGACTGCAGTTTCGACTAACTCGTAGTCTTTCTCAATCCTTCTCTAGTTAAGAGATAACTGAGCTGCGTTGTACTTGTAAGTGGTGTAACACATTTTTGTAGGGGGAGGGGGTGGGGGTGTGTCTAACATGAAAGGAGAGGGAGGTAGGTAGTGTTGCAAGGATGAAGGAAGAGATAAATACATAAAAGTGGTTTAGGTATAAATTTATTTTTATTTTTTATTTTTAATATTATTCTTATATGTCGTATATATAATTTTTATACTTATTTATTTATTTAACGGAAACAATTTTAAAATTGGTGAATTAATTAAGGTATTTAGTTGGTTATTAATTATATCTTCTTTCTTATTAATGGCTTTATAAATTTCTAAGTATTCTAAATTATTTAATTTAACGGATTTATTTTCTACATGTAATATGTTTAATACTTTTTCTAAGTTGTACGAATGATTATTTTCTATAAGGTGGTTTGCGAATTCAGAAAAATTAGTGCTTTTAGGCACCTTAAATGCTCTTTAATTCTAATATTAAAATTTCTTGACGTTCTACCAATATAAAAAGATTCACAATCTTGGCAATTTAATTTATATATTCCAGAATTATTGCGTTTATCATTAGTATCTTTATTATTTATAAGGTGGTATCCTAGTTTATTATCTGTATAAAACGCTGGCTTTATCTCATTTGGGAGTAATTTAATTATTTTAGGGGTAAAGTTATTAACGTGTAGAATTCGTCTCCACATTCTATCGTCTTTAATATTTTCTTTAGGATACAAGTATTTATATGTTATGTTTTGACGTTTTTTATTATTCAAGATACTGTCTATTAATTGGCTATGATAGCCGTTGTTTTGTGCGATATTTTTAATTGTATTTAATTCTATATCAAAGTTTGTTTGTGATAATGGTATTGAAATTAATCTATGTATCATTGCATGGAAAGCAGCGTTTTATACAGATAATAAACTAGGATACCACCTTATAAATAATAAAGATACTAATGATAAACGCAATAATTCTGGAATATATAAATTAAATTGCCAAGATTGTGAATCTTTTTATATTGGTAGAACGTCAAGAAATTTTAATATTAGAATTAAAGAGCATTTAAGGTGCCTAAAAAGCACTAATTTTTCTGAATTCGCAAACCACCTTATAGAAAATAATCATTCGTACAACTTAGAAAAAGTATTAAACATATTACATGTAGAAAATAAAACCGTTAAATTAAATAATTTAGAATACTTAGAAATTTATAAAGCCATTAATAAGAAAGAAGATATAATTAATAACCAACTAAATACCTTAATTAATTCACCAATTTTAAAATTGTTTCCGTTAAATAAATAAATAAGTATAAAAATTATATATACGACATATAAGAATAATATTAAAAATAAAAAATAAAAATAAATTTATACCTAAACCACTTTTATGTATTTATCTCTTCCTTCATCCTTGCAACACTACCTACCTCCCTCTCCTTTCATCTTAGACACACCCCCACCCCCTCCCCTACAAAAATGTGTTACACCACTTACAAGTACAACGCAGCTCAGTTATCTCTTAACTAGAGAAGGATTGAGAAAGACTACGAGTTAGTCGAAACTGCAGTCTCCTAATAGAGAACTTTTGTTACGTGATCCAAGTGAAAACAAGGTAAATAAATAAATAAATATTTATAATTTATTATGGATCTCAAAGTGAATGCTCAAAACATTGAAAATATTACATAATTAATGTTTGAAATCTTTTTCCTTTTGAAATCAATTAAATATAACATAACCCCGAGTATGTACTTAAATAATTGATTGTCACAATTAAGTAATGCCTTGTATTTACTCTATGTGGCTTTAAGTATTTTTAAATCTAATATGATAATAATAATATAATAATAATAATAAAATTTATTTATTTAGCCACTAGTGTCATAATCAAAATTTTACATACAATAATTCCAAGCAAATACAGAAAATATCAAAATTTAAATTAAACAGAAAAAAAGAAAATATAAATAAAACATAAATTTACAAGAATACGCCTAACAAATGAATTAATTACGAAGAAAGTAATAAAACTCATGTAAGATAAATACGTTTCTTACAGATCACTAATATAATATAAGAAAGCAATGCCATCGACAAGTAATTTATATATAATCCTGATTCTAGTTTTATTCGTTGTATCAATCCGGTAGATTGTTTTTGCAGAAACAAAATCTTGCATCTCGATCTCCACTCCACTTGATCCTCTGCAATCCTTTTTAGCTTAGCATAAGAGCTACAACTCATGTCCTCGAAAACTTGCTGCAAATACTCCCGCTTAGGGCGTCCTCTGCAGTTTCTACCCTCAACCATGTCATGAAGAAGCCATCGTGGCGCATGATGTGACAGATTCATCGGACTCGCCACTTTCAGATGGTTATTATTACTAGGTGCCTATCTTCATTGATTATGCTGAGAGCCTCATAGTTCGTGACGTGATCTTTCCAGGAAATTCCGAGACTTCTTCTGTATGACCACATCTCAAAGGCTTCTATCTGCGTTCATAGGTTCTAGTAAATGTAATTTATTTAGTTGAATACTCATTGATTGTATTTTTCTCTCTAGAATATGAAAAAAGTGAATATTTGAGTGTATGTATAATATATTTAATATTACTACCAAAATTTGGCAAAAGTTGATAAAGCTTAAAAATTAAGATGTTTCACTAAATCAAGCACTTTCAGCAGTCAGTTTTCAGGCTAGCTCGCATTTATAATGAATTCCCCTAGCGTCATAGAAAACGTTTGCCTGAAGGAAATATTTCAGCGTGATTCATATCGCCCTATTGGGAGGTAGTTTCTCTTGCAAAATTTACCAGTTTTATGTCCGAAAAGTTCCCGAGCACTTTTGCAGTTGATTTTAGCTCCAAAGAAGGGAAAGAACACATTTACTTTATTTTATTTAAATACATACAAGAGAACACTGATAGATGGTGAGGGAAATATTTTACTTGTGAACGACGCTCACCAAATGGAAGATGGTTAAGCAGTGTTGATTTAATTAGATATTAGAGCTCGAAATATATGAACCGTCAAAAAGGTTCTTGCCTGGGTAACTTCCGAATGACCCCTGCAATGACGGTCAAAGTATCGGAGAAAAGAAGAAATTTTCCACACACGGCTCTACCTACAAACCACAATTCTAAATCTACCTGTGAAATCCTATGAAATTATTTGGGTGACTTCCGTTTACAGTATTCACATAAATAATTAATGAACATTTTTTTTATTGCAAATGCCAAACTATATTAGTCTTCTGCAACCCCCCCCCCCCGTTTTATTATTATTATTTAATTTACTCGTATTTGCATTTACAGTAATACGATCAAATTAATAAAAAGAAACCAGTTTTTTGAGTGCGATTATTAAACCAGAGAAAAATTTACGGTCGAATAAAGAATTCGAAACACTGATAGTGTACCTATATTTTATTTATTGTACTCGACGCTGAAACTTTTTTCCGCTTACCGAGTCAAGAATTAATAACTATTTTGTACAATACATTATACGGTTTTCACCACTGAAGTTGGGCAACATTGCGAGCGGATCTAAGCATGGATGGGCTAATAATCAGTTTTTCTTAAAATACATATACGATTCACAAATCATCCAAAAAATATGCCTAAGATACTACAAGTTAGCCTCTTCAAACCTTCTGACTTCTGCCTTGGAAGTTATAAGGAACCATAAATGTTAACAAGTGGACCTTCAAGTGCATGTCATGAGACGAGTAATGTATGCGTTTTGTCTACTTTTTCGTCCCGTATTAATGTCTGGATGGGACATATTACAAAAGATGCTGGAAAAAAAACATTTTCAAAGTGGCTGAAAGCCTTCCCGAGACTCAACTAATGCAGCGTAACAAACTGACCCCAGACTGGTTAAGGACGAGGAATTGGTGATAGCAGCTGCTAGAACTGAGTGACGGCTATTTGTGTTGACCATATATGTTCATAATATGGTGGAAAGAAAATCCACGAACGCTCGTATTCTCCATAATCCAGTGATTTAACATTTGACTATAATCTATTGCAGTTGATTCAAGCTTTGGCGGTGGGATGGCAATAGCGGTATACCTATACAGAATGCAATTTCTCGAGTAGTTTTCAGAAGTGTTCCCTTTATTAAAAATATGAATTTCAGCAAAAGTTTCACAGTTAAGTTTGCCGCCGTAAAAATATTGCATCCGGGCCAACGTCTCAAAAAAGAAACGAGACTTGTTGAATTTATTTGAATTGAATTGGGCACAAATTAGTTTTGTAGCGATTGAATATAGTCGGGATTAATTTGAAATTTACATAATTCCATAAAACATTTTGCAGATACTTTTTTCTTGCAAGAATCTCTAAAATATTCTTATATTTTTACCTGCATATTGTTAACCTTATTTTAGATATAAATTATTCATCAAATTTATAATCTGATGATGTCTACCATAATGTTTTTTTACGTAAACACATACAGGAGAAAACTGACTTCAAAAATTGCACTACTATATTTTATGACGCATTATGACATTTTACACAGCGCTGCATGTTAGATGTTGATCCCTTAACGTCATAGACTACAGCTCGACATGCACGCAACATCTTTTTATAACATGGATTCACTATGAATAGCTGGTGTTCACTACGAATGGGTGGTGCTCATGAAACGATTTTCGTCTATAATTTGTCAATTTTAATTAATAGTCTGTGACTGACATTTTATGAGTGAAGAATAAAATTCACACTAACCATATTTGTGGAGCTAAGAAATTGTTTTTTTTTATTATCATTGGGGATCGAATCTCGAAATCGATCTTCAGTTTGGTAAGTAAACGATTTACAAGCAAGCCATACCTACTGGCTATAAATTAACCTAACAGGCGGTCCAACCCAAAATTAACACTATATAAAGGATGGTTATATGAAAAACTGTCTAAAACAAAAATCCCTATAAAAGTGAACGCTGTAGAAGGGTTGACTGTAATTGTGCACTAACATGGTTAGAGGTAAGGTTAGATTAATCCCAAAGGAACAAGAGGAACATTAATATCCCGCAATATGTTCTTGCATATATAATTCAAACGGAGAGCAGGGCCGGAATTAGAGAATTGTAGATTGGCCGCGAGTGAATCAGCCGGCCCGCAGGACCGCACATTAAACACCCCTGGAGCGTGGAACTTTACAGGGCGAAGCAGACGATCCTAGATACAGCCCTGGTTGTGGTCAGCTAAATTGTAGTATTATAGAAAAAAGGGCATCGCATCACATGTATAATAATACTGCCGGGGTATGGTTTAGTGGTAAAGCGTTTGATTACCAAGCCAAAGATCGTGGGCTCGATCCCCGACAGAGATTAAAAAATTTTTTTAATCAATATCTAAGGTCTATAAATACCTTCGGTTTGCCTTAATTTGATAATTAATCCGTAAAATGACAGTCACAACCTGTTAATTAAAATTGGTGGTAGATGAAAGTTGTCCGGTGAACACCACCCATTCATAGTGAATTTCTGTATACAATAAATGGATGATGCGTGAACGTAGGGTTGTAGTCTATGATGTTTGCGGATCAACAATCCGCAGCGTCGTAATCGTCAAATCGACACATGAGATTTCTGCATCACTATCACCATCTGTCAGTATTCTTTTGTATGTGATTACGTAAAACTTACATAAAAAAGATCTTCATAAAGAAAAATATAAATTTACTCGTATTATTTAATATTATATAATATTTGAGAGCATCGAAATTGAGCTAATTGTAAGCGTGGTAATCGTAAGATCACCGAAATTAAATTAACATTGATCACGGGTCAAAAGTTGGATATGTTACCACCATTTATTTGTTTATTCATGTTTAAAAAATATATGGTTTGCAACTCATTAATCTTCCTAATGATTGTTATTTTTTTATGTATCAACTGATAACATTACACCATAATATATATTTATCTCTGTATTTATAGTCTTAAAAATACTAACAAATAGTTTAAGTATTTATAATTTTAGAATTAATTTGAATTAAAAAATTAATAAATTAAAAATATTTAGTTTTGATTCACAATTTATTTTAATGATTACATGTTTTGGCCTTCCTGAATCATTAAAATAAATTGTGAATAAAAACTAAATATTTTGAATTTATTAATTTTTTAATTAAAATTAATTCTAAAATTATATTTATGCAGTTTCACCAAGTATTGTCAGTTGATAACCTTAAAATTTAAGTATTATTTTGCAAAAGAAGAGTCAAAAAGAGTAAATCGCGTCAAAATCAATACTGAACCGAATGTTTAAAATATAATGAATAATGTTTTTAATTCTAGTTATATAAAATTCCATTATTAAATACTTATTATAAAGAATGTTAAAAAACTGAAAATATATACAGAAAAAAGGGGTTCTTTAGACAAACATAAATTGGTCAAAACATAAACAGAAACAAAAGTTACAAATTTTACAGCAAAAAATATTCAGACCGCAGAGAAGATGTTTTTTGTGTTTCGTTGCAGGAAATTATGAAAAAAAGGCTTACACATTATAATATGGTAATTCTTACAGCGTAATAATTTATAAATGCCATTTGCTTTTGGGGGCGAAATGGAAAAACTACCAAGTGTGAAAATGTCACGACAGGAGGCGAAATTGTAGAGTAAAAAATTAATTTGGGTCATTCGGATTCGAGGTCCGCGCTAACGTTACGCTAACGTTACGCTATGTATCGTACGTGGGAAACCTTTAACAGTTCCGCGGCCGAATTGTTCATCACATGATTGTGTTAGAATATATAATTTTCCCATCATATTGAAGGACAATCGTTCTCTTGATGATGCGCTAGTTTAAACGTCAGTTAGCAACTGATAAATCAGGCGGAGTGGTAAAGAAAATGATTTCGGAAAATATATGTGAATAATTCTACACAAGAAATAACATGAGCCGAAGAAAAAAAATGGATTAAATATAAAACATGGTATGAGCTACTTTTTAATACAAAATAATCCAGGCATCAAGAGCATCGTACTAATCATCAGATCTTCTTAAAAATTGCGAACAAATCACTCAAAATATGCGTATATAGTTAGTTTGTTCAAGTTCATGGGCTGCTGTGGTGGGAATCGTCGGGAACCATACGTGTATATGTTCTCAGGCGGACCTTCGGGTGGATAAATGTCTTGGGAAAGGGCATGGACAGTGGCAACTAATATGAATGGATAAATTTTGTAATGACCATATATGCTCAAGGTATAAAACGGATATAAAAAGATTTATATGTATCGAATAATACAGCTGTTTTCTCTTCAAACACCCTGACTATCGTCTTATATAGCCAGCAACTATATATAGCGATCATTTATTGATCGACTATAGGATGGATGGACTGTAAAAAGCTGTAATGTCCGCTGTACGATCTCGTCATTCCTCACAAAGTCAAACTATCATCCCCAAATATGCGCAAGTATTACTTATCAATAAAGCATACGGCTGCATTAGCTTTTGGAGGGATATAATTAATAACATTTTCAAAGAAAATAAGAAGAGTTCGTGATCTGGATAACTAGCTTTGTAGGTTGATGTAGTATAGTCTAACTGACATCATGAAAAAATAAAATAAATAAATAATTTTAACTTTTCAAATATAAATCGGGATCGGAAAAAAAAGTTCGGTAGGTCGGATTTTGGCCGCGGGCCTAAGGTTGAACGTGTGTTGTCTACGTGCTGAAATTATCTACGTGGTTAGTTGGGCAAGTTAAATATGTAGAGCCCACGTTGCAGCAAGTTAGTGTGCCCAGGGTAATACAATAATACGAGGGCTATCCACACCGTTATGTATGCCGTGTGTGATAGAACCAACTTTACAATCATGTGCCACCATTATTAACATTGCACGACTATCACTTTAACTTAGGGATAACCACCATTTTTTGATTTTATAAATTACAAATATTAAAAAATATTATATTATATAAATAAAAAACCATAATTAGCTATTTAAAAATATATATCGTTAAAGATATAAAAAAACGAACCAATTATTTTATTCTTAACCTTTTAACTTGCGCGTCATTTTGGTGGATTTGTTAATGCATTTAAAGAATTAATACATTTTGTATTTTTTACTAAATGATTCTTCAACACTTCACATGCAGCGCTTAACCCTTTCATAATGGCTCGATTTGAATACAAATTATACTGTCGATTATAAAACTAGTATTTGAAGCATAAATGTACTAATCTGATATATTTTCAAATATCACATTGGTTCTTGTATCCTTTAACTATCAGATGATGCAAAAAAACTAGCAAAAAAAGAAATTAGCAAAACGATTTATCACTTCAAACGATGTCAACGGCCAGGGAATCTTACGATGGCATATGCCGACAACCGATGCTAAAGAGTTAATATCATAAAACCCACATATTAGGTTTCTTCATTACGGTCAGTCGGTATTCTGTGTTTAGAAAAAAAAAATCTCTGACTTATATTAAACGGTTAAAGGCCCACTTCACATTGTTGTCGTTCCTAAAAGATGGGTAATGGAGATAAAACAGATGCAATAGAGACTGAAAAAATAGCACTCTTCCATCGCTCGAGTGTTTTTTCTTCTACGAAAACGGCCGATAACTAAGTGGAAATAAGTTTATACGCAAGATTGCAGCGATTGAAATGGATACCGAGGGTATGGAAATGGAATAAGAGGCGAGGAAATTGGAGACGATCGGATTACTCGAGGACATGGATGATTTGGTTCAGCCAGTGGGTTTTTATACGAGAATATTCAGATTTTTTATCTAACGAAAACACAAACACGATATTATATTTTTTTTAAGGTACCAGTAAGCCTTGAAATTTAAGGAAGTATTTTTTAACGTGCTTCATATGTATCAAATTTAGTGTAATTGATATTGTGATTTTTTACGTACAATTGTCGCATTTTCACCTCAGCAAGAGTGTACATAACTGTAATATTTTTTTTTTTTTATGTAAACGCATGCAGGAGAGCACAACCGGTCAAGACCAGTGCACTCTATGACGCTCAGCCAGGGAGGCTGGACGCTGCATGCAGGAAACGTGTGTTGTGTTCGTGTTTGTGTGTGGGTTGGGGAGATTGCAAGTGTATATTTATCTGTTTCTTGAAGAGATCCAGATTGTAGGAAGGAGGAAACACAGACGCTGGAAGAGCATTCCATAGCTTACCGGTGGCATTAAGGAAGGAATTTTGGAAGCTGCCAGTTCTTGGTCGACATATATTAACCGTGTATGGATGTTCGGCAAGTGTAAGACGAGTTTGTCGGCTGTGAGTGGGTGCAGGAGGAATTAGTTCTTTAAGTTCCGAAGAGCAGCGACCGTGGTAATAACGGTAGAAAAGACTAAGAGAACCAACCTTACGTCTGTGTTCCATTGATTGTAGATTAGACGTAAGGGTGTCATTGTTTATCAAACGAATTGCTCTTCTTTGAACTGAGTCAATTAAGTTTAGAAGGTATTTTGGGGCTCAATCCAAAGGTGACTGCCGTATTCAAGGATAGGTCGGATTTGTCCTTTATATAGAAGAAGTTGTTTATCGTTGAAATACCGACGTGATCTATATAATACACCTAGTTTTTTGGAAGCGAGACCGGCTTTACACTTAATTGACTCGTAATATTTGACATTATTCGATATTGATAATCCAAGCATGTTGATGGAGCTTGCTTTCGGAAGAGAACAACCGTTGAAAGATACAGGATCCATAGCAGTCTTCTTGGTGGAGAAAGTACATGATTGGGTTTTGAAATGTTGAAACTGACGAGGTTGAGGTCGCCCCATCGTGAAACCCTTTCAAGAGACATGTTCATCTTCTTCACCAGAGATTCCCTAGCAGCAGATAGTTCCGAATGTTTCGGAGGTTTTTGGAAGATTATACTCTCATGGACAGTGCTGTCGTCGGCATAACAGTGAATGTTTGCGCATTGAAGCAGATCATTCACATGCAGAAGGAAAAGAGTGGGCGACAGCACAGAGCCCTGTGGAACTCCTGAGTTGATTTTATGGCAGGAAGAAGAAAAGCCATCTACGACAGTGATGATGCTTCGATCACTCAAGAAGTTTTCAATCCAGGAGCACAGGAAGGGAGTTAGTCCATAAGACGTTTAAATGTTTAAAGCAAGAAAAATATTTATTAATATTCAAATAAATGCAAACGAAAACAATGTACCAACTTTTATAAGAATTAATTTTAACGACTGTATTTCCTTTTACTGAAAATAAACGAATACAATTATTATATACATAATCGTGTCGGAAACAACACGGTCAGATCCTGTCTGCCCAGAAGTGGGCGACGTCGATGGCGTTACTCCTGGCTATCATCAAGTCTTCTTGGGTGCAGCTACTCGGACACAGTGCACACTCCGGAAGGTGTGACAGAGTCTGCTCCAGGCCGCAGTCACATTCAATCGGACCGCTGTAAAACTGCAAAGCTTTCATTTGTGTCTTTGTCTTGCATACTCCGGTCTTAAGTCTGTAAAAGGACCTCCATATATTCCACCCCTGGTCATGTCCAGGGGTTAGGACTTCTTTCGGGGAAATCCAAGTATTCCCCTCAGTTGCGGTTCTCCACACGTTCAGCCACACGGTGGCCTCCAGGTATAACCAGTTTCATTGTAGACGGTAGGAAACTTCTTATTGATTTAAGCCACGTGGTTCCTTATTAAAAATTGGCTTCACATTGGTGATATGGTATCGTTGATTTTTAACATTAAGATGAAAAATATAATAGAATGTAAAATTTATGACACTTCAAGTGCTAAAAGATGAAAGAAGACGACCCAAAAAGATGTAAAAATAGTCTCATGGATGATGTGCTACCTTAGATTATAATAATAACGCACTAGGCACCTAAGCCAAATTTTTTCACTTAACTTAAGTGATACAAGATGAAAGAAAATCATGATTATGATCGGGTTTGAAAGAGATCGCTAACGAAGATAGAAGATGTTCTCGCCAAACTAGTGGAGACTCGTTGTCGGCTCTTCCTTCTCCTCTCTAGGGAGAACCTCTGTGACGGAAGGAAGGACTGAGTGGATTGGAAAAGACTTTTCACTAACTCCGATACTGGGTCGAGCAAATGCCGCCGGCCAATTTTATGATATTAAAACGAATAATAATACTTGTATGAAATGATTTCTGGCTTTCTTCTTATACCATAATTGTTATACATATATCAAGAAAAAAATATTATACGAGTGTAGTACAATTGAATTGATATATGAAATAGTAAGCCGGTTGATATGATGACAGAGTAATTACAAAACTTTTATCATCCGTATATGTAATGTGATCTTTGGTGTATTTAAATAGTTAAGAATCTATTTTTTATAAACACTCTTAGAGAATGTGTTGCGAGTAGGTAGTGAGAAATTAGTTCTTTAAGTTCCGAAAAGCAGTGACCGTGGTAATAACGGTAGAAAAATTGCGCCAATCTTACGCCTGTGTTTCATTGATTGTAGGTTAGACATAAGAGTGTCATTGTTTATCAAACAAATTGCTCTTCTTTTGAAATGAGTCAATTAAGTTAAGAAGGTATTTTGGGACACCAATCCAAAGGTGACTGCCATATTAAAAAATTGGTCGGATTTGTCTTTTATATAGAAGAAAACATATACACTTCTTCTGTTGATTTCCTTTCAAACAACTAAGAAAATAAATGAACAAAAAATATTTACTGATTCTATTATCAATACAAAGAATCTTTGTACGAGCATCAAAAGAAATATATTATGTCTTACATACATCTGATATCAAACAAGACAAAAATCACGATTTTCATATATAACAAGTCATAGAAATTTATTGATGGAAACTTGGCTCGGAACTTGTTATGGTTTAAAGAGTCCGCGAACAAAGCCTTTGTCTTAGCAAGTGGAGCAAAGTACTAACAAAAAAAAGTTATTTTTTGTTATGGAAATGAGTCGGTCTGTTCGTCGCCAGTACCACGGAATGCACTACAATTATTTTAATGGTTGGGAGAGCAACATTTTCTTTTCTAGCCAGATCCGGAATAACCTTATACACATAATCTGATATTCCGTTCCGATTTAAAAAATACATTTCTGCAACACAATGAATTCAATTTAGTATTGAAGAGACTATATGCTACCTAGGAAACGTTGTTAAGGGGAAAATGTAAAGAACATTTAAAATTTAAGCGTTTCAAATGTTCGGTTGAATTCGATAAATTAAATATCTTCTTCGTAATATCAATCCGGTGGATTGGTTTGCAGCAACGAAATCTTGCATCTCGATCTTCTCCAACCCTTGTATTGTATAGTTATCAGTTTCAACTTTACTTTCAAAACGTGGTACAACTTCGACATCAAATTTGCCGAAACGAAAATTTGTAAACCAGTTTAGTTACTTGCATGTGTCTGTCTTTTCTATCTTTAGAAAAATTACAAAATAATTTTATCCGTTTATATATAAATAATGCATACAAAAAACAAACGAAAAATGGCGCTAGGGTCCATAAAGTATTAATATGTGTAATATAAAATAAGTACTGACATACTTATTGTAGACAAATTCACGTCAAGCAAAAGTGGCGTCACAATACTGAGCGCCGGAGAATCAAAACTGTAAACAGTAAAAACTACGTCATAAGTTCATCAACTTTGATATACATGGACGGTTGATCCAGCACTGTTTATAGCTCCTCTAGAGTGTCTTACTTCCTTATTTCTTCATTCTTTTCTTCCTTATCCCCTTCTGTATCGCCTTATTTGTATTCCTGCGGATCCGCCTTCTGGAAAACTAAACTTGCCAGCATCTGATTTGTGAAGCTTCATTATTATTTTTTCGCCGCTCGGATGAACGCTGAAAACGCTGAAAATAATTGTTGAAAGGCTTTATGTATGCGAATGGGATTAACTTCTTATTTGAACCAAAGAAAATCCTCTACTATCTAGGTTTTTATGCTAAATTAAACGTATTTTATATAATAGTATCTCTTCTAAGAAACTTCAGTTGACGTAAAAAGCAGAATATTAAAGCATTTTTATCTAAATATGAATGTTCTGTGTCTTGTTAAAATACGAATATAAATTATGGATATAAAATAATGTTGTATTAGTAACACTATTTATAACTCAAAAACAGCTGGAACAATTTTTATGATCTTTAATTTGTTGGATTTGTATTGATATCAGATGGACATACCCTTGCAGGCTAGTGCCGAAAACCGCAATGTGCGATCTTTTGTCTCTTATTGGTTCGCTCATTGGACATGTTTGTGTGACCATACTAGTTTTTTGACAAGTTCAGTAACGGGTGTGTTATTAGTATTGTACATGGCTGTCTGTCATTGGGGCGCCATTAGTTTCTGTAGATCGCCACTTGCAGAGAGTCGCCGACCACGGGGGCCCGGTGGCGAGTAATGAGTTGTGCGCCGACCGCGAACAGTAGCGTGTTGTGATCGGACCGGTGCCAGGAAAGCATGTAATTCGAAAGTTTGTCAAGTTTATCGAAAATAAATGTGCTTCTGAAAAAATCTGTGGTGTTGCTCATCAGCTCTTCATCTGTCCACTACGTGTCCTAATAATGATTCCGGCGACGTGAAGTCGTTCTTTCCTTAAGTAAAAGGGATGTTATTATTTATTTTAAGGAAAAATAAGTATTGAAACATCGGATGAAAAATCACGTGAAAAAATTATGAAAAAAAAATCTTCATACATTTTATATGGATCAGCTTTCTGGATAATATCTCAAGTACCGATTGATTGTTTTAGTTATTTTTTTTAAAGATATATATGTAATGAAGTAAACAAAGCGTTGTGTGCATTGAATAAGAACGGCTCAACAACAATATTTTACGGTTAACATATTGTTATTGAAAATATTTAAAATTATGCGAGTACAAACCATTACACCAGTCTCACGACATATTTATGTAAATATTGATACAAAATCGATTTGACTGGATGTCTGAATTTAACGTCGCCGAATACATTATCAGAAGATATAAAAAATATGTAAATAATCCGGCAAAAAAGGAAGTTTTTCTCGAGCATATTTTTTAAGCAATTGGAATAAAATTTCCTCCCGAAGTTCCCCATAAAGGCGTTTTCCATACGAAAAATTATGTAGATGGATATTCGCAATGTGCGGAGATGACCTTCCCCCTCCACTGGGCTTTTCTATTGTCGATACGTACTTTGCAAGAAGGGTAGACAAAAAGGGTACAAATATTTCTTAAAGAAATATATTTTTGTTTTATTTTCTTATATCAATTTTACATCTGGAGCATAGGTTCACCGCAAATTTACGCGCCTTAGTATCAGTTGCCATTGTTCCTGCTTCTTCCCAAGTTATATCTGCACTCGGAGGTCAACCATTTATAGTTTCCAAAGGGAAAAGGTTGTAGTATCCGATGCATATTTTTGGGTCATTTGTTGATCGTTTTTTTAAAGGATATCGGATAATGAGACGGACACTCTTGAGGCACGGACCATTTGGTTTTAAGGAGCACCTCAACACGACCGCTACAAGCAGTTAGGCCAGGTGACTCATCCATGTTTTGGTTTGCGCCCAATCTTGCTTGAATTCGGTGATCTAACAAATAACGAGAATAAGATGCGCTTGTGTCGCTGAAATATTTTATTGTAAGATGAGGAAAAACGTGTTTTGGAATGTTTATAGTAAATAATATAATAATAGTTATTTACTTCTCAGATAATATGCTTACCATTCAGAGTCCGTCCTTTAATAGTTACTCAAATACAAATTTACTGACATCCCCCGTCTTTAAAAAGACGACAAATCGCGGGTTCATCATGTGGCTGCGTGGAGGAAGGATGCAGGAGCAGATTACCAATCAAAAACTTGTTTCGAAGCAAAATTCGCGTTTATTTTTAATAAAGACTTGATTTCTTTATCCGACCGGTATGGCGGTTCGCCATACCGGTCGAGAGTTAACTTTTTTTTTTTTCTTGATTATACTGGAAGGCTTTAAATGATTTATTCACGATACCCAACAACGCCCTGAAAAGGACGCCCGTACCTTGTCTGTACGCGTCGCGCCTTGAGAACGGCGCCCGATGGGCCTGTGCGGGACTCGTTCCTCGTCATAGGGAGGACCATACCCGCTAAAAATTGCCTCCCAGTGCCTCTACCGACCCCGGTGTATCGCCGTCAGGCATTAGCTTCAGGGTCGGCTTCATTGGCCTGGCTGTAACGTTGGTGTATCGCTTAGCCGTTAGTGTCGACGTGCGAGGGTTCAGCATGCCTCCTTAATCGTTCG
This sequence comes from Glossosoma conforme, assembly GCA_022606575.1. Taxonomy (NCBI): domain Eukaryota; kingdom Metazoa; phylum Arthropoda; class Insecta; order Trichoptera; family Glossosomatidae; genus Glossosoma; species Glossosoma conforme. The sequence continues at coordinate 974,167 of JAGTXR010000075.1, read as the reverse complement.
GCGTCTTCTTTTTGCCGTAACACTGTTCCGAAGAATGTCGACCAGGCGTCCCAGTTGATTGGTGAACTCAGCATGCTGGCCGCTATCCTTTCGGGAGACAGTGTGTCAAGGTCATTGGTCTGGCCCAAGAGCTGTTCCCTCTCTTTGTTCCACGCAGCGCAACCCTGACAACAGCGGAACACTGTGACATGCAGCGCCGATGATCGCGGAAAAAAATCAAATTAAATATGACAGTTGCACCATCATGAAATGAAGCAACTGACATAACAAAATCTTACTTTAGTCGATTCTACCTATTAATTGTAGTACTACTTTAAATTTATTTAAAAATACTTTATTAGATACTATAACACCATGTTTGTGTTCACAAAAATCTACGTGCAATTACTAGTAAATTAAAAAACATTTCCTAATAACATGACAACATTTTTTTTGTGCTTTATAAAACAAAAAGGTTACTAAATTTGATATTTTTTAATATTTGGAATCATATTGTTTTTGGTTCTATGCGCTCACTGATGCGGAAACAATGAGGTCAGCTGTGCGTTATTAAAGTACGCATAACAAAATGAAAAAAAAAACGCAAAACACACATAAATATGCGAGAGTGAATTTCCATTCGCATTTCTGTGATCGAGCAGTGTGCGTAAATAAATGAGGGATGGAAGAGCCAGGTGAAAAATGCAGGATTTTTCATTTTCAGACCCTTCACAACCTGAAAACGACATTTAGAAGGGCGCGCCCTCAGGAGCCAGAGATACTTTCGATGGGCTGATCCCTTTTTTTACGTAAGCACATACATGAGAATACCGGCAGAAATATCATTCTCTATATCTGCTCCCTAGATAGGGCATATATTCGGAATTCAGTTCATCTTGTCCTATAGTAGGTCTGACTTTGCCGAAAGTCATTATTTATGAAACTTTTCAGGACAAAGAGAGTCAGGGAGTTCGAAGAAGATACACTTTTAGTTCATGCTCTCTAGCGGCATCCTGAAAACCTAAACAAACCAAGTTTACTTACAACTTGACATTGACATGATATAGCCTTTGCTGACTGGTACGAAAACCTCGATTTACAATCTTTCGTCTCTTATTTCTATTCGCTTGTCGTACATGTATGTGTCGCCATATTTGCATTTTGGATAAATCCAGTCACGGATGACGTTAGTGATATAGATCGCCACTTGGGCGCTGGGCGACAGCCCATCACGAGGGCGCTCAGTTGAGTGCCGACCGCGAAAACAGTCGTATTGTTGTTGACCCGGCCTGTTGAATGCTGTGACTAGGTCCGGGCCATAAGTTTGTAAAGTTATCGAAATATATTTGTCAATATGCTTCAAAAACAAATTCTTTGTGTTGTTAACCTGCTCCTCGTCTTGCCACCACACGACTGAATAACAACATTTTAAAAAGAGTAGGATGTTAAGCTATACAATTCTTACCTCGTAATTCCACACAAAAAAAACATGGTACTTTTATCATTGAAAGCATATATGGATTTTAGTAAGATGCTATGCAATACGCGTAAAAAATAATAATGAGATACTAGCGGATGTTTAGATTATGGGTTAGCTGTCTTATATATGACATGTGAAGTTGAGATGCATTTGAAAATCAACGCGATTGATAGAGGATGACTAAAGGTTGTATGAATATTGTTGATACGAAAGTCCTTACACTATTATCCGCCATTTATCTTCCGTCCAATTCATTTGATACTCATTTTAAAAACGCAGTGCTTACGGAAGGTATTTTGTTTTTTATTCACTTAGAATTATTAATTAAACTAATTTAATAGCTGTGGTAGTAAAATTAAAGGAAGTGTTTATTATTTGAATGCCCACATTTTTTTATTGAATACTATTATTTTTACTTTGTCGAGAACCAGTGACCGATCGCATTACAATCGAGCTTTTTCATATCGCGCCAAAACCTTCAGTCAGCTCCTTCAAGGAAGGACGCACAAGTAAGAGCCATTTTTATGGAATTTCATTCAAATAAAAGGTATGAAATATTCAAAAAGGCCGGTAGCACGAGTGGATCATGTATGAAGGGTTATTTTGAAGATGTATTATGTTTAGTTTTTAGTGTTTTTTTTTTATATTTATGAAAAACTGAAAATAGAAAACACTAACACAAAAAATGTTGCAAGATTTCGTGTTAATATTCTACTTTTTCGTGTCAGCAACGTCAAATTATATATATTTCATATTATATATTTCATATTATATATATATATTTCTTATAATTATAAATTCTTCTAATTATAAATTATATATATATATTTGATATTATAAGAACATATACTGTACTACTGTCCTCTAACGGCAAAAAATATGCGCGTGAAATGATTATAGAGACGAGGTAAATTTTCATCGTTCAATCGGTAAAAAGAAAGAATTAGACCTACCTGGGACATTTTTTGAATGCCACAGGAGAGCGTCCATATTGAAGTGCTTCTAAAAGATAAAATTCGAAACGGTGGTTTCTGAAGTGGTATAATTTACTGAAAGAGTATACTTATGTAGAAAAGGGCCTATTTGCCGAAGAGATGACGGCCGAACCGGAAGAAAACTGTTATATTGGCGCCCAAGAAAAGGCAAATGGAGTGTAAGCTGACCCCCTGTAAGATGGACTGACAATATCGAAAAAATAACTAGAGGAGGCTGGATGTAGAAGGCAGATGTTTATGAACGATGCAGGAGGTTTATGTTTTACAATTTAAGGATAAAGGTTGTTAATGACTATCTCACTACAGAGACATTGTTACAAAATGACATATAGCACCGCATATAAAATACTCGTATATGCAGTTTAATAGATTGGGCTTAAACGATTTCTATAGAGTGAAAAAAAAAAATAAAATAAAAATAGTTCCGACAGTAAATCGCAATCGAAAACATTCATAGCCTTAACAGTGGAGATCGTTTCGCTATGCAAAGAGTTCGAGATTCATGTTCCTAATCGTAAGTCTCTCAATTAGCATGAAAAATAAATCAAGCGAAGATGGTTCCTTAGTACGCCGAGTGGGCCGTCGGTTATTAGCGGAGTGCTCGCGATAAGGAAAACCAATAAATGTGGTAATTTATTAAGCCAACGAAAATTATCGAAACTTTTGGAGTTCGCTATTGGCTTGAGGCGTTAAAACACTTGTAAACCGCCGCCGAGAAACCTCCGAGAGCATCTTTACGAGGGCGGCTTCCTGAATTTCACACCTTTTCAGTGAATTATTAACAGTTGATTACTCGCTAGGTGTCTTGCGGAGCAAAATTAACAGCGAATGGCTGCTATAAGAATCGCTGTACTTATTCACTTATTTAAGTGTTAATTGCAAAATATGATATATGCGAAATATGATATATCTTCACAGCCTTATAGTTGAGCCGGGAGCGTTGAGAAATAATTCAATTTCCTTAAAAAAACTATTAACAAATCACCTACAAATATGCCTCTCTTCAAGCACTCGGACTTCTGCTCTTGGAGGTTGTCTCAATCATATATGTTCCCAAGTGGACCTTTAGGTGTAGATATAGCCTAGAACGAAGAATGGGCAGTGGCAGCTGACAAAACTAAGTTTTCGGCAGTTTGTAGTGATCATATGTTCTAAAAGATCAAAGAGGATGGAAACTTATGCGGGAGGTCGGCGTTCAACAGTGGAGTACCACACGCCGATGTTGATGAAGGTTAGAAGAATATAGGTATGAAGTAAGGTTATACAAAAAGTGTTTCGTTCAGTTAAGATTAAGCTAGTTATAATAAGTAAGACTAGGTAAGTTAAAAAGCCTGGTAGGTTGGGTTATGTTATGTTAGGATATCTATGAAAAATTATTTAATAAGCTTAGGTTAGGTAAGGTTAGGTTAGCTAGTTAAACTAGTAAAATGTAAAAAGGTTTATATTATATTATATCATTAAGACCTTATAGCAGTCAACATAAAAATATATGCTTTACGATGGAAATTTTTAAACGAAGAGGATATTTCAAAAAATGTAAAGCGGTAAAAATATGTCGTCTGAAATATTAATTTTTTATAAGTTGAACAATTTAACGGTATACGAACAGCACTGAAATCGACTCCGCCTTAAGAAACATATTTTCAGTGTATATTATACTTCTATGTAAAACATACAAGAGAATACTGCCAGACGGTGATAGATACTACTGTGATAGTTAACGTTATATTGAGACTAATAAGCCTGAAATTCACGCATCGTCCACAAAGAAGACTTATTCGTCCATAAATTAACTCATTTTGGATAAGATAAAGTTTACGGTACGACTAACACTGTTACACTGTAACAAACAACAGCAAATTTTGATAACAATACAGATGAAACAAATTGTAAAAAAAGTAGGATCAGTCTTACTTAATGTAGTATATAAGTAATACAACCAGGACGAAGTAATTTCTCAAAAGAAATCGACAAGCGTATACAACTGGGATGGGCAGCATTTGGAGAATTAAAGTACATTTTTAAAGCGAAAATTCCGCAATGGTTTAAAACTAAGGTTAAACACCTGATTACAGATCAATAATTGAGACTAGGTAAAAAAAATTTTTTTTTTTTTAATATTACAAATGTACTCGTATAAGCAAATCTATAGCGTATACCATCGTTTATGACATTCTAACATAAATATGACATAATGAGAGTATAAGAGAGCTAATAAAAATAATACAAAATAAAAAAAAAACATAATAGAAGTATTTATACATCAAAAAAAAAACGGTACAGACGAGATTCTAACCGCAGAATTTTACTGTTTTTTTAACTCAACGTTGACCACTGAGCCATTTCAACAACCAGCCAGAAAAATAAAACATTTGTATTTTTATATCGATGAATAAGTCTTTAAATTTTCATTGATAATATAAGTTAAGTAATAAAAGTTATATAAACATATAATTACTATTTCTGAAAGATTATTTTAACCTTCGACGGAGATTGAACTCGCAACTTACCGCTCGGTAATCAAGCGCTCAAGCTTTCGGTAATACTCTTCGGTTGTATATCGATTTCAGATTTTCAGGTTTCAGGTTTTCAGTTGACAAATATTGACAGAGTCCGCGAAAGCCTTTTGAGGATTTGTCGATAGAGTCTCGGCTCGGAAAAGCGACTTTATATTTTATTTTCGTACAATCCTTTCGGAAGAAAAATACATGCCTTCAGGTTTTTTACCATTACATTGGGACAACCATTTACGATGGTATTGCAGTCAACGTAGAAAGAAAGAGAGAACACTACAATAAAAGGGTGAAATATGTATGCTCAGAAGACGTCACCAACTGGTTATTGTTGCTAAATATACGTTTAAAAATATATGAAACATTTAAAAACAATTTATTCAAAAATAACAACGTAATTGTAATGAAACCACATAAAAAATAATTAACACAAAAGTTAATTAACAAATAATGTTCTATAAACGGGATATTTTTTAAACAGTATTTTTTACAAATATTTTTCGCGAATGAAACCATTAAAAATTAAAAAAGTGTACGATATCTATACAATTGAAAATAATATTTACCGAAAGAATCGTATTTTATTTTTGAAATATAATGAGATACGTGTTTCTATATTTAACATGTGTTCATAGTTTTTTTAATACTGAGATCCCCCGTTTTTAGTCGCGGGTTCGTCACGTGGCTGCGTGAAGGAAGGATGCAGGAGCAGATTAAAAACGCAAAGAACTTGCTTTTGAAGCACAATTCGCATTTATTTTTATTAAAGACTTGATTTCTTCGTCCGACCGGTATGGCGTTCGCCGGCCGGACGAAAGTTAACTGACAAGTGCCAGAACACAATCACGGCAAAAAATAAAATTAAAGATGACAGTTGCACCAACATGAAATGTAGCAACTGTCATAACAAATAAAATGGCGTATGCAAACGCTGTGTAATTTAAATAATTAAAACTAACATTATTACATGTGCATGTCAGGCGAGCGAATAAAAATAATAGACGAAAGATTGTTTTTCGAGGCTTTTTGGCACGCAAAAATGTATGTAAAACATCTATCTTTATGTTTGTGTGAGAGAGCTTAGGAGCTCATGTAGAGCGCTGTTTCTTTTTTTTACAGATATGAGAAACACACTTATGTAGTTTGACATATTCGTATATCGTAATATGTCTATGACTGAGTGAAAAACATAATGTTTTGTAAATGCTGTGTGCCTTTCACTTTAAGTAAACAACCCATTACGTACAGATTTTAAAGATATTTCACACCAACATTCCTTAATAATCGTACAATGTTATTTATATTGTAAGCATTCACTTTGAGATCCATTTCAAATATTGAACAGAAAGATGTTTTGGTATGGATCAGGTTCAGCGCTGTTTTACAAAACCGCGGATCAGCTCTCTACGTGATCCATATAAAAACAAGGTAAAAATCAATTATTAATATTAAATCTTCATATAAGGTCCAGGTACATATATAAAATGTAATATTTTGTTAACTAATTAGAAGCAATTAGATAGAAAATATCATCTTACTAAATATATCGAAGTATTAAGTTTATTAACCCACAAAGAGCACTGAAAATAAAAATAAAAAAGTACTAGAGTCGGTAATGGCAATGAAATGGCCCTACTTTCATAGAGTATTTTAAAACTTACAATGTTTCAGCGTTCAATTAAACGAAGTGTTCTACTTTTAACGGATAAAAATTTAATGAAATTTTACATCAAATAAATGACCGAGGAAATGTACCGGAAGTACTTTACACCGTCGAAGAATTCAGTTACTTAGTTGTGAAATTTGCCTTTTTTCTGCTGTTTTTTAGGTTTTTATGCCGGAAGGTTAACTCGTTTCAAAGAAATGTGTCATTCGCGTGGAGTTGATAAATGACGTGTTTCAAAGCTTAAGATTTTTTAAGCATGTCGATAGTTTGCAGGTTACTGATAGTGGTGGTTTGTTAAAGAAACTCGATTCCCGCTTTGGGAAAGTGGAAAAGTAAACTACACGCGTAATAATTGGGACTTGCAGCTAACTCGATTAAAGTTTAAAAAATACCGTATTTTTTTTTGAGTGATGTGCCAATAATCGCACCAATAAGCCAATGGTGCCATATAATCAATTCAGAACAGGTACTTGCGTAGAATACTGTTCGATGATTTGACTTTGATTCTAGGAGATGAGGGATCGGATACGGAAACTTACATCATACAGTTACCAAGAGACGACGCTAGATGGCTAGAAAGTGTTTTTTGAATGGGATAAATAGCATAAACTATAATTTTCCTTAAATTAGATCCCGGGTTCTCATCACCCCCCTCCATGGAGGTCCCGTAACAGACTGCGGACCGGAGTATGCAAGACGAGGACACAAATGAAAGCCTAGCAGTTTTACAGCGGACCGATTGAATGTGACTGCGGCGTGGAGCAGACCTTGTCACACCTTCTGGAGTGTGCGCTGTGCCCGAATAGCTGCACCCAGGAAGACCTGATGATGGCCAGAAGTAACGCCATCGACGTCGCCCACTTTTGGGCAGACAGGATCTGACCCTGTTGTTTCCGACACGATTATATATTATATCACCCCCCTGGAATGTGGTCGGGAAATAATACGTATAAAGTAGTCGATTGAGCTCCAGAAGGAAGCAGAGCTGGTATGAGATGAGGCGAAGTCTATGGCGGCAGAAATAGATTTGTGGCAGCATTTTGCGATGAACATATGCTCTAGCTAAGGAGCGAATATTCGACAATGATTATTATTTAAGACTTATTATTTTTTCACTACAAAATCATAAAAAAAACTTCATACTTTGGTCTTGTTTTTTTTATATTGTTTAACTGCCGATAAAAGTTAGTTATAGCTTTTTAATTTTGAATGTACTGATCGATTAAAGTAACTCACTTTACTCACATATTTTATTGTAAAACGATAATTAAGTAAAAGGTAAACTTTCATAATGGAATAAATAATGTTGAACAACTCTAATCGTTTATAGAGTGTGTCGACGCGAGTTCATATGGCACACTTATTACTGTGGAAAATTGATATTTAAAAAAAACACGGAAGAGTTATTAAATGCGAATTTTATATTGATAGAATCATCAATATTAAGTATTTTACAAGTAAAAGAGCTCAGGTGAGTTTGCAATATTTTATGCTCGAAGAATAATAAAATAATCGCCAGCAATCATAGCTTTAAAGCACCGTAAAGCTTAAGCGGTAATGTCTGTAAATAAAGCTCTAGTTACACTGGATACTTTGAATGTTATTTGGCTGGAAAGCTAAATTTATATCAGACGTAAATAGTCAAATACAAAATGGTACACATAACCTAAACGACAACAATATTCAAATTAATTATAAGATTATTATAAACTTTTAGGTAGTAAGTATTTAGTAAAAAAAGATGCTATCAAGTTTACAATGTCTTTTCCACATTTAAGTCAAATTAATGGAATTAAACAAGAATTTAAGAAGCCAATATGGTTAATATGACTTCTTGATTCAAGCCTTATTTGAATTACCGCGGTAGCAAGATATATTCACGGAATGTTGGTCTAGTAAAGTACGGATGTACACGAAATATGTGTGAACTATCAAAAATACTAGATAGTTGTAAATCATGATCTAAGGCGTATGTTATATTAAAAAGAAATACGAAATATAAAAATAAGAAATAAATAATTTTTTTTTAGCAACATTGCGTACTGCGCAGCTTTAATATGAAATTCGTATATTTTGCATATAATATGCAAAAAACATATGTTTGGCAATATAACTGATCATCTAGATTCTAGATTTTCGAGTCTAGAATCTAGACCAAAGGTTCCAAAAAAAATTTTTATAGTGGACCCTTGCACCGTATTTTATTTTTCGTTGATCCCTCCCAGGATGCCCAATAGTGGAGTATTTTTTATCTTTGTTTACTTTGTTATATTTTATCACGCTTTAAATTGATTCCTATCCATGGACCCCTTTTCACGAGTACATCTCGTAGACCCCCTTTCTGACAGACAGCTGATACCAGTCTTCAAGGACCCTTGGTAGTATGTACGGACCACTTTGGGAACCGACGGGCAAGGTTTTTCCTTAAATAAAAAAAACAGTTTGTTTTCAGAGTCAGTTGCTAAATTGGAAGTACATTTTTTTTATCAAGTAATTGAAAAATAATGTGTGTAAGCGCGAAGGGCTCTTGGGTGGTGATGCGCACCTACCGACTGCTATTAAAACAGCAGTTTATAGCCTCTCACAACCAACTCCACTCCCACCTGTACGTGGTGAGCCCTACATAGTCATGTCACATCAAGATTGCGGTAACCAATCCCTTTGGCGATATGACGTGATGAACTGACGGGAGAAAGGAGGGCTGAGAGAGTTACCAAAAGAACTCTCCCAGCTTCAACTAGGCACGGTGTAAACCGGCCATAAACTCGCCAAGCCGCCTGGCAAGCGTGGCGTTTTAAGCCAACAACCCCGAATGAAGGATCGAAGAGGATGGAGACTCATGCGGGAGGCCTACGTTCAACAGTGGACGGACACAGGCTGATGATGATGATGGTGTGTAAACGAACATTGTTTTAGTGTCTTAGTTTGTAAAGATTATTTCGCCACAATAAAAAATAATAATAACAGAAATCATAGCTTTTAAGGATCGTTAAAGTTTTTATTTGAAAGCTCAGTAATGTCAGCAAATAAAGTTCCGGTTACACCGGCTACTTTGAAAGCTGCACAGTAGGGAGGCTACGCGGCCGCCTCAGGTGTGCAGAGTGAAATATTAAAGGTAAACAGACCTCGCAGTACAATTGCCGATGCTTGCGGGCACGGTACGAACGTGTTTAAACACTCTGCCCACCTTTTGCAGAACGGCAATTTCTTGTTTTCAACCTGGCAGCGCATAAGCCAGCTTGCTTACAAGTAATTGTCGATGAATATGAAGGAGCTTTCACATTTACATCACTGAAATTTTTTTACTTGCACGATTTTGAAAGTCTGCATTTTTTTTAAATAATAGACAGCGAAAGCTCTTAGTCTTTACAGAAATAGAAGCTGTAGATTATGCTCTCCAGCAGCATCCGAAGTATATGCCCCAACCAGTTTCACATTCTCATATTGGTTGACTGTAATAAGGCTGCCTTGTCTGCTCTCGACCTTGTCATTCCTCACAAACCACTCAAACCGTTGCCTGCGTAGAATAATGAGAGTACGATGGTTTGGCTATGTGGGGACTGCATTGAAACGGAATTCATTGAAATTGGACTTTGTGAAAAAAAAATCTTTCGTCTCATCCATACTGGTTAACTCTACTGTGTCTAGAGAAATATAATGAAAAAAAAATTGAGTTTGATATTAAGGAATGGAATCCGCAACAGCTGGAAACTATTCGATCGCTTTGTATTTGATATACAACATATGACAAACTCAAATTACGCATATATTAGTTGAATAATGTTGTGAGAGCCAGTAGGAGAGTATACCGTACATCTCTAAGGTCAGTTTCACGTGGAGTGTATATCTAGGTTACTCTCTACGTGGCTCGTACGGGTCTGTATAATAATTCATGAGCGGACTTGGCCGCTGCATTAGCCGAGATTACGCCCTCGACTCTCTACCTGCAAACAAGTAGGGAGGTGAAATACCGCCGCTGAAAATACAACTTAAACATGAATTAGATATTACATTATGGCTACTTTGGAGGCGATGAAAGCGGCAAGGGATGTGCTCATATCTACCGCGCATATACACAGGTATCACATGAAATATAATAATAGTCGCACGCAAGAGCTTTTGAAAGCTTCGGTTTATTGTAAGAAAGTTTATGCGGCGTAAGAGCTTAGCTTGTAAAGTCAGGGTCAGATTTATAATTAGAAGCATTAAGGTCGCTTCATGAAGCAATTTATAATTTATTATGTTGTTGGTACAATTATTTTGTCTAAATAAGAAGTTTTTGTCATGATTTATTTAATAAATTTATAAAAAATATGTACGAGACTACACGACCACGTGATTAAATTAATTCTATATATTGATATCCTCCTCTTCCATTTAGCCCCACGTTGGGCGCCAATTGATATCCTCCTCTTTCATTTATGACATCGATTAACTGGATGATGGATGCAGGATCAGGTTTACAATATAAACACTTGTTTCACATATTATTTGTTTATTGTCGCAAACGTCGCCCGCCACAGCGAACGCACAGGACGCGTGCACTGTGACGGGCGCGAGTCAAACTTCAACTGCCAGCCCACGGCGCGATCTCACATCTCCACGGTACCTGCTAATATGACAGTCTTACCAACCGGCAATAGGCCAACTGTCATAACAATTATTTTGGCGTATGCAAACACCGCTTAACATTCGATGTAGATGTCACGCAAGCGAACCAAAATAATAGACAAAAGATCGCTTGTTGAGGCTTTACGGCATCGGCCTTAAGGAGCTATATCAAGCTGATATCAATATTTATTGGGCTTTTCTCTATACTATTAATGTGCATTAGCCACAATAATAGAGAAAGAACCTTGCTAAAATTAAAAGTTGTTAACTGTCAATAATGAAAACGATCTTATCATTTAGCGTGTCCTTTGTAAATTATTCGGTATAAATAATATAATATTCATATCGCATGATAATTCACTTTATAATATCTATTTGATTAAGCCATCGAATCACCATAATTTTATTAAGTATCTTTTCTCAGTGAAACTCTAGAATCATAATAGTATGTACTTTAAAAGAAATTCATAACTTTTACATGAACATGTAGAAAGAACCATCTCAGAGAGGCGAGCCCGATGGATCGGTCACATCATGGCGCCACGTTGGTCTTCTTCACGACATTGTGGAAGGAATAGTTGAGGGAAGAAACTGCCAAGGGCGCACTAAACAGGAGTATTTACAGCAAGAGTTCAAGGACATGAGTTGCAACTCTTATGCTGAGCTAAATATGGTTGCAGAAGATTGACAAGAGTGGAGATCGAAATCCAAGATTTTGCTGCTGCAAACTAAACCACCGGATTGATACTACGAAGAAGATGGCTATACTCTTAAAATATATAATCGTAATTCGAATGTTATGTAAGTCACTGTAATAATATTCTAAATACACTGTTTTCAACCATTTCGCATTGGTTGTCGGCATATGCCGTCAAAGATTCCCTGATCGTTGACATCGGTTGACGTGATATATCGTTATGCTACATTCAGTATTCATTGTGACATCTACGGCAGGAAATTGGAAGTGCAGTCATTCCCTTTATCAACCAACACGTATTCTTTACAGGAACTGTAAAGCATGTAAATAAATATCGTTAGGTTTCGTCACAGGAGCGATTTTTCTGTAAACCACATGTGTCAATGCCATAACACGTGTATTGAGTTATATAGTGAACGTTTATTAAATATAATAGTTTTTATGCATCATCTGATAACTAAAGGGTAGAAGAACTAATGGAATATATGAAAATAGGTAAGATAAGTAAAGTTATGCTACAAATACTAGTTTTAAGAAAAAAAAATGGATTGAAAATTCACGCCGTATTGACAGTATAATTTGTATTCCACCGAGCCGTAACGAAAGGGTTAATGCTTTCTTCGCGAGACAAAAAAACAAGTCACATTAAAAAATTTGAAATACTTATTTTACGTATTTAATTATCGAGATATTTACTCTTATACTAAATCTATAAATACCTTAGTTGAATTATTTACTTCAACGCTTTAATTACATGAGTATAAATACCGTTTTAAATTGCTACATTGCAGTCTCAATGGAATGTGCTACGTGATTGTTCCTGGCTAATAAGTCACCCATCTACTGTTGCCAGTATAAAGTACTGAGAACTAAGCCAGTCGGCGACGGTAGCAATTCCCTTGAAGCTCAAGAGACAATCGACCGCAATTAAGTCCTCATAAATAGTGTCTTCCTGTCGGACAAGCAGACTTGCTAAACACTCTCAACTAGGTGACAGTCTATAATTACTTACAGACTGTGTGGTCAAATTGATGAGAAATACGGTTTACCGGAAAAGGTCTCGGAAAATTCGCATGATCTATAGTATTATTTGTAAGCTTTTGAATAAGAGCGTATCTATAACTCACCAACATGAACCATATATACATTAAGTTTCGCGTATCTGTTCAGGTGGAAATGGTCGTGTGGACAGCGCGGTGTGTAGGATAGAGCAAAGGTGCAACGCTCGAGGTTCGAATCACGCGTCTGCCGATATTTTTTCTGAATGAATTGATGCGTAAATTTTTTATGTTGAATTGCATGTGTGTATTTAATTACTAACTAAATAAGCTGTCGAGGAAAGTAAAGGAGATATTGTCTCTTAAAGGGGTTGGGTGATTAACCTGATTCTTTTATATTAAAAACTCTTTATGTGAATAATAGAGTATTGAACTACACAATACAGAATATCGTAAAAAAATAAGAAATTTGATGATGCGTTCAATTTAGTTATCGTCGGTAAGCAACTGAATCCAGGATCTTCTTTAAGCAGTTGTGGTTGTATTATGTTCAGTTATGAATAAAAAAATGATGACTACAATTCTGCAAGCATTTATCTCTACATCATTTCATCATCGCAAGAATTTCAAGCACGGTTAATATGAACTTAATAATTTCTGTATGCACGTTTTTTGAAAATTCAAAAATGGTTATTATTTCGCCTTCTATTGGTTTTCTCTTGAATGAGTTTACAAAAATAATTTCCCGATCTGCAATTAGTTCTGTCCGGTCGGTTTCCTTTCAAATTATTTGCGAAATTGCAAATGCACTTGCGGTCAATTTGCATGGCTAATGACGTCAACTAAGGCGAGTGGTCTGTGTTATTGAGCGTGTGTTGCAGAATTCATGCGACGTTTTTGCTACAACCATTTTCTCCGATAGACGATTTCATTATAGTTTTGCGGAATTTCAAATTAAATTCAGCTGGATACATGTTATTTAATTTGCGCTTTGTTAAGTACTCGTATATGAATTAATAACACACCCGAGTATTATATAATCTCAAATCCACGGAATAGTGAAGTAAAATGAGTTCCTTTTTTCTTTTGTCTTGCAATTTTCATGGCAGCTTCTCTTTTGTAATATCAGAATTAATCTTTAATACCTCCACCTATAATCGATAAACTCTGAATACAAGAAGTTTTATAAAGAATATATCAATAAACAAACTTATCAAGAAATCTCCCAAGCCTTCACACAAGTATCGATATCATTTCAGCATGGAGCGTTCAGAAATCTTAATTAAAGTTTAATAGCCTAGTAGATAGTGAAAATCTAGTTCATGCATTAGTTTTTATGCAGTGTTATAAGTGTTAGGTATATTTTAAAATATAATTGAATAGTGCCTTAAGATTTTTTTTCGATAATTTTTATCAAAAACTTTTTTAAAAACGTAAGCAAATTGCGTTGGTTTTAATTGTTGAAAAAAAATATATAAAACGAAAAAACATGTGAGATTTGGAGTAGAGTAGAGTGAAGTGTTCGACGCTTGAAATTGAGATGGTTTCTTCAGATATCTGAAGAAAAAACCGTGACAAACTGTTGTCGCGTCTTCGCCCGGATAACAATATCGAGCTTTCGCTGACTGCTGCAGCCTTCAGGAATTCAGGAGGCTCCGGGGATTGTAGCGACTCTCTCCCTGAAATTCTCTCTGAAATTCAGGAGATTTCACACGATTCAGTCACTGCGAGGATCGGCGAGGAATTCTCGGCTCTTCTCACACAATACATCCGCGCGAATTGGGAAGGAATCTACGACCGACGTGGCAACGCAGCAAAAATACTGAAAGCTATTTTTATTTTAACATGTACAGCAGGAAATCTCCGGACAGTGGTGGATTCTAAGACACTTGAGATTGTGAGCTTATTCAGCCTTTCATTCCATGGAAAATAATTTGACTAGTATTTTTCAATCTAAATTGTGGTTTCACAGCTTAAATAAGCAACGGTTGGTACAGAAGAAAAAGCTATTATAGCTGTATTTTTTTTCAGCAACTTTAGTTTACGGAATGAAAAATGTAGTAACAACGATTGGCTGCAATTATGAGTATTAAAATAGGCTCCGATTGAAGGACGGATGAGAAGTAAATCAATGAAATTTTCATATAAACACTATTATATGTTTTTTTTTAATTTTTTAAGCGCTACGTCCTGTGATTACTCAGAGTCGGTTCCAGAGTCATCTCGTCTCGATATCTTTTTAAATCGTATATTTGAAATGAGATGCCGTAGGTTAAAATTATAAAATTTCAATGCGTATAGTATGATAAAATAAATATACAGATTTTTTTAATTTTCTTTATTTTCTTTGTTTTTAAACGACTTTTTACTGAAGGCGAAACAAGTCGTTTAATAATGTCATGGGCAATTCAACATATATTTATTTGACTACTTTTCATATTATTCTAACATCATATTTTATATCTTACTTTAAAACTCTGAAATTCGGAGTAGTATTTGCGTTAAGAAAACTTATTTGCTGAAAAATGCATTGATTTACATGTAAAAATGTAAAGCTATGTTTAGTTTGAATTCAAATGTACATCGCATGATGTTCGGTTATAAAATTAAAAAATATAAATACTTGTAGGGCTGCACGTTATCAATTAATTAACAGCATCGTTGCATACTGATACTAAGGAAGCTCTAAAAAACAAAATAGAAAACTCACCTTTCCTGTTTTCAGGAACACTCCAGCGCGATTGCTGAAGCCTTCGATCGCTTCCGGCGAGTGCAGCTCTCAGTGCCTGAAAACGGAAATGAAGAAAAAGCTCCAATTAAATTAAGTACAAAAAGAAGAAAATCACAAGCCATCGTTGAATACAATGGGCCAGGTCTCGTTACAGAGAAAATATTTTCAGTTTCAATTATTTATTTTTTGATCAGCAATTTGTAGCGCACAAAACCTGAATTTGAAAATAAGCAATGCATAAATAAAATGTATGCAATCAATTATAAATTTATTCTAAAATAATTAGGCAACATCATTGACTACAGCCCGGAATTCAACGAGTTCACGAGACTACATTCATTTACTACGTCAGTAAAGTAAAATAAAAAAGAGCATATACTTCCATACAAAAATATTTAGAAATTCTTAAAATTAATCGGGAAAAAATATTAATATAAAAAAGCAATAGAGACTTTACTGGTTTATGTGGGTTTCCATAAACAGTGATATTAAATGTGAGTATAAATACAAAATAAATAACCGTTTGTGTCGAAATTGCTCCGGCTTTTAGAAGCCGAGTTCGCAGATATATTATATTAATGAGGCCAACCTTTGGGCTGGAAAAAGGAAGATTATGTTCTGTACTACGCCATAGGTAAGCGATTTTCTGCACCGGGCTACAGTAATCTTTAAACGACTTAAGTATGAAAGAGGCTGTAGTCCTTATCTTCGACAGGAGTCTGTAATATCACCAACGGTGGAGCACATAGAAACACGTAACAGGGAAGGAACCAGATTTAAATAACAATATAATATTTTTAGGATACAAATTATAATTTCAAACGTAGAGTAATCGTTGAAGGCATAATATATTGATATTTTGAATTTTTTATAAGGTCAAGTTTATTTATATAAAAAATGAAATAAAACTATATATTTTTTAATTTTTAATTAAAATGAATAAAAATTATAACCTGAATGCTTATTTTAAATTTTTTATAAAAGAAATTATTTTTACAATCTTGTTTTTTTTTTAATAAAAGGACATAAGTCAACAAATAATACACTTAAAATATTTTAATACTGTAACGTGACATTCATTTAATCAAGAAATCTGAGAAAAATAAACGAGAAACATTGGGATAAGAATCACAAACCTTTGCAAACACGTTTACGGACATGAGGTTTACGGTCACTCTGTCTCCGCCACTGGTTGGATGCTCTAAAACATTTTGTTATCAGGTAAAAGGCTTCGAAGGAGCTAAAGGTCGAGGTCGGGGAGCCGTTTGCAGCGAAATGTGTCTGTATATTGAAAACAGCTTTGGTACGCGATAAGGACGCTTCCCGGCAGTCTACTTCCACTTGCCTAAAATTTCCTGAAAATTCACTTTGCTACCTCGCCAGAATATGCAGATGTATGGGCAGGGACCCACCAGGTGGAAAAGGACCGATTTATTAATAACTTCAAAGAGCCACTCTCTCTACGTCGTAGCAGTAGCGAACCAGAGAGTCTACGGTTTGGTCTGAAGGACCCTCTGAAATCTTCGATGTAAAAATAAACCTTTGAAAATCGCAAGCCGAAGAAGATTACCGCGTAGCGGATCGTTTGGCAAATTTAAATTTAAATTATTTGAATACACGACGAACGAAGTTGTTGGGCAAGTTATTTTTCTAGTGTAAGTGAACGCTTATGATTAATTTTATAAATATTATTCATATGCAAGAATAAAATGAATGTGAATTTAGTATATCATGTATTAAAATGACGAATAATGGTCAAAATTTAAATGTTATTCTGCCTATAGGATTAAAATATATTAGCAAATGAAAATATCTTCGTGTTTGAATATTCAACAATATATCTTTCTAATGCTAACATATGGCGTAATTTTACAATTGTTTTTTTTTTTTTTTTTTGGGTTATAGAAATGGGGTCATTGAAAAATATATTAAGAACTCGACAGTGACATTCCAAAAGAATTAGTCCTTTTAAGAAGTAGCGAGTGAGACTCATTAGCCGAAATCAGAGTTTTGGCCAATTTTCTGCAAGATAAAGTGCAGACATCAGAAGAGTAACAGAAGTAAGGTGGATACAAAAGACAGAATATTAAGAAAGGTGGAGACTAGCTGCCTAGTTAAATAATTTGATGTTACATGATTATGATGAAAATTACTTAAAGAGTGCAAATAGACTAATAAAATCCCATTTGTTATGCTGAGAATTGATGAAAATTTGTAAAATGCAAATGGTGTAAATTACAAGTAAATAGCATAAGAAATTGTTGACTTTAAAAAATATATATTTAAATAAATAGTTTATAAAAATAATACCTAAATCATTCTCATCTTCATCCTTGCAACACTATGTGCATTCCTTTTTTATTACCTTTTACCCCCTTCTACATAAATATGTTTGACCACTTACGAAAGTACATCCAGCTCAGTTGTCTCTTCACAGTGATGTTATACTAGGGATACTGTAAGGAAGTCTACGAGTTAGTCGAAACTGCAGTCTCCTAAACAGAGGCCATATTCAACGTGATTAATGTAAAAACAAGGTAAATAAACAAATATTTATTACCTGGATTAAGATCAAAAGTTTTTAATAACTGGCGTTTAAGTTTTCATATAAATAATTTGTTATCAAGTTTTCGCCTTTAACATGCTCCATATTTATTTATGGAAGCGACATGTGTCATAAATTGTAAAAGAATAATGTGAATATTCACCCAATAAATTATTGTAAATAACAAATAAAAACACATTTTTCTTTAATACGAGTATAATATTAGTTTTCTTACAAGAAAAACGTTTGAACGACTCATACCGTATCAAAAGGTCTATAAAATATTAAAGTATCAAATAAAACTATTATATTTTGACATTTTCGCAAGAGTTATGCGGGAGTATCCGCGAAAAAATAAGCTCCAGTTATAAAGAGTGTTTTTTATTACCCGATATATAATTCAAGCGTCTGAAATCCTAGATGTACGGTGATGTAAAGCTCGATGAAAAGATTTTTCGTAAAAAAAATATATTATTAAGGTAAGAAATCGGGTTATATTTGAAAAATATTTTTTTGTACATATTCGTGAATACATGGTACATAAAAATATGCAAGTCGTTGATGGAGTGATCATATTTGTGGGTTTTGTACTCCAAAAGACAGGCGTTTACTGGACACGAAATATTTAAAGATTTCCCAAAAGTTTTAGCCTCTTCTTGCTTATTTTGATTTTTTCAATCGATATTTCTTAGTGGAATTCCATAATATCAGAAATAAATAAAAGATTTTTTAGAATTTATTTCACAATATATTTTATTGACGACATGTTTCAGCCAGGTCAGATGGCGTTTTTCAAGTCAGTTAGTTAAATGTGTGTTGGCTCTATATAAAGCAAAGAGTGAGTGAAAAGGTGGATATGAATTGTGTGATGGGTATATGTGGTTTAGGAAATCATTATAAATTATGTATAAGGGAATTCATTGATGTCACAACAAAATAATATTTATAATGGCCTTTGTAATTATATATCTGATCTTCTTGCATGTTCACGTGATTCTAACATACAAGAAAGCATTATCTGATGTAGTGTATCTTTCATAAGAATTGGAGTCGCGTTCTATGATGTCGCCTGGGTGTCTAACATTTTTGGAACATTTTCTTGACCTGCTACTTTGTTCTCATAGTCCTTGCTATTAAAGTATTGTACATCAAGGATAAAGAGGCCAACGTGGAATAAACAAACAACCAATATTTTAATTTTATTATTAAATATTTTCAATACTCTAATCTTATTTTTATCTTCTTCTTCTTCGTGTCAGCGACGTCAAATTATTTTTTCCCAATATCTAGCAACATCGATAGCTCGTGTGTTGCCCAGCATTAGGTCCTGAGATGTGCAACTTGTTGGGCACATGGAGCAGCATCGTAGGTGTGAGGCGGTCTGCAGGTCTCCACAGTCGCACAATAGTGTCTCTCCCTGCCGAAGCATTCCCCACCGCTCGAGGTTGTCCTTTGTTCTACCAACTCCGGTTCTTAATCTGTTTACCAGGTCGGCCAGCCAAGGCTCTTGCCAGTTGGGAGGCCTTCCTTTGGAGTAATGAAATCCTCTGGTGCGATTTGTTGCCAGAGTTGGAGTCTCTCATTTTCACGGCCGGATGTGAGAGGTTGTGTGGATTTCAGAAAGCTGCTTATTTTTATAGATCATTGACTATATTTCAATATTATTAGTAATAAAATACACACATACAATTATACATAGCCTCGTGGCTCGTGGTTCGAATCTCGTGTCTGCCGATATTTTTCTGAATGAATTGATGCGTATAAAATTTAATGCATAATTGTATGTGAGTATTTAATTACTTTTAAATTTCAGTTCACAAGTTGTATGAAATTATATAATTTTATGCGCTTCATCGCGAATCGAGTTCGTGATATTTCGGACGAAAGTCGAGAGTTTTAAGTTGACGGCAACACCCTTCGGCGTAAGGCAGTGTGTTTTTTTTGTGAAATATTTTTCACAAAGGTAAGAATTCTGTCTCGACAAACTAGGCGTATTTATATTTTTGACAGTTAACAGACTGAAAACTAATCTATCATGAATAATTTGACGCGGGTTGTAGCAGCTAGCGCCTGCGAGATTTTATTAAACTAATTTTGCGTAAAGTCTAACGATTAGAAGTTGACTTCATAAGTCTTGTTTTGGGTTGTAACATATCTTACGACAAAATGGTTTAGACTTCGAGAACGTCGGAATAATCGACCGCTTTCCCTGAAATACTGGTTCAAAAACAGGCAAATATGATTCGGATACTAAAAATGCCCTCGAATAACACGCCTTTGAACAACACGCTAAGCAGAATTTTTCTCCGCAATCCCCCGAAAAACACGATTGGCATCATGGAAGCTCAACTCAATTTATAAAATATTGAAATTGAGTACAATAGAAAATTGCGGAAATTAAATCAAAATCTATTCGACTCAACATGCATCATATTATTAAATATAAATTTATGGCCAAAAAACTGCAAAATAAGAATTTCGTAAAAAACTATTCCTTTAATGAAGTCTTAATTAAGTCCCCGGGCTCTTGCTCTGGAGGTAGTTATGAACCATATTTTTTCCCCAGCTCAACCTTTTAGTGTAAATATGGTTTAGGACAAGGCGTAGAGAATGGCAGCTGTTAGAACTGTATGGCGGCAATCTATTGTGAAAATATGCTTTACATATATAATAGAACGAATATAGGAAAGGAAGTATTTTTTAAAATTGGGATATTTTTGAAAAAATGTAGATAACAGAATAATAAAATGTAATTTTTATTTAGAAGCTAATCAATATTGATGAAAAATGAAAAAAAAAATGTAGTAAATACAACATAAATAAGAGTAATTTACAAATAAAAGGAATGTATAAATAAATTATTTAGATTTTGTATCATAATGATCTTCCTTTGTGACAAATAACTGAATGTTGATTTGCTAAACAAAAAAATTATCGCATTCACTCTTGGAAGACGATTTACAATATAACTATCCAGTTTAAATATATATTAAGTCATTTATATTCACTTAAAGAGTTTATTAACTAATTGCCAATCAAATCAATATTTAAAAGTAAAGACGATAAGAAATTTTTATTATAAATAAGAGTCTGAATCAGTTAATTTTTTTTTTTAATTAACTTATCAAATAACTATTTTTTAGACTTTTACAGTTCACTGCAGCAAGAAAGCGATCAAGATTTTAAGGCAGAACATGAGGTCATTGCCTGAAAAATCATAAAGTTCCACCGGTCCGATGTCAGTGGCGCTGAAATCTCCTAGAAAACTTCTGAAAAGCTTGCAAAGGCTTTGGACAGTGTCAAAACAATTTTCAGGGACAGTTGTTTTATTACACTAGTAGCGGATGTTTGTGAACAATTACAGTCGATTTATCAGGAGAAGGTAATTGATCATTTTTATAAACTGAAAAATAAGTTAAACACTTTTTTTAACGATATATACTCGTACATTTGAAAATCTACAGAAAAACAACCGTTTAAATATGTGTTTTTCTTAAATTAGTAATAAAAAAAATACGTGACGATTTGAACCATATAATTCTTAGATTCGGATTACACATTATCAATTTGTGTTAATTTTTTCAATAAAGTGGAGTATTTGATTATTGCCTCAATAATCTATATCAAATGATCACGGATCATATTCAATTCTAATAATTTTCTTGATTATAGAGAATCAGTAAAACACGTTAAATTGTATTTGATTTTGCAGAATCAAGGTTCAAATCTTGGTTTCTTCGCTGTTATCTGCGCGTCGTTACCTTTGTTGATGGTGCGATAGGACCTCGGAGGTTGCTGCGCGCTAACGAGACCGCCGATCGCTAATAACGGCGCTAACGCCTGTATCGGCGGCGGTGGTAACGGCCGATTTGTGGGGAGCGATAGTGAAGTGGTTTTGTCGGCAATAACCGAGAGGCTTAACATATTTAGCAGTGAAGTGTTAAGGTATCGAAAATCAAAGCGATGCAGGTGATGTGATCACGCAATACAAACTAAACTACTACTTAACATAAATTTGTGAATAACACCTCGAAAGATAAGGAAAGAATGTTGTTATACACAATTATACTAGGTTTGTTTTATTGGTGATGACAAAATGGATGACAAATGGTGCAAGTTTCGGAAGTATCATGGAATCTTATGAAAACGTTATTATGGTTGACTGCATTAAAATGAGGATTGAATGGTTATACAAAAAGAGTCTGTCGGACTTATACAGTATGTCCGTCTATAATGCACGCTTTTTTATTTGTACCAAAGTTTTATCCGATAGTGTTTTCAGCGATTTATCATATAACGGTCCAAAATTAACCGTCGTTATTTTTAGTAAAACCGCCTCTTAGCACTAGTTGCATTAAACCTCGAAAAACGTTACAAGAGGGTTGACTGTAAGCGTTTATTGTATTCAAAACAACATTAGCTAGTCGCGAACAAGCTGCTAACTGCCGGAGCCTCTGACATCTAGCGCTGCCAAGACAGTCGCGGCAAAAAAGCAAATTAAGGATGACAGTTGCACGAACATGAAATGCAGCAACTGTCATAATAAATAAAATGGCGTATTCAAGCAACGTGAATTATTATATAATTCAAACTAACATTATGAGATATGCATGTCAGGCGAGCATAAGAGGCAAAAGATCGTTTTTCGAGGCTTTACGGCATCAGCCTAAAAGTGCTATATCAAGCTGAAATCATTATACAGAAAAAAAGAACACAATGGTAAGTAATGCGAAATGTGACTAGAAAGCAGAATAATAAAGGAGCCATTTATGTGTATTCAATAAAAAAAAAAATACGTGATTGAAATTTTTGTTTGTTACATGAGAAAGATAATACGGAAAAGCTTTGAAATACGCTTTGTAGTCTAACAATCTTGTCGTACATATCAAGATGTTGTTTTCAGATTTCACAAACAACGAGAACTTTAAATGAAATACTCGAAAGATAACATATATTGTGCAACGCTCACTAGAGTCACTTTGACTCCATGCTTTTATTTAAGAAACCAAATTCAAAGTCCAATTACATATAGCGTCCTCTTGTCTGCGTGTTTTTTATTTATTTTGTTAGTGGCTAAGTGAAAGAATGAAAAAGAAAGCTTAGTATATTCAGTGTGTTTTATATTGGGACGGTTCTCCATACTATGAGCAGCTACCCCATTTGTATACCGCGAGTCTGTTTATCGCGGGTTTGAGTGTTATGAGAGGCGTAAAAGTGAATGCGATGGGTGGACCATTGATTGTTTTTGGCAGAACAATTGGATGCGAATTACATCAATACGGTTCGTTTTACAAGTTGTTATTTCGCAAAACGGCCTCGCAATAACAGTAAAACCCTTCCGAATATCCATGAATACCTAATTGTTTTATTTCGAACTGTTAATAATGTGTACGAGCCTTGTTTTGAACAATCATTATTTTAACTACTCGTAAAAAAACCCTAAACTATATCCTTCAATAAAATATCGTTGAAATATTTACAATTATATATTTATATCCTTCAACGAAAAAAATAAAAATATTGTGTACCCAAATGATTGTCATTTTATAAAAAGAAACCCGTTTTTGTAATATTAATTTTACATGTTTGATTACAGTAGACATATAACTTCATTGATATTGTGGCTCTTGGGTTTAGCCGTGTGTGGGGAATTACTAATTTCCAATATTTCGACCGCCATTGCAGGGGTCTTCTTCAGGGTTGACGCCTAGCGAAAAACGTGTGGTGTAAGTCTTTGTGTGTGTGTTGGTGAGAATATAGGTGTATATTATTTTCTTTAAAAATAATCAACACAAAAATATTTAACATTTTCTCAGTTACATTAGAGTTACATACATTATGTATACATTTTTAATTTAAAATCTTAAACGTAAGAATCATAAAATCTAATAAAATTCAACATACGATATCTCTTTGTCAAGACGAGGAATGTTTTGTTTGAAAAACAACAGTTCCTTTGCATTCTTAACGATATAACTTTCACTTAAAATATGCATTCACACGACTTGTTTCAAAGTAGCGCTTAGTATGAAGTTTATAAATGTATTAATTAAAATATACGCAAATGTACAAAGTAATCTCTTGCAGCAGATCATAAAAATAAACACAACTCAGAGCGCAATATCTAAATCTCAACAACATTGTCACACACTCGCAGAGTATTTTATTGCAGGTTAACTTGTATACGAGTATATGCGGCGATCGAATCTTGGGTGCTTACGATGCCCGGCGGTCATACACTCGCCGCATACAATGTCCTCGCGCGGATCGAGCTGAAAGTCATTTCACTGCATTTAGTCGCTCGCAAAGTGGCAGAGATTTCGTCAGGCTTCCGTGCAGAGGGAGCCCTGGGCGTAACGGGCTAACGGCACTCGCTAGACCCGCTCTCTTAGACAAGCAACCTTTTTACGTGCTTTTTATTTTTTGAGTTGACGTATGCTAGAGAGCACCAAAAGTGGATTTTGACAATCAAGCACTATTTTGCGTTACCGTGATAGCTGTATTACGTTACAATAATATATTTAATCCTTTCGTTACGGATCGGTGGAATACAAATTATACTGTCAATACGGCGTGAATTTTTCAAACCATTGTTTTTGCTTATAACTAGTATTTGAATCATAAATTTACTTATCTGACCTATTTTCATATAACACATTGGTTCTTCTATCCTTTAGCTATCAGATGATGCATAAAAAACTATTATATTTAACAGACGTTCATTATGTAACTCCGTACATGTGGCATTGACATATGTATGGTTTACAGAAAAATCGCTCCTGTAACGAAACCTAATGATATTTATTTACATGCATTACAGATTCCTGTAAAGAATACATGCAGGTTGATAAAGGGAATGACTGCACTTCAAATTGTCTACCGTAGATGTCACAATGAGTACTGAATAAAACAACCGATGTCAATGGTAGGGGAATCTTTGATGGCATATGCCGATAGCCGATGCGAAAGGGTTAAGCAAAGATAAATATGGTATAAAAAAGATGGAGTTTTAAATATATATATTTTTGTGCATATTGTCATTGTAAATAAATTTATATATTAGAGTAAAAGACGATGGTAGTTACAAAATATAAAATACACAATAAGACGCAAGGAAAAGGTTTGATAATCACATGAAAAAATATTTGAACTAGTACAAATGACAAACGTTTTAAATTTGATGTTTTAAATGTAAATATACAAAGGAAAATTCCAATAAACGACAATGATCATAATTTATACGAGGCTTGCCATTTTAGAAGACGACTAAGTGCGCTTTCAGTATTGATTTGTTAACATCATTAGATTGGCATTCGCATATCGTCCATTTCTAGGGGGACTCACTATGAATTGGTGGCGAACACGAGATAGATTCGAGAAGAATAGGTTAATGGTTAACAGGCTAAGTTCACAACAGACATTATTTGTTAAAATATGTCAACAATAATCTTTAACATATTTCCCCGGGCGAAAAAGTCTTTAGCATATTTCTTAATACTTTATTATATAACGTTCAATTGCTGAAATACCTTGAAATAATATAAGTAAGCGGAGATTGAACTCTCGCTCTCTTGTATGGCAGTGGAGCGTTGTATCATCTACTACAAAAAGCTCTATTTGAAAAGCATCTCTTGTTTGTTGAAGTTTCAGCGAACACCTGCGGGCATCGCTGAAGTAATCGAAGCGCTTAAGCTCTTTCTCTTCGGCGACTGGTATAAGGTTTAAAGTTTTCGAGATCATGATTTTTTTTCAGTGGACTATATTAAAAGTAAAGGTATATTTTAAGCATCGGGAAATGCATGAAATATTTTTATTTTGTGCAATTGTAATACAGTGAAATCATAACTTAATTGAACGAATTTATTAAAAATGTAATGGAATAATATTATTGTGAATATTTTTCATATTTCTGATATAAAAACGTGTTAAATTCTTTCAAATGATTGCTATTTTAAAAGAAAATGGTCAATTACAGGCACCAAATAAATATGATCAACGAGGTATGGTTTTTTTTCAATATATTTTTTATTTTAGACTCGATCAATTCGTCCATCGGCCAAAGGTAAAGGAGTCATGGGTAAGATAAGTACCAATGAATGGTTATGGTAAATAATCATAATAAAGTATCAAACTCTTAGCTATATTCTTCTTCATCTCACTTTAATAATACAATTATAGAAGAAGCAGTATTATTTTAGCTCATATATTGTATTTGGATTTTTAAATTTTTGTTAGATTATTTTTCAATAGTCTAATGTTATTTTATAGATTATTGACTACATTTCAATATTCTTAGTAATTAAATACACACATACAATTAATAATAATCGGTAACTAATGATGATTAGTTACCGATTATTATGATATAAAAAAAGCTTGTGAATAAATATTGACTGATTGAATAATAAAAATAATAGTATACATACTCTGAATATATACTACAGAGACATCTATCGTTAAACGATGGTATAGATACATAAACTTTCGCGTATCCGCCCAGGCAGAGAATGATCGTGTGTACTGCTAGGTGTGTAGAATAGAGCAAAGGTGCAAGGCTTGAGGTTCGAATGCCGCGTCTGCCGATATTTTTTCTGAATGAATTGATGCGTATAAAATTTGATGTAGAGTGGTATGTGTGTATTTAATTACTGATATATTGTAATTTGTAATTGACACATTCAGTAAAAATAATAATAAAATATATAAATATTTCATACAGCAGGTACAAAATATATATTAATATTCAAATGGATATTTAAGTGAATGCTTATAATATAAGTGACAATAAAAGTATAATGTACAATATAAAACAATAATAAAAAATAACGTAAAAATAAACACAAAAATGGTAAAATTAAATTTAACGACGGTGCTATTTTAACAATTCAAATGTAATGTGTTTCTTGAAAGAGTAATTCCCTGAAAACGCGAGAAACATTTGTGATGTACTTAACTACGCAGTTAGCACTCGATGTGTATACAAACTAGTACATAAACGAGTACATACATATAAACGAGTATATACAAACGAAATAGTCACCGTGTCAGGCAAAGGGTTAAATGACGCGTCATTAAGTGGGCCGGAGCTCGGCTGAATTTATGCTAATATTTCATCTGTTTCCTGGAACCGAGCATACGTCACGCGCGATAGCGAGCGCAGGGGGTTAACTGTCGGAGAGAGATGGGGAGAGGGCGGCAGTGAAGGTGTTAATAAAGAGCTCTAAAGTGTCATCGTATTCGGGAAAAATATAATTATTTTAACTGTTGTATTTTAACTGTTGTATTTTAACTGAATTATTTATCCAATATAATTTAATATGTAAATTAACGCATGCGTTTTTTGTATCGTAATAAAAAGTTGCATTTCCCCTTATAGAAGTTACATAATAGAACCAATAGGTCAACACAATTTGTCGTGTCTAGTTTTGTCGATTCTAATTGACTATTCTTCATGAACTCCAGCGCGAGAGCTTGGAGAAGTAAGAATACGACTGCTGTGGAGTAAAGAACTTGTATGTTGATCTATTATTTTTAAGATATTTAATGGTAGTTTGACCATTGGATTCTAAAGAGCGGCTCAACCCAAACGACGACACGAAGAAAGCAACACGCGGTGACCCAAAGTTACTGGGATTAAAACGCATATGTACTCGTAGGAGGCTAAATTGAAACGATAAAAAGATCACTAGTTATCGATCCTTGAATTAGTCTATACTACACACTTTTTACCTGCTTACTTGTCTACAGATACAAGATTTATTACTTATTTCGATTTTTACGATCGATATTTCTTGGTGGAATTCCATAATATCAGATATATATATATATTTTTTTTGAATTGAGTCGTTGACTTGTCAAAACTTTAGAATGGCCACCCGACCTGGCTGAAACATGTCGTCAAAAAAATATATGTAGAAGAAATTCTAAAAAAATATCTTTATTTATATCTGATTCATTACTTGCTCACTTGACTATAGATGCATGATTTAAATGACATTCCACATGCTTATGATTTATTAAGCTGTGCACTACAAATCCGTAAGTCTTATATATTACATTTGTTCTTGCTTCTTAGATATGGTCCAATACGGTGAGGTTAGGTTAGGTGAGATTAGATTAGTTAGGTTTTCTAAGGTAAGGTTTGGTTGGTTCACGGCTCACACTTACGACCTATACTTACCTAACTTAGCCCATATTTATTCAAATTCATTGCACATTTGATTAGATTATATAAAAAATACATGTCTTCATAAAGACGCGATCAGTGAGAATGTTGGAGATTGAATAAATTGTCTTTCGAAACATACATCATGGGCCAATTAAGCAAGTATATAAATGTAAAAGAATCTAGAAAACCAAGTATCGATGACAAGTAATCGTAAGATAATTGTAATTTGGAGTTTTTGACAATAGTAATAAGATATGTCCTGAAAATTTCATCACAGTTCGCCACTTAGCACCCAAGTACTTGTCGCGAGCGTTTAACGGTCTGGGTAAACCGAAATTGATACATCAGTCGCAGCGATGGTTTGCGATGGTTGGCGATACGGCGGCGCGAGATACGCCGGGAAGTAGCTGCGGGGCGTAGCTCTGCTGATGGATGGCATCCGCATCCGATGCAAAAAGCTCCGAAAAGCTCGAGAGCGGCAAAAAGTTTCCCGCCCGTCTTATCGGACGAACGGTAGCTCGCGCAGTGATTTGTTGTTGCGTTTTTGAAAATTCGCATTCGGTAGAAAAAATTCAAAAGCGATTTTCATGAATTTCAACTCAAATATGGCGCTCAACTGACATTTTAATCACTTTAAAATTTTTGTTTGATACCTGCTTACTCAACGGAGTTATAAAATGGGATTTGAAGAAAACAAGTGATATTCTCCACATCACCTTTTGTCGTACAGTATTTTTATTAAAGTAATGACGAGGTGAGAGGGAATGACGAAGTGTTGGACCCCGCTGAAACGTGACTTGGATAGGATTCATATTGCAGAGATGAAGAAGCTGAGGTGGGCGGGCGGTGTGACTAGAGTGGACAGAGTTTAAAATGAGCATATTCGGGGTTCATTTTAAGTGGCCCCCATACCTGAAAAGTTAAGGGAAAATCGCCTAAGATGGTAAGGGCATGTGACACGGAGAGATGAAGACCACATTGTGAAGAGAGCCCTTAACATACCTACGCTGAGTAGAAGACCTGGAAGACCAAAGATAAACAAGGATCTGAAAACTCTGGGTTTGACCGAGAATGCAACGCAGGACAGACATACATGGCGAATGTGCACAAGGAGAGCCGACCCCAGATGATAAGAAATGGCGAGGCTAAAGAAGAAGAATGACGAGGTGAGAGGGCGAATTAGGCAACCTTACATACAGCAGTCGGTTAAGAGACGAAAGTAGATGAAAAATGACGTACTTTAGATGCCGCAGGAGAGCGTACGAACTCTCGTCGTTCTGTAAGACTGTTGGTAACTATGCAAAGAAAATACTAAATGAAGGAAAAAACAACCTTGCCTTGGCAGCCAACAGAACTTTGTAGCGGCTATTTGTGGTAATAAGGAGCAGATGGGACGATGATAAATTACATGTAATGTAATTATTTTGTAATTAGTTACATCTATTAAAATATTATATTAGAAACGAGCCGTAGATGAATGATAAACGATTAACGTTCATTTCTCAATGCATCGCGAATTAATCTTTTCCACTGAGAGTTATGTCGTTCCATAAATCTTACAGTGATGCAATAATTACTGCGAACGTGAAAAATTACAGGTCATTACAATGATAGAGCAGAATCGTCGGATCGCGAACTACGAGTAACATGATCAGAGAATATCGTTTTTAACATTGCAGCAAACAAAACATTCTGCAATCGTGGATTCGCAATGACAATAATTTGAAATAAAAAATCAATTTCAATTTCGACGAGAATTTTGGGAGAATTATTAAATGGAATTTTCATTCCTGAGGCCTGAAAAATTTGGTTCTAAAATTTGGTTCAAGCCAAATAATAAATACGCTATATACTATAAAAATATAAATTTATTATTATTTTTTTTATTATTTTTTTTATGTAAGCACATACAGGAGAATACCGACAGATGGTGATAGTAATTTTTTATTGTCTCATCTGTGGAATTCTATGACGCTTACCATGGTGTATATGGCTAAACGCTGCATGTGGAGTGTTGATCCGCCAACGTTAATTTAATTACTTGTGAACTTTTGTCTTTATAATAAATTAAAAAACTGTTAATTTTAAGAGTATATTTATAATTACGTATTTAATACGTCAAGGGCAGCTGATAGGAATTGATTAGCGGCAATTTGTGGTGACCATATATCGACAGGCGTATACAACTGGGATGGGCAGCATTTGGAAAACTTAAGTACATTTTTAAAGCGAAAATTCCGCAATGTCTTAAAACTAAGGCGTTTAAACAATGCATACTCCCTGTATTAACTTAATGCGCAGAGACATGGAATCTAACAGCAAATCTTACCCGCTTGGTGAAAACCCTCCCTGTCCCATCCTGTTTTTGGAGACCCACCCAGATGGAGTCCCGTTCCTGGACGCACGCAAAAAGCTACTTGTTAGAGAGTGGCTGAAGGCCTTCCCGTGATTCTAGGTGTATCAGTTAGATGTCGAATAGACCTCGGTCTAAGGCTGCTAAGTTAGTATACTGCAGCGAGTCTCGAATTGCCTTCTTTGGTAACGCGTTGCTAACCACGAAATACGTGGGAATGGATAAGGAAATGGTAAGGTTCGGAAATGGATTCTACAAAAAGCAGACATCAGTTAGGAATCATAGGAGCAAATCTTACCCATAAAATAAAGGTCACCTA
Source organism: Glossosoma conforme (assembly GCA_022606575.1). Lineage (NCBI taxonomy): Eukaryota > Metazoa > Arthropoda > Insecta > Trichoptera > Glossosomatidae > Glossosoma > Glossosoma conforme. The sequence continues at coordinate 943,112 of JAGTXR010000075.1, read as the reverse complement.
GCGTGCCATGGAGAGATCCATGCTTGGAGTGTCTCTAAAAGATAGAAACAAAAACGAGGATATCCGCAGAAGAACTCAAGCAGTGGAGGCTACCTGACGAATAGACACACTTAACTGGCAATAAGCAGGACATATAAGCGTGTTCTAAGAGACGATGATCGATAGAGAAGTAAAGAGTGGCGCCCAAGAATTGGCAAACGAAACGTTGGCTAACCCTCTGCTAGATGGATTGATGGCAAAAGAAGAATAGCGGGAGTGGCCTGGATGCGGAGTGTAGAGGATCAAAGAGGATGGAGACTCATGCGTGAGGTCTATGTACAACAGTGAACGGATACAGGCTGATGATGATGATGATAAGTTCCTGATATGGAACGGATATGGAAATATAATTCAATACGCTGATGTCAATATTAACCATTTTCACACAAAGCTTTGTTTTAAATTAGCAACACCTTCCGTCAATATTATAAAAGCGGGCCAATATTGTGTCCGCGATAATAATTTGCGTATCGTGATTTATTGTCGCGCGAAATATTGCGTTGTATCGGAATTGGTAAAATATCGCCGGGGAAAGACAAAGCCGATTTATTAATTATTAATATTAAACATACTTCGGATAAATTAATACTGCGTGAACCGATACATTCAGGAAGTTTGGTCACATTAATTTATGGCATTAAAAATGTGCACATGTTGGGTGAGCGTTTTGTAAAATTTATGAACTTATATTTAACCCTTTCATTACGGCTCGGTGGAATACAAATTATACTGTCAATACGGCGTGAATTTTTCATACCATTTTTTGCTTACAACTAGTATTTGAAGCATAAATCTACTTATCTGGTCTATTTTCATATATCACATTGGTTCTTGTATCCTTTAGCTATCGATGATGCATAAATTCGTCGCTCGACACTCAAACCGAGCGGACGTGTCTAGTCATCCTACCTACAGGATGGCGAACTGTTGCGATTGTGATATCGCGCAAATAAATCGTCGCTTAGACGAGCACCGTTTGCTGCTGGAGAGGCTCTTAAAGGCTGTTGGATGCGGGATGGATGATGCTCTGACATCCGTTGGTGTGGACCCTCCACCCAACCCGACAAGTCTGCCGACTTCCCGCAGAAGGCGCTTACCTCGAGCGTGCAAATCAATTCCGGCTACCTACGCTGAAGCTGTCAACATTCCTGTGTCGATGTCGCTTAACTGTGACAGCAGAGACTCGAACCTGCCGTCAAGGAATCCGCTTCGAGTGAGGCCACCGAAGATGACTCCTCGGAAGATACTATCGAAGGAGCCCCTGCTGCTTCGAGCAAGGCTCCAAGGACTCCCGTTCTAAGCCGGGACGAATCATCGTTCGAGGAACTGGAGGACCTGAGTGCTTTCTCCGTGGATGTCCTCTCCCCGAGCAATCTTTCCGGAGAAGTTCAACGTTCTAAGTTGAGTCGCGCCTCTCCGCATGGGGAAAGGCAACAACATTCAGCGTCTGATGATCCGTGGTTCTGCAGCTCCTTCAAAAAACGTTACTGGAGTGAAGATGGCGTATCTTCACGCCAAGGGCCTTCACCCAGATACATCGGCTGAGGACTTGCAGAGCTTCTTGGCAGCGACCGCTGCATTCAATCCTTCTTGGATGACCATCAGGAGAATTGTCAGCAGGCGGACGCTGTCAACTTCTTTCAAAGTCGGGGTCATCGCGACTTCGCTGGAGTCTCTCATGGAGCCTCAAGTGTGGCCTGAAAGGACCATCGTTCAACCCTGGATACGCATAAGACGAAAGAATCGCAGTGAACAGTGGTTGAAACCAACTTGAGTGAAGATATTGACATATTTAGTGTTATATTGCTTTAAATTCAGTACTGGTGTTTATGGAGGCGAAATGTTACACGTTTTGTTTTGTGACAATAATGCCTTGATATTTGTGAGTCAATCATGATATACTTATGACAGGGTTTTTGTTGTTACAAGTCAAACTGTTTATCTTGAGTCTCCTGACGCTAGTTCTGAGTGTGAGATCAGTGATACTAAATGTGTCAGTAAATTTACATCACCACATTTATGTTACCTATTGTATTTATATTATTATAATATTATTGTACTTCAGAAATGCATTGAATTGATAAAATTTGTAATGTTTCTGCAAGGAAAAAATAAAATTGAAATTGAAATTGAAATTGAAATTGAATAAAAAACAATAATATTTAACAAACGTTTATTATATAACTCCAAGCACGTTGTAGCATTGACACATGTGGTTTACAGAAATATCGCTCCTGTGACGAAACGATATTTATTTACATTCTTTACAGATTCCTGTAAAGAATACATGTAGGTTGATAAAGGGAATGACTACAGTTTCAATTTCCTACCGTAGATGTCACAATGAGTCTGAAAGTAGCAAAACGATATACGGCTACCGATGTCAACGGTAGGGGAATCTTACACGGCATATATCGGGTACCGATGCGAACAGGTTAAACAATAAAATTAATATATCCAATCCTGTTTGACTTTACGTTAAACAAAAACGTTTTCTAATATCTGTATATAAATGAATCACAAATAATCCTTAATTTGAAATGGTTAGTAAGTATAAATAGATTTTCGAAAGCTGTGTGCTTTCTTAACCCATCATATGTCAATGCTCTTTATAGATTACTCGTATATAAAAAGTACAAACATATAAAACTAAGCAATAAATTCGTTAGTTAAGCTTGTACTTATCTATCAAAAAATAAATTCATATACATCATTGAATAACTGGATATCAAAACTGTTATATTACTTTTCAAAAGACCGCACAAAGTAGAATTTTACTCATAAAATAAATACTCCAGCCAAAAGTAGTACGAAAATTTTCTCTGCACTTACAAGGCAGAAATATGGATGATAATAAATCGCTGATATCTATATAATAGTGTGGAATTCGCAATAACCCTCACGGAGAATCTCCCGTATTTCAGCGCTGATAAAAGAAAAGAGACTATTCACCAGCGTATTGGAAGCTCCTAAAGGATGATGATCTCTGAAAAGTCTGAAATTCAGCTTTTACTAGTAGTAAATACCAAGCAATGCGATGCTGCAAAGGACCGTAACGCTGTAACGTTGCTCTAAGCAAGGCTGTAAAATAAAATACGTTATTATTACTGGGAGATCTGTTTGATGTATTGAATTACAGTTTTTCCATTGGCTGTGTTCATCCCAGGCCGTAAGTCACGATGAAGCGTAGAGGCTGTAAAAAGGCGAAGATGGGATGAGTCTCCATTTCACGCGGGTCGTAGCAAGGAATAAGACATTATGCAGAAGGTTCGAAAGAGGCACAGCTGATGTCGAAACAAAAAAAGATTTGTTTCGGAACAGTTTATAAATCTTCGGATTCGGATGTCATAAATAAAATAGGCGTTTGTATTTGCTGATTCTTGTACTGAAAGCTGCAAGTGATAATGCATGGAAATTAATATTTTAATGACAAAAATTGAATAAACCATATTATGTGTGAACATTATTTGTAGTAAAACAAGGATTCACTTATTTTAAATGATATTTCATAATGATTTGAGAAATTCAAAACAACGTAAAAAAAAATATTTTACGTAAAGAAATATTTGTAAAATAAAGACTATAAGCAGTAAATAACGAAAATGAATATTTTGTGATACAAGTACGTAGAAATGGTAATAGTACTGAGTCATATTCTATAAATAAATTATTATTACATGATATATCAAAAAACAATCTCAGAGAGGCGATCCCGATGGATTGGTCACATCATGCGCCACGAGGGTCTACTTCACGACATTGTGGAAGGGATGGTTGAGGGTAGAAACTACAGATGGCGCTCTAGACGGGAGTACTTGCAGTATGTGTTTGAGTACTTGAGCATTGTTTACAGAGTACTTTCTTGTTGAACAAGTAATGGAGTTTGTTGAGCAACACCAAACGTGGGTGTAAAAGTTAGTAGTTCAGACGTTAAAAATTTGACTTTTTGACTTCTTCGCCGAAGGTCGCCGCAAATACAGAGGTCGATATATCCAACCGGTCCAGGCTTCTGTTGGATTACGCTAAAGAGCCTTTGCCTACTTAAGTCTATGTTTGAGTACATGAGTTGTAGCTCTTATGCTGAGCTACAGAGGGTTGCAGAGAAACGAGAAGAATGAATATCGAGATGCAAGATTTTGTTGCTGCAAATCAATCCACCGGATTGATAGTACGAAGAAGAATATATAGTAAAATAATGTTAAATTATTGAAGTTATAATACATTAAATCTACGTGAAAGGTTCTTTAAGATTCCTTGCTGAAAATGCTGAATATTTTATGATTAAATTATTTAAATATTTTTTAAAAAATTACAGAAAACTTAATAACACGCAACGTATGGTATGTAGAATTGAATTGAAAATAGTTAAAACTTTTTTTTTAATTAAAAAAAAATCAGCAAAAGGAGCAAACGTTTAAGTTGTTAGTAATTAAATACACACATACAATTATACAATTTTTTTTTTCATATGCATCAATTCATTCGAAAAATATCGGCAGATGCGCGATTCGAACCACGAGCCTTGCACCTTCGCTACGTTCTACACACCGCGCTATCCACACGACTATTCTCCGCCTGAGCAGATACGCGAAACCTGATGTATATATATATCATTATTGACATCATATAACGACAGTTGTCTCTGCAGTATATATTCAGAGTATGTATATATTTATATATATATATTTTTATGATTCAATCAGTCTTAGTTGTTGTTGACTTAACATGGATGACGTTGATTACTGTAAAATACAGAAATGAAGATTAAGGTAGCAAAGAGAAGATACTAAAGATAGAGAAACTAACGAAGCTCTTGCGGTGATCACAAAATATCTAATCATATCTTTTAACAGTACTAAACATGAACCACGTTCAGAAATGTTTATTTTTAATGTTTTATAACTGAAATGATGATCTTAAAATAAATTATCAAAATATAAATAACAAAGCACGTATGCAAAGATTAAGTTACATTTCACTATGTAGAGTCGTCTTTTTATGGCATGGTGGTGTCGACTCACAGAAGAATGGCTCGCGGTACTTGTTTATGATTATTTTATGTGAGAGTTGAACGTCAACCTTTAAATTATGCTACGCGCAGGAAGTCCCCGGGCGGAAGCTCGGCGGGAGGCTTCGCGAGTAAATGACAATATTGCTTTAAACCTTAATAATTAAAATCCACCGCATCCGTTCGGCGCGAGGTTTTTCGCCACTGCCTCACTATTCATGCCAACGCGCTTGCCGAACGATTTTTCAGGGAGTTCAGGAAGTTTTAATTCTTGATGATGAGAGTTTAAGAAGTCGTGAAAATGTAATTAATCGAAAATATTAATGACAGAGCGTCATCGTAAGAATATCTGCGTATAAAAAAATGCAGAGTCAACAACGAAAGTCCGGTAACTATGTTATGAATAAAAGGTCAAACACTACAAGCTCCAGTGATCGATTAGATGGTATTATGACTTTTAGGTTAAGCCATGTGTTACGAATTTCTCTGTACCGTAAAACTATTATCGGTAACATTGTTACAAAATCAGTACACGGCAAAGAAAGATTTTTTTTTTTTTTTAATTTATAGACCAAAAATTGTTTGAAAATATAAAATAAAAGTATACAGTTGAGCTGACACTTTACTTATTCAATATTTGTTAATGTTTAATATGCCCCTTAATTAAATAAGACAATATATTGATACAACACAATACTTTGATTTAATGTGATTGACGTCAATCGAATTTAGTATCAAATTGAGAAAAAAAATTGTCAGTACAAATTTATGACACTTAGTTTTGCCAGTTTACACAGTAAATATTTTGCCCCGACAATGCATCTGACTGCATCCGACTGTATCCAACTACATCCGAACAGTGGCAACTGAGACAACTGAGTGGCAGATATTTATGGGGACCATACTTTCCACATATGGAATGTATGTGGGAACAAAAAATATATCTATGAAGCAGTATATTAGGCATTTTATTACATAAATAATCAATGAAGAATATATAATTTTAAATAATGCAATAAACATAACTGTGCTTGCAATTATTTTTACACGGCCGTTAAGTAAACCATCGAAGGAGGTATAACACATTTTTTTACGACAAATACCAAAAGGCTGCCCGATAAAAAGCTTCCATTACCGGGGAACAGAAATAATTTCGAGTCAGTTGACTGCTCCGTGGCGATAAGAAAGCGAATACCCGGGCAATATGAATAATTGTATTACAAAAGACAAAAAAATAGAACAAACTAAAACAAAAGAGGGAAAACGGCGGGAGTTTTTTCTTCCGGGTAATAAACAATTGCTCGCTCTTCCATTTGTAAACGTCACTGGAAGAGCTCTGGTGCAGGGCAACCAACGCACTATTGACATATTTTTATTGAAATAAAAAAGAAAATGACAATTCAAAAAAATCTCCACAAAACTACATTGTTTTTATTCTACATAGCAGGTTTTACTAAAAAATATATTTGACGAATTAAACATTCTGCATCATTCAAGCATCTATTTCACATTATTTTATTTTAAGAATTTGAATACGTTCTTGTTGGAAATGGACCTGGATTAAATCGAAACATGTACATTGCACAATAACTAAGAAAGTCGAATTAAACGAATTTAATTTAATTTCAAAACGTTAATCTTTTTCGTAGTATCAATCTGGTGGATTGGTTTGGAGCAGCAAAATTTTGCATCTCGATCCTCACTCTTCTAGATCTTCTGCAACCCTCTATAGCTCAGCATAAGAGCGTATTAACGTAAATAATTGATTAAAATGTAGTTTCACCAAGTATTGACAGTAAAACACTTAACGTTATTAAAAATATTTGTAAAATACAATTGTACATCGGTTATATTCAGATTATATAGCATTATTTTATATGGCTGACCGCAATAATTATTAATTAATTAATTAACTTCAAAAGTTTACCAAAGCATTCGTTTCTTCTTCAAACATCAGTTCTAAAAGTCACATTAAAATATAAATTAAAAATTAAAAAAATTAACCGAATGTCGAAACCCTGCATTGAAAATGGTTCGCAAATCTCATTTGTTGAAAATTGCGAAAAAATAAATTGACATGGGAACACAAATAGTTCCGAAATTTGATTGAAAGAAAGATGATATATTTTACAGGAAATAAGGGAAAGAAATAGAGCGTCAAATAAATAATCTGACTTCTTTAAGAATGATAAGAATTATGTATGCTCTAAATAGCCAACTAATAATTCCTTAAACTAGGATATATTTTATGGAATACGATCAACGTTAAGATTTTTTATATATTTTTTTATTTATGTAAGCACATACAAGAGAATACCGACAGATGGTGATAGTGATGCTGAAGTCTCATCTGTGGAATTCTATGACGCTGACCACGGTGCACTTGGCTAAGCGCTGCATGTGGAGTGTTGATCCGACAATGTCATAGACTACAGCCCGAGATTATCGCACCGTCCTTATTACAACAGGAATTTTCTATGAATGGGTGATCTTCACAGGACGACTTTCGTCTAAGATTAATTTTGATAAATAGGCTATGACTGGTATTTTACGGGTGAGAGATCAAATTCACACCAACCAGGGTATTTTAGAGCTCAGCAATCGATTGAAAATCAATTTTAAATAGATTAATTAGTATTACTTAAAAATATACATATACTATACATAAAATTCTTTTTTCAACGCGTCAATCCAAGCACAAAAATAACGGCAGAAGCGGGATGCGAACCGCGGACCTTGGAAACCAACTATGCCCAGGTATTCATACCGCTCGGCGAATCGCGCCATTGCTATGCCCAGACTGACTTGCGGTGAAACTAGTATTTATATCATTGTTAGCATGGATTGACGCGTTGAAAAAAGAATTTTATGTATAGTATATGTATATTTTTAAGTAATAATAATATTGTAATATAGTCAATGATCTATAAAAGTAAATTAGAATATTGAAATAATAAAATAATATTCTAATAAAAATTAAAAAAAAATTAATTAAGATTCATTAGTGTTTCTCTTTTAAGCAGTTAAATTTTGTAATACGTACCACTTTATGATGGATTCGTTAATTAATTTTCAAACTCGATTCAGACATATGTAGATTGTTGTATATTTTAGAGTACATAAAATATTATGTTATATCGGTTGTAGCCTGTTAGCTTTAAATCTAATCATTTGTTTATATATTCAGTAATATACCAGCAAAAGTTGAGAGAGCTAAGAGAATACAATGAAAATACAAAGCAAGAAAAACCCCGGTAATGTCACCATGACGCTTATAAACATTAAAATAACTGCGTAGTTAAAAAAATTGAGGATATTTGGAGGTGTTTCAAATAAAATATATGTTAAGTTTAAATATACTTATAAAAAACATTTAAAAATACTTTTAACTAAGTTTAACCGTTCTTCTAACGAACTTGTAATAATGTTATTACTTTACGTCAGAGCAGTTCGTTTTGCAAGTTAATTATATGTTTTGATAAGCTGAGCGTATGAGGCTGTATACTATTGTTAGCGAACTCATTTATCATCGTCACACCGTGTGCCAGGGAAATGCAAAACGAACGACTTTTTAACCCTTTAGTACTTAAAAGGTAAGTTGTTTTTGTGATAGTAATATTTTTTATTTATTTTAAATATTTTACGTAATGTAACAGAATTATTAACCCAGAGTCATTATGCAAAGCTAAGCAACATTAGACGCGAAAGACAACTTTGATGGGTCACTGCATGTTGCTGATAAACCTCTCTTTAAGACCAAATAATCCAGGTTTTTGGAGAGTCGTCTAGATCTAATCATTCAACCTCCAAAAATAATAAATCCTACTAACAAATCACTCAAAATATGCCACGTATACTACATTGTCATCTCTTCGAGTTCATAGGCTTCTGCTTTGGAAATTATTCAGAATAATATATGTTTCCAGGTGAAAGAATTTCAGGTGCAAAGATGTCAGGGGATGAGATATGGATATATTTATAAAGTTATAATTGTAAATTATAACTATATTATTTTTTTAATTACAATTATATTATTTTATAAAATAAAGGTCAACCAGCGTGCTATGGAGAGATCCATGCTCGGAGAGTCGCTAAAAGATAGAATACGAAACGAGGAAATAAGCAGAAGAACTCAAGTAGTGGATGCTACTCAACGAATTAGCACACTAAAGTGGCAATGGAAAGGACATATCTGTCGAAGAGACGACGGTCGATGAGGAAGAAACGTATAAGAATGGCGCCCAAGAACTGACAAACAAAGCATTGGCCGACCCCCTGCAAGATGGACTGACGACATATGAAGAATAGCAGGAGTGACCTGGATGCGGAAGGCGGAGGATAGAAGTGGAGAGACTCATGTAGGAGGCCTACGTTCAACAGTGGACGGATACAGGCTGATAATGATACAATAAACATATAATCTATGTGTTTTAATTTAAAAATGGCAACCCTATTTTCAGCTGAAAAGCTTTTCAGTTAAAACATATTGGAGAGAAACTGAAAACAAACTGTCTGTTATCTATTTGCATCGTGCTGCATGCGAAATAGCTGACTTCACCGTGCATTCTAATCAGATTAGTTGCTCGTAGATAGTGTGTTTACTGAAGAGAGGTTAAGCAATTGACTGCCATGTGAGCGGTTGCAGGTTTGATCATCGAGAAATTACATCTTCTTAGTATCAATCCGGTGGATTGGTTTGCAGCAACAATATCTTGCATCTCGATCTCAACTCCTCTAGATCCTCTTTAAGTCAGCATAAAAGCTAAAAATTATGTCCTAGAACACTTGCTGCAAATCTTCCCGTCTAAGACGCCCTCTACAGTTTCTACCTTCAACCATCCCTTCCACAATATCGTGAAGAAGACCACCCTGGCGCATGATGTGACCGATCCATTGGGCTTGCCTTTTTGAGATGGATCTTAATAGGTGCCTATCTCCCTTGATTATCCTGAGAACCTCATTGTTCGTGACGTGCTCTCCAGGAAATTCGTAGGACATCATTTCAAAGGCCTCTTGTTTTTTTCATCACTTTCAGATAAGCACCATGTCTCACAGCCGTACATAGAGATAATCCAAGCAAATGTTTTGGCAAGTTACAGAACAAAAAAGAGAAGTCAACAGTCGCATACATCAAGCAAGGCTAGTGTTCAATAAAAAACAAAAATTCTTCAGTATTTTTTTTTAATTTAAAGAAGTTACATATAAAAAGTATAAGGATAAGATGGGATATTTTAAAGTTGAATTTTGATGTTATAATAATGGCACGAGTCATAAAATAAAAGCTTATTTATTTTCATTAATATTGGTGTTGAAAAAATAAATATTAAAATATGGTGCGGCTTAAATTGAATTAAATAGAGATTCCATGAATTGTTATTGAAATATTTAAGTGTGCTTGTAGAATTTAAATTTTATATAAATTTACATACTGTCGGTAGAAATTTAATTATTAGTTCACAAAAAATTAATTAAATTAAAAAAATGCAAGAATGACATTTAAAAGATGATTCATAAAGTGTTTTAAGAAAATAGTCGAAATATACAACATATTTCGTTAATATTGCTTACGTTATAAACAATAAATCATGAATGCACAATAACAATCCAACGAACGTGTTAAAATCTAAGAAAAATAATCAATGAAACTAGTTAGGTTTAAAATCATGTTTATTTGGTGTGAACGATTTTTTTTCGTGTTCACATTGAATAAACGCAAAAGTAATTAATGCCTGGTAGTCTAAAGATATTGGCGGATAACTACTTACGCATACAGTGCAAAGCCATCTTTAAAATGACAAACGGAATTAAATCCACACATGAAGTTTTGAAAACGTTTCATATAATATAAGTAAACAAAAATAAAAAACAAAAAAGCACAAATTTGTTGAAAAAAGCTGAAAATAGATCATGCATAAATATTTTAAGCAGGAGTGGCTGCGTCTTAGTTCACTTGAAAAGGCTCTCAGAAAATACTGCATATTTACAGTATCGTAATAAATAACAGCTGAAACAACCCATTCTGTTTACATAGACGAGTATTCGTTTGAAATTCTGCAGATATTTGATAAACACTTGATGCATGTTGGCAGTTATCCGTGGGAACGTAAGAAAGAAGATGTTTAATTAGTAGGCAGTACTCGACGGTCTGTTGTCTTACGGCGAACAGATCCAGAAACAAACTGAAATATCCTGAAACATTTCTCAAACGTCAGAAAGCTCCGGGGTAGAGAGAAACACGCAGACAATTCGGGATGACTTAAAATTTAATTTATTCATATTTCAGGATGCCACATTACTTAACAGGTGTGAAAGTGAATAAACGTGTGCCTAACTGAAATTAAGAGACGTGATTTAATACAATTTTGAATAATTTAATTGTCTGTTGACATACATACGTACTTGTGTGGAGTAAGCGTCGCAATAAAATATTATATAAAATAATTTTCGAAATTCAATGCTGTAAATAAACATTTTTTTTTGATAAATATCCACACAAATGGTTTGAAAAAACTGAAATTAGTCGTTAAAAATGAAATTGTAAAATTTAAACTGAAAACTATTCTAAATTCAAATATTTGAATACAAAAAAATGTATTCAATTAATTCGTGAAGTTTTTTAAATTTATTTATGTTAGCACATCCAGGACAATACCGATACATGGTGATATTAATTCTGAAGTCTCATCTGTGGAAATCAATAACGCTTATGGCTAAGTGCTGCATGTGGGGTGTTGATCCGCTAACGTCATAGACTTCAACCCGAGATTCACGCATCATCCTTTATTATCACAGGAATTTACTATGAATGGGTGGTCTTCACGAGACGACTTTCGTCTACCACCAATTAATAAGCTGGCATTTTACGGATGATGGATTGAATCCACACAAACCGGGGGACTTTAAAGGTCATAAATCGATTAAAAATCATTTTTTTAATATCCGTCGGAGATCGAACCCACGACATTTGGCTTGCAAAGCAAACGCTTTGATTATTGAGCTATGACCGCCGGCATTTAACGTAATGAAGCGCAATATTTCATAAAAATCAAGATGTCTTGTGTTTTGTAAAATATAGGAGTAAAAAAATACATCATTATTGAAGATGGTCTCCAGGGAGGCCGAAACATGTAATCATTTAAAAGAAATGTGAATAAAAACAAAAAATTGTAAATTGATTAACTTAATAATTAATATTAATTTCAAATTATAAATATACGAGTATAAACCAATAAATACTCTCTTTTACAACTCGACTATTACGAGTAATAACAGTTTTCCTATATTTATTGATTCGGATAGGTTAAACTTTTATTTAAAGATAAGGTGGCCAAAAATAACCCAATTGAACACATCCAGATAAAATAAATATAATATATGAAACATAGATAGTAAAATCATGTCTCACGACCATATCAATGTGGCCTGTATGAACACGCGTAAGATAATCAGACCAAAGAACTCTCTCACCAAAGAAAAAGCAATATGTCTTTATAAACTACGTGGCGCGGTTCCTTCCTCATTACTTACAGTTGTCTCGCGAACATATTTGTAAATGAAATCACAGTCCGCAAATATTTTGCTAGAGAGTAAAAAAGCTTTGGCGAATTACTCAGCCATTTTTCGCAGAAATAATAAAGCTCTCACTAGTCAAGAGTCTGCAAGGTCAAGAAACTATGTATTTTTGAATCTACTTCAGTTAGAGCATACGCTCACAATAAAACCATTGTCAGAAATGTTTCTAAAATAATTAATATTATTGTAAATCTTTATTTTTATATTAAGTACCTATTAACCGCGCATTTTCATGCTATATTTGTATAATTTTTTATATTTTTAATATATCTACTGTATATTGTAATATTTTATGCAGTAAACAAATATAACGGTTAAATAACTTCTTATATTATATTTCTAAAACCCCATCAACATCAACAGGGATGACGGCTTGATTCTCAAAACAGCATGGCCTCCACCTCTAGCACATACTCAAAAATCTGTACAGACAAGCAAGGATGACCACGGTTCGGCATGACGTTCGTGGAGGTACAATTCTTAGAACATACCTACCGTACACGATTCTCCGGACCAATGAAAATTGAGTATGTAATTGCCATGGAGATAACAATGACGCTCGTGATATAAGATAACCTGACACCAACTCACAACTAAATCATCAATCCTGAAGAAGATCCCTACAATGACGGTCAAAATATTGGTAAAAAGAAATTCGCCACACACGCCTAAACCCAAAAGCCGCAATATTAAATATAACGGTTGTTACGTATGTTTTCAAATTAATTCCAATAGATTTTATATTCAGTCACATATAAAACTAATTATGAACATTCGAACAGTGGCATAAAAGCTGTAATATGAAAGTACATAATCCATGTAAAGCTTGTGACCGCTGTTAGCATCATACAAGGTGAAAGTGTTAAGAATTTTAACGTATTTTTCTTCTTTTAATTACAAATCTAATAAAAAAATCTGTAAAATGCATAAAACTACCAAGGCTTAACCTAAATTGACAAAAAGCGTCGGGTAAATCACTAGGTTTCATTACGAATGCTATGTTTTTCAAATTGGGTTGACAATATCATTTGGTTGTTGGTCATATGACCTGAGGATCATGGCAGCTAACAGAACCGTGGGAAGGCAATTATATATATATGCTGCAGCTGGAAATAACGTGCTGACAAAAAAGAAGAAAAATAGGTAATCCTATAACCATTTACAAACCATTTTAGTATAATTTTATATTAATTTAAAATAAAAAATAAAAGATATTTAGTTTTAATTGCACATTTATCACATAAATTACATTACATATATGTGAAATCAAAATTGAATATTTTTAATATGTTAATTTTAAAATAAATTAAATATAAGTTCATAAAAATGCAGTCTCACCAAGTATTGTCAGTTGATAACATTAAAAAAAATAAAAAAATATTGAACTTACAATAACAAGTTTTAAATAATATTTTTGCGTGACAGTAAAGCAAGTCATACGTGTTGATTTAAATTTTTTAAAATCATCAAATATGTAACAAATATTTCCAACAAACAAGGAAGATTATTACAATATAATAAACACTCTGTTTAAATTTTTATTAAATTGTCTGTATCACGTAACCAAAGGTGTTCGGAGACCGTCTCAACACAAAGGAATATTTTCAGCGAAAGCTTTCCAATCACACAGCTTTCCATTAGCAAAGCTCGCCAAAACAAGGCACAGTAATCATCCGTTAAAACTGAAATACTAAAACTGACCCCACGGGAAATTATACGGTTCAATACGTCACTGCTAAAATTCAGTCGGGGTGAGCAAACGTAACGTTCGAGAGAATACTGACAGACGGCGATGAGATTTACCTGTGTGTTTTTTAGGTACACATACAGGAGAATTAGAGAATAGAGGCCTTTGAGATGTGTTGCGATGGTCATACAGAAGAATTCTCGGAACAATGAGGTCAGTAATTTAAGGATAGGCACCTAGTAAGGTCACATCATGCGCCACGATGGTCTTTTTCACGACATTGTAGAAGGCATGGTTGAGGGTAGAAACTGTAGAGGGCGCCCTAGACGGAATTATTTGCAGCCAGTGATTGAGAACATGAGTTGAAGCTCTTATGCTGAGCTAATTAGGATTGTAGAGGATCGCAAAGAGTGGAGATCGAGATGCATGATTTTCTAGCTGCAAACCAATCCACCGGATTGATACTACGAAGACAGGAGAATTTTGACAGAGATGGAGATGAAGAAATTTCATCTGTGGATTCTATGCTTACTTAACATACTTTATTAAATATAGCTAAGCTGTGCAAGTGGGTGTTAATCTGTCAACGTTATGACAGATCAAATACGTGATGAGATGACGTTATACAGTCCAGTATTTGCGCATCAAATTTTTTTACAGGAGTTCACTATGAATGAGTGGTATTCGCAGGATGACTTTCTTCTAACGCCAATTTTAATAAATACGAGTAAGTTATGACTGGCATTTCAAATATTAGTATAGAACTTTAATTATCTATAAATAATTAAGTGAGTTTGAACCAAAAATTGAAAAGACTCTCACTAGCGATCAATTTGGATTCAGAAAAAGAATGGGAGCCAGAGAAGCAATCTTATCCCTGCGTATGATCTTGGAAAAGAGGATAAAAGTGAACCAAGATACATATATTGCCTTCGTGGACATTGAAAAAGCATTTGATAAAGTAGATTGGGAGAAGCTCTTCGATGTAATGAAAGAAATTGGAGTCAAATACAAGGAACGAAGACTCATATTTTCACTTTACAAAGAAGAAGCTGCCATAATATCACTCGGAAATGTCCAAAAGGAAGCAAAAATACGTCAAGGGGTGAGACAAGGATGCTCTCTGTCGCCTGTACTCTTCAACGTATACATACAAAATGCAATTAATAACATCAGGGAAAAAATGGGGCATAGAGAGGGGGTTAAAATACATGGCCAAAAGATTGATATGATAAGGTTTGCTGACGACATTGCTCTGATTGCTGAAACTGAAGATGAACTCACTGAAGCGTTGACATCCATGGAAAACATATTTAATTCCAACTACAATATGAAGATAAACAGCACAAAAACCAAAGTCATGAGAGTAAGCCGCAATGAGCAGCAGAAAATTAACATATCAATGCTAGGAGTACCCCTAAAAGATGCAAAAGAATTTGTATACCTTGGAAGTACGATCACCTGGGATGGCAGAACAAAAAGAGAAGTCAACAGTCGAATACATCAAGCAAGGCTAGCTTTCAATAAAAAAGCCAAAATTCTTAAGTCAAAGAATATTACTTTAGGGCTCCGCAAGCAACTTGTCAAAACACTTGTTTGGAGCATCTTAATGTACGGCTGTGAGACATGGTGCTTATCTGAAAGTGATAAAAAAAGACTAGAGGCCTTTGAGATGTGGTCGTACAGAAGAATCCTCGGAATTTCCTGGAGAGACCACGTCACGAACAATGAGGTTCTCAGGATAATCAAGGAAGATAGGCACCTAATAAGAACCATCTCAGAGAGGCGAGCCCGATGGATTGGTCACATCATGCGACACGATGGTCTTCTTCACGATATTGTGGAGGGGATGGTTGAGGGTAGAAACTGTAGAGGGCGCCCTAGACGGGAGTATTTACAGCAAGTATTCGAGCACATGAATTGCAGTGCTTATGTTGAGCTGAAAAGGGTTGCGGAGGACCGAGAGGAATGGAGAACGAGATGCAAGATTCTGTTGCTGCAAACCAATACACCGGATTGATACTACGAAGAAGAATTAAGAGTATTGAAATATTTTCTAAAAATCTACTTAATGTGATGGAAATTTCTGTCAAAAGCACGAAAAAAACTTAGTCTGTACTTCTATTAGCAATTAGGGAAAACGTCTTGTGAAAAAACAAAATGAAAAATGCTTTTTTAGCTTTGCCAGTGTACAAACCCGTATCTTTTTGCATAGTTATTGTGTGCTTTAGCCTATAAGCCATGTCTTTCAGTAGATAATACGTCAATGCTGAAATTCAGGCGAGGGGAAGTGCAGGGTGAGGAAGCTTTTCAGTGCGGCGAAGAGCTAATTGATTTTTCAGGTAAGAGGCAACTTTTCGGTTTCCGGATCCGCCGCAAGGGTCCGACACTACGATAAGCTACCGAAAGATACTTTGCGCTGAAATTCAGGAAAGTTCGGCGAGGGTAGTGATTGTCGGTTATTGTTTAGGTTGTTAATATTAAATGTGAGCTTATTTCAGAACAATATCGTGCTATTTTCAACGTAAGATATTTTGCTCTCTCTTCTTATAACAGAGTACAGACCTAAAAATAACAATGCCAATTAAAATATCAATCAAGTAACTAGCTATTTTAAATATATGTAAATGTATAATAATTACGTATTATTTACGTTGATTAACTAATATTAATAGTAATGCACTCTGGTTTTGTACACCCAGCGCAGTAAATTATTAATATTATTAAACAATTACATGTTTCGGCCTTCTTGGAAACCATCTTCAATAATGATTAAATTAAAAACTGGCAGTGGCTTATATAGGTATGTATAAGTTTTAGTTCCTAAGTTAGTAAACACATATTTATAGATTAAATATGTGAGCGGGTAAAACCATTGAAAAAATACATTATTAAATCATTTATTCAACGATTTAAAAATGTATTTTAAATAATAATACTAAAACATACATATATAAGCCACTGATAGTTTTTAATTATATCATTATTGAAGATGGCCCCCAAGAAGTCCGAAACATGTAATAAAAATAAATTTCAATCAAAACTCAATATTTTAAATTTATTAATATATTTAATTTAAATTATACATGATCAGACGTATAAACTGAAGAAATTTAAAGTTATTTGTGAAATTCTCAGTTTATAAATTGAGTTAAGAAGTCTTCCGATTGCATGTGGCATAACAACCCAAAATGACGACGCACCAAATCAATAACAGTTTTCTCTAATATTTAATGCAACGAAAGCGAAGATGCTATTAAACGAGACAATAAAAATGCACATAAAGAGAGAAATGGTATTATTTACAGCATTTCCTAAAGCGTATCGTAAAAGGGCTTAATGCAAAGTAGTCTCTGAGGTCACGCAGGGAAGCTATGTTTGTAGGGCTAAAGAACTGCCTGAAAGTGTGTTTAATCGGGCAGTTAATCAAGAAGTACAAAGTGTCAGCGTTCTTAATGATTTAAAAGCAATAATTCAACTAAGTATGTTATTGGGAAGGCATGAGCATCAAATGAGCAATCCTTTCTTTTCTGAGGTATATGATAGAAAACGACTTTAAAGAAAAACGGAAACAATTATGCAAGATTTAGAAAGTAAATCAATTAAAGGGAAGGAAAATTTGTGTTTGGAATAGTATATGAAGACTTACCGTATAACTTCAGATCTGAAGGTACGTCAATTTTGACAGAAATCTGTAACAGAGAATAATGATATTTATTATTACTACACTTTAGAAAGACGTGCTGTGAACCAAAAAACACGACAGTAATATTTGATTTTTCATTGAACCATACTACATTAAGTACCCGTTTTCTCAAAATTGATGTGACTAAATGATACTTGTAGTTACAACCACGGATTGGTCACTGCACAAAAATACAATCAATGCTGGTTTTTGTCAAGCTTCTTTCAATAAAATTTCATTGTCTCATCATCTTGGACCGAAATGGAGTAAAAACCATACAGGGTTGATCGTTTATATTGTTAAAATACAAAGACTTGAGTTTGACAAAACTGACAAGAGTTCCTTGGATGAAGTAGCCATATGCTCCGGAACCGAGGTCGCGGTCCCAAAATGACGGCATCAGGTTAAATGATGATGCCGGAATACCAAGGTTCCGGCACTGTGGATGCGTCTAAAGACCAGAGTTGAGTTGGTACTGATTTATTTGATAAGATACCCCTTTTCATACCTTAGTCTACAATATGAGTAAGAATTAATAAAATTAATATTACAATACTATTATAATACATCGAATTTCATACACTGCAAATTCGTTGATACCTGTTGTTATGGACCTTGATCCCCTTTCAATTTACATAGAGTGACAAATGCCCTGTGTCGTACCCGAGTGAATAAATCGACAGATTTAATCTAAGATAGAGAGTTTGATTTTAACAATTACTTGTAAGACTTTTGCATTTTTAATAGAAAAAAACTATGTTATGTAAAATAACGTTTTGAACAGCTCTTTATATATGATATCTAAAAAAATGTGTAGTAAAATACATGTATAATTTGTTGATATACTCGAACTTTGTTTAAACATGAGTAAAGTTGGTTAACTGTTATGTTCGACCATGTTTTTTTTGCAATTTACGTATTGTATATTCTCAGTTGCTTAATATATATATATAATCGTGTCGAAAACAACAGGCTCAGATCCTGTCTGCCCAGAAGTGGGCGACGTCGATAGCGTTTCTTCTGGCCATCATCAGGTCTTTCTGGGTGCAGCTATTCGGGCACAGCACACACTCCAGAAGGTGTGACAGGGTCTGCTCCACGCCGAAGTCACATTCAGTCGGTCCGCTGTTATTTACTAATTGTATCTAAGTAAATATTTTATAATAAAACTGTTGATATTTTGGTCATTGAGTGAGAAAAAAGGTATTATTATTTATTTTTTCGTTTCAGTGACTACTCACTGCCTGTAAAATCGTTGTCGATTGAAAAGAGACGCATAGTGAAAGGCTTGAAGAAGAGACGAGACAACGCGGCTTGTGTGTGGCGAGGATCGTGCTTGGTGCCGAATGCGGGACAACGAGACTACCTGCCCCATACAAGCACCGAAAATCGTAGCGGAAACCGTAGCGGCGTAGACACGTATATGTATTGTAGATTGTACGGCGAGGTGAATGAACCGCTGACTTTTTATGATTTTATGACATAATTATAGATTTTTCGGTGTGACTTGTTTTTTTCGTGTGAGTGAACTTCACATATATAAATAAAGTACATATAAAGTAGGATTGGTGTTGCCCAATGATAGTAATTGATCAATATTTTATAGTTGTATATAAACACCTAAATGCTGCATTTAAAAAAAACTACTTGAATTTCAAAGGTTTTTATTATTATTTAGATACAACAATGTGCAAAATTAAAATGAAGACTGTTACAAAAGATACAAAAAAACGGTAGCTCACACTAAAAAGGTTTAAAATATCAAGATAAAGATAGGAGAAAGAAGAGTAAAAAGATGTAAAAGTATAATACTCGTAATACGAAGAAGATAAAAAGGAAGAGGACGAAGGAACAGATGAAAATAAAAACACAGAAATATTATTTCCATAACATAATGAGAGGAATGGATATCGAGATGCAAGATTCTGTTGCTGCAAACCAATCCACCGGATTGATACTACGAAGAAGAACATAATGATCACAGTAAGTGAAATAAAAATCTTATATAATTAACATTACAATTTTGAAACTTCATCAATAATTATCGATTAAAAAAATCTAAAATATTAAGAAACTCACTCAATACAAAGTTATATAAAATATATATATATATATACTATAGTTGTCACTCTCGTGCATACGCATATTGATAGTAAAATATTCACGTAAAATTCCTGTAAGGGATGTGTTTATTAACACATAATTTCAGCTGAAAATGAAATACGAGCTATCCGCCCGCGTAATAACAGATAATGCGTATTTTTCAGGACGTGTAAGGTCCCTCCCCTATCGTTTGAGAGGAATTCGGTTGTCGCATCACTTAGCGAGAGGGTTATAAATAATTTATACGAAACTCCGTATATGTGGCCCGTGCGCGCAATTTTTCCATAGCGGGATATTATTATAAATTTTGAAAACCCCCGTTCGGAAGCCGAGTCCAAATATTTTTGCGCTCGATTGGAAATATTCCAAAGTTTTAATACTCCACGTGGTACGGGAACCGAACTACCAGGGAAAATCAAGCCAGGGCCGCGATCGAGAAGAACAAATAGTCATATAAATCGAAGTCGAATTTTTCTGCAAGAAAAATTTCCCTCTTTTGAATTGTAGTTTTCAAGTATCATCTAGGAATCAATTTTTTATACTCCTGATGGGTAAGAACCTTGCAAAAATATATAAACATGCAGTTTAAAACAACTGCCATATATAAATAGTAAAAAAATTTCATTTAATACGGGTTAATTTCTCGATTTAATGGGGTGGTCAACGCGTTGACAAAGAAATGGATATATATATAAGGACAAAGAACGTGGTTTAAATCCTTCTGTTTATTTTACTCCGATTGTTCTACAAAATATACAGAAATGCTGTACGTTACGCGTGGAGATTAAAAGTATTTCAAATGCTTATTATTCTGATTTTTAAAAATATTCATTTAAAGCTCCGCAAGCAACTTTCCAAAGCATTTGTTTGAAGCATCTTGATGTACGGCTGTGAGACATGGTGTTTATCTGAAAGTGATAAAAAAAGACTAGAGGCCTTTGAGATGTGGCAATACAGAAGAAATCTCAGAATTTTCTGGAGAGCCCACGTCACGAACAATAAGATTCTCAGGATAAACAAGGAAGATAGGCACCTAGTAAGAAACATCTCAGAGAGGCGAGCCCAATGGATCGGTCACGTTATGCGCCACGATGGTCTTCTTCACGATATTGTGGAGAGTATGGTTGAGGGTATAAACTGTAGAGGGCGCAGTAGACGGGAGTATTTGCAACAAGTGTTCGAAGACATGAGTTTGAACTCTTATGCTGAGAGGGTTGCAGAGGACTGAGAGAAGTGGAGATCGAGATGCAAGATTCTGTTGCTGCAAACAATTCACCGGATTGATACTACGAAGAAGAAAACGATTGAGGATGATTGAAGTCTTTCATTTGAGCAGGAACCATAGAAGATGTTCGTCTTGAGTCAACGTACATAAACAGTGTCTATGACAACTACCAATACATGAACTGTTTTGTAATATGATAACTTCTAAATATATTTTGTGAATATGTCTAGTATCAAGATATTGTGGCTTCTGGGCTTATCCGTGTATGGCGAGTTTCTTCTTACCAATATTTCGACCGCCATTGCAGGAGTCTTCTACAGGGTTGATGACTTAGTTATGAGTTGATTTCAGGAGGTAGTTTAGCAGTCAGCCAAACTTACCTCCACGAGCGTCATGTCGGAGAACGTGTACGGTGAGTATGTTCTAAGAAGAGTACCTCCACGAACGTCATGTCGGAGAATCGTGTACGGTAGGTATGTTCTAAGAAAAGTACCTCCACGAACGTCATGTCGGAGAATCGTGTACGGTAGGTATGTTCTAAGAAGAGTACCTCCACGAACGTCATGTCGGAGAATAGTGTCGTATCAATTAATTTCCATGCGTTTTCGCATATTAAAAAAAATAAACGTTTAGCAAGCACGATTTAACAACTCATGTGGCACGGAGCAAGTGTAGGGAGATAGGAGGCAGTGTGCTCCCTCGCGTGTTCAATATTTAGGACGGAGCGATGGTTTTGCATCGAAATTGCGATACGGGACAGTTTTCTCTGCATCGAGATCAAATAAATCTGCATAGAAACATACGGCGGGGCGGAATAAATGTAAGCGAATATGAGCCGTGTGAGGGATCACACGCAAATCGGTAGTGTACTGGGATACCGAATAGAGTTATGTAGTGGAAAACACGGTGGTCCAGTGGATAAAGAAAAAAATATCTTAACATTTTTTTATTAGAAATATCTGTACGCTGTTAAATTGGAGAAAAATATTGCATTAAATGATGACAAAAAATACATAAACTGTCATGATCCTCTTTTAAGGATCTTATTAGATTAAAATCTACTGAGTATATTTTCAGTGAGGTGGGTTTAAGCTCCGCTTTAGGTTTTTTTCTATTGGCTATAATTGAATTATATGCTCATGATGCATTGAACTTTGTCTCTGAGTCTCTCAGTGGTTAATTATTTTAAATAATTACGACATAATTAAGCTTAATTGAATCTAACCATAAAATATCATATACCTCAATAAAATCGCTCATATTCATTTATATATTCGTATACTATTATGTTTAATATAGATTGACATATAAACATAGTTACCAATGTTATTTATAACTGTATTTTTAACATTCGCATTGAGATTAATTTCAATATTGAATATTTCGTGCCAAAGATCACACTGAGCATTATTTGATCACTTGCTGGAAGACTGTAGGGTTTTAAAGGAAAGAAAGTTGTAATTTTACTTTTATTATTATGTATGCAGTGAACGTGTCCTTGAATGGTTTAAAATTTGGCGTTTCCCAAAAGTTTAAGCTATCTTTTTATCAAAATTTGATATACTGCTTTATATTTAAAATTTACTTTTAGTAAGATATAGAGACGAGAATTCATACATTAATTTACAGAACGATGATACAAAACGAAGAAATATATTTGTATAATATTTTAGTGTATTTTTAAAGGAAAAATATTTATTTTCAGTTCTGTATGTTTTAGCTGGAAATAGGTTTGGTATCTGAAAAAATGTACGGTTCAGTAAGCTAAGCATATATAAGTGCCCAGGGACACCTCGAGGTCCGGGCGAGCGGGAAAAGATTTGCAAACAAGTCCAAGCAGGAAAAGTTTTTTTGCGAAAACTATACGGGAATCTCTACATGTAAATAATCACATAAGGGAGTTCATACAAAAAAGACTCAAAAAGAATACACCGATATAAAACAAAACTATCATTTTTTTTTTGCAAACGCACCGTTTAAGGTGCATACTAAAAGCTTTTATTTATTTCAAATTAAAAAAAAAAAAGGTTTGGATGTACCTGTGTTTGCCGGCGGGTATAGCTCAATGGTCAAAGCGTTTGCTTGGTAAGTCAAAGGTCATAGGTTCGATCCCCGACGGAGATTAAAAAAAAGATTTTTAATCGATATCTGCTCTTAAATACCTCCGGTTGGTATGAATTTGAAGACCACCTATTCATAGTAAATTCCTGTAATAATAATGATGATGCGTGAATATCGAGCTGTAGTCTACGATATTGGCGGATGAATACTCCACATGGCATGCTTATCCATATACAAAACATGTTAAGTATCATAGAATGCACAGATGAGACTTCAGCATCACTATTACCATCTGTAAGTATTATTTTCTATGTGTTTATATAAAAAATAGATTGTTTTGTTTGAATTTAGATTTTATTACGATATATAATATCTTGAACCGCCCATACGTTTGGAGTCTAGAAATAAATACAAATCCTCAGACGGGAGAAATGCGAGTTTTGGGTTCGGCCGGTTTTACCCTGGGAGTTGAGATGGCTCAGAGGAAAAAAGGATTATTCAAGTGAAGATTCATTGGCATTAATTCCGCATCGTGTGCGACTTTGATATTTAAGTATTCGGTTGTTATGCTATTCCTTTGAATCGGTGCTCGAATCCGAGCAAAAAAACATATCAGTAAAAAGATAAACGATTTTATTTTGTTGTACATTTTACCTTTAAGTACATTTTACTAAATTAAATACAAAAAAAATTACAACCAGTTGAAGAATCGATTTTGGTTGATCACGCTGTGTATAGAATAAAACTATGGTGCATATTTCACGGTTTGAATCCCAGCGTCTATCGTTCGTTTTTCTGCGAAGTTGACGTCAGAAATGTACAAAAAAATATGATATTAGATGTCGATTTGTATGTGTCAACATCCTCCTGTCTTTCAAAATAAGGTGTTATTCCGTCGCGTGATGGCACGATTAGGAGCAGATTGATAACACAGACTTTTTCAGAAGCACATTAACATATATTTATGATAAATTTTACAAGCTTCCGGCCTAGGCGGAATGACACGCCAGCCGGCCGTACTGCGACCTTCTCGGCTGTCAGCACACCACCGGGGTGATGGGCTGTCGCACCGGCGCCACAAGCGGCGGTCTATATAACTAGTCCTAATATGGCGGACACATAAATGCATGACAAGCGAACAGAAATAAGAGACGAAAGATTGTATATCGAGGTTTTCGGTACCATCAGTGAGTATCAATTTATTAAAATATATGGATTGATCAATTATCTATAATTTATTAGAGTATGAAAATATATTCAAAAGAAATCACGTTTAAAACATGTAATTTGTTATTATGTATATAATGCTTAAAAAAAAATGTATTTTATCAAAGCAAATATAAATAAATTTCATTATTCCACGACACAAAGCGAAATAAATATGTTCGTTAAATAAAATAAATAAATTGTTTATTTTTAATAAAGTTAAATACGGCTGACGCATAATAAAATTCGATATTTTTAATCGTTGTTTATGACAAAAAAAAATTTAATATGAAAAATAGTAATGAGTGCGCTCCACCACTGAGAATAATAATTGTCACTGAGCAAAATCGTGATAAGTGAAAAATTTAATGCTGGGTACAATCTATAAGGAAAAAAAACAAAAAACATTTCCACGCTGGGACAAGTTACTATAGTCTGGTTTGGTAGCTTGAAAATTATACCATACATGGTTGGTTCTATAAACAGCGATTTTTAAAAATTATAATTAATATAATTTGTCAAATATTAATCTGAACTTTGATTTATGTTTTGTATTTAGGTAACATAACAAACTTATGTTTTGATCTCTCAAAATCAAGGTATAAGTCACTAATCAGCTTTCAAAGATCTACATAATCCGCCATAAAGATATAAAAAATGTTTCTTAGAGAAACGCTAAAAAATTAAGTTAGGTAACATTTTTTTTACCGTATTTGCTCCATATTTGGAGCACATCGACACCGAAAATTTTCATTTCCCAGTTCTGTAAGCTCACATTGTCTATGCTTTGTCCTAAAACATCTGTATACCTCGGAGGTTCACATGAGAATACAGATGAATCCCAGGAGCCTCCAGGGCATGAGCCCGAAAGCTTGCATAGACTGTGGCTGTAGTACCAGAGAAATACTTCAATAATCAGCGTTTTAATGAATAGCGAGATTTTCCTGGATGCGGAGGGTGGGAGATTGAGAAGTGTATAGACTCATGCGAGAGGCCTAACTTCAACGGTGGAAAGACACATGTTGATGAAGTTGAAGGTTAAAAGAATAAAGGTTTATGTAAGGTTATATAAGAAGTTTCTCGTTCAGTTAAGTAAGATTAAGCTATTTACAATATATAAGACTATGCTAGTCAATAAGTTAGTTGTTGTTAGGTTAATTTTTATTAAAATATTTGACAAAAGTTTATTTAAAATGTTTAGGTTAGGGTAACATATGCTTGATCTACCCTGAAAGAGGGTGTAGTCGGTGGCGTGATTAGCTTCAATTATTGAAAAACATAACAGCATTACAGTCCCATTCCAGGCGGGCGGTTCCCGGGAGACTGAATAAATTGATGGGGAGTATTTTATTCTGATTTAAATAATTCGAGTTTCGGTCCGATACTACCGAGTCGCATGTTAACATCGAATACGCTGCATGGGAACAGTTAGTTCTAATGGATTGCTCGAGAGAATACAACTGTTGTCAATGTGGACATTAAAGTGTTGTCAAAGCAAACATGATGATATTTGAAATTGATGAGTAAATAAACGTTTATTTATATATTTTAAAAATAAAGTCTTTTTTATATCGGTATTTGTAAAGTTATAATTTTAGAATTAATTTTAATTAACAAATTAATAAATTTAAAATATTAAGTTTAAATTCACAATTTATTTAAATGATTACATGTTTCGGCCTTCCTGAAGACCATCTGGGTATTTGTAAAGCGCATTTTTATGACCGAATGGTCATTCAAAAAGCACTTATTTATCTCTCTGAGTAAAAAGGTGGGTCTTGAGTCTGCTTCTGAAGGATGCCTCTGCTTTAAGTTCTCTTATACTTTCCGGCAGCGAGTTCCAGGACATTGGTGCCGCGTAGCTGAAAGCACGATTGCCGAAGATCATTGTAGGACTATCTCTCGTCAGCTACAGTTGCTGTTGGTTCTATTTGCTCTGGTTGATATGAGTGTCTCTCCAAACGCGCTTTTCTCCGAAGGCTTGATCAGTTCTGTCAAATAACCCAGTGCAGTGCCGTTGAGTGCCTTAAAAGCTAGCCTTCTAAATATATCTAAGGCATACAAGTAAATAGGTAAATATTAACAAATCCGTCTTGTCTTCGGATACGGCCACCTTCAAAATGGAGCTCCAAAATATTATCTTGACTTAATATCGACTCGATTAAGAAAAGCGCAGTTCCGTCTGCGTTCAGCATGAATCCTTGGAACAGACACGTAAAGTAGTATTTTTTAGTTTTTAGAATTTTCTTGCGTTGTAAGTATGGCCGCAGTTCATCTGAACTCGAAGTAATGAAAAATTCTATTATCTTATTATGCAGTTTCACCAATTCACAAGTATTCTCAGTTGATAACCTTAATGTTAATAAAACAGGAGTACAGAATCGATATACAAATTAGTCGTTATATTGGCATTATATAAAAAGTGTACATCTATAGATAATGCTTATATCACAATATTTAAATATAAATAAATTATAAAGCCATTGTTAAATCAAAATTAGATTCTTGGGTGCATAAATTAATTATTAATTCAGAATATTTCGAAGAAAATAAAATCTTATATTAAAGGAACACATTCAAGCCGTGCATTATGTTTTTGTACGAGAATGAAGAATGATACCCACAACAAAGGTAATTGTCGTAAATTATATCTGGAGTTGCAGACGATAAATAAAATATGCAAATTCAAAGTAATAAAAAGTGTTGGCTGAAATTAAAAACTGAAAAACACTGAAACAATGGAAAACAATAATAATTATTAAAGAGCTACAAGGAGAGAAAAAACTAAAAAGTATACAGTGCCCGCAAAAGTGATTTCGTGTTTGAATAAATTATGAATTAAGCGAATGGGAGAAATAATTAATTTTCATGAATTTACGGGTATGAAGACTTTCCGGCGTAGTATAAATTTGCCAAGACAAGTTAATGTGAAATTATTATTACTAACAAAAATAAGTCAGTATGTATTTCATAAGCGGTCAGTTTATATCAAGAGGAATAATAAAAGTTACATTTACAAATCAAGTATTTAAAAGCCAAAATAAAAAAAAACTTAAATCATAGTGCATTGTAATGTGGAAGTATTATATTCACGTGGATATCACTGTGAATGGGTAATTTTCATGAGATGATTTTTGTCTAGTACCAGTTTTGTTTACTACTATTAACTGACTATGGCCGATGTTTAAGAGGAGGGATTCAACTGCAACCGGTTATATTTTTAGAGCTTTAAAATCGATTAAAAAACCTTTATTTTTTAATATCGATTGAGGATCGAACCCAAGAAGACTTTCTGTATGGTAAGTCATATGCGCCAAAGAAATGCGTAAGGCAGTCAACCAACCATCCCACTGCTTGTAAAATCAGATACGCCCAACGCCCATACTGAAGTCGCGAAGCATCTTTCTGAAATCCACACAACTTCTCACATCCGGCTCTGAAAATGAGAGACTTCAGCTCTGGCAACAAGTCGCTTTAGAGGATTTTACTACTCCAAAGGAAGGCCTCCCAGCTGGCAAGAACCTTGACTGGCGGACCTGGAAATTCCTGAACAGATTAAGAAGTTGAGTTGGTAGAACAAAAAACAAACTCGAGCGGTGGAGAATGCTTTGGAAGGGAGAGTCACTATTGTGCGACTGTGGAGACCTGCAGACCGCCTCACACCTAAGATCATGCTCCATGTGCCCAACAAGCTGCACATCTCAGAACCTAATGCTGGGCAACACACGGGTCATGTTGCCAAAAACCGGGCAAATAAATTTGACGTCGCTGACACGAAGAA
Source organism: Glossosoma conforme (assembly GCA_022606575.1). Lineage (NCBI taxonomy): Eukaryota > Metazoa > Arthropoda > Insecta > Trichoptera > Glossosomatidae > Glossosoma > Glossosoma conforme. Next base: position 914,745 of record JAGTXR010000075.1, on the reverse strand, counting down.
GAAGAAGATGGTAAGTGAACGCTTTACTTCTCTTTTAACAAAATAATGGAGTAAGGTGGCTAAATTATTTTTACAGAGTCCTATATTCGTAATTATTTGTTTCGCACATAACACACTGTGCGGGAAATTTTCCACAGTAATCTGGTTAGAGGATTAAACTTTGCATACAATTAACCGTTTCGTTTGTGGACTGAATGCGATTACATTGTTATCAATGTCAACAGGCATTTTGTGGAAGAAATGTGAAAATAATTGCCTCTCTGAAATTCACTTCGCCGGGCCGCGTAACGAACTGAGAGCCTTCATACTGTGTGGAGGTTTTTTTTGTGCTTTTTAAGAACAATTAAAAAATACCGAGCGGAACGATATTTTGTGAAATAGCTTTGTGATTTTGTGGAAATAAAATACTTAAAATGATTAACGAAATTTTACATTCACACATATCACATTATTTGTAAAAAATATTAATTCATTTAATTTGTCTATGTACGCTTCCTCAGCTAGAGCATCAATCAATGAGAAGTTTCCTACAGTCGACAACGGAACTGGTGATACCTTAGGCCACCCTACGGCTGAACATGTGGAGAAGCGCAACTGAGGGGAATACTTGGATTGCTTCGAAAGAGGACCTAGCCCCTACACATAACCAGGGGCAGAATATATGAAAGTCCCTTAACAGATTTCGGACCGGAGTATGTAAGAAGAGGACAATGAAAGCTTGACAGTTTTACAACGGACCGACTGAATGCGACTGCGGCGTGGAGCAGACCCTGTCACACCTTCTGGAGTGTGCGCTCTGTCCTAGTAGCTGCACACAGGAAGACCGAAAGTAACGCCATCGACGTCGCCCACTTATGGGCAACAGGATCTGACCCTGTTGTTTCCGACACGATTTTATATACTGGAGCATATCGACATCACGAGCCGCCGCCATAAAGCTCTGTCACACGCAACGGTCGCCTCGTTCCGTGTCAGCTCCGCCTCCCGTAGCTCTGTCGAGTATATTCTGTTTATAATTCCCGACGGCCTACCAAGACGGTGAAAGCCCGGGAGTTTGAATAAAAGGCAGCCATAGTTAATGCTCTCCTACGGCATTGGACATGACCCAACCAGGTCCACCGTTGTCTCTTGACATAATGTAGTATGCAAATCTCGTCCGCTCTCTTGTCATTTCTCACGAAGTCAAGCTATCGCACTCCTAGTATTCTAAGCAAGTACCTGTATTCAAAATCTATTATTCGTCTGCATTAGCTATCGGTGAAATGTCAATATTCACAGCCGCAAAGAAGAAGGGAACGATGCAGGGGCTGAATACATAGCATTTTGTTTTGGTCGAGTGAAGTTGCGAGTCCCAGATATTGCGTATGTAATTGAAAGACGCTCCAGCATTCCCAAGGCGGGAAGTGAGCTGCTTCTGCAGGCCACCGTTTTATATTATTTTTATGTATCTTTGTAAAACAATAGGCTTTTCTTCTTTATTTACATTTGAATGTTGGAGTTACTTGTTGTCTTGCGCTTAAAAAATACTTGATAACAGTTTCGATATGTTTAAATTATAAGCTTTTAAATTCGTAAATTCAAATAAAAATCAATAGAAGCTTATCAGTAAATGGCGTTAAAATGTGGCCACCCCACATTAATTCACATTATCAATAATATCGGTAAGCAATTTATGAGCACAGTAAAAATTAATCAAGATTATTAATCCGAAAAATTACGCTTCGTTACCAATACGAAATAATTGATAATTTTAACGGCAATTTACAAAAATACATCTTTTTTGTGAAATTGGTTTATTTAACTATTAATTGCACCGTTTATTAAAAAAACAGTTTTCGATGTGATTTAAAATTAATATTTGTCGCATCGGACACTCGAATGTTTACCAATTGAATTAATGAAACAGTTTAAAGCGTGTTTACATACATTTAATAAATTTTACATGACATATATTTTTTATCAAACGATGACATACTCGTACTTTTTACATAATAATATCCATATAATATCAAAGGGACTGTCGATTTAATTACTTAGCTTTCATACGGGTATGTTAGGATTCAATCAAATAATTTCAAAGTAAAAACGTTCGTTCAAAAAACTATGAAACACAGATGTTTAGTTGGTTCAACATTTTTTAAATCTCTACTATCATGAACACTGCACGTGCGTAAATTTTCAGTTTATCAATTCTGCATGTTTCTACATAAAAAATATTTTTATAAACACTTATACGATTTACATATGTAGATTCATAACAGCTAATACTGTTATTTCTTATCAGCATAGTATTTTTGAATTTAATATTGAAATCTGTAACTTTAACGTTATAGATAGATATATTCGTTATCGTAGCTATCCATTGTTTTTAATTCCAGCCGGAGAATATGCGGCACCAGTGTGGGGTCGATCAGCCCACTGTAATCAAGTGGATACTGCCCTGAATGATGCATGCAGAGTCGTCACAGGCTGCCTCAAACCAACACCCATTTCTAAACTATACCCCTTGGTTGGTATCGCACCACCGAACATAAGACGCAAAGTCATATGCGCCGAAGAAATGCGTAAGGCAATCAACCAACCGTCCCACTGCTTGTATAATCAGATACCCCCAACACCAAGATTGAAGTCTCGAAGCAGCTTTCTGAAATCCACACAACCTCTCACATCCAGCCCTGAAAATGAGAGACTCCAACTCTGGCAACAAATCGCACCAGAGGATTTCATTACTCCAAAGGAAGGCCTCCCAACTGGCAAGAGCCTTGACTGGCGGACCTGGAAATCCCTAAACAGATTAAGAACCGGAGTTGGTAGAACAAAGGACAACCTCGAGCGGTGGGGAATGCTTCGGCAGGGAGAGACACTATTGTGCGACTGTGGAGACCTGCAGACCGCCTCACACCTACGATGCTGCTCCATGTGCCCAACAAGTTGCACATCTCAGGACCTAATGCTGGGCAACACACGAGCTATCGAAGTTGCCAGATATTGGGAAAAAATAATTTGACGTCGCTGACACGAAGAAGAAGAAGAAAATTCCAGTTGGTACTTAGTACTAGCACTCAATTTAGTTCAAATGCAATTGCACTCTTAAATAAGCTACCAGCAAACCTCGATCATTTTCTCACGTCCTTTTCTTCTTTTGTTGATGGCATTATTTTTCTACCTTTCTATGATTTCCGACACGTGTCATCTTTTTTTAAACTTTCTGTTTCCTTTACGATTTATTCTCTTAGATTTATTTTATTTTTCTTAATGTTATCATAATTGATAAATTGAAAAAGCTTTGTGTTATCTATAAATAAATATTTCAAAATGTATAATTTAAATTAGTGTAAACATGTTTGACTCTGCAGTCAGAGGTCCAAATGGGAAGTTTCTCATAATATCAATATTTAAACTGTTTAGAGAACTTACAACTTTATTTAGATCTATAAACGTCCCTTGTTCGAAAGCTCCGATTTCAGCCTGAAACTCCAGAAGTAACCAACTTGTGCATTAAAGCAATAATTGGGTTACACAATGTTTCAGCACGGTGCGTCAAAGTTGGGGAAAAATGCTTAATAATTAAGTAAAATGTTTCTATCCCTATGACGTAGACGTCCGCCAATAAACAAGTAATATATAGTATAGTATAGAATTGGTGGGTGGGGTCATTGAGTGTGGGTGGTGCAGCAAGAACTATCCTGAAAGTAAAACTTAACCAATTTCAAGACTTGTACAAGAGTTTCGCCTACCATTAGCATCTACGAGTTAATGCGCGGGATTCAAACCAATGGGTTGCGACTTCAATTAAGATTTCAAAAGGGTTCGTTTATGAGGTTGTTGTTCTACGAATTAAATGAAAATAATTATTAAATAGGGGAAAAATATTTATGCGGCATAATGTATTTTCGAATCTGTATACTACGAAAATTTGATAGTTTGATTATAAAATGATGACTTGATTATTATTGGTATGGTTGCAGCAAAAACAGATCTATAGATACTAGACTTGGTTCCTGCTAATAAAGCGGCATTTTAACATTAAATAATGTGTTTATTACTTTTTACCTTTTTGGATTTTTACCTTATTGAGAATTAAGAAGTACAATTAGCCGAAAACACTGTTTTTCGCTCTTCTACTAGAAGACAGTAACTTTGTAGTTTGTCATGTTTAAAGAATATAATTGTAAGCTTGTAAAAAGACAAACATACGAGTTATAAGTTAGTCCACAAGAAGGTGAAATATCACCGAAATCGGTAGACGTATAAATAATTAAAAGTCAGTGTTTTTACAATGTTTAGTCACCTGATATCCTAATAATTCAATATGTGTTTGAAAGCTTAAAAAAAGTATTGGGTAATTGGTTTGCGCGTTACTTGGTTTCAATAATACGTGTCACGACTCGACTGATACGGAAAAGGTTGGTTATATGCGAGAAATCGGCTGCCAACTTCATCATCCACTTACAACTTGCGTATAGTACGGCCTGCAGCCTGAACGGAGCCTTCTTCCGGCCGTGTGATAAAACTCCAAGCTTGTTTTCTCCTTCCTGCCTCGAAACCTTAACTAAGCAAAGCTATTTTATATGACGTGATTAATTAAAGGTTCTTCTTTAAGTTGAACCGCTAAGACTAAGTGGTTCAGACTTCGCAGCGTCAGACTTATGATCTGATCTCGTTACAAAAACTGATAAGCAAACGTCCAAATATAATTTAATAAGACCGCATTCTCTGCAAAATCTTGAGGATAAATGCTTTATATTCAAGGAACTTCCAGCGTAGATATGATTTTAAACAAATTGAGGCTCTAGAAGCTAATTGCAGCAATACTGTTTTGTAGCGAAATATGCTCTTACTAGCGAGCGGATATGGAAGAATACTTGTGATGGGGAGCAGACTGGGACAATGTAATAATACGTGGTTGTCATAAATAAACTTTCGTCAATAATAATAATTATCATTATTATATTAGTATTTGTATAGCGCTCTTTTATGACCGAATGATCATTCCAAAAGCGCTTCTTTGCCTCTCTGAGTAAAAAGGTGGGTCTTGAGTCTGCTTCTGGAGGATGCCTCCGCTTTAAGCTCTCTTATGCTTTCCGGTAGTGAGTTCCAGGCCATTGGTGCAGCGTAGCTGAAAGCCCGATTGCCAAAGACCGTGCTAGGACTACCTCCCGTCAGCTGAAGGGTGCTTCTATTTGCTCTAGCCGATCTGAGTGTCTCTCCACGCGCCCTTATTTCTATAGGCTTGATAAGTTCTGTCAAATAGCCCGGTGCAGTTCCGGCATAATTTGTACTGGATTCTAGCCGAAACTCTCAACCAATGCAGTCGGTGTAGTATTGGAGTAATGTGACAGAATTTGGGCGCGTTGTAGACTAGTCGTGCCGCTGCGTTTTGTAACGACTGCAATCGCTTTAATTGTTTGGCTGGCTGGCCTGCGTGCAGTGCGTTGCAGTAGTCCATTTTGGAGAGTAAGGATAATATGAGTGGTTAATTTGTAAATATGAGTACGTGGTACCGTTTCGGAATATTAATACGCAGGTGAGTTCTAGAGACTTAAAAACTCGTTTGTAAAATTATGATCCAGCAATTTCGATGTAGAAGATGCACTGTATACTGGAAGACGACATTAAGCTGAAGATTATGAATAATAACTTGTTTGTGATCATTTGAAACGCCGAGACTGAAAGATATACTTAAAAAAAAAAAAAACTTTGTCAAAAGATAAATAAAAAATTTAATAGAAAAAATATCCCTAAAATTTTTCAATTAAACATTAAGACATAATGTATATAATATAAAAAGGACTATAAGTGCTTTAAATAAATGTATTAAGCACAGCGCAGTAGTGACTCTTAAAATTACTCTCTTTAAAAAAAACTTTAAGGTCCAAACACACCGTGGTGGCTTTTTGCTTGGAGGCAGAAGTCAGGAGAGGGAAATGAGTTATAAAAAGAAGAACTCAATATTTCAAAGGTCTTTTAGCTGAATAATAAATGCGTCGGGTCACTTTCCGTAAATGAGGAACGTTAAAAAGCTCAGAGTAGTCTTTACGTCTCGTACTTTACGTTCTCCAGCGGACCAGCGGCGTTAACAATTTAGTTTATTGCTGGCATCACTCGCTGGTAGGGGCTGTATGGGGAGGCTGTACATTGACTGTAAAAAGAAAAGCTTAGTTTAGGAATAGAAGAAAACAAATCTTGCTTAGTATTTACACTAAACATTTCAATATTGAATTGAGTGGGATGTCACGTGCTTTTGTGTTTTTTTTTTTTTTTTTTTAAAAACAGTGGACTTTATTTAAGATTCTGTGAGTTCCATATTGTATGATCGATGAAACAAAAATATTGTAAAATCAGTCCAAAGCTTACAAGTATGATTTAAGAAGATATTTTAGATTTTGAAAAATTATTGTTTTTGTTGTTAGTGTATTGTGTTCATTATTTGAATACAATTTCATCTTTTTCAACAAATTATAATGAAACAATTAATTATATAATATGAATAAATTATTTATTTCTATAGTTCCTTTAACGATTATTTTGATTAAGTACATTTGACAAGGACTCATAATATCGCATAAAATGCAACCAGTGATACATGATTTCCAACTACTAACATATAGTTTTCCACCCCTTTAACCCGTATCGATGTATGTAATTCACTATAATGGCATATTAGGCTAATGAGCCCTTTATCTCATCGAACGTTTGTCGTCAATGGAAAAGTTATATTTTTTACTTCCGTAAAAGCTCAGCAAATAACTGCCTTCATTACATCTGAATCCATTGCACTGTGAAATAATAACTTAAATTTTTCTACAGCGCGATAAATGTAATCTAAATGAAAAAAGGGAATTTTCCATTTTTTTAGTTTTTTTTAAAGTATATAAATCGTTTTTCCAAGTCATATCTTATTTCGCGAATTCAAGTTCACATTTGTTTTCCAATCTGTGAGTTGTCGTATTTTGCCGCCAAGTAAAGCTGTCGAGAACTATACAGAGATTGTACTCGGCGGAGCTTCAAGAGCCAAAGATGATATAAGATGATGTTAGGACCATAGCAGCTAACAGGGCTTTATGGTAGACTGTTCGTGACGACCGAACGCTCGAGTACTCACAGCAACGAGGCTTCAATTAATAAGAAATAAAATGATTCATTATCTATTATACGGACAGCTTTGAAGTTGGAATATAGAAGCATAAGTGTATATCCACAATATTTTGGAGAATACATTATGACTGATCATCCATTAGCTGTGATTTTTTACTTACTTCAAAATATATATTTTTTGGTAATTGTACCTTTTTCCAATCTGTTTTTTTGATATTCATATTGGCATAGTATAAGCTCAATATTGATGTGTCGAGAGGTTATTTTCGTATAATCCCAATTACGCAATTATAAATTCAGTTGGAAAAGTAATAATTCACAGAATTATTATTAAACCAGAAGCGCTGTGACTGAAAATACACTTAATGACACATAGCTCACTGAAAATTATGCCACTATTAAAAAATTTAACTGCCAGTGTATGCTAAATTGATCAACGCAAAATATTGTACTATTTTTAGTGATTTACAATGAATATCAACACCAGTGCGAGTTGTACACTCGAAACTAAGGTAATTGATTGATTACTATGTCCTATGATACGAAAAGTTCGTCGCTACTACAAACGCGCATTTCGATTGCTAGGCTTTAGAGCTTATAATATTGTACGTGTAAGTGTCTGCTTCATCTTTAATTATTTTAAATGTTCTGTTGTCCACATTAAGCGTTTGCAGTATTTTTTTATTATACGAGTATAAAACAAGGCATATTATTGGTTTAAAAGGCCTCTTAAGACCAAATGGTCCAAGCATTGGAAGCCTCTGGCTATTTATCCGATATTATTAAAAACTATAATCAACAAATAACTTAATAAATGCCTCAGATACCGCATATATATATATAGTTGCCGTTTCTCGAAGTCTCGAACTCCTCCCCCGGATTTCGTGGCGAAAAATATACAAGGGTACTCCAAGGTAGAGCTTAAGGATCGAATGGAGATCAAGTTACACAAACTGATGGCAATTTGTGGTGACCACATATTCCAGATAATAAACGGTTCCAGGAAATAAAATTATTCAAAGGTAAAACAATTCAGTATTGGAAGTTGCGTTCGATTTTATTGTTCAAAATCGTATTGAGAAGAAAATAAATTTTAGAGATCTCTCAAAAGTGAGCAGAATTTTTCGTCGGAAGGCTTTGTTTGAAGACAATTTACGTGCATTTGTTGTTGTTTTTTACGTTATGCGGAGCCTCATTTGCATTGAAACAGCCGCGGCGCTGCGCTAACGTAAATCTAAGGCTTTATCGGTTCCGCCGGAAATAGACGTTCGGGGATATTTCCTTTGCGGAGAGCCAACGTGAACGTCATAAAGCTCGAGGCTGCGAATCGAAAACCGAAAATAGGCACCGAATAAAGGGAAACAGTCTAGTACAGAATACTCCTCTAAGACGATAATGTTGGATTGCATAGAAAGACTCTGGCAAATACACTGAACTTGTTGGATAAAAGTTAATTTTGAAGTTATTAACTGACGATTCTTGGGGAAAATGTGCAAAAATGAAAAATAAACATATTGTAGACAATTCATTATACGCGTTCAGGCATGAAATAAATGGGAAATAATATGAAATATATTTTACAAAGATACGTTAATTAATAATTATTTTAATCAATAATATTATAATATTTTTTACTTTAAAAAAATATTTCGTACATAATAGTTAGCCAATTTACACAATTAAAAATAAAACATTCAGTTTTATTAAAGAATTTAGTAACTCATTTCACTATACGGTAGAGCATATTCAAACCTTTCGCATCAGTTTTCGGCATATGCCGTTATAAGATTCATCAATCGTTGACATCGGTTGACGTGATATATCGTTTTGATACTTTCTTAAAATAGTTTTTTATGCATCATTTGATATCTAAAGAATACAAGAACCAAATGTGATATATGAAAATAGACAAGATAAGTATGCTTCAAATACCAGTTTTATAATTGACAGTATAATTTGTATTCAAACCGAGCCGTAATGAAAGGACCACATCACTTCTTAGATTATATATACTACTTGTTCCCGACTATTTGCTCATCCCAAAATATTGTACTGGGCAAAAAACATTCGACGTCGCAATAAACAAGGCAAAAAATATTTAATTCTATTAACATTAAACGAAGAAGTTAATTTAATAAAAATAAAGTTATATTATATTACTTACTTCTATGGTTACACTTCACCGTTCCTAAAGTAAATATGTGTATTATATTTTTTATATAAGACTCAAAGAATGTAGATAAAAAAAAAGTTAAGTGTAAATGATAATGTTTTATTAATATTGAATTTAATGGAGGAATTTAAAGAAAGATTTTTTTATTTTAGGTAATCATATATGAAAACGAATTAACATAATGCTTGGAGATTACAATGAAAGTGTAAGAGCTTAATACGCTTACTCAAGAGTACGTGGGAAAGAGAATAATGGAAAGTAAAAAATATGATAAAGGGAATTTGAAATAATGTGTACTTCATTTTTACTGAAATTGTTTTCTTTGTTCAGTTTTCAAGGATTGCTCTTTTCCCGACCGGGAGAACATTTTTGAAGAGCAGTTCGACATTTTTCTGAAAAGGTTTACATTTATGTGAAAAATGTTTTCCGGAATGCGCAAGACATTAGTTGCAAAGTGGCTGAAGCGAATGTAATGATCGGAAAGCTCTCATATGAGTTCCAGAGTGGTCCATCGTAGAGCTTTTAGAGTTATGGCCGGGAATTACGTGATGGGGCAAATACAATCATCAATACACTGCAGAAACTTTCATTACATTAAATTATATCTTACAAACTCATGTATTAAACATTTAAACATAATGTATACGATACATTATTACATAAGTCAACGTTGAACTAACGCAGTGATCAACGTGCGTGTAGTGAACATAACTTGTGTATACTTTTAGAGGGACAAAACAAATGTCTTATAAGATAGTATTTGCTATGCATATTTACTCGTATGTATGATGATGTCAATACATCAGCACGATGTAGCCCTAGCTAACTGGTACCTAAAACCTCGATAAACAATCTTTCATCTCTTTTTTTGTCGCTTGCCATACTTTAATGTGTCCGCCATATTGGGACTAGTTACAGAGTTTTGCCACCGACGGCGCTGGTGACCGAACACGGGCCGCTCGATTTTAAGCGCCGACGAGCGCGTCAGTGATGCGTTGACGACCGAGGAGTTAGCATTACGGCCCTACGGCATGCCATTCCGCATGGCCGGAAGCTTGTAAAGTTTTAAGTAAATATAATCAATGTGATTTTAAAAGAAAGTCTTTGTTTGCTGACCTGCTCCTCATCCTGCCCTCACGCGACGTAATACATTTTATTATACATTGGTCAATTACCTTAATATAATATAAAAATAATATATTTGCTATAATTGTTACTCTGTTGAATTATAATTTTTAAATAGTTTGAGCGATTAGCTCGACGCTTTTCTTGATAGGCATAAGACACACACAAATGTTTAATGTATTTGGAATATTTTCGAATGATATGTAGCTTAACGATATTAGGAAAAACAGCATCACAAAAAATATTAGAAAGTTGAATACTAGTACGCGCATATCATAAAAACGATGATTTGGCACTGGCGTTCTGTCAATATGTCTTCTTCAAACAAAATGAATATTTTTTCTTGCTAGTATATTAATATTACATTTTTTGCCGAAAATGCAAAATAATTTTATTGATATTAAAAAGGGTACAAATCAAAATATACAATTAAACTTTTTCACATCCAAGCCTTGCTTCAGAAGTTGTCAAAATGTATAACGATTACGCAGCATAAGTATAAAATCAACTGTGAAAAAAAAGTCTTCTGTTAGTAAGGTTAGTAAACAATATTACTTTCCAAAGAACCTAAAGTTTGAGAAAATGCGACTTTTTCTTTGTACGAAAAAAAAACACTTACTTCAGACTTTGATTCTTGTAATACGAACGTAACTTGTTGATTTAATAAACTCAATACTTAAATTGATTAATCTTCCATTTAAGTAGCTCAAAAAACACATAATCACGCTGAGATGTGCTCTTTCTATAGCTACATAATATAAGTGAAGAGCAATAAGCACTTCTTGTTTTTCTATCAATATCCATTACATATCTGGAACAAATGGTCACCATAAATTCCTATCACTTAGTTCTATCAGCTGTCACTGTCGATTCCTCGTTTTAGGACATCTGAACGTGAAGCTATACTTTGTAACATGTATGATTCCCGACAACCTTCAGTGCAGAAGTACAAGTTCATTAAGAGGGGAAGGTATAGTATCCGAGGTATATTTTTGGATGACTTCTTAATCGGATTTAATATACATATTTAAATATAATCGTGTCGACAACAGGGTCAAATCCTGTCTACCCAGAAGTAGGCGACGTCGATGGTGTTACTTCCGGCAATCATCAGGTCTTCCTGGATGCAGCCACTCAGACACAACGCACATACCAGAAGGTGTGACAGGGTCTGCTCCACGCCGCAGTCACATTCAGTCGGTCCGCTGTAAAACATCCAAGCTTTTATTTGTGTCCTCGTCTTGCATACTCCGGTCTGAAGTCTGTTAAGAGACCTGCATATATTCCACCCCTGGTCGTGTCCAGGGGCTAGGTCCTCTTTCGGGGCAATCCAAGTATTCCCCTCAGTTGCGCTTCTCCACATGTTCAGCCGCAGGGTGGCCTCAGGTATCACCAGTTCTGTTGTCGACTGTATGAAACTTCTTTTTGATTTATTAAGGTAATCAGATGATTAACTTGACTCCCCCGAAGCCAGGACCATTTGTCGTAAAGGGGCGGCTGAACCCGGTTCGATACTCGATGCTTACCGCACAGAGAAGTCAAACCTAAAAGAATTACTTATAATTAAAATAACCCAGTATAAGTTATAAAGTAACATTAAATCAGTTTAATTTTATGCAAGATTATGTAAATGCGGGTATCAAGCGAGCAGAATAAAAGAGGTGGCTTAAATGTATGAAAAACTTCGCACTTAGCTGGGCGCTGTGCGGTCGTACGTATCCATAACGGCACGCCAGCGAGTCGGACTACTTTACGGGGCGTATGTGCTAATGTGGCGTAAATGCGTGAAACGTGAGTGCATATAATAAATTATAAATTTTTCATGAAAAAATATATTTTTTTCAGGGTGTGCGAATGTACAAAAACACTCATTTTTGATAAGGCATGCACTTTGTACCCCTGCAAGATGGTCTGCCAAAATAAGGAGAATAGCGGGAGTGACCTGGATGCGGAAGTGACCTGGATGCGGAAGGCGGAAGATCGAAGAGGATGGACACTCACGTTCAACAGTGGACGGATACAGGCCGATGATGCTGATGAACTTTGTACACGTTATATTTTTTCTTTTCAGTAAGCGATACAAGTATTTATTTTTTTCCACATCTGGTCATCGCTAATTGTTACCACTCAGTTAAATCAGTTACCATTGCCCATACCTTATACAATGATATATATTTTTAATAAATTAGATGATGCGCAGACAAAGGCAAATATTTCTGCAGCGAAGTGTCTCTCTCGTACGCTATCAGTAACTAAAAATTTAACTCAGAGTGCAGTGTTCTTTAAAAACTCTTTTTATAAGTGACCTCCTATTTACCGATTTAAATGCAAGGTTTGGAAGTCTTTGACATTACTTGAAAATACCTTACTTAACTGTAGTATTCATGATTTATTGCTGTTAAACTACATAAAAAACATCGCCGAGAAAACGCTTCACACGCAGTGAACGAATCCGACATGGAATAAATTCAAATTAATTTATTAATTAAATATTTATTATTATTATTATATTAGTATTTGTATAGCGCTCTTGTATGACCGAATGATCATTCCAAAAGCGCTTCTTTGCCTCTCTGAGTAAAAAGGTGGGTCTTGAGTCTGCTTCTGAAGGATGCCTCTGCTTTAAGCTCTCTTATGCTTTCCGGTAGTGAGTTCCAGGCCATTGGCGCAGCGTAGCTGAAAGCCCGATTGCCAAAGACCGTGCTAGGACTACCTCCCGTCAGCTGCAGGGTGCTTCTATTTGCTGTAGCCGATCTGAGTGTCTCTCCACGCGTGCTTATTTCTGAAGGCTTAATAAGTTCTGTCAGATAGCCCGGTGCAGTTCCGTTGAGTGCCTTGTAAGCTAAGAGGCATAATTTATACTGGATTCTAGCCGAAACTCTCAACCAGTGCAGTCGGTGTAGTAAATATACATATACTATACATAAAATTCTTTTTTCTACGCGTCAATCCAAGCACAAAAATAACGGCAGAAGCGGGATGCGAACCGCGGACCTTGGAAACCAACTATGCCCAGGTATTCATACCGCTCAGCCGACTTGGCTATTGCTATGCCTGGACCGACTCACGTTGAAACTAGTATATATGTCATTGTTATCATCGTATGATAGATGTCGCTATAATATATATTCAAAGTGTGTATATTTTTATTTTTTACTATTCAATCAGTCATCATTTATTCACAAGCTTAATATTATTACTTTCCGACAGTCTATTTATTTTAGTAAGTACCACTCGGGTCTCGAACCAAACTATAGACTGAATGGATGAGAAACGACTACTTATAGTTCCGACTCGGACTTTATAACCAATCATTTACCTGTGTTACTGATGAATAATTTTACCTTCTTGATATTGTCTCAAGGAGACATTATTATATGGATTTTTAAATTTTTATTAGAATATTATTTTATTATTTCAATATTCTAATCTACTTTTATAGATCATTGACTATATTTAAATATTATTATTAATTAAATATACATATACTATACATAAAATTCTTTTTTCAACGCGTCAATCAAGTATATTATATGTATATTTAATTAATAATAATATTGTAATATAGTCAATGATCTATAAAAGTAGATTAGAATATTGAAATAATAAAATAATATTCTAATAAAAATTTAAAAACCCATATCAAATTAATTTATTTCATAACACTTGTTTAAATATAATATGAGATAAGAAATGCAAAAAACAATTGGACTTTTTACAGTTTGAAGATGTCATACATTGCTTACGAAGTCTTTAAATCTACGCGTATGTATTTGTGTTGTTATATTATATAATATATGGAGAGATATAAAATTTTCATTTGAAGTGTACTGTCCAGACGGTAGACCGATAAAATTAAATCGGACGACATTTTCTTTTCCAGAATCACTTCACTCAACACACTTTCTACCCTTCACAAGTATTACAGAGACATTGTCAGCATCGTTCGGAGAAATTATATTAATCGTGATTCATTGTTACATCGAAAAGGTTTGAAAATTGTAAAAAATGAGATTTGTGTGTAAAGAGAGTAAAACTTAATAAAGAAATCCATAAAAATATTACCTGAACATCACTTATTGAATTTGAAAAGTCTTTGGCGATAATTTTCATATTAATCAAATTATGAAATCATTCTTAAGAAGATCTTTTAAGTACGTAATGGTAACAATCACTTAAAACATCTTGGATTGATTCGTCCCTTAGAAACAAATGGTACAGGCTTCTGATGCGTCGGACAATTAATTAAATTTTCTTTAAAATACTGATAAAAAAAGCCGAAATATTCATCGTGTACAACACATGTTTTATACTTAAGCTCTAAGACTTTTGTCCGGAAGGACGTTAAAAATATGTATTTTATGTTCTTATGGAGCTACGTATTTAAGATGGAAAATAGAGACACAGGTCTAGTGAAAGTTTCTTCTGATAAGCAATAAGAACATTACACTGATGTTCATTCGGTTTACTAAAGTTTTTTTTCTTACGACCATGAGAACAATCTTCTGAACTTTCTCAGTTTATTCTTCTTGCACCTATTTATCAACTTCTGACTCGCAGTACTCTTTTGTAGCAACGCTTGAAATATGTCGACCCATGATTATAGACAGTCTTTGAAATGCTCGCCAAGTATCTTCTGTTTACACATACAATCTAAATTCATTGTTTTTATTGTACTAATAAAATAATATTCCCAGACCAAAATTCCAAGGGGCCAAAACATACTTATACAATTGAATGATACTCGTTTACTAATGTTAGATCATTGGTGCCACAACGCTCAGTGTTGGCCGACATAAAGCAAAAGCCTCGGATGTTGATAAATTTCATGTAAGGGAGGCCCAATTCAGGCATGAACTCCACGAGTTTCATTGGGACCTTTTGTTGCTTGTCTTTATTGCTTTGTTTTTAGTACTTAATCATATGTACCTATATTTGTATATCTTGATTGTACTTCAGTAACGATTTGATTTTTTTTGTAATATGATATGTTTCTGTAAGTGAAAAAAATAAATTGAAATTGAAGACAAGAATCGTTTAATAATCAATATTAATTATCACGACAGCATAAGACGCAAAACACGAAAATTTAATTTAATTATAAAGCATAAAAAATCTCGATGCATCTATTTTATTTATATTTGCCTTGTGGAAAGTACAAAGGTATGTAAACGTCAAAATGAAAAATGTGTTCTTTAAAAATAGAGGAGAGATTTTCTTGGTCCCAGAGTCCCAATTACTAGGGCGCCATAAAACGAAAGAGGTAACAAAAATTACTCCTGTGGGTTGGTCAGACGGTTCATACTTGGTAGTATAGGGTACAGCTAAGATGACCATAAGTTCTGTTTAGAACGGGAGTGTCGCACTTTGAAATAGTTTGACGAGGTAAAGCTTTGGGATATCAAAATGTACCTGTAATCAAAATTTTAATTATATATATTTTTTTTTTTTTTATTCTATGCTTGTTTTAAAATTTTTCATCATCATCATTATATCGGCGTTTCAATATTGATGGAAATAAAGCTCATTTTGGCTTCTCAACAAAACGAACAGCAAATCTAATAATTGTCTCCTGCACCGACTTACAAATTCACTTGTTCCACCCATATGCATTTAAAATCAACCAAGAATAGGATGTTTTAAAAATTTCAACTTAAACGTCTAAGATCTGGGCAACTTAAAAATCATATAAACATATATTTGCAATATCATAAAAGTGTCATAAAACTAAGTATTTTCGTCGTATACCTCATTTAGTTTTGACCGACTGACTTGCATGAGTTTTAAGGAAAATAAAAAATACTTATTATACCGAAAGAAAAACCATGAATATATGTTGTGTTTTGAGATTCAAAAAAGTGGTCACTCAGTACATAGTATGGTGTTGGTTTGCCCGGTGTAATTTACTATGTGCAGTGTAATGCGTCCTGCATTATTCATAAGTGACGGCCACGGGCGACCGGGGCAGCAAAACAAAGAGAATGGCAGATAGTGTGGTGAAGCAATGCGCGGACCGCTCGACCAGGGACGGGTAAGGGAGGGCTTAATACCTGTATAATATAAGGTAGCGAGAAGGACGGTATTTTAATTGATGCTCAGATGCCTGCTTGACGTATTACTTTCAATATGAGCATGAAAAGCTTTTTTCATAAGATCGTGAAAAAGAAATCTGAATATGTGATTCAGATGTTTTTGAGTGTCACATAGAAAATGATTTTTATTTCTTGTTTGATCATATAGAGCTTTTGTTGATCACAAAGATTAAGATCGGGGCTTGGCACTCAGTGAAGAGTTTTTCAGATTTAATTTTTAAACAGCTACTGTTGTGTTAAAGTGTTAAACTATTAAATAAATAAGTTAAATGTAGAGAGGAGAAGAGTTAAGAAGGGAGTTATCAAGTGGAAAGCAGAGGAGTTGTTTATTCAAAAATCGTTATTTAAAGTTTGATAAAATTGATAAACTTTTTGGCTTTTTAATATATTTTGAAATATTAGTAATTTTACAAGAAGGCTGGTTTGAAAATTTATTATTACAATTATAAATATTAACACAGATAAACTAAACTTTTTTCAATATGCTTTAAGATCCGTTCCTTTATCCATTTTCCTTTGCCGAAAGAACTTAATGTAATAATATATTTTTGGTACGTCAATCATTATATAAAAATAAAAAAACTGACGAAGACTTCGGTGAGTGAGAGACCGTGGTCTTTATTTCTGTGATAAACAGTTGCTAAACTTGATCCTTGTTAAGTAAAAGTAATGAAAAAAAGTAAAAAAATATATTTTTTGATGATTTAAATATAGGATTTTAAAATCGAAATAAAATGTGTATGAAATATTCAGAAATATATAATTCTGAGTTTTATTAACATTGTATGCTTTCGTATGGCGAAGCACCTCCGGTGGGATTTGGTAGTCACAGTACATATCAGTAGCGGCAACAATGTATGGCGTAGCGCCGTAGAGGCTTGCCGTAGCACTTGTTTGGAAGGCAATCGGATTACAGGCGTCCGGAAGTCTCCCGGTGAGGAATTGCCATTATAATTGGTGCTACGTTTGAAAGATTAACGGGGAAGAGTGGGGCTCTTGTTTCGGGCCGATAGAGGTTATCTGCTATTGTTTTAGTTGAGGCTTTAGTTCAGTGAAATGTCTATTGTTATATAATGAATATTATAGAGCATTCGTATGAAAACTATTTAATTGTGAAGCGTTAACTCAATGCCAAACCCAATAGCTAACTTAAGTGGTACACGTGTCGATTTGAACACATATTAATTTTAGCTAATGATTAATGAAAAAAATGTTAAATGACATATTCCCAGTTTTTTTAATGCGTATATCAGTTGACAAAAAAAAATCTGTTTCACTTAGACGTCATTTTAATGCTTTGCTTAGTAATATGTTAATAAAATCTGATTTCTAAGTTCAATCGTTTCTTGATTATTATTATCAAGTTTGAGGGATACATCTAATGATGTCGCAAGATAAATACTAATAAATAATGCATTAGATGCAATATATAAAGCCAGCGATGGTGAACATGTTACCTTATTTGATATATGTAGAGCACAACCAGATACAGAAGTTAGAAATAGTTTGATAGCACGTATTTTTTAATGAAATTGTTCTGAATGATTTGCCGGAATAAAGCATTTCATAGAAAAATTAAAAAAGACATAATGTGCCTTTTACCTGCACTCCTTGGAAGAACCTATAGTAATACAAGGTATAATTGCGCGTGGGTGTAAAAGCAATAAACGACATTGGTGATTTTATTAAAATTAATAAAAATATTAACATTTTTGAGGATAGTTTAACGTCATTTGTCAAGAGTTGATAATCGTACCAACTTCATTAGGCAAGAGCACGTTTATTCAATTATTGTTATTTAATAAACGTTTCTACTACCCTGCCATTCTATTGGATTTTTCATTGATTTGTAAGCCATTATTTTATACTGAAATGTTTAATTAATAAACTATTTACTTTCTAATTGAGCAAATTTTGAAAATTATACAAGCATAATATACTACATGTATACTATACTATACGAGGTTAACTATTTGTGTAGAGCTCAAGATGGCTATATACGTCATCCGTAGTAAAAGGATTAAGGAATTTCACAATTAATGCTTTAATATAATAACTCCATGTAAGTAGTATGCTATTAAAATATGAGAAAATACCACCTATAGTACGAATTTGTTTCTTTTCATTCACATAAAAGTTTTGAAAAAGTAAAACATACGAATTTAGGGAAAAAAAGTAAATCAAAACAAATAACACAATCCAATTTCTTAAAAGTTTAATGTAATAATTTATATGAAACAATAATATCCCACAGATTTTGGAATTCGGTACCAATAAAGTAAAATATTTAATCATCTAAGTAGGGAAGAGCTTTTGTATAAAGCTCTGCCGTTACAGCTGTAATAGAAAATGGCCTCGAGTACAAGTGCAAACTTTCCGCATAAATAGCCTTTACGACATCCGTATTGCGTTCTTAACGGAGATGCTCTGAATTTAAAATGCAGCCTACCGAAGAAAATAGTCAAACAGCTAAAGTGCACGAATTCGTGTGGAATATCACGGGTTTTATCCCCGACCAAGCCTAAAAGCCAATTTATCAGATCTAAATTAAACACACAAATAAATACAAATATTGATGGTAAAAGACTGTTTGAATTTCAGTTAAGGTAATTACTGTAATAATTGAAATTATTGATTATTTGTGGTAAGAGTTATTTTTACTTCTTATATTTACATTAACTTGATGGTTAATGTCTTTTTTTTTTATTTCATTAAATCATTACTGTTGGAACATTAAAATACATTTTAATGTTCCAATACTTATAGATATTTAAGGGCATATGCCAATATCGTAAAATGCAATTACACATACACACATTAACAGGAATCAAATATAAAAAATACTTAAATAGGGATATTTTTTTGAAAACCCTACTGCTATTTGACACGTCTTCAAGTGCTCTTCTTCCTTTTCTTTCCCGCTTCTTCCGTTCTCCCGCGAGTCTCTTTGGCATCTTTTTTCTTCGTCTTCTTTTCCTCGTAATTGCATCTGACTATATTCCTGGCGCCTCGCGAAACTATTTCCCAAATTGGTTCAATTATTCGCCTCTCAAGAGATGGCAAACTCCGGTCCTGTTGAAAGTGCCAGAGAGGCACTCTGTATTCAGGAAATTAAAACAATTACAAATCTGAATATCACCATTATTCTATATCATCTTCCTAGAAACGTATGGTAGAAACAAACTGACACCAAAGAGTTCAAGAGCCATTTTCCTCGCCTAATTACTTATCGTTCTGCTTACCGGAGCTCCTCCTAATAAATTATATATATATAACTTTTCAGAACATGCTAGATATTTCATAGCATTGTACATTATACATTAATAAAAAAGTATTTTGTATGTATTTAAAAAAATATGAAACATCTCTTTTATGGACGAAATTAAAAAATTCGTCATAAATTTTCATGATGTGTAATTTAGAAATTTAACAAGTAAACTAGCACAGACCTTAAGCTTTGCAAGTTTTCATTTGCATATTCTTCGTGTAATATTATTCATAAACTGAGCTTTTAGAAGCTTTTTAAAAGATGTTATGAAAAAAATGTGCAGATGAATCGTTGCAACGTTCTTGGTTAAAAGTATTCCCATGGCGAAATGAAATAATTAACATACCGTATCCAGTCCCAAGTTGGAGCATACGTATGCTATAAGACTGCCGCCACGTAGGGGGCTCTACCTGTCATTAGTTTCGTAATTAGGCATATATGTTAATTTTGGCGCTGAGCTGTCTCTGAATCAGTCGGAGTCTACCCGGGATTTTTAAGGAACACATAATGTTGCGTTCCAGGCAGATGACCGAAGTTTGTCATCACTTATTCTAAATATATTTAAACGTGATTCTCGAAAAGTTCATTGCTTCGCAACTTTCTCCACATCTATTCACTACGTGTCCCGATAACGATCCCGGCGATGTGGAGTCACCTTTGATTAACGGGGATGTCAATATGTATACATCCCAAAGGTTTTCTAAGTCGTCAAGAGCCCATGATTCTGAAATGGCTGCTATAGTATATGTTTGTCTGCTGGTATCTAGAACATATGACTTTTTGTCTCGGTAGTGAATGTTAAATGGAAGGTTGCTGCGCTTGTTGACGATAAAAGTCATAGAAGCTGTAGAGTAATCCAGTGAAAATGTTTTTTTTTCTTTCTTTTTTTCTTCCGATTAAATCTTAAGCATAAGTGAGGGTCACTACAAAGTGCCAAAATTTAGATTTGTCAGATGTTACTGCCCATATATCGTTCCCATACATCTCTGTACAAGAAGGACCACATGGGAACATAAAAGGTGTTGAACGATCGCTAAGGCAGAAGTCGAAGTACTTAAAGAATTGGCGATTTACAAGGTATGTTTCGGGTGAATCGTTTATAACATTTTTACGGAGCTCGGAAAATTAGCCAGACTTTTCCATATTTTGAAACATTTGGTTCTTTAGAGCGATTTAACCATAAAACGGAATATACGAGTATTTTACATATTAAATACCTGTATGAACAATCCACCGCAAACGCTATTTTTTTAAATTTTAAATAAGTTATGCTATAGGAGGGTTCTCTGTATTTTTCTACTATAACTGTATGTGTATAAAGTGGGAAACGTTAATAGTCTTTGTGATATCATTTCAAAGTATTAAAAACTAAAATCACTACATTATGAATAATAATAACTACGAAACAATTTATGAAGCATAAAAAAATGATTATTTTTTATCATCAGCACACGAATAGAAATTACTGAGGTTGAATTTATTTAGTTCCATTAATGAGCGAATGTTTTCTATGTTAATTCCATTCTTTATGCATAAATTCTTTCACGCCATTGTGCATTTTGCCGACAGCCGTGGCCTGACCCAGTTTAATGTAAATAATTATAATATTATAGATCCGGCAAAAAATGTGAATATGTAAACCAAATAAAAGTGATATCAGCTCGCTATAGAGTATAGACCTTGCAGGCTGATGCCGAAAAGCCTCGATAAACAATCTTTAGTCTTTTTTTTTGTTCGCTCGTCGGATACGTATGTGTCGCCATATTGGTTGTTTGAGAAGACTTGTTATTGGTGCGTCATTAGTAATGTACATGGCTGTCTGTCATTGGTGCGCCATTAATTCTATAAATGGCCACTATACTAGTTACGGCACTACGCTGTCGCAGCTGCTGGAGTTTTCAGATGTGATCCGTCCGGGTTCTGAAGCACCAAGCTCCGCCTCGGACAGATGACCAAAAGTGTGTCAATCTTTATGTTGAATATATTTTAATGTGCTTCTTAAAAAGTTATTTGTGGTGCTTATCTGCTACCCGTCCGGCGACGTGAAGTTGTTTCCGTAAGTAACGATGATGTAAAAACAAAAAATAAAATAAATTACAAGAGCGCAGCTGCAGGGTGGTGCGTGAAACGATTTGCCGACTCTTAGCTAGGCGTCTCGCTCGTACGCTATCCGTGAATGTGAACGACAAATATAAGTAAATATTAGTAAATCAATTCACCTGTGTAATTTAAGCGGGCCCGCATTGGTTTTATAAATACGTTCTGAATTCGCTCTACAATCTAAAATTATGTGTCATCGAATATCAATACTCTCTAAATTCAGTATATCAATGAACAGAGGTAAGCGTATCAAGTGTCAAACACTCTACTGACGGTTCGCCAACACGCCGCGAATAATACTTTGCATAATATATAGGCAGGCTTTATCCATCGAGAGTTTGTTATCCCGAACTACATACCACCTCTTGAACCCGCAGATACAGGTCTGCCAAAAGTTGCAGACTTTATACAAAAAATGGATTAATACAATTTTTGATAAATTAAAGCGGCAACCACGTAAGCCTTGATTTTTATGCTTTTTTCATGATTTTTTTGGATTATGAACTACGTGATTCAATATTTTAAGATTTTTTCTCGAAAATTATCCTTGTTGTAAGCTACTATACAAAGTGTGAAATAATGGTGTCCTGTTGGGGTCGCAAAACTCACCTAGAATCGATGTACAAAAATAGTTAAAGTGACTCAATTGGAAAAAGTAATTTCGCTAATAAAGTATTGATATTAGCATGAAAAACGATATTTTGTCTCTTATTTTTGTTCGCTCGCCTGACATGCACATCTAATAATGTTAGTTTCATTTATATAATAGAACACGGCGTTTGCATACGCCATTTTATTTGTTATGACAGTTGTTCCATTTCATGTTGGTGCAACTGTCTTCTTTAATTTGCCACGACTGTTTTGGCGGCGCTAGATGTCAGAGTGCTCCGTCAGTTGGCAACTCGCTCGCGACCGGTATGGCGAACTCCATACCGGTTAGACGAAAAAGGAAGTATTTAATATAATTATCGCGAATTGTGAACCAAAAACGAGTACTTTGTATTGTCAATCTGCTCCTGCATCCTGCCACCCAGTAATTCGATAACCAACTTAGAGAGGAGGATATCGGTATTTAAAGATCACGTATCGAATACTAAGAAATTCAAATTATTACTAAAGCACATATTGTACTCGGATTTTAATTATCGATTCCTATTTCAAATAAGTGGTTTTCTTGGTTCTCATAAACGTGATTAAGTTTTAAAATCTCATCTTTTCTGTCTCTTCTATTTTCATTCGATTAATAAACACAAAAACGAAGAATTATTCAAAAACATTCCTCGATAAGTCCCCAGGATCATGTCCTGGAGATCTTCGAGAACTATATATGTAAGCAGGTGAGCTTTAAGTACAGAGTTGTCATGGGACAAGTCATGGACAGTTGCGATCGACTTAACTTAGTGGTGTTAAATAGTGAACATATGCAGTAGTTTAGAAAGCGGATTAACGTATTAATACATATATTATACACTGAGATTTCCTTGTTACATAGAGTATGAGTATATACTTCTATCGAGAAAGCAAATATAGAAATTGAGACTTTTGGTAGAACCTTTAGCTGTATTTACGTGATGCAGTGAGGAGCGTATATTTTCCGAGTGCATTTTGAGTTGGTTTATATTTGCCGACGTCGCGGGGTCGGTTTTGATATTATTGCGACGTCGGTGAAAGTTGCATGGAAGCTTTGCAGGTGGTAAAGGACGGTAGCGGATGCGGCATAGTAGACTCAGCCACTTGAAATATTTTATTTGAACAAAATCTTATTTTGAAATAGATGCACGTACAAGTGAAGAGAAGCACGTTGGAATGCGTTTATTGTAGAGAAGAAATAAAATATGTATAGACTTTTATAGATTGATACGATGACGAGTGACCGAGTTGAATATACAATAAATAAAATGAAATACTATAACATTATGTAAAAATACAACAATATATTAAATAAAATGTTTAAATGAAATAAAAAGTATTATTGATGTTTTTTATAGATACATACAAAATTAATACTATGAACGGTCGGTAAACGGGACTTAGAGGGCCGAAAACATTTTCACCATGGCAACTAATCATGGCGGGCTCTTCTATAATTCGAAAATATTTTTAATTATTCAAATTGCGTTACCCGCATAAAACCCTTAAGTATACTGGTATCATATTAATAGTTATTTCCAATCCATAACAAAAAAATATTGACGCTACTTATCACCAACAGAAAGCTTTACAAGTTGTCAGAGTGATAATCATGACATTCCAAAAATGTGTGTCTATAGTCTCCAGAAAAATTTTACCCGGTTTTTTTTTAAAAATATTTCGACAATTTGAAAGCATTGTGATAAAAACACGTCAATAATTTATTGATTGTTGTGGAAACAGCGTCTTTTCGTTTGATTTATTAAACGATTTTAAAACATAAAATATAGATAAATACATCTAATAAGTATATATGTCAGTTGACATCTATCATACATTGAGCTAATTTAAAACAGTATAATACAGCTGTAATTTAAAGCGCGAAAATCAGTGTAAAATTCATAAGAGGTAAAAACTTTATCAATGTGAAAATGTTACAAGAACGTACAAGAGAACGTTTTGGAATGTTTTATAATCGTTATAATCGTGCGATCGCGTAGATTTCGTTTCAGAATAACAGTATTGGAGAAATCGAATGAACATATTTGCAGGGGAAACATTTCAGTGTAATTTGTTTGTTTTTCGCTGCCTGCAGGTAAGCCCGCCCCCACAATCGCCTCACGTTTCAGCCGCTTCAGTCATTTCAGGCGTTTCAGGCGTTTCAGGCGCGCATAGCAATTTATTGTAATGCGTTTTGGCTTTGAGCTGTTTTAATCAGTTTGCGCAAAACGCATTTGCGAAGTTGATATATTAAACCCAAGCGAGATAGACTAGTAGAGAGATCCTGACTGTAAGTTCATTGCATAACATATTTAAAGGATGATAAGTCAAATCTTTCTATTACCTGTTTTATAAAAGTCTAGTTTATTCAACCATATTTTAGAGCAGGGGTCGTCAACGTTTTTATGCCTAGCGCCCACTTTTGTGTATTTTTCATGGTAACATTTCCCTACCGCCCACCAAGCTTGTTATATTATATAGCTATATTTCAATTCAGTATATGGGTGGAAAAAAATCTAGAAGGAATGTTGGAGATTTAAAAAAACTACAAAAATCGCCCACCGCCCACCATGGAAGCCCGTACCGCCGACTAGTGGGCGGTACGGGCCAGGTTGACGACCCGTGTTTTAGAGCATATAACTGAAGATGCTTCTTCTTCGTAGTATCAATCCGAAGGATTGGTTTGCAGCAACAGAATCTTGCATCTCGATCTCCATTCCTCTCGGTCCTCCGCAACCCTTTTCAGCTCAGCATAAGCGCTACAGCTCATGTCCTCGAATACTTGCTGCAAATACTCCCGTCTAGAGCGCCGTTCTGCAGTAATGTTCGAACATTCCAGGTGGCATATCTTGTTGGCTGAAGGTTTTTCTTATTTGTCTTGGTTGTTTTGTCTCGAGCAGTCCCCACCCAGAGATCCGATTGGGGGACTATTTTATCTCCGGAAAATTTTACTTGAGATGCAATCATTTTTTTGCTGATACGTGGGATATCCTTAAGACCTTTAATGTGGTATTTTCCCCTTTATTTCCACATCCAATATGAAGATGCTAAGATGGGTAAGACATGTTACTCAAATCAATGAAATAAAAAACGTAACAATCCAAGGATTTTTGAGGTAGGAATTGTTTAGGATGAAATTTTAAAAATAGAGTAGAAATACCATGCTGTTGGTTATTTATTTTCATGGACTAATCAGAAAAAAAATACATTCATCAAACTTAAGTTTAGAACAATTTTATAAATTATTGATATTTGTTCATTGAATCATAATTTCAAATTATGGTAATTGTTTTTGTATAAAAGAAACTTAATTATTATTTTTCAAACATATAAAACAAAATTATAAATGTATTTAAGAATGCTCTAGATGAGGCCTGAAAGAGTTTAAGAACTAACATCAAGATACTTGACATTTTAAGCATGTCTAAGCGCTGCGTGTGGTTTGTTGATCCGTGAATGTCATTTAACTACAGCCATATACTCACGCATCATAATTTTATCAGGAGACTCACTATGAATAATTGGTGTTAACGAGACGACTTCTGTCTACCACAATTATTCATTGATAGGCTATGATGTTATTTCACGGGTGAAGGATAAAAATCACAACATACAGAAAAATATATAGAAAACGTATAACGTATTTTCGAAATGAAAGCAGATCACAAATAATAAGAAAAGGAATAGCTTAAAAATAAAACACTGTATTATAGAGTGAGTTATCATCATTCATTATCTGTTTGGAATAATATTTATAAATATTAATCTACCTTTGTTCGCTTTGTAACTAAAAGAGCAAAAACGATGTGCAAATGTATTGAACTTTACAATTAATGTGATATGACGTTAGCTTTTTCGATTAGTGCGTTTAATCTACGCATCGAAAATGAATAATTTTCCGAAACAACAAAAAAAAAACGCGTGGCAGGTGTAATACGATGCGTAAAAATTGCAATTTAAATTCGATGTATTGCACACGTCAAAAGAGTCTAATGCCAAAGCGACGACCATTTTAATTTTAAAAAATGTGATTTATAGTAATTTTCTATCGATGAATACATAATCCGGATTCGTATTTAGTGCCATTGAAATGATCGAAGTACGCTTTTTTTTTAAAATCACGTTATGCAATTTCGATATCGTTGTAATGATCGGCTATTAGCATTTTATACATTGCAAATTGAAAACAAAGTAAATATTGATTTCGTGTTTTGTGTCTCAATATTGACCATAAGGCCACCACAAGCTAATGTAGACATTAAATAGACATCTGACAGCAGACGCTGGGATTCGAACCTCGAACTATGCACCTTAGTTCTTTTCTATGTACAGCGCAATCGACCATGACTACTCTCCGCCTTAATCGAGTGGAGAAAACTAATTCTCATGGTTGAATGCGCTGTGTATAGAACAGAACTGAGGTGCATAGTTCGTGGATCGAATCCCAGCGTATGCCGTTTCTTTTTCGCGACAAATTAATGAGAGAAATTTGATGTAGATTTTTATGTGTGCATCAATTTATTTCATTAATACATTTATGTAGTTGATAGAGAGGTATGTACTGTAACTTCTTAGGTTTTCACGGCAGGATTTGGTATTGTGGTTTTTGAGCTAAGCCGTGTGTGGCGAATTCTCTAGTAATAATATTTCAACCCCCTTCTTCAGCCATCTTCTTCAGGGTTGACGACTATATGTCAAAGTCGTCAACTTTGAAGAAGATCTGCGCAATGGCGGTAGAAATATAGGTACTAGAGAATTCGCCACACACGGCTAAGCCCAAAAGCCATAATGCCAGGTATGTACTAACGAATTAAGATGAATGATTTTATAGTATGGTGGTGTCTGTCACTATTTCTTTTGTATTTAAGAATTTTTTATGTATGATTTTTTTTACAGAAAAACTTAATAAAAGTATTTTTTTTTGTATTTTGCATTTGTGCAAGTGAATATCGATCAAAAAATAAATAATTATAATAAATTTCCAACGATTTCAGCAAAAGAAGATGTAAACGTTTGAGGCACTTAATAATACATTTTACGCAAAAAATTCAAATAAAAAAAAAACACAGTAATAGAAAATTTCCTAATTTCATGCAAACATTACGACGTAAACATTACCAATATAGAAAATAACGTTAGATAAATAACTTTATTACTTTCCAAGGTCACAGTGACCTTCTTTTTACCTGATAACCTTGAACAAGTCTATTTAATTGCTGCTAAGAAATTTCTACAACGATTATATTATTATCCCAGAGTGTTTCTTCTGTCGATGTTTCACCGGCACGATATAATCCTTTTTCGTATTTATAATGTGGAACCAACTTTGCTATGACCTTCGTTTCGTGAAAGTCACACAGTTTTGTCTGGGAATCTTAAGTAATATAGAGTAATTATTTAATATTTGACCGTTACATGAGTTTAATATAACATTATATGGCACAATAATCATAAAATTCTCGTATATACAATATAAAGACCACACAACTATGACACGTCAATAGAACAATATTACCGCGACTCTCGTTAGATCAACGAAGTTAAGCAACATTGGACGCGGACTAAAACTAGGATTGGTATGTCATTTTCATTGCACTCGACGTTGACAAGACAGCCAATTTTTTTGGTTATATATTGACATCCCCATCTTTAAAAAAAGCGACAAGTCGCAGGTTCGTCATTGAGATTTCAGAAAATTATATTTGAAGGAGGGATGAAGGATGCAGGAGCAGGTCGCAAAGCAAAGAACTTGTTTAGAAGCACAATTTGTGTTTATTCCCAAAGACTTCGGTTTCCCCGCTCGACCGTCACATGTTGTATCGTGAGAATCGGTCGGGCAGGGACTGTAGAGACGGGCTGACAGACTGGCACAGTAACAGTCAGCGCCCCATAGATTAACGGGGCTAAATAATAAACTAAAGTTGACAGTTGAACCAACATGATACGGAGCAGCTGTGAAAATAAATGAAAATGGCGTATGCAAAAGCCGTGTATTTTTATATAAAATTAAGACTAACATTAATATAGACGTACATGTCAGGCGAGCGAACAAAAATAAGAGACAAAAGATCATAAATTTAAATTAATTTAAATTAAAAAATTTAATATATTAAAAATATTTACTTTTGATTCACATTTATTTTAACTGATTACATGTTTCGGCCTCCCTGGAGATCACCTTCAATAATTATTGAAGATGGTCTCCATCTCCGGAATGATTAAAGATGGTCTCCATCTCCATGGAGAACATCTTCAATCATTATTGAAGATGGTCTCCAGGGAGGCCGAAACATGTAATCGGTTAAAATAAATGAATCAAAACTTAATATTTTAATTTATTAATTTTTTAATTAAAATTATTTTAAATTATAATTATGCAGTTTCACCAAGTATTGTCAGTTGATAACCTAAATGTTATAGACAAAATATCGTTTTTCGAGGCTTTTCGGCATCAGCCTAAGATATCTGCTGATAGCAATATATATCTATGTATCTTTTTCATTGGTTTAATAAAGAAATAAGATTTTGAAATATTTTATTCTAGCATTTCTTTTACTTTTTTTTAATTGAAAACTATAAAACACAAATGTCACTTACAGTTTTGTCTCTCCAATTTTATTGCAGCGCCTGTAACAAAGAAATTTAAATATCAGACATGCACTCAGTATTGAAATAATACAAGAGACCTCGTTTATTGAGACCACATACAAAAAACAAAAATGTCATAAAATTAAAATGATTTAATAAAATACGAAACAAACATCATTTTCTGAAGTCCCAAGCCTTGAGACTATTTAATATTTTTATATTAATTCTATTTTTTGTCTGTCTGAATGTTTGATACAAATTATAAAATTGATTTTATACTACGAGTATCATCCCAATATATATATATAATCGTGTCGGAAGCAACAGGGTCAGATCCTGTCTGCCCCGAAGTAGACGACGTCGATGGCGTTACTCTCGGCCATCATCAGGTCTTCCTGGGTGCAGCTACTCGGACACAGCGCACACTCCAGAAGGTGTGACAGGGTCTGCTCCACGCCGCAGTCACATTCAGTTGGTCCGCTGTAAAACTGCAAGGCTTTCATTTGTGTCCTCGTCTTGCATACTCCGGTCCGAAGTCTGTTAAGGGACCTCCACATATTCCACCCCTGGTCATGTCCAGGGGCTGGGTCCTCTTTCGGGGCAACCCAAGCATTCCCCTCAGTTGCGCCTCTCATCATCCTGATGAAACATTAAATATAGAGATGGCAGTCGATTACGAAGAATATTTGAGTATAATAAATAAGTATTTTTAAGCAGGTCGGATGACTAGCCCCACACTTCAAAGCCTGAAACATTTGGTCGGCATAAGTAAATTTTTTTGCCATATCCGCTCTATATTTGGACCACATGGATATCGCAAGCTGCCGTTTCACAGTTCTAAAGGCTCATACTGTCTATGACTTGTCAATGACAACATGACATGAATACCAGTATTCCGAGGGTCCACATCAAAACATAGATGGTTCCCGAAAGCCCCCAGGGCGACAATCCGCGTACTTGATTATATTGCGGCAGTAGTACCAGAGAAATATTTTGGTGTTAATTTATCAAGATATTGGAAGAAGATCGGATGGCAAGCCCGACGCACTGAGTCCAGGATTTTTTTGTTCCTTAGAATTGGCTCAAACCTATCGGGAGCACGTATAGAGCCTAGATTTGATCAAATTGATTTTTAAAAATCAAGCTTCGTAAGGTTTTGAACCGAGGCGTCTAGAGTGACGAACAAACGCTTTAACCACGTCTTAAAACCTATTTATATTTTATTTTTATGTAAACACATACAGGAGAATACCGACAGATGGTGATAGTGATTCTGATGTCTCATCTGTGGAATTATATGAAGCTTACCATGGTGCATATGGTTAAGCGCTGCATGTGGAGTGTGGATCCGCCAACGTCATAGACTACAGCCTGAGGTTCACGTATCATCCTTATAATTACAGGCATTCTACGGTTGAGGGATCAAATTCACGCCAACTGGGGTATTTTAAAGCTCAGTAATCAATTAAAACTCTTTATTTTTTAAATCTCTGTCGGGGATCGAACACACGACTTTTGGCTTGCAAAGCAAACGCTTTGACCATTGAGCTATACCCGACGGCAAATTTTAATTTAGTTTCGGTATCAATCATATGTATTTTTTTTCAATTTAATGCATTTGATATTAATTATGAACTATTAATTACGTAAATTTGAAGGTGTTTAAAAATGTATGTTAATATATTTTTTACGACGATTTTAAAGGATGTTTCAGTTTAGTTATACATGGATGCAAACCACTTGTTAAAGTTTTGTTTCTGTTCGAATGAAACAAATAACAATAAACAATTAATAAAGTTATACAACGCCCACTCACGTCGCGGCGTTATTGGCGCATAAATCATTCTGGCAGTAAGGCGCCAGAAGGCTTTTCCTAAAAACAGTACCGACGATGGATAATAACAATAAAGCATATAAGTCTTAAGTCGAAACTATTTGCACGTATACCTAGGGCACTTAAATTTAACAAAAAAAGTTTATTTCGTTGTTTTAAGTCGACAAAAGTTTATCGGTCACGCCATACCCAGAGTTGTTAAAACGAAGAGAAATTTATTGCGAATAAAGTTTATGGAATAAAAATTTCGGAAAGCGGTTATAATACGAGTATTATTGTTATGTTTAAAACTGTTAAAAAAGTATAAAAATATTATATCACACATTTAACCTTGTTTTTTTTATAAACATGTAATACGAAAGACAAAAAAGAATCTAGGCTGTATTTGAGACACAGCTTTTTGTTTTGATAAGCTATGACTAATATTTTGAGGGATGAAATTCACACCAACTGGGGGTATTTTGTAGTAAAAAAATCGATTAAAAAACATTTTTTAAAATATACTTTAAGAATCGAATCCACCACATTCGGTTTGGAAAGCAAACGATTTAACCACTAACCTATTACCGCCGGCTGCAGAGTGATGCGTGGAATGTCTTGCATAAATAGCAGAAGATGGTACAAAAGTAAGGAAATGTCGTTAATTTCTGATGTTTGGGTTCAATAAAGAGATAGAATTCTTTAAGAGATAGATATATGTTTTAAAGTAAACGCATTCAGGAGTGTCTATGACGGTTAGGCAGGGTGGTTGGGCATTACATGCGGAAAACATGTGTTGTGGTTGTAAATGGCTTGCAGATATTGCAAGCGTATATTGATGTTTCTTGAAGAGAACCAGATTGAACGAAGCAGAAAACGACGATACTAGAAGAAAATAACAAAACATTCTAATGACATTAAGGATGTTATTAGTTCCATAACAATATATTATTTGTTACAATATTCGTTACAAACATATAGAAACAGCGTTTGGATGTTCAAATTGTATGAGAAGAGTCTGTCGGTTGTGAATGAATGCAGAAATAATTAATTACATTGGTCCAGCTGAGCAGCAACGTGTTATATGAACAATAACGTGTTACAAGGATTGGAAAATGTTGGTTATGTTGAGATTTTGTTACTAAAAAAAGAAAGTTAGAAAAATAAAAAGTACGTTTTTTCCTTTATTTTTAGAGAAAAGAGACATAAGTTTTATATTTTGAACGGTCAAAAGGACAATTTAAGTCACAACAATGCAATGCATCGGTGTTGTACATCGAGTGAGATGTAAAAAAAGAAAGAAGAATTTCAACCCTAAAGTGGCAGATAGGTTAGACCGCGAGTCGCCAGGTGAGCAGTTTAATGTTCCCCTAGGGCTTAGGAGATGCGCTGCAGATGCAACAGTCAGGGTTACCCAAGAGTCTACAAGAGACAAAGGTAAAAGTGAAAACACGAGGACTTTACTACGATAATGCATTTTTAGACTAGATAAATATAGTAAAAGAGCACAATCAAGAATGTTCATTTAGTGTTAAATGTTTTCTTTGAAAATTTTATAACAACGATGTTTACACAAAGTTTGTAGCAACCCTTCTAGGCATAGGATTATTGGTGGATAAATATACCCAAGTTGCACAGATTTTTTTATTGAAAATTATTTTTAAAAACTGTTACGCAAATATTTTCTGGATAAGATTACAAAAAAAAAAGTATTGCAAAAGAAGTGCTCGAAGTATGAGCTAAGTAATTTTGGATTGTAGGGTAAATTTTAAGCTGATGTGCTTGTTAAGTTTAATTTATATTAGGTGGTTTATTAGGACATATTTAATACCACAATGCTCCTAAGAGTTAATAGAGCAACGTCATTAAATGGAGTAGCCGTTTACCGCGTTAGGATACAATGAGGGAATGCTTGTTTGGTCTAAACGCACTTGCCGAAGCTTCAAAGATCAACTGTTCTCATATTAATTTCTCATGAAAGAAGAAATCTATAAAATATATTCTCGAAATAAATCGACATGAGTATACAGCTGGGTTGTGCAGCATTTGAAAAACTTAGTACGTACTTAGTAAGTACGTTTTTAAAGCTAAAATTCCACAATGTCTTACAAGTACTGTGCTTAACCAATGCATCCTCTCAGTATTAGCTTATGTTGCATAGACGTGGAATTTAATACCAGATCGCAGATGTAGCCCATAAAATAAAATTCACCCAACGTACCACGGAGAGATTCATGACCGGAGTGTCTTTAAAACCTTTAATCCGAATAAAGATCCGAAACGAGAATATCCGAAGAAGAACTCAAAGAGCGAAGGTTTCCCAAAGAAAAGGCCCACTCAAGTAGCAATGGGCAAAAAATATATCTCGAAGGAACGAAAGTCAATGGGGAAGAAAAGTGATGTAGTGTCCAAGACCTGGCAATCGAAGCATTTGCTGACCTTCTGCAAGATGGACTAACAACATCAGAAGTAGCCTGGATGCGGAGGGTGAAGAATCGAGAAGGATGGAGACTCACGCGGGAGGCGTACGTTCAACAGTGAATGATTACAAAAGGTGATGGCACAAGCTGATTACGATGACTCCGTAAAAGCTTCGTAGCCCATCCCAGTTAGTGCTATGTAATTGCGTAATTATTCATGATATAAACAATCGTTGATAGCCCTGTGGTGGATGCTGTTTGGCCCGTCACCGTCCGAGATTAGAATTTCACGTGGGTCGGGGAAAGTTGGAGTGACATTTTATTATTGTTGGCCGGAAGTGAGGCGGAACCACGTCACATGCAGGCAGCTTCCGGTCGCAGAGGCGCCATCTGCACTCGAATGAGCCACACATCCGCGTCACGAGACAAGTGATATGTACAATAATAATTTAGAATACTGAATACAAGATTTTCAATATTATACCTGCAGTACAGAAATAGTAACGTAAATTATATTTAATTCAGTTACAGTAAACATATAAATATATTGATACTAACTCGATGTAGCCCTTTCAGACTGGTGCCAAAAAGCCTCGATATACAATCATTCTTCTAATATTTTTGTTCGCTCGTCGGACATGTGTTTGTCGAAATTTCGGTTGTTTTGACAGAAGGTAATTCGTCAAAAGAGCGACAGGAGATAGAAGGGTGCTGCGGTGTTTCAAAGCACGCCGTCAGTTTAGCTCGACCTTCAACGGAGGTGGATGGACTGAGCCGAATACCGAAGTTAGTCAAGTTTATTCTAAAAAAATATGTGCTTGTGAAAGAGTGTATGTGTTATTCGTCTGCTCTTCATTCTGCCACCACGCGATCCGATAACTATCCTGGCGACGTGAAGTCGTTTCTTTCCTTAAGTAAAGGTGATGTTTGTTGTTATTAAGCGTGGCGTTAGCATGCGCAATTTTGATCATGTATTTGAAAAAATAAGACTAAAATTATTTTAATAATATAGGTAAATAAGTTACGGAAATATTTTTTGTTGATTCATAAACAACATTTTTAACGTTTTGATAGTTGTAATAATATATATTTGATAGGGTGGCAACCAAAAATTGATGAGTAGAATCATTTAAAAAAATTCACAAGAAACTCTTTTATATCACTCGTATATAATGCTTATGCGGTTAAAGTACAAAGTTCGCTTTGAAAAAATGCAATCCAGCACTGTTGCAAAAAAGTCTTTTAGTTCTAAATAATCTAATATAAACAAAATACAAAGAAATAGTATAATATGTATACTGTTGGTAATATTGGTATTGGACCGAATTTTTTCGTGTTTAATTAACACACTGTGGCCCGGAAGTGTTCCTAAATAACGGTTTGGGAGCGACAGCTTCGCAATGATCATATTACTGGAACGTGACCTGACGGGACGACCTCTCCAGCGCAGGGATCACCAAATCTTTGAAATAAAATGTCACGTACAATTATATATAAAACTCCAACATTTTTATCATGCATGATGTGTGCATCACCGAATTTCCCCAAAAGCATATAACACATAATTTTTTTTTAAAGGCATTGGCATGTTGTCAAAAATGGTATGGCAGTCTGATAAAACTGGTGATCACAGGGTCGGTTAAGGAGACGCAAGAAGGAGTATAAAAGTAATTTTAATACGTTGTAACAACGATGTAGTTGTCAGTGTAATATATCGTTGAAAGAGATAAATAACTGTATTGCTTCAAGGTCAGCGTGCATGCAAAAGGCATTATACAAAGTATTCGAAATATTTTATGAGTATATACGTCTTATAAACTATGAAATACACGATACTAGGCCACATGAACATTTCGAAAGACAGCACGAATCCATACTTAATTAAAATTAAATATGCGAGATGGTCGCACTATATGTTATTAAGCTCCGAAGCACAAATAGCTGTAGTATCCCTAATAACCTTTGGCCGTTAGGTGTTTGGATACCTTATACGAGAACCATATTGATTGATGAAGGTTTGCACAACTTAAGCAGTCGTATGTAAGTAATATTCTGGTTCAATTCTTCTTCGTAGTATCAATCCGGTGGATTGATTTGAAGCAACAAAATCTTGCATCTTGATCTCCACTTTTCTCGATCCTCTTCAAACTTATTCGCTCAGCATAAGAGCTACAACTTATGTCCTCGAACACTTGCTCCAAATACTCCCGTCTAGCTCGCCCTCTGCAGGTTCTACCCTCAACCATCCCTTCCACAATGTCTAATGAAGGAGACCACCGTAGCGCATAATGTGACCAATCCATCGGGCTGGCCTCTCTAAGATGGTTCTTATTAGTTGCCTATCTTCCTTGATTATTCTGAGGACCTCATTGTTCGTGACGTGGTCTCTCGAGGAAATTCCGAGAATTCTTCTGTACGACCACATCTCATAGGCCTCTAGTCATTTTTTATCACTCAGATAAGCACCATGTCTCACAGCCGTACATTAAGATGCTCCAAACAAATAATTTGGCAAGTTGCTTGCGGAGCCTTAAAGTAATGGTTCAATTATTGGGACTGAAAGGTTCTCAATTTCTGCTATAGATAAACTCTCTAATAGGAAAAAACAACTAGAACGTGCCGCGAGAGGGTTATGGGACACAACCTTTCTAACTCGGCCAGGGCACAAAAATTACAATACATTTTTTACAATTGAAACGCACATTCAAATTCACAACAAGCATCGTCTTCTATGATATTTCTCTCATCAATAAATCA
This sequence comes from Glossosoma conforme, assembly GCA_022606575.1. Classification (NCBI taxonomy): domain Eukaryota; kingdom Metazoa; phylum Arthropoda; class Insecta; order Trichoptera; family Glossosomatidae; genus Glossosoma; species Glossosoma conforme. Next base: position 878,681 of record JAGTXR010000075.1, on the reverse strand, counting down.
GGGAAAAATAAACGGCGGTCGCTAAGATTCCACGAACCTTAAAATCAAGATTCATTCTGTAGTTAGCACAGCCCGCAGCCACTTGTTCCGTTCACTTAGTCGAAAAATGAACACGCATTGTACGAATATTATTAACCCTTTCGCATCGGTTGTCGGCATATGCCGTCAAAGATTCTCCGACCGTTGACATCGGTTGATGTGATAAATCGTTTTTCTACATGCAATACTGATTGTGACATCTACGGTAGGAAATTGGAAGTGCAGTCATTCCCTTTATCAACCTACATGTATTATTTACAAGAATCTGTAAACATGTAAATAAATATCGTTAATTTACTTACTAAAATAAATAGACAGTCGGAAAGTAATAATATTCAGTTTGTGAATAAATGCATTCTGATTGAATAATTAAAAATAAAAATATACATCCTTTGAATATATACTATAGCGACATCTATCATACGATGATAACTTATATAGAAGTTCCGAGACGAGTCAGCTCAAGGCGGAAGAAATGGTCCGGTGGCCGAGCGGTATAATTACCTGGGCAAAATGGTTGGTTCCAAAGGTCCGCGGTTCGCATCCCGCTCCTGCCGATATTTTTTCTGAATGAATTGACTCGTTTAAAGAATTTTATGTATAGCATATGTATATTTAATTACTTAAAATATCGGTGGGTTTCGTCACAGGTGCGATTTATCTGTAAACCACATGTGTCAATGCCATCACATGTATGGAGTTACATAATGAGCGTTGGTTACATATGATAGTCTTTTATGCATCATCTGATAGCTAAAGGATGGAAGAACCAATGTGATATATGAAAATAGGTTAGATAAGTACATTTATGCTTCGAATACTTGTTTTAAGCTAAAAAAATTAAATAAAATGGTTTGAAAAATTCTCGCCGTATTGACAATATAATATGTATTCCACCGAGTCGCAACGAAAGGGTCAATGCGTATAATTTATTGATGGCGTTGGTTATAAAATGTTCTATATATACTGAGATTCAATAAGTTTATTTTGATTACAATTCAAAATACACGATATAACTAGCTTCGATATTTACCAAAAAAATTATTAACCTTAAAATATATTATAATTTAATTTAACTGTCATTATAACAAATTAGCATTCACCTTGTAAATCGTTTGTTTCCAGGGTGGGATTCGGGGGTGCGGGGGAAAAGCGGCTACTTCGTTTGTTGGTGGTTTTTCTCGGGTCGCGTTTATAATTAGCGAAACCCTTCGTAATTACATCCCCTAATTTCCCTTCCCAGACCCTAAGTTGTTTAGAAGTTTGTTATCTTTATTCGTCACGCTCATCCAGGGTACCTACCTATACAGTTGAAACTTTGGTAAGTGGAAAATTAAATTTTTCTAAAAAAAATCCTTATAACGTTTTAAAACCTAAATCTGTATTTAAGGATTGTATAAAAGTTTTTTTTATACGTAAGAACAGAATACCGACACATGGTGATGGCAATGTGGGAATCTCATCTGAGGATTATATGACGATTACCATGTTGAATATGTCTAAGAGCTGCATGTGGAGTATGGATCCTATCCATGGAGATGGATTTAAGCGCTTTTGGAATGATCATTCGGTCATAAACGAGCGCTATACAAATACTAATATAATAATAATAATAATCCACCAACTTCATAGTCTACAACCTGACATTTACGCGTCATCCATTTAGTATAGGAACTCATAATAAATGGGTGGCGTTCACAGAACGATTTTCGTCTACCAACAATTTTAATTATTAGGACTGATATGACTGACATTTTATGTGTGTGGGATCAAATTCACACCAACCGAGAATATTTTTACAGCATAAAAAACGAATTAATAACTTCCATTTGGTAAGCAAATGCTTGTAATAAGTCATACCCGCCAGCAAGTACTACAATAGTAATGCTTTCCAAGCCCTTACAAGTACACTGTACATCCTCTCAGCAGACAGAACAGTACTAGTTAGTTCATTAAATACAATGTATTTCTGCTCTTTTACATTCATAGAAAAAATATTAAATAAATATTTTTACAAAACAAACCATTTGTTTACGAAAAAAATACAATCGACATTACTTTTGATTTTTTTTTATTACTTGCATTCCGAAAATGTACGGTTTTTCAGCAAAAGAATCGTTGTAGGCTGAAAAAGAAAACAACGAAAACGATGATAAATTCGATTTAAAAAACACTTAAAATCCTGAGGGCGTAAATCGTCTTCCGGAAAGTTAAAAAGTTGTTTTTTGCGACACATTTATGACGAGGGGGCTGGAGGGTGGAAGGGGTCTTCTACATTATTTCTTGGGGTCCAAAGAGGTGATAAATTTTTCAGTACAGAACTGAAACAGCGCGCCTTTAAAAGAAATAAGATATGGAGGGGCTTAAGCTATTATGTTATTCAGAATCGTTTATTTCCGACAATTAACGAATAATATCATTAAATGTATGTAAATATATTAATATTTAGATCGCTTACAAGAAAATCTGAGTCAACTTCTAAGATACATTTCGCGTGGAAGGGAAGTCTTCACATTACTTGCAAGATGGACTAAGGACATATGAGTAATACGGAGATTGGGAGATACGAGGGTTATCCGTAATATAAGATTCCCATGGCGCTACAGTCCTGAAAAGCGCTGTTATGGTGGATCCCGCGATTCTGTAGTGTACCTTGGTTCCCCCACTCCAAATCCCTTACCTAGCGAGCTGCCTGCAGGAGCTCAGTCTTGGCTTGGCAGCCGTACGTGATGGATCTCCCCTTCGCTTCACCCGCCAGGTGTGAGCTGCGCTCGGTGATCCGTTTCCTGTCGGCGACTCTGGGTGCTTCCATTGTATAGACTGTTCTATGGTTTCGGGTATGTACGGGTATCGTATGTTCTCACGTGGGAAGCCTACTTTTAAACACATGCTTATAATGATGAATCTAAAAGTATTGATATCAGCTTGATATAATTCTTTTAGGCTGTTGTCGAAAAGCTTCGATAAATGATCTTTTGCCTCTTATTTTTGTTCGCTCGCCTGATATGCACATATAATAATGTATGTCTTAATTTAATATAAAAATACACGGCGTTTGCATAAGCCATTTTATTTCATTTGACAGTTGCACCATTTCATGTTGGTTCAACTGTCAACTTTAGTTTGTGACCGAGCCGCGACAATCTTTGAGGCGCTACATGTTACTGTGTCCGTGTGGCAGCTCGTGCCCGCGGACAGTTTCCGCCCAACCGAGGCCCACGATACAACATGTTGCGTTCGGGCGGGGAAAACGAAGTCTTATGTTGGAAATAAACGCAAATTGTAAGTAACGATGATGATAAAGGTAAAAAAAGTAGGTGAAACAATGTATTGATATTTAAAATGGTTCTCAAAGTGAATGCTTAAGTTTTTAAAATAAAAAAACCTTTTACCAAACTTTTTGTGATCAGTGTTTCTCCATCTTGTGGTTGTCTCTTTTGTGAACCTTTCCGGCCGCCGAGATTTATGTTATAATCGCCATTGCTCACGCGGGCAGTAAAAGTTTTCGTCCGCATCACGAGAAGAACGCTTTATGTGAATGTTTGGGATGCATAAAACGAAGGAGCGGGACCAACAATACCCACCATTAATAAAGCAAGAAGTACACTTACCGGCCGGCAGGGATTTACGGCGAAACAAATTGTTTTTAAATCGTCGAGTTTACAACATAAAATTTAATTACAAAGTTTAAGTAAGTAAAGAAAAATAATACAAAAAAACTACGAGTATAACCTTATCTTCAAGCCTAAGGGGTTTCGCCATCATGTAAAACCATCGACAACTATACATAGAATCAACTTGGCAAAGCTGATATAAGATGAGGTGAAGACTATCGCGGCAGACAAATATTGGTAGCGGCAGTTCGTGAATGTCATCTCTTTAGCTTCGCCATTTCTAATCATCTAGAGTCAGCTCTCCGTGTGAACATTCTCGCCATGTCTGCCTGTCCTGCGCTATATATTCGGTCAAGCCCAGAATTTTCAGATCATTGTCTACAATTGCAGTCCAGGTTGCCTGTGGTCTTCCAGGTCTTCTCCATACCGTGGGTGTGTTGAGGGCTTTCTTCACCATGTGGTCTTCATCTCTGTGTCACATGCCCATACCAATTTAAGCGGTTATTCCTTATCTTTTTAGGTATGAGGGCTACCCGAAATGAAACCCGAATATGCTCATTTCGAACTCAAAAGCACCAAAAAAAAACATTTCAACATAATCATCTTTATAAGATCTTTAAAATATACACGTTTTTCAAGTTACCAAGAAAATAAACTTGTTTTTTTTCTTGTAAAAAATGAGTATATTTCCGGTCGTTCCAAGTGCTGCGAAAAATATTGCCAAATGTCGGAAGGGCTATTCGGTAGTCGGTAAATGTCGTATCGCGGTATAAAATACGATGGGAAAATGCAGTGACGCACATTTGGGCGACAGTACGTCAAAGTTTTAGTGCCTCCTGTTTTTATTAGGGAATTTCCGCATATGAGGCGATACGAACTTTACGCCCACTCTTCGTACCGCCCCTTATGACATTTATTATTTTTTCGTTTTCGCCCTAAAAAAAAAAGCCGAGGACGTTTTCCTTGACGAGCGCGAAACACCGTTTGACAGCCGCTGGATAATAGGCGGTTTATTAAACGATATTTTCTACGATTTATTAAACGGTTTATTAAATAGTTTATTTAAAGGTTTATCAAACGAATATTTAAACGGTTATTTAAGCGGTTTTCTAAAAGGTTTATTAAACCAATTGTTAGATTTATTTTCAAATTCACATGCAGTAGAATATAACCAAACGGAGATGGACATTAACTTATACTCGTCACTTGTTTCACTCCTCCGCAGGGTAAGATCACGAAAGAAACCGAAAAAGAAGTAAGACTGTCGGCGCTCGCAGCATGACAGAGCAGATGGTCGACATCGCTCAAGGGAAGATACACATATTCCTTCTTTCCTTCCGTCCTCGATAGAATGGAGATGTCGTGGCCTCTTCCAAAACCATTGGACTAGTCAATTTATGACTACTCACGGCGATTTTAAGGCAAAACTTTTCAAGTTTAGCCTCGATGATAATCCAGACTGCCCATGTGGTGGTCTCTTGTAGGACGCTGAAAACGTTCTGTGGCATTGCCCGGTATTAGATTCAATTAGGGAAAGGCTCTTTAGCGTAATCCGACAGAAGCCTGGACCGGTTGGATATGTCGACCTCATCGCTACGGAGTCCAACTATTATGCCTTTTCTATATACGCGGCGACCTTCGGCGAAGAAGTAAAAAGTCAAAATTTTAACGTCTGAACTACTAACTTTTACACCCAAGTTTGGTATTGTTCACCAAAGCCCATTAATAGTATAATTTACTGTTAATTGATATTATGGAATTCTACCAAAAGATATCGACCGAAAAAAACGAAAATAAATAAATAGCAAAACTGTTTAAGCATATGTCTTTTAAATTAACAAAACTAGTAAATTTTAAACCAAATAAATATATATTTGTCGTTTTATGTATGAAAAAAAAACAGGTCAATAACCTTAAGCTCCGCTTCTCGAGTGAAGGGTTAGCGCCGCCTGTCCGGGGGATGATATTTTATTCATAAAATTGACAGATACACTGCTGTGGAGGCTGCGTGGAGGAGTGGGGAGGGTAGCAGATGGCGGAGCATACCATAACCTACCCAGCATCACTGAACACAACTCCTCCTTCTCAAGCTGTTGAAGAGGATTATACGAATCATAAAAAGAGAACTCAGGAAATACAGTTAAACAATGAAAAAGCATTTTTTTATGTAACCATATACAGGAAAATACCGACAGATGGTGATAGTGATTCTGAAGTCTCATCTGTGGAATTCTATGACGCTTACAATGCATATGGCTATCCGCCAACTGCAGCCCGAGATTCACGCATCATCCTTTAGTATAACAAGAATTTTCTATGAATGGGTGGTCCTCACTTGACGACTTTCGTCTACCACCAATTTTAAATTAATAGGCTATGACTGGCATTCTACGGGTGAGGGATCAAATTCACACCAACCAGGGGTATTTTAGAGTCAATTTGAAATCTTTTACTTTTTAATCTCCATCGGGGATCGAACCCACGATCTTTGGCATGCAAAGCAAACGCTTTGCCCATTGAGTTATAACCGCCGGTATTGAACTATACCCGCCGGTACTCACTGTGAATTTGTAGTGTTTAAGATACACATGCGTCTATGACGAATTACATTAAAATATATATGTTAAAATGTAATTAATTTAATAAATTAATTAAAAATATTATACATAAAATCAAATTATTGATACACAAAGTAATAAATAACAAATATAGTACAATAAGGCTATGGTTTTTGAGTGACAATTCTTAGTGATGGATCACGGTCAGCATAGTTTTAATGAACACCGTTTTATTTGTTATCGTATTTATCATAGATTCATAATGATATTTAAAACCTCTGCATTTCATGATGACTATTTCCAAATATTAAATTCATTGATATAAATAACGTTGAGCGTTGTATATTCACATACGTTAAGACCACGGTTTCGCTTTCAATAAGAGCTTCTTTAGTTTTTCATATGTATATTAAAACGTACTTCAAAGAACGCTTTTACAGGTTAAAAACTTAAGGATCTATCACGTGAAGGGATAACGCAGTCTTCAAATATGTGAATAATCAGTGATAAATGCGATTCATACTAAAAATGGATAAAATTATTAACCTATTTCATGTAAAATAAAACATTTCAGTTAAGCAACTATTATAATATTGCCATCAGTCAATGTGCTTAATAAGATTATTTGATTCATGACCCTTGTATGCAGAGCGACATCGATACTAATAATCCTCTGACAAATATCTGATGTTAATAATATGTAATCCGACGTTTGAATTGCCGATTGATATCTACGAGTACCACAAATTGCGGCGATACTGAGAGCTGTACTACATTGTGCTAGACATAGGCAGTCACAGCGATCTCCATACATAAACAAATAAATATTCCGCTGGTGTGGTGGATAGATGGAACCGCGATGGAGTGTGAGGTGGAGGATCAAGCTATCGAGGTTGGGGAGATCACGAATAAGGGGCGGAATGAGTAAGTTTCAAAGGCAAAATTTGATACGGGAGATCTGAAGGATACTTTCAAATCATGTCGCATTAATTGTCTCCATCCAACTATGCGACTAATAATTTTGATATCTCATCTAAATTAAATGCAGTATTGTAACATATTGGCATAGTGGCACTGCAGGAGACGTCGCTTATGGCTTAGGATATCTACTACCTAGGCGGAATTGACGACGAGTTTGGCTTTACGGGAACATCAGCGGTGGACACAGCAACTGGAGTGTGCCGCGGCGTCGCGCTGTTCTGGAGAATGGCGGCCCTGCTCGACGTGTTGGTAGTGATGTGTAGCAGTGCGCGTATTCAAATATGTATCAGTTTGAATGAGGAGTAGTACAATAATAATAATGTGGTGCATGTGTACATGCCAATTTATATTTTCTTTCTATACTGTTAAATTTAAAAAAAAAAAAACTGTATTTGCTTGGAATTATTGTATGTAAAATTTTGATTATGGCACTAGTGGCAGAAAAATAAATTTTATTATTATTATAATTTGTTTTAAGAACAGATGCATGCGTAGAAACTGGGGGTATAATGATTAGACTTAGTGAGAAAAAACACGGTGATAGAGTGGAAATCGCAGCCTTGCATACTACAGTTAATTAAGAGAGAAAGAAGGACCTGGTTGGGAAACAAACTTCTTTTTAAATACAGCTGCCTTTCATTCAGGACCCGGGTTCTAGCTGTACTGCAGATGCCGTCAGAAACCTTCTGGGGTCCGATACATGTAATGTAGCGGACTCCAGGAGGCATAACTGACGTACAATGACATTAGAACTATGACAGGTGACATAGCTTAACGGCGGTAGTGCCTAACGACGATTTGAAATTACAAATTATGATATTGACATTTTAATTGATGCGCATTTTTGGTGAATCAATTAATCGATTTATGGACTAGTAAATATATTGTGTTATATATTTTTCAGTCTTCTTCTTCTTCGTGTTAGAGACGTCAAATTATTTCTACCCAGTATCTGGCAACATCGATATTCCGTGTGTTGCCTAGCATTAGGTCTTGAGGTGTGCAGCTTGTTGGGCACATGAAGCAGGATCTTAGGTGTGAGGCGGTCTGCAGGTATCCGCAGTGGCACAATAGTGGCTCTCCGTGCTGAAGAAATCCCCACCGCTAGAGGTTGTCCTTTGTTCTACCAACTCCGGTTCTTAATCTGTTCAGGGATTTCTAGGTCCGCAAGTCAAGGTTCTTGCTTGTTGGGAGGCCTTCCTTTGGAGTAATAAAATTCTCTGATGCGACTTGTTGCCAGAGCTGGAGTCTCTCGTATTCAGGGCCGGATGTGAGAGGATGTGTAGGTCTCAGAAAGCTGCTTCGCGACTTCAGTTTGGGTGTTGGGGGTATCTGTGATGTCTGTGTATTTTTCAGTATATATATATAATCGTGTCGGAAACAACAGGGTCAGATCCTGTCTGCCCAGAAGTGGGCGACGTCGATGGCGTTACTTCTGGCCATCGACGGTTAGCGCTATTCGGGCACAGCGCACACTCCAGAAGGTGTGACAGGGTCTGCTCCACGCTGCAGTCACATTCAGTCGATCCGCTGTAAAACTGCCAGGCCCTCATTTGTGTCCTTGTCTTGCATACTTCGGTCCGAAGTCTGTTAAGGGACCTCCATATATTCCACCCTTGGTCATGTCCAGGGGCTAGGTCCTCTTTCGGGGCAATCCAAGTATTCCTCTCAGTTGCGCTTCTCCACATGTTCAGCCGCAGGGTGGCCTCAGGTATCACCAGTTCCGTTGTCGACTGTAGGAAACTTCTTTTTGATTTGAGCCGTGTGGTTATCTTTTGGTACCCAAACATAGGGTGGAGTGCGTCGTGGGTTGCTTTGGTGAGCTCCTTCTTGGTAGTAACTTCTCGCCGTATGTTTGGTGTTGCAATTTGTTGTGGGACATGGTATGTTTGTGGGGCGCCGTATGTTTGTGTGGGCTGTATGTGTGTGTGGGACGCCGTATGTTTGGTGGGACAATTATGTTTTTCAGTGAACAAATATGTCCTTGACATAATCTTTTGGACTCAATCCCAATGGATTACATGAATATGTATTGATGTAATCAGGTATATTTGAACACGATAATCAGTAGAAAAAAGTTTTAAAACGATTATGTCGACACTGAAAGCTTTAAAAGGCGTGTTAGATTTGTACGTGTAAAAATGAAATTGTTCGATAGTTACAACTACAAATCTGAATTTCAAAACTGTTTGAAAGCATTTCCAAAAACCTGCCACCGTCTCTGCCCGCGATTGACGAAAGAATAAAGAACAGACGCTCAGAGGGTGTGTTAGTTTTGAAACGCACTCTGAATATAATATGAACCGAGTAGGCCGTGCCGCTTCAGGAGGAGAGCTCGCCTGAAGTGTTTCAGGGCCGCCCGTGAGATTCCCTACGTTCACTACTCCTTCAAGACTATTGAGCTGTGATCTCGCCAGCTTGAGCGGATGAAACGTGTGTTTCGTCGTTGATAGCATTATTTGCAGAGAAGCTGAACGTATTCTTTTTCGATCGTGATGAATGGTATTGCGGAATAAGCGTGTCGCGACGAGAGCGAATATTTTTATTTTTTTTCAGCCACGTAAAAAAACATTCGAAAGAAAGACACATTTTTCAGTTGCTGCTTTATGCCTTTTTTATATTTTTTAATGCATGATTTTATGTTAATGTTAATTATAGGTAACATTATATAATTATAATTTAAAATTAATTGTTAATAAACAGGGAGGCCGAAACATGTAACGTTTAAAATAAATGTGAATCAAAACTAAATATTTTTAATTTGTTATTTTTTAAATAAAGATTAATTTATAATTTTAATTATAAATATTCAAAACGTTAGTTATTTTTAGTATACAATAAATTAAAATAAGTTTTTTAAATTTGCGTTGTTTTGTATAGCTGTTATATAATATTTTTTCAGTGTTGTAATTGAAACATTATTTTTAGTAAAAGTTCTATAGAAGTATTTTTAAATTTTTTGTATGACTTCGAAAAATAATTAAAATTAAATTTGTGACTACACCTTATTAAACATATTTCAGACAGTTATAAAAATAGATTGTTAATTTGTACATACAATAGAACATTGTAAGCGCGGTTCTCGTTAGATCATAGAAGTTAAGCAACATTCGACGCGAACCAAAATTATAGAAGGTTTGTTGATTACCGCGTTTCGTTGGTTGGGTAAAGCCACCTTAAGAACAAAATGGTCGAAGCTTCGGGAGCTTCAGTCTAACCATCCGATCTCTTTAAAGAAGTTGATCAAAAAATGAACCAAAAATACCCCTCGGTTTTACAGCTGACGTCTCGTCGAGGCGTTCCAAGGTACATTTTTCTGTAGATATGTCTCGGAAAAAGAGTCGTGGCGATTTTGGGTGATCATATTCACAAATGGAATGGGTATGGCAAGGCAAAAAATGTTTATTTCATCGTTCAATCGATAATACTGATGATTAATGTAATGGAAAATATTCAAATAATACAAAAAAAGCAATCGTAACATTTTATGAATTGTTCAACAAAGAGAGAGAGAGAGAGTTTATAAGATGATAAATCATCAGCGATGAGTTATTAATACCCTCACCTCTGGCATCCAGTCCAGGTGAATAAGTTGTGAGCGCCTTCTCTTCCAGTTTGACCTCCGAATTCACACCCGGACCCTAATAATTGATTATACTTCGATTGCTCGACTGTATTCATAATAAATGATTCGGACACCGTACTATAAATCAGTTAAGGCATTTATAATTTATAAGGAGCCACACAGGATAATAATACAAACGAAAACATATTTTTAATTTAGCAAATTAAATGTATAAAAAATATTTATAACTTCAAAATTATTTTTAAAAATCCTTTTCAAATCCAGCAGTTTTTGTTCATGTACTCGAAGACTCCAGAATAGCTTTCAATGAAAACATTACAAGTACGTATTAACGCATGATATAGCCCTTGCTGACTGGTACCGAAAACCTCAATATAGAAGCTTTCGTCTATTAATTTCTGTTCGCTTGTCGTACATGTATGTGTCGCCATTTTGGACAAGTCCGTTCGTGAGTGTGACGTTAGTTATATAGATCGCCACTTGCGGCGCTGCTGTGACCGACCACAGCGCCACACGGCAGTTATTATGTGCCGACGACCACGAGAAGGTCGCATTATGGCCGGCCTGGCATGTTATTCTGCTTGTGCCGCAAGTTTGTAAAGTTATCGGAATATATATGTGCTTCGGAAAAGTCTTTGTGTTGTTAATCTGCTCCTTATCCTGCCACCACGCAATTGAATAACTACCTTTTAAAGAGACTAGGAGTTTAGTATATACGTGTGAAATGAATTAAATTTAAATTATGTATATATAACTGTATTTATAATAAACATAACGATTTCATTATAGAAATAATTGTGATGCGATGGACCTGTTTAATACCGGTTTTTTTATATTGATAATACTAATAAATAAATCTTTTCAGCCTTAATCACTCCACGGTTAATTAATCGTCTAAAATCGTTCAATTTAATAGTTTTCCAGAAGAAATGCCCAGGAATTTTAGGTAATAACCCTAAAAAATCGAAACAAATTTTATACGTGGGTTTATATAATGTTTCTTCTTAACATGTCCCGTGCATATTTGTAAAAGATTATTTTATTCCGTATACGTTCCATAAACGGCCACCGAAAATTGCTGCCACTTAGTTTTGTCAGCTGCCACTATCCATTTTTTATTCTAGGACATACCTGCACCTGAACGTCTGCTCGGGAGCATATATGGTTTCCGACAACCTCTAGAACAGAAGTCCTAATACTTGAAGAATGGTTAACTGTAGTGTCAGAAGCATATTTTTGGATAATTTCGGGTGATTAGCCAGATGTTCCTGAGACCTGAATAATTTTATTCTAAGGGGCTGCTTAACCTAAATTGCCGCCACTCAATGTACTTGTATTTGTAATTGTATCTTCTGATATCAGCTTGATATAGCTCCTTAAGGCCGATGCCGTAAAGCCTCGACAAGCGATCTTTTGTCTATTATTTTTGTCCGCTTGCCTGACATCTACGTCGAATGTTTATTTTAATTATATAATGTTGCACGGCGCTTGCATACGCCATCTTGTTTGTTATGACAGTTGGCCTATTGTTGGTTGGTAGCACTGTCATATTGGCAGTTGGTACCGTGGAGATGTGAAATCGCTCTGTGGGCTGGCAGTTGAAGTTTGACTCGCGCCCGTCACAGTGCACGCGTCCTGTGCGTTCGCTGTGGCGGGCGACGTTTGTGACAATAAACAACTAATATGTGAAACAAGTGTTTATATTGTAAACCTGATCCTGCATCCTTCATCCAGTAAATCGATGTCCATAAATGGAAGAGGAGGATATCACTTCCTTAATCATCTCTGCTCTCAAATGTACACCTGGACATCTATGGTTTTCGATGACAGACATATATTGGATGATATGTTAATCGGATATTCTTAAGGTGATTTAGTTCTAAGGGCGTCTCAAACCAACCAACGACATATGGTAATTAAAAAGCGGTTAATCATTCGTAAGGTTTTTTTATGTCAAAGGTTGCTGAAATTCCGTGATCTAACGCGAACCGCGATTACAATGTGCCATTGTCGTTGGCGTACTTTCAGGAATTTCCGCGCTGAAATATCACGTATCACGTTCAAAGCCTAAAATTAATATTACCATGCATACGTTTTCCGTGTAATCCGCTGAAAGTTTGCTGAGCCTGGAAAGCTTGCATTTCTACAACAACCCGGTGTTTTGTTTAATAATGTTATCAAGTGCATTATCTAAATTATAACGCAACACTGTAAACTGAAATAATAATAGGTTGAGAATGTTTTGAAAAACTGAAGTAATAGACAAACAACTATTTAGGTTGGATAATGATTGGTGTAAATTGCACGAATAGTTCTATTGAAAAATAAATAATAAAGCATTATTAAAATCTGTAAATTAAAGAGGTTTTTCAGTTGATGTTTCGACGTAGAAAATCCATTCTTAAAAATGAAATTATTTGACATTTATGAGATTAAGCTATAATTTGAGCGAGAAGGAATGTAAGTGTTTTGGAAAAGATACGATATAAATTTAATCGAATAATTATTTTAGGAAGTTAAATGGAGTGAAATAAAATGAGTCTAATAAAATAGGTCTAAGAGAGACTCACTCGAACCTCAACCAGCCTCGAGCGAGGTCGGCATCACACTCCTGCAGCCACCGAAGAGCGTAGTTCATCTCTTCAACCGTTGGGTTGTTTTTTGTTCAATTAGAATTAGAGTACAATGCCAGAGCCATGCATAGAAGCTGGTATCAAAATAGATGTTGATACATTATAACCATTAAATATTGAGACTGATGATGCTTAAACTCATAGTAACGTAATAAAATCTGCTTGAATTATCGAGTTTAGTATATATGCACGGGTAAATTAAAATAATATATTTTTTAGTTTAAAAGTTAAATTAATATTTAAGGCATTATTCTGTAATTAAGATCCTGGGCAAACGAGGTTATCTCGTCTTCGTATTGCTAAGTTGAGCTTAAGTTGTCCGTATTTTAAGCACTGGCGAGCTTTCTCCCTTCAAGTAAAAGAAGCTGCAAATTTCAACAGACCTCCGGTCATCGCCTCGTTCCCTACAAAAAGCTCTCGTTTTAAATGGTTTCACTCTGCGGACGTGACGTATTTATTCTCGGGAGCTTTTTCACAACTTAACCAGTGTTTATTTCCGATCCCTTTCAAAGATAGCGCTATGCGCAATTTTTTTCGGCATTACTATAGCCTCTTAAATGTTTTGTTTTCGTATTTCCAATATAATGTTATTTTATGTATAGAAATACATTTTCTTTAGTGATATAGAATATAATCCCAAAAACATACTTAAAAATAAAACATAAAAATACTATTTATTTCAACTCGTATTTACCTAATGATGATCACCTTTATTGACCAATATTTACGGTTTTAAACCATTTTTTATCAAGAACATTAAGGTTATCAGCTGACAATACTTGGTAAAGCTGCATAAATATAATTTTGAATTAATTTTAATTAGAAAATTTTAAAATTAAAAATATTAAGTTTTGATTCACATTTTTTTAAACTGATTACATGTTGCGGCCTGGTGACTATCTTCAATAATGTCTTCATTATTGAAGATAATAAAAAATAATGAACAAATTATTGAAGATGGTCTCCAGGGAGGCCGAAACATGTAATCAGTTAAAATAAATCTGAATCACAATTAAATATTTTTAATTTTTTAATTAAATTAATTTAAAATTATAACATTCTTCATAAATCATTTCCAACAGCGTTGACGATATTGTCTGACCATTTTACAGATTTTCTATTTACGTATCTAAGTCCGGTTTTTGGTCGCTACTCTAAAACATTCTTCCACATCATGTCACCTGCTCGCCTAGATGAAACTTTCATTTATCGCAGAACTGCACTCTCCGATCAAGTGAAACAGTGCTCAGTGTAACCATGTTAAAACAGTATGACATACATACTTATCTCTGTAACAACATTTTTCTGTTCAATGTCATCATCATCAGCCTGTATCCATTCACGATGTTAGATTCCACGTCTCTGCGCCATAAGTTAATACAGGGAGGTTGCATTGGTTAAGCGCCTTAGTTTTAAGACATTGCGGAATTTTCGCTTCAAAAATGTACTATAGTTTTCCAAATGCTGCCCCCATCCCAGTTGTATACGCCTGTCGATTTTATTTGAGAAGTTATCTCGTCCTAGTAGTATTATTTGTCCCAGATAGGTATAGTCATTTACAATCTCTATTTGTGTTCCTCCAATGGAATTGGCGTCAAAAGTCTATTTACTGTTCCATGTAACAACATTTATGTAACAACATTTTTCTGTTCATTCACCTGACGCTTTTTTATAAGACAATAATGACATCCTTAATGCATGGCTTTTTTTATGCTAAGATCCCACATTTTCAGAATCGCAAGAAAAGTGAAATAATTTATTCAATGCTTTGAGTTACTTTGTTTTTTCGTACGGGTGAAAATAACAAATAAAACGAACTTATTAGATATTATTTTCAGTAACAAAGTTATTAATTAAGAAGGGACAGGGAGCGTTTCATTTCATTTCTGGAAATAGGTTTATTGTTTTTTTGAGTAAACTTTTCGGCAAACAGCTTTAAGCGCCGAACGAGCATCTGAAGTTTTTAATTAATTAAATTAAACGGGAGAAAACATTTATTTTTCCACGGGCGGTCTGGCGCTATTTAGAGCGAGAGGTAAATGAAAACAAATAAAAAAATGAGCGGAACCACCCTTCAAATAAAATTCCTCATTATGTTGGACTGCCGACTGCAAAATGTAGTAAAATAATGGAATCAAAATAAGACGACTCTAGCATCAATGTGTAAAAAAAATATAGTACAATATTCACGTATAGAGGACAAAAGTTATGTGCATTTTCTGAGAAAAATAGATTCATAAATCGAACCTGTTCAAAAGATTCAAAATTTTCAAATACGCTCTTTCTGCATCAATACACCAGCGGAGACGTATCTACTACGACTGGAAGAAACCTTGAAAGTCCTTGACGAAAATGTCTCTCAGAAACGTTGTAATAGACTTTTGTTGTTTCTCACGGTCTCACAATGCTTTCCTTTCGGTTTTATTTTAAGTTGTGTAAACGAAAAAAGTCACATGGATTCAAGTCGGGACTGAAAGGGGGCTGGAGGACCATCGTTGTTTCTCGGGGTTAGAAAGTTGGTAACGATGAAGGACGCATAAAAATAATGCGCATGATTTAATTTTGATGAAGCTATTCTATGGCATCGCGGTAAAACCGGTCGAAAAATGAAGTGGAAGGTCTGCGTTTCCAACGCCAGTTTTTTAAAGAATTTTAATCATTTGTACAGGTCCGATCAATGAATACATTTATTCCTAAATATGCTCATTACTTTCAAAAAGAACCGTTTATGAAGCCTGTCGCGAGAGTGATGAATAATTTGCTTTCCAAAATGCGTCTACAGTACACTATCGTAATCTTTCAATTTAGTAACAGAGAAAACGTATACCATTGCGTATCTTTGTGTCATATATAACGGACCAATCTGCAAAAGTTTTTCATTCTAAACTTTTATAAGATACGCGAAAGTTGTAGTGCAGACGTCCCTTAATATATTTTGGCAAAAAAAATCTTACCATTTTTGAAGACGTTTAATGTTAAAACAAACAAGTGGTTTTGATTATGCTCGACATTTGATAGTTGATGACAAAATGCTGCAGGTGGCCAATAAAGAAAATGCAACGTTAACCTTAACTAAACAATAATAAAGGTTACTGTTATTCGGTGAAGGGTTAAAATTAACTTAAGAAAAATAAGTAAATCCATAATGGTTTCAGATGGATACTACAAAGAGTGAAGACAACTACAAAAATCATGTCTACTAACAATATGAAAGCATCAAGTGTAATGGCATTATGATATATTAAACGTATCATAACTTTCATGTTCACATCCTTAACTAGAGCATATGGCCGTTACAAACAGAAGCCATAAAAACTGCTACGGCCCTTACCTTATTCCGTGTCATTACATTCTATGTATAGCTCCCGTCACCCATACAGTATGGCGCGAACCTGGGGGTTCGACGAAAACGCAGCTGTAATTTATGCTCTCCCATGGTATCCAAAGTACACGTCAATCATCGTTTTTTGAAAAACTGTAGTATGGAAAACTGCTTTGTCTACTTGTACATCTCATCAATCATCAATAAGTCAAACCATTGAACCCACAGTATTCTATACATACATCCACTTTCAAAGCCCATTTTTGCTGCAGAACATAAATCCCTAATTTTTCTCTACATAGATTTTATTTTACCAGTTCATGGTCACCACAATGCCTTGACCATCGACAACCATACTTTCAATAGGCATTTTCGCCTAATGCTACTTATGAACTAATGTAAAAAAAAAGCTTTGATAACATCTGTACGTTCACAATATAGAGTTATTCAGATATTTAGTATTGCAGACTTAATAAAACATTAATAATCCATGCAAATGCAGAATTGTTCCGTGATTCTTAACCATAAGGTTCAACACTATCAGATGCATATCAAATAATATGTAATACATCATTTTCTTTCAGGGGAACCAATGTGATGGCTCACCATTCGTTTTATTACACAAATCTAGATGCTCATCAATAATGAATACAGACAGGTTCAATCCAGGGTTTTCAAAATCAAGCTTCACAATCTCGAAGAATCGTAAAATATTCAAACAGGAAGGTAATCGACAAGTATATAATTGACAAAAGAACTGTCGAATGAGATGGTTTTTGGTATATATGTTTTAAATAATGATACATATTTACATTTTTTTTAATGGGTTAATAAATAAAAAATATTTTCAACAAATATTTAAACTGTGTATAAAAATTGACAATCGTATATAACTTTTAAGTTAATTTTTAAAACGAAGAGTTCATAATGTCTTATAATAAAGGCGTTTAACCGATGCATCCTCTTAGTGTTAACATGTGGTGTAGAGACGTGCAATCTAACAGCAAGTCTTGCTCATAAAATAAAGATCAATCAACGTGTCATGCTTGAAGCGTCTCTAATATAATAAATCTGAAGTGAGGATATTAGAAGAAAAACTCAAGTAGTTGACGGTACCGAAAGAATAGGCAGGCTCAAGTGGCAATGAGCTGGATATATTTTTGGGAAAGATTACGGTCGATGGGTAAGAAAATTATTGTTGGGTCATCGAAAACTGGCAAACGGAGTATTGATAGACTTCTGTAAGATGGACAGTAATTCAAAGAGTATAGATAGTAGGAAGAGGCTAAATGCGGAAGGCGAAGGATCAAAAATGATTTATGCAGAAGACATACCTTCTACAGTGGACACGTGCTGATAATGATGATTGTTATTATGACTAAAACTATATGTGTTTCTTTAAATTAAGATTTTTGATTGAAAAAGGAAATATATATGCTGAAAGAATATATAAATGCTGTTTAATTAAATTATAGTAAATAATAAGTAGGTATTTATGACAAAAATATATTTCATTGATAGTTTCAGGTAATGATTGGATTAAAATATTGATGACTTCAAACAAACTTTAGAATATCAAGATAAAGAAGTAGAGTTTTTGTGATGACTATATGTTCCAGCTAAACTTGTTGAGTCTGCCACGATACTGCAGTGCCTCAGGCATGTTGACGGAGGAGCGAGTAGATGGCTTCCATGCCATAATAAGGAAGCGTTGCGCTTCTCTGTGGGCGCACGTTCGCGGCAGTCTCATCGCAATGGTCGTTGTGTGGGCGGATAGGTGGGACTCCCGGTTGGAGGGGCACTGGATGCGCCTTCAAGTAGCCATCCAGCGGTGATCCAGTGCTCCACTCACTGAGTCAGTAGTTGTTAAAATTGAAAATTGTTTAATGTTATTACCTTGTCTTTTCTTTTTATATGTCTATGTCTTCTTCGTAGTATCAATCCGGTGGATTGGTTTGCAGCAACAGAATCTTGCATCTCGATCTCCATTCCTCTCGGTCCTCCGCAACCCTTTTCAGCTCAGCATAAGCGCTACAATTCATGTCCTCGAATACTTGCTGCAAATACTCCCGTCTAGGGCGCCCTCTACAGTTTCTACCCTCAACAATCCCCTCCACAATATCGTGAAGAAGACCATCGTGGCGCATGATGTGACCAATCCATCGGGCTCGCCTCTCTGAGATGGTTCTTATTAGGTGCCTATCTTCCTTGATTATCCTGAGAACCTCATTGTTCGTGACGTGGTCTCTCCAGGAAATTCCGAGAATTCTTCTGAGCGACCACATCTCAAAGGCCTCTATGTAAATGTCTATGTAAAATTCGATTTTTATGGCTCTGGTGGCTGAATAAATAAAATTATTATTAAACCCTAACTGGATTGAGAAACCCTGAACCACAGTATTTGTCCTGGTTCATGAAGTCTTAGCAAAGTTCCCAGGAAGAGTTGTGGAGCTCCTCATATGAATCTATGATTATTCCATACATATAATTTCCATGGCATTTGCATACAAATCACGGAAAATTGCCTCAGTAGGTGGAGGTACGCATTCGGCGATTTGGATTTGGAGAAACACGATTCCGAATCCAATTATATATTTACAAGTTATTAGGGAACGAGAATATTCGAAATAATATTTTAATATTTCATTGAAATTATTGAGCCACACGTAAGAAAACTATTAAATTTATTAGTAGCATTCAGTTAAATTGATAATCTTTGCGGTATGTTTTCATATAACGGTTCTTTCTAAGTTGTTATTTTGGGTTGAAGCACAGCTTAGAGCTAAATGTTCCAGATCTCAGAAGATCTGGCTAATAGTTCGATCTTATTAAAACGTTATAAGATTGCCTGTGCTATTTACTTATAAAATAGTTAAAAATCCATTATATGATTTATCAATCAAAAAGTTTGAGCGATTTCCCAAAAAAAAATACAGTTATATTTTAAAAAAGAAGAACAATGATTCTTAATTCATTAACTAAATACACAAAAATATATGTGAAACACAGGCGAAAGGTTGGTTCACTTAGTCTTTTCTACCGTTATTACCACGGACGCTGCTCTTCGGAACTTACAAAACTAATTCCTCCTGCACCCACCCACAACTGACAAACGCTTCTTATACTTGCCGAACATCCATACACGGTTAATGTGTGTCGACCAACAACTAGCAGTTTCCAAAGTTCCTTCCTTAATGCCACCGGTTTTTTTCGTATAAATATCAGTAAATTGTATCGAAGTTGTTAATATCGAAACAGTAGAAGATTAAAGACTAAGAATAAAATATGTAGCTTAAAAGCAGTCAAAAAAATTCCTAAACAGAGGCTATACACAACGTGATCCATGTAAAAACAAGGTAAATAAATAACTATTTATTGTGTTTCGATCTTGGATATTACTAAAAGATTTAAGTCAGTCCTAAAGCTGCCGTGTAAATGGTTACAAATAAGGTAAATAAATAAAATGGATCTCAAAGTGAATGCTGAAAACATGGAAGAAATCGAAACACCTGCTAAACTCGAAAGTCACCTCAGGATTCTTTCTCGCCTTTGAAATAATGAGTTCAGGACTTATAAAAGGGTGGTAAGCAGCAAGAGTGTGAACGGGTTTTTTTTAAGTGGGCGTATTATAATTAGGGCTGCTCTTTGCGCAGGCAAAAAGTGGACGGGAGACGTGGGCGGTGGCGGTGCACCCCGTGCCTTATCTGGGCGGAGATTCATGCCCATTAGTGGGCGCTCGCTCCAGCGGGTTACTTCTGCACTTTCAAAACAGCTCTCCGGGATGGAAATTTAAAAAATGCGGTGTAAGGTAAGAGTTAATGCCGTTATGGTATAAGCAAATAAGTTATTTGCTGCAATGTAAAAATGGAGACATATAGAAAAAAAAGTCCTCCACTATAAAACAAAGCTGTTCTAAGAAGTGATGGTTTTTCTATCAACCTAACACGCCAGGCATACTCTTGTTAATTTATAAAATATGCAATACAAGTTTTGTTTTAGCTACAAGTTAGTTTATAATTTAACCATTATTAAATATGGTATCCAGGGAGGCCTAAACAAGTAATCGTTTAAAATAAATGAAAATCAAAACTAAATATTTTTATTGCGTTTATTTTTAAATTAAAATTAATTAAAAATTAAAATTTTGCAGTTTCACCAAGTATTGTCAGTTGATAACCTTAACGTTATAATATTATGTATAAGTTTTTGTATGAAAATCATGTATTGCATCAATTTAACTTCTATTTTTTTTGTAATTAGAATATATATTTGTAATAACTATTTATATTTTCATATTTATTTAACCTGATTAACGAGATTCTTTTCCCTAAAGAGACCTTATCAATAATTCAAAATTAATAACATTAACATTACTTATTTGAATACATCTTCAGTGATATTCTTTCCTTAACACAATTACCCTTTAACACACTTAAAATTCCTTTTTCCTCGTGTTCCAATCACTTTGTTCAAACGGGTCTCCTTCTTCGCTAAGTGAATTTACCTTTACGCGAAACATTAACCTTTTCAGTCGGCAGATTACACCGTCAAAAGAACCGCCAGCCAGGTGAAAAGTTCTGTGCAAATTTACAGAAAGGCTAGACGCCGTGGTTAGCGAAAATAATTGGAGGATCTTTCAAGAAGGTAATTAAAACAACGTAACCAGAATGGGAATGTAAATGAGAATTTTCGTTCGCAAATATGCAATAATTAGCTGTTATTCTATTAATATGTATAAATATATAACAGAAAATGCGATACGATATCTGATCTTGTAATGTTCTGCAACTGATGTTGTAATGTTCAAGTATTGATTTAATAAAAGTACAAATAAATAGTTAATAAATGACAGTCTTATTTAAATAAATGTTACTGTATTTATATTTCCAAATCTAAGAAAAGATAATATTTAAAAGTATATTTATTACATACTGATGCCCCTCATAGAAATCAATAGCAGATTTTGTGCTTGTGGAAAATGTGTATCATTATCTCGATATGTTTGGTTTAAAAGCTATTACTTTGCCTCATAACCAAATATTTTAACAAATAAATGTTAAAATTTAATAAATAAATGAGTTAATTTGCAACAATCTTCATCATACATATACGCGTTTGTTCATCTATATATATAAAAGAAAGTCGGGTTATATTTGTTTTTATAACTCAAGAACGGCCAAACCGACTTGGCTGAAAATTGGTGGAAAGGTAGCTTAGAACCCAAAAACGTCTATGGTATACTCAAAATTGATTTGATTAAGAAAAAATATTGAACATTTACGTAAACATGTTTTCATACAAGACTATTGTAACTTGACAGCTGTCAGTTGAGACGGTGGCGCCATAGGCCAGCAAGATAACTAAAAATGACGCAATAGTAGGTATTGTAAGTAGGTACCTACGTAAGGTACGGAATATTTTGAAACAAAAAAAAAAACAAAAGGCAGGAAAAAAAAGACAAAAACAAAATAAATATTAGTGAAAATATCAGTTTAATCTTTTATTTGTTAAAAATTTAACAAAAAGCAAATGGAAAGGCATCTTCTTATTCTATTCTGTTATTTATATTTTTTATTATTTTCTCTATTTATTGTATATTTATGTATACTTTTCTAAATATATGTTTCTAAATATTTGTAAAAAAATTGGATTGGACCAAATATATGATATCATATGTACCGAAAAATTCAACTTAATAAAATCCAAAATCTGCTCATTTATTGCCTTTCGGGTGAAACAAAGTTCACCGGGTCAGCTAGTATTATATATTTGTGGCAGGCTTCATCATCATCATCAGCCTGTGTCCGTCCACTGTTGAACGTAGGCCTCCCGCATGAGTCTCCATCCTCTTCGATCCTCCGCCTTCCGCATCCAGGTCACTCCCGCTATTCTTCTTATATCGTCAGTCCATCTTGTAGGGGGTCGGCCAATGCTTCGTTTGCCAGTTCTTGGGCGCCATTCCAATACTTTTCTTCCCCATCGACCGTCGTCTCTTCGACAGATATGACCTGCCCATTGCCACTTGAGTGTGCCTATTCGTTGGGTAGCATCCACTACTTGAGTTCTTCTGCGTATTTCCTCGTTTCGGATTCTATCTTTTAGCGACACTCCGAGCATGGATCTCTCCATAGCACGCTGGGTGACTTTTTATTTTATGGGTAAGACTTGCTGTCAGATTCCACGTCTCTGCGCCATAAGTTAATACAGGGAGGACGCATTGGTTAAACGCCTTAGTTTTAAGGCATTGCGGAATTTTCGCTTTAAAAATGTACTTTAGTTTTCCAAATGCTGCCCATCCCAGTTGTATGCGCCTGTCGATTTCTTTTGAGAAGTTATTTCGCCCTAGTTGTATTACTTGTCCCAGATAGGTATAGTCGTTTACAACCTCTATTTCTGTTCCTCCAATGGAAATAGGATCAAAGGTCTGTGAAATATGACTATTAATCATGGCTTTTGTTTTATCCATGTTCATTTTCAGACCAATTTTGTTCGACGCTTCATTGAGGTCGTAGAGCATGTCTTGGAGCTTGTTAGGTGATTCGGCTATTAGCACTATGTCATCTGCAAATCGGAGGTGAGAAATGTACTCTCCGTTAATATTTATTCCACATTTTGTCCAGGATAGCAGTTTAAAAATATCTTCTAGGGCGTTTGTGAAGAGTTTTGGAGATATAACATCTCCTTGTCTAACACCTTTGTTTATAGAAATATTGTTTAGGCTTCATCACTATATTGATATTTAATTTATAATTATTTTAATACGTTTGATGTTTTTTACGTCAAATTTATTGTTTCGTGTGCTATAAGGCTTTCTTGGCCGTAGCAAAAATAAAATGTTATTTATATTTGAAGCATTGACTTTCAAATATTAAATAGATAAATACAACCTACTACTGACGAAGCTTTTATTGAAAGCAAAGCCGCAATTTTCCAGCAGGTGAATTAACAGCGTTTAGTATAATCGATTTTAAGCAAGTATTGTTCTAGAAGTAGAAGTATTCTTCTATTCAATATCAAAAATACATTATCATTATGAGAATAATATAAAAATTTTGGCAAAATAATGGATATTATGGATACTTATTGTCATTATATATGAAAACATAATCTCTGTAAATTATAAATATACCATTATTAATAATATAATGATTTTAATGGAAGGATGAAATTTGAAAAAAAGACGGAAAAGGTATTCGTGCAGGTATTTTTTGTCATGAGCGAAGATAACCTGTTCCGACACTTTATTAGGGTTTGGTTTTTTTATATATCTTTGTCAGTCCAAGGGCAGGTGAGTGAGGTGACTGAGAGAAAATCGATAGGGTGGCTGCGGAAGGAGGAGAGGACGAGAGGAGAGAAGAGTATCGCAGCGGGAGACTCTCTGAAACTGAAAAACGCCTGAAAGAATACTGCCGAATACAAAGAACACAAAAAATATACCTGTGGCGGATTTATTATTGTAAAGAAACGTAACTAAAGTTTGCAAATCAAGTGAAAAAAACTTGCCAAAGCGATTTATTTCTTACTTTTAAATTTGTTGCTGGAAATGTATACAAGTAAGTCGTATTAAAAAAATCAAACAAAGGAAAAATATTACGCACTAGAGCGTTTTTACAATTTTAGTTTAAAAAATAATAATTTTCCGATCGACTGTTCAAAATATCTATATTTTTTCAAAATGTTTCTTGATAATGAATGTACTTTGTTGTTTTTTTTCTAAATTTTACAAATGTTTGCAGTAGCATTGGTTTTCTAATTACTATTCTAAGACGCTGGTTACGTTGAGCCGCCCTATATGATAAAAAATCATCCGATCTTCTCAAAAATGATGATTGATTAACGCCCAAAGCCTCGATTTCTAGAGCTGTCTAAACTATAAAATAGTTTTAAAAAGATATGCTTTACCATATAAATTTTGTCGCTTTAAAGGTGTCAGTTGTTATGATGCTTCGTCTTTTGCCAAAACTTAATACAATAATAACATAACAAAAATGGATTTATAATTGTATTGACATCACCTTGATAATAGATCTGTTAGGCTGATACCGAAAAGCCTCGAAAAACAATCTTTTGTTTCTTATTTTTGTTTGCTCGCCTGACACACACCATTAATTTTAATTTTATATAAAATTACACGGCGTTTGCATACGACGTTTTATTTGTTTTGCCAGTTGCTTCATTTCATGTTGGTTCAACTGTCAACTTTAATTTGTGATCTATCCGCGATTGTCTTTGGGGCGCTACATGTCGACGTGCGCCCTCGCCCGCGCGACTCCCCGACCGAACGAGGCCGACAACACATGTTGCGGTCAGGCGGGGAAACCAAGTCTAATATTGAAAATAAACGCTTCTGAAAAAGTTCTTTGCTTTGAGACCTGCTCCTGCATCCTTCCTCCAGGTGGCCAAATGACGAACCCGCGACTAGTTGTCGCTCTTTTTAAAGACGAGGGATGTTAAAATGAATATTTTAAAAACAAATTTATACGAATGTAATTGCTCAACGGATTTACTTAAGTTTGAAATTATATGGGATGGCTGGTTCTGCTAGATAGATCTTTTTCGTTGAATTTACATTTGCAAATTGTTTGCTAGTGCCAAAGCTGTTATGCTGCTAAAGATAAACTCTGAATGCACCCGAATGCAGCATTTGCATTCAGAGGAAACGAAATAAAATGCACATATTTTACATCTTGTGTGGCGTTATTTTAGAAAAATTGTCAAAGAGCTTTTACGAAATACGTATTCATTATTTTAATATAAATATTTTTAAGCAATTAAATATACATATACTATACATAAAAATCTTTAAACGAGTCAATTCATTAAGAAAAAATATCGGCGGGAGCGGGATGCGAACCGCGGACCTTTGGAACCAACCATTTGCCCAGGTAATTATACCGCTCGGCCACCGGGCCAATTTCTTCCACCTGAGATGACTCGTCTCTGATCGTCTATATAAGTTATCATCGTATGATAGATGGCGCTATAGTATATATTCAAAGTATGTATATTTTTATTTTTTATTATTCAATCAGAATGCATTTATTCACAAGCTTAATATTATTATTTCCGACAGTCTATTTATTTTAGTAAGTACCACTCGGGGTCTCGAACCGAAACTATATATCGAATGGATGAGAATAACTTCTTGTAAGTACGACGCGCACATCGCAATTAGTTATTTACCTGTGTTACTGATGAATAATTTTACCTTCTTGATTTCGTCTCAAAATGACATTATCATATGGATATTTTAAATTATTTATTAGAATATTATTTTATTATTTCAATATTCTAATCTACTTTTATAGATCATTGACTATATTACAATATTAAAAGCAATTAAATATACATATACTATACATAAAAATCTTTAAACGAGTCAATTCATTAAGAAAAAATATCGGCGGCAGCGGGATGCGAACCGCGGACCTTTGGAACCAACCGATATTTTTTCTGAATGAATTGACTCGTTTAAGGATTTTTATGTATAGTATATTTATATTTAATTGCTTATAATATTGTAATATAGTCAATGATCTATAAAAGTAGATTAGAATATTGAAATAATAAAAAATGTTCTAATAAATAATTAAAAATATCCATATAAATATTTTTACTTAATTATACGTATTTACGCAATAGGGTACATAAAATATTTATTAACTAACTTAACTTAGTGCGTGGGTACAAGTTACGCAATTGTTAAGATTACAGCTCATTAAATAATTACTTGGCTAGATTTTGATTTAAATTCGCTTGAACACCATAAGATATTGTTGCTTTTGGGTTGAGCCGTGCGTGGCGAACTTCTTTCAACTAATATTTCGACCGCCATTGTAGGGGTCTTCTTCAGGATTGATAATTTATTTAGTTTTTGAGCTGGTTTATTCTGACTATATATTTTTTATGAGCGTTATTGATTTATTTGAAGGAAGTTCGCCACACACGGCTCAACCCGACAGCCACAATATCAAATCTGGCCGTGAAAACCTAAGAAGTTATTTACTATAAGACCAATTTATTATTTTTTTGCTGTATATGTCGTGAAATGTACTACATGCAATAAAAAAAATAATTAAAAAATTTTACAATTGCTTTTTGCGGCTGTCGTTTTATTGGCGATCTTCTAAAAACATTTATCGCAAAGCAATCATGCTGTGTCCAGATTCACAAAGAAAATACTTATGTCTAATCACATTATCTTCTTCGTAGTATCAATCCAAACCGGATTGGTTTGCAGCCACAGAATCTTGCATCTCGATCTCCATTCCTCTCGGTACTCCGCAACGCTTTTCAGCTCAGCATAAGCGCTACAATTCATGTCCTCGAATACTTGCTGCAAATGCTCCCGTCTAGGGCGCCCTCAACAGTTTCCACCCTCCACCATCTTCTCCATAATGTCGTGAAGAAGACCGTCGTGGCGCATGATGTGACCGATCCACCGGGCTCGCCTCTCTGAGATGGTTCTTATTGGGAGCCTTTCTTTCTTGATTATCATGAGAACCTCATTGTTCGTGACGTGGTCTCTCCAGGAATTTCCGAGTATTCTTCTGCATCACATTATATTTAATAAATAACTTTTATTAAGCACATTAATATAATTTTAAATTATTTAAATTATAAAATTTAAAAAATTAAAATACAGAGTTTGTTATCTTTTTACATGGAATGTCAACTAATTTTATGTAGAAAGGTTTAATTATCAGGTACAAGCTAGATCAATTGGCCGGTCAGGTAGATGCTGCGTGCGATAGGAATAAGTTTTTGTTATTTCTAGTTATACCGATATTACTTTGAGTAATCGTCACGTTTACGTTGGCATTCAAATGCAGGTATTTGCATAACAAACAGTCACAATAAAACATTGTCAATTTTTAATGGCGTCGAAAAAAAATACTCGTGCGAAAGTACGTACTTTGTCAAGATTGAATATTTCTCTCATTCGCAAAACGTTTTTACACGCTAATGACGTCATCAATCAAATTTTTCCCTTTGGGCAGAACAGCCGCAGTCAACATTTTTTCGTCATACGCAGAAATAATATGTATACAGGCACATAATGGAAACCAAACCAAAGATTATCATAACACTGACGTTTATCGGTTTGCTCTGACTGCCGGAGTTACCAGACGGTAGAAAATAAAAAAGTAATCCTTTTTATTTAGTTAAGGTATTACAAAATATTTTAAAACGGTGTATTGTATTGTTTATAAATAGCAAAGATGTTGAAATGTTAAAATATAATTAATTACTTATTGCATTTAACAAATAAAAATATTTACTTTTGTTTCGCAATTATTTTTAAGTGATTGTACATGTTTAGGATCACATCCGGTCCGTATTAAGCAATGACTTTACTCTACGATGATAGTTAACTATATAGGTAAAGAATGTACCTGTCTTGGTGATTCCGTTAATAAACACATATTTACAGAATTTATGCGAGTATGAACCTTTTGAAAGGAACTTTAACTATTAAAAATATCAAAACTCGAAGAGTATAATTTTTCATGTACTAAGAACCTTCATTATTATTAGGCTGTCCTGTGTATTTTCAACAAAAACTTTTTTCTTTTAAAATCTGGAAGATCCATCAAATCCATCAAAAAATTGCAGCCACTCAGTTCTATCAGATGTTAATTATTCATGATAAGCGCTGTAAGACTTGCGAAAAGAAATGGCAGCTCTTCATCTGAAGAAAATTTTAATTAATTCGTTTATCGAATTTCTTATATGGATATTGAAAAGGAGATGGGATGATTAGCTCGACGCTCCCGAAGTTTAAGCCATTAAATCTATAGAGAAGAAATATAGGCTAACCTATCCAAAATTTGGTCTTCGTCCAATGTTGCTTGGTAATATAACCGTAAAAGGAAAAAAAACAGGAAAGTTAAATTTAAATCAAATCGTGAGCCGTGGGTTTTTAATGACTAGTGGAATGAGAATCGTAGAAATAATGTCTACTTATCATACTGCCGCTATTGAAAAAATGTTTTCATATTCATTAGCGGGTATCGATCCATCAAGGGATTTTCTTTAAACGACGACGATATTTCTTCGTTATGTTTCTTATTTTAGTTCATTTATTTTTCACCTGAAAGTCTGAAGGGGGCGATATTAAACACAGTCCAGGTGACACAAATGGAAGGTGATATTAAAAGTAATATTTTTAAGCTTATTTTTATGACGCTGTTTAACTGTTATATATGATACATTTTTGTATATTAGAGGCACAAATTTTGACCAATACACTGCACAAAATCTTTGGATAATAAATATATATTTTTAAAATGAAACATTAGCTTAATGTAATGACTTAAGATGTTTGATGGTTGTATATGATTACTTTAAAATATATTCAAATTAAAAGCAAAACGAAACTGCTTCAAAATAACTTCTTTCAGGAAAAAAAAAGTTTCAGGAAGTGACTTGTACTTTTAAATATTTAAAACGACTGTAAATATTTTATAGTATTTTTATTAATAAACAATTGTCAGCGAAAATTTTGTTATTAAGCGGGTATGAGAGAAATTGCTAAGTTATGTAATTTGAAAAGCATTTCTGCGAAAAAAGGGAATACTAAAAGCTACCATAATTATGTTTCGCAAAATGCCTCCGGCTTTGTTTGAAATTAGTCCCTAAAATATTGATAGAGGGAAAGATTTCAAATATTCATTCGTCTTACAAACAGTACAACGCATTTACAAGAGACAGTTACTTAGTGAGAAGAATAAGAAGGCGAAATTAACAAAAATATTTCGAGTAGAAAAGCATCCAGGAAATAAATATTGTAAATTAACGAGAATTAACACTTGTGTGAGGTTCGTCTTCAGGTAACAAGTTTCAGAATAGCTAAATAGTTTTGGCGAAAGTAAACTAACGGCAAAAAAGTGTTTTATCAATAACATTGTAATTTAAGAAAATATTATTTTCATGTTAAGTGTTGTTGCTGCGCCGATTAGTAATAATACGGAGGTCTGACTTTGTGAGGAAGGTAAGATTTTTTTTATGTATAGCACATACAGGAGAAAACCGACAAATGGTGAAAGTAATTTTGAAGTCTAATCTGTGGAATTCTATGACGCTTACCATGCTGCATATGGTTAAGCGCTGCATGTGGAGTATTGATCCGCCAACGTCATACACTACAGCACGAGATTCACGCATCATCCTTAACTATTACAGGAATTCATTATTAATGGGTGGTCTTCATGGGACGACTTTAGACTACCACTAATTTTGATTAATAGGCTACGACTGGCATTTTACGGGTGAGGGATCAAATTCACACCAACCGGGGTATATTAAGGCATAGAAATCGATTATTTAAAAAATAATAATAATCTCCGTCGGGGATCGAAACCTCAACCTTTGGCTTGCAATGCAAACGCTTTGACCATTGAGCTATAACTGCCGGCAATATGTATTTGTAAGATGAATCGTATAATTGTTTTGATATTTAGTAAATAAAAAAAAAATAAAAAAAACACTTTCTAATCCACATAGCTCAATGTATTTTAAAATGAATTTTATATAAATAAATAATTTCCTTCACACTGAGAATACTTTATTCTCCTGCTGAAATACCTCAATTTTCCATTCAGTAAAAGCTTATTAACTTTTCAAGTCTATAAGGAAGAAGTATTTTTATAAACGTGAAATTGAAATGCATCTCTAAGTAAATGCAAAATGTAAAGGTTTACAAAAATCTCATAAAAATCGAGAACATCTGATAATGTATTCTCTAGGAAATTATAGCAGGATGTAAATATTAATAATTTATGGAAACTTTGAACTAAAGCAAACTTCGCAAAGTGAGATATTGTGTTCTTTACTAACGATCATACCCTGGGTGAGCTTCTCTCAGCAAGAGCCGGGTCAGGGAACCCAGGGATAATCAATAACCATTATGGGAACAAAACATCCCGCATAACTCATTGACAAATGCTGACACCCTTGGCGGTCCCTACCGCCCTAGCCCCAGCACTAAGAAATACAAGGGTAGAGAACTACCAATAACTAACATCATTTTACGATACTAATTATCATACTGATTTCTAACGCCCATTGTAACAGATACATATGATATGAAATATATATTTTTTCTACACATTGACTCAATTCACAATGCAGTACATCGTTTATAGATAATATTTTTTTTTGTAAACAAATGATTATTTAAAAATGTACATCATTATGTTGTTAAGAATGACGAGGTGAGGGAACGGAAAAGGCAGTCTTTCATATTAGTCAGGTGGGACATATGCTTCGGATGTCGTGGGAGAGCATAAGCTATACAGAGGCATACATCAAGCAAGGCTAGCCTTCAATAGAAAAACTAAAATTCTCGAGTCAAAAAATATTAATTTAGAGCTCCGCAAGCAACTTGCCAAAATTTTGTTTGGAGCATCTTGATGTGCGGCTGTGAGACATGGTGCTTATCTGAAAGTGATAAAAAAAGACCTTTGAGATGTGGTCATACATAAGAATTCTCGGAATTTCTTGGAGAGACCACGTCACGAACAATGAGGTTTTCAGCATAATCAAGGAGGATAGGCACCTAGTAAGAACCATCTCAGAGAGGTGATCCCGATGGATCGGTCACATCATGCGACACGATGGTCTTCTTCACGACATTGTGGAAGGGATGGTTGAGGGTGAAGATCGAGATGCAAGATTTTGCTGCTGCAAACCAATCTACTGGATTGATAATACTACGAAGAAGATAAGTATGCAAAAATATGGTTTTGTAAAATGCATGCTATGCTGTTTATATACTAAGTAAATTACATTACGCAAAACTCATAAAGTAATTGCCAGTACTGAAAAATCTTACGGTAGGGATTTAAATATAAGTAAGTTTACGGTTGAAATTCTTGGTGCTTCATCAAAATCCAAAGCAACTGCGTAGTGAGTATCGAGATGCAATATACGATGGCTTGACTTTGTGACGAATGACGTAGGTGAGCGGGGGGACACTTTAGCTGTTCGCTCAGTGCATTTCACAGTCGGTCTAGAGTTGCATGTTTAATTGGCTGGTGTGTTGATATTTTTGTATGCTTCAGGAGAGTATAAAATATAGACGCTTTTTCTTTCGGTACCAGAAAACATGAAATCAATTTCACAAAATAATCGAATTTCTGAGTTTTTCATAAAAAAGTGTACTGAAACAGAACCCAACAAAGTTATTATTATATATTTATTCATAATAGAACGGATCTGTTACAGCTAAAATGAATTTATTTAGATGTTGTCTCGTCAAAGGAGTGAGTCCAGATTCACAATGTCGAAATTTCATTCCAAATTTCCCGAAGGCATTTAATACGACCGAGAATTTCGCTTTGTTATTATTTGTTTTCGGATTCGATAGTATCGGTCATGTAAAGGTGCGTCCGAAATTCACAATAATATGCTGAATATAATTAAAATAATTTAACCATTACTAAACAAAACTAATGACAGTAGCACATTGCAAGGTTCTTGTTAGATCACCGAAGTTAAGCAACATAAGATGGAGACCAACATTTTTATGGGTTATTGCATAACAAAAGTTGATGGTTGGGTTGAGCCGTATTTTAGTACCAAATAGTTCAGGCCTCGGAAGCGTCGTGGTAGTCATACGATCTTCTCAAATATTGCAAGTAAAAAGTCACCAAAAATATGCATCAGATACTATAAAAACATATTTTTTAGTTCCCGAGTTTCCGTACTGGAGGCAGCCGGGAACTACTAAAATATATGTTCCCCGGTGGATTTTTGGGTGCGAAGTGAGCAGAAACTGAGTAGCGGAATTTTTTTATGATTATATGTTCCAGATTTTTTTTTTTTTATGTAAACGCATGCAGGAGAGCACAACCGGTCAAGACCAGTGCACTCTATGACGCTCAGCCAGGGAGGCTGGACGCTGCATGCGGGAAACGTGTGTTGTGTTCGTGTTTGCGTGTGGGTTGGGGAGATTGCAAGTGTATATTTATCTGTTTCTTGAAGAGAACCAGATTGTAGGAAGGAGGAAACACAGACGCTGGAAGAGCATTTCATAGCTTACCGGTGGCATTAAGGAAGGAACTATGCTATATGCAACGGATATGAAAAGAATGAAGGTATTTCGCATATCTGCATATTTCTTGAACCCACAATATTCGCATACGAGCTAATTTTACACAAAATATCTAATCTTTTGATACTCAACACATTATAAGATAATGTTGTAAATTCAAGAAACTTCAGGATTGAAAATTGCGACGTCCATTAGGGTATCTCGAGATTTTCATAAAATAGCACCCCGACTGATGATACACGTCCCCTTGGCCATAGAATAGTCATTTATTAGTTTAAAAAAAATTTAAAAAATAGAAAGGATACACCGCAAATTAAACACATATATATAAATAATAGTCCATTACAGCTTAATTCTGAAGATCCTTTTCTATTAAACTACACCAAAAACATCGTCGGGATCACGCGCACAGTAAACGAGGCTGTAATAGTGTAGTTTTTTATTCATTTCGCATATTCTACTTAATTATAAACTACTTTGTGTATAGTTTGTAGGATTCACGCAAATAAATATTTCTACATTTTTTTCGACATAAAAACGAACATTTAAATGCTATTCTTTAACAGCCTGTATAGTATCGGACCACCGTGGTGTCTAGACACAGTCTCTAAGCTCGAGTTCAATCGAACAAGTTAAATTAGCGTTGAAAATTGCCTGCGATTTCTTCGAAAAGCTCCTTTGATTTGAAGGCTACAAATTTAACTGCGCACCACACGTCACGTAGTGTTGCGCTTAAAAGTTCAAGTATTGCGGCGTGAATTGTTTCGTCACACCCTATTGAGCTTTATTCTTTTCGTTCTCACGTACTTGACGAGTTTAGATCGATATATATCGATTTGTGCTTTGTTCAAGTGTAATTGAATATTTTCAATGTTTTGAGCATTCACTTTGAGATCTATAATAAATTATTAATATTTATTTATTTATTTACCTTGTTTTCACATGGATCACGTAACAAAAGTTCTCTATTAGGAGACTGCAGTTTCGACTAACTCTTGAGAAACTTAACGATTTAATAAGATAAACTTAACGAGAAACTTAAGAACTTGAGAAAGACTACGAGTTAGTCGAAACTGCAGTCTCCTAATAGAGAACTTTTGTTACGTGATCCATGTGAAAACAAGGTAAATAAATAAATAAATATTAGTAATTGAATAATATGGAAAAACATAAATTATAAGTTCTACTGATTAAAAAACAATTTTATTATTGATCAATACATTATAGACGTAACCAAGAAGTATTATTTAAGTTTAAAATAATGTTGAATATTGTTTTAAAATGTAACTAATACTAACTCTACTAGTAATACTTTATGATGAGGATTTAATATTTTTTTATGTAAACACATATGCCCTGGTAAGGTATTATATAGCACACTAACTTTAACTGTTTATTCTCACGTTTATTAAAAAATAAAAAAAATACTTCGATTTAACACATTTAATCTATTAATTGTATTTTTTTGGTAAAACAGCGTTAGTTTAATTTGGATAAGAATTCAAATAAAAAACATTTTATTCAATACCTGGAACATATCCGACCTATCCTTGAATACGACAGTCACCTTTGGATTGGAGCCCTAAACAACCTTCTAAACTTTATTGACTCATTTAAAAAAAAAGAGCAATTCCACACGACAATGAACATTCATACACGGTTAATGTGTGTCGACCAAGAACAGGCAGTTTCTAAAGTTCCTTTCTTAATGCCACCGGTAAGCTTTGGAATGCTCTTCCAGCGTCTGTGTTTCCTTCTTTCTACAATCTGGACACGAAACAAATAAATAAACACTTTCAATCTCCCCAACCCAAGCACTAACACGAACACAACACACGTTTCCGGCATGCAGAGTCCAGCCTCCCTGGCTAAGCGTCATAGAGTGCACTTTTCTTGAACGGCTGTGCTCTCTTGCATGCGATTACATAAAAAAGGTATGTTAATCAAAATTTTAAATAATATCGTAGGATTAGTCCAACGCACTATAGGCATACACCATTTGGTACTAAAAGACGACCCAACGAAACTCGATTCTGCTTTTAATATTGCTTATCGTATTACGTAGTCGTAGGTAATATTTAAATATTATTTATTAAAAGTTTTGTTAAACATCGAATTATATTTTAATGATTTAATATTGACGATACACAAGAATACTTGATATTTCTTTTTCAGCATTGAAGAAAGTTTTCAGTTATTTCAGTTCTTTAATCAGCTCAACGTTATTGAAAATTGAAGTTTTCTTTAGAGTAATGTGTCACATACATGTTCTTTCGTCACGAGTAGAATCGAGAAAAACCAATAATGGAATCGGAAAAATCAGCGTATTGAAATATCACGTTTTGATGGCTTTTACTATAGAGCTTTTAAGGGGTAAAGTCGTAAACAAATAAGCATAATGTCGCTTTCTTTACTGCTAAGATAAATAAAAAAAACTTTTATATCTGTATAAAAGCTTGGGTATCTGCAGTCGATAAAACAGACAAATAAAAGCATCTTTGTTAAACTTGTTGTACGTAATACAGTATTTGATTACATTCCGTATTAAAATACATTAAAATATGCAGCAGTTACTGAATTGATATGAAATTGGATGTCAATGTAAATTTATTCTATATTGAAAAGCTCATCAAATGCAGAATGGTTTCGGGTGATTTAAATAATATCAAGATATATGATCTGATTTTATTCAAATGAAAAAGAAAACATACAAAAATAGTATATTTAATGTAAATATTTTAAACATTAAGTCTTTTATTAAATCATGTTGAATAAAGTGACATTAGCACGATGTAGCCTTGCTGACTGGTACCGGAAACCTCGATGTACAATTTTTCGTGTCTTATTTCTGTTCGCTTGTCTTACATTTATGTGTCCGCCATATTGTCATTTTGGACAAGTCCGCTAACGGGTGTGTTAGTTATAGACACCGCCGCTCGTGGCGCGGGCGAGAGCCCATTCCGAGCGCGGTGGCCAGTCGCCTCCCGCCCGTTGGCGAGAGCATATGGTATTGTGGCTCGGCCCATGCTGTGACTAGGTCGAGCCAGAAGTTTTTCAATTTGTAACGTGAATATATGTCAATGTGCATCTGAAAAAAGTCTTTGTTTTGCTGACCTACTCCTCATTATGCCCTCACGCGACGGAATAACACTTTTTTGAGGGGGAGGAGGAAGTCAAAAGATAATATTTATTCTTTGGTACATTATATGAAATATAAACTTTCAATCTCTTTAACTTTTCATCTTCATCATTGGAATGTCTGCTCCTCTACAAGTAGCATATGGCATTCACGAACTGCCGCCACAATGCTCTGTTAGCCGCCATAGTATTTGCTTCATCCCTTGTTGGCTCTCTTAACTGCAGTTGCGTCGAGAACATTCTATGAATAGTTTGACGGCATTGAAGAACGCTGCGAGCCCGGGGATTTGAAAAAAAAGACTGCTATAGTTTATGCTCTCATGCGGATTCTTAATACATGTCCTAACAAAGTCCACAATCGCCTCTTACACGATTGTAGTATGGAAGGCTGCACTGTGAGCTCCTCACCTCGTCATTACTCACAAGTCAAGCATCGTACGCCTAGTTATTCTACGCAGATACATTTTTTCAACACCCAATATACGGTGTATTGGCACTTCTTGAGATGACACAGTCCTTACACAAACATAAAACATATTTAAGGCATTGAGCAACTTAATTAAGCGTCATAGAGTATACCATTTTTTTATGTAAACACATACAGGAGAATACAGATAGATGGTGACAGTAATTCTGAAGTCTCATATGTGGAATTCTATGACGCTTACCATAGTGCATATGTTGCCAGATATTGGGAAAAAATAATTTGACGTCGCTGACACGAAGAAGAAGAAGATGGTGCATATGGCTAAGTGCTGCATGTGTTGATCCCCCAACTTCATAGACTACTGCCCGAGTTTCACGCATCATCCTTATTAAACAAGAATTTACTATGAATGGATGATCTTAACCTGACGACTTTTGTCTATAACCAATTTTAATTAATATGCTATGACTGGAATTTTTACGGGTGAGGGATCAAATTCACACAGATCGGGGGTATTTTAGAGCTCAGTACTCGATCAAAAATTTTTTTTTTAATCTCCGTCACTTAACGAACCCACGACATTTGGCTTGCAAAGCAAACGATTTGACCATTGAGTTATACCCGCCGGTATGATTACAACAGGCTATACTCTTCTGTAAGCGTTTACAAAAAAAAAACATCACCATACTCGTACAAAAAAATCTCTGTAATTTAGACTTATCCGTCAAAGCTTCCAATGAAAGGGTCTGAGGTGTAATTAGTACGGGTCTATTATCTAACGGAGGGGCCGTTCCGGTTGACTTTTTGTCATTCCCGATAATAGAAAGTAATGATCGTTATACCCTCTCCCTCACTTCATTACTCAAACAGTCGTTCGTTCCTCGGACTCGATATCAATCATATCATCGTTTCGCCCGACGGTCGGTCGATTCAACCGTCCGTGTTTTATAGGCCATTTGTTCTCGTTACGAGGTATGGTATTCCATTCATCACTTTGACTGTTAGCGTCAGCGTGCATTCAATATGTCATCTAATAGAATTGTAAAAGAGTCACGAGACAAGATGGACTGACGATATAAGAAGAATAGCGGGAGTGACCTGGATGCGGAAGGCGGAGGATCGAAGAGGATGGAGACTTATGCAAGAGGCCTACGTTCAACAGTGGACGGACACAGAATGATGATGATGATGATGAGAATTGTAAATACATGCTCAGTTTTTTTAATGAACAAATATTTACTTTAAAAAACATAATACATCAATTACGTTTGGTTTCTCTCACTTTGCGTCTTTACGATACGTATAATTAGTTTCAAAGACATTAGAAAACAAAATTATGTTAAATCGTTTCAATAATCAGAATACATTGCGATACATGTTGCATGTTGAATTGTAATGCAATATTATAAAATTTAATAGCTTTCGTCTTGCGGGCGGGTATAGTTCAATTGTCAAAGCGTTTGCTTTGCAAACGAAAGGTTGTGGGTTCGATCCCCGACGGAGATTAAAAAAAAAGGTTTTTAATCAATTTCTAAGCTCTACAATACCTCCGGTTGGCGTGAATTTTATCCCTCACCTGTAAAATGCCAGTCACAGCATATTAATCAAAAATGGTGGTAGACGAAAGTCATGCCGTGAAGACCACCCATTCATAGTAAATTCCTGTAATAAAAAGGGTGAATCTCGGGCTGTAGTCTATGACGTTGGCGTTTCAACACTCCACATGCAGCGTTAAGCCGTATGCACTATGGTAAGCGTCATGGAATTCCACCAAATAAAAAATTGCCCCATGTGAGTTTGATTACAAAAAAAAAACCTTATTTGTGAGATTGTTGTAAAAGGTTTAGCTTCTCTTTAACTCGGTTTTCGTGATTTAAACCCTTTGGGTTGAAAAACGGAGCTGTAATACAAGAAATTATATCAGACAATGCTAAAACACTTCTCATTTCCGCACCGCAAATAATTACAACAGCCAGTCGCGCGCTGTTCACATGCGTTTGTTTGTCTATATCCACTGAAAATTATTATTGTCAAGAATTAAGGCTGCATTTACACTTGTCTAATTCTATCATAATCATCTAATATTCTGTGAAACTTGGAGATTCAAAATTGATTTCTTATGTGAGCGTATTCCGAAGATAAAATAGAACATTGTAAGGACGGTTTTTGTTATCACTGCAAGAAATCAACATTGAACGGGCATCAAAACATGGATGCGGTACCATCTGTTGCTTTATTTGTGACACTGGTTGGGTAGAGCCGCTGGCTACAGGCTTTGCGAGCGTTGGGATAATAGTCCATTCTTCTTTAAGAAAATCAGTTGTACAAATTATCCAAAATACGCTTCCTATTAATTAATACACCTGCCGTCTATTCAAATTCCCGGGCTCCTGATCTGGAGGCCATCGAGAAGCATATGTAATATTGCTTCAGATTCATAACCAGTGTGGACGGATACGAAATGTTGGACGTTTGATTTTGTGACAATAATGCCGTGTTATTTGTGTGTCAACCATGATATACTTATGACATGGTTTTTGTTGTCACATATCCTAACTATTTACATACGTATTCCAACACTTTGCTTCACGTTCTAAGTGTGAGATCATTGACATTAAATGTGTCAATACATTTACATAGTCACACTTACGTTTGTATAAAATATGTATAAAAAATTGTGTTTATATTTCTAGATAGAACTTTTGATACAGAGATAGATAACTTGGGACAAAATATGGACAGTAACAATTGGCATTATAAGAGTGGTGGTAATTTGCTAACTCTTCCAGATATGGAATTTCTGTTCAATACTTGTATATAGCTACTACGGGTTGCCGCCAGTTTTATTAGGTGCATTATCTATGCTTCTTTTCACGAGACATATTTGCACGCGAAGGTCTACCTGGGAACACATATGGTTCCTGACAACCTCTAAAGCAGGAACCAAGGAACTTGAATGAAGGGAATGAGACTGGAGCTGTAGCATCTGAGGCATATTTTCAGTGATTTTTTAATCGATTTTTTTATACGATCGGTTGATTTAAGGACCGTATAGTCTTAAGAGTCCACTTTAGCAATGACGCGTAACAAGTAAAATAGGAAAACTCATTGATATCAGCTTGATATAGCTCCTTTAGGCCGATGCCGTAAAGCCTCAAAAACGATATTTTATTTTAATTATATACTATTACACGGCGTTTGAGTACACCATTTTATTGGACATTTCATGCTCCATTTCATGTTGGTGCAACTGTCATCTTCAATTTGCTTTTTTGCCGCGATCATTGGTGGCGCTGCATGTAACAGTGTTCCGGCAGTTGTTAGTTAACTTTTCATCCGGCCGGCGAATGCCATACCGGTAGGACGAAAAATAAAGTCTTTAATAAAAATAAAGGCGAGATGTGCTTTAAAAACAAGTTCATTGTGTTGTTAATCTGTTCCAGCATCCTTCCTACATGCAGCCACGTGACGAACTCGCGACTTTTCGTTTTTTTAAAGACGGGGGATGTCACCATCAATGTTTTGTTCCGTGTTCAATGTTAATACGTATTCCGTGTAATTCGCTGAATGTGTAAATATTATATATTCAGTAAAAATATTGATGCTGACGCGAGTCTTGCTAGAAGTAGACAGATGTAAAGCTGTCATCACGGGTACCGGGTAGACGCGAGAAGAGACAGAGAAAGCAGGAAATTGTGTGAGGCGTCGAGAGAAAGCAGAGGAAATGCCACTTCCGACCCGAGGCAACTCCACGCGACACACAATGGCGCATCCCAACAGTCAGTAAGCGAGGATCCTGCGCACTTGGTTACGCACACAACGGGTGATGTTCGGAACAGAAGCAACGGTTAAGTGTGAGATAATGTACGCCTTTAAAATGTGGTGTTAGGAAATAGAGCTACGATTCCGTGTATGCTCGTGATTTTTTTTAAACGGGAACGAAAGCGGCAATAGCAATCCTATACTATTAACTATTCAACCGATTGCGTTGAATCGTACATGCGTTTTTTTTTTCACATTGTGAGCATCTTTACGATACGTATAATTAGTTTCAAAGGCAGTAGAAAACAAAATTATGTTTAATCGTTTCAATAATCAGAATACATTGCGATGCATGTTGCATTGTTATACCTTCATATAGTATGGATTAAAATTCAATAGCTATTTTGTTATAAGCAAACAGGTGAGATGTCCTTGTACATTGAAACAGTACCTTGATATAATTTCATGACGTTCAACGTGATCCACATTCAAACAAAATTAAAAATATAATGTTTACTGTTTGTAATGAATCATTTATTTGTCATATCAATAATACTCGTATTTCACTTACAATTTCTAGGCTGGACGTTCTACAGCGATATCTGTAACGATACAAAGAAAAACACATAAAGTCAGACAATGATAAATATAATTGAATAAAGCAGTTGAAATGAAAAAAGTCGTAAATCAAATGAGAAAATGTATTATCAATGACAGTTCAAAATATCAGACATTCGAAACTAAAATAATACATTAAGAACGAGTTTTGATAGACGTGGCACAAATATAAATTAAATTATATTTTCATGAACATTAGAACAAATTTATATATAAACAACTGTATTGTCTAGAGTCTAGAGTCCAGACTGCGTTATAAATATGTTCTAAGTAAGGGGCGGTTGACGCAAAACAACATAAAACAAGTTTTCTTATTTTGAAGCCTCTTTCTCACATCGTTCGTCGACTACAGAACGTATTTGTTGATTCTATGTTATCTTTCATTCTTAAATAAAGTTGTGAATGTATAGACCTTATCAAAATCCAATGCAGTCTTAAAAAAGTATATACATAGAATCTAATCGGCGGAGCTCTGAGGCAGAGATGACATGGGATAAGGTGACTACCATGGCGGCTTCTAAAACATTGTGGCGACAGTTTGCGACAGCGATATGCTCCTGATAGGAAGCGGATATGAAATGATTATAATATTATGAACAACTGATGCAGAAAAAAATATTGTCTTTTGATAGAGGTTATTTTTACCATACATAGTAGCGATATGCTCTAAATAAGGTAGCGAAAATGGTATTAATATTATATAATAACAAAATCTTAATTACATTACTTGGTAATATTAATTGATATTTTGCGAGTATATTTCATTTCCAATGGCTTTTCTAGGTGACGAGAGCCGGGGGCTAAAAGAATAAGTAGGTAAGCATTCTTTAGTACTTTTGTTATGTAATACGTGATGAATTTAGGTATGCTATCGTTCCGCCTCTTGTTCAACGTTATTGGCCGTCCATAACCCGTGCATTGAAGGCTTTGTATCGAATCAGCAGGTTCTCAGGACAACCGTTCAATTTATTATGAAAACATTACGATCGAAATTGGTCACATCACCCACGTATATATCTCATACAAGAACAATACACCTGGTGAACAATCATATATACTGATATCGATAAAAAAAAACTTTAGTGGAATTCCATAATATCATCATAAAAATCAAATAAACATTGTCAAGTCAAATAGACAATAAACATGCATACTTTCTTGTTTGATTAATTTGACAATTAATTGAGATTTATTGACCGAAAACATTTAAAAATCATCTGTGTACGCTAACGGAACGGGCATAGGTCCACTCTGGTTTCAAGCTCGAGAGCAACTGCCGCTAGTCGTGGAAGTGCCCCACTCCCACTCTCTTCCGTCTTCCTTCACAGTGAAGTATGAAAGAGTGAGATGCAAATATAGTGTCGCGCTTTCCGCACATCGTCGAGACCCAAGGTCGAGGCACTCAGAGCGCGATTTTTTTCCGATGTTCACAAAATACCTCCGATGTGCCCGATAAATTCAGATTATTATTAATATTACTTTTTTAATTAATGCGTAAATATATTATGGAGGATTACCTAAAATGTATATATTATATTTATAGAGATATTGATGGTTATGAGAAGCAATGTGTAGGAGATACACGTCACAGTTCTCTGTCTTCTGGAAAGATTAATTTAAATAGGAAGGGTATTATTTGCACTCTTGAAATGTAGGCAACGACCCAGCAAGGTGGAAAACTATTATGATTTTACGTTTTGAACGTACTCGAAAACAATACTTAAATAATACTAACAAGTCTAAATGTATGCTTCGTATGAGAGTAAAACACCTTTTTCATACATCTGCTACAACTATTGATGCTTTCTTAATATGTTATATTCAATATATTAATAATTTATACTAACATATTGTTTTCAATAGACTCTTCTACTAAAAATCTTTTAAATTTGTTAATATTTTTAAGTGTTAAATTCGTTTCAGAAATTATTCATTATATGTAAAAAAAACTGTTACACTATTCGAAGTGTGATAAACAAATAATGTAGTTAGTTTTTTAATTAAAACGGACACAGTCCAAAGCTGTGTACATATGAATTTGTAAATCGCGAGTCGATTGGAATGTTCGCAATATTAGCTGAAGGATATGTGACGAGAATATATTAAAAGTAAAATCCACCACCCTTACGTAAATAATTTAAACTAGTATTTATTAAAGTCGTGTCTGTGATAGAAGGCAAACTGATAGTCTTTGTTGCATAGATTGGAGATGAGAAGCGAGGGTGTAATAATTTATTAGGCGACTTGCCTTTTTCATTGGGTCGACTGACTTGGTTTAAAATTTAGCATTCTGGGGCACGGCCGGAGTAAGAGGAGGTTGCGGAAGTAGGTGGATGGAGCGAACTGATGTTTTATGTATGGGGCAGTCAGTCCTCCAGCGACACCGCATTTAAATAACGGCACCATATGATCGAACGAAGAGTGGGTGTGAAAATACGGTACGATTTTTTAATTCAAAGCGAAAATATCGGAATTTTAGCTTTTATAAACGCAATTCCATACTTCATCTTCGTAGTATCAATCCGCTGGATTGGTTTGCAGAAACAAAATCTTGCATCTCGATCTCCACTCTTCTGAATCCACTGCAAACTTGAGATGCAATCATTTTTTGCTGATACATGGAATGTCTTTTAGACCTTTAACGTTGTATTTTGCCCTTTATTTCCACATCCTAATGCTGTTGACCATAAAGGTTCATCCGCCTTCGGAGAGGATTTACTACCTCCAGGACAATAGAGTGCCCTAACCAGCTTGACCTGATGAGGTAAGCTGAGTGTTAGCTTTTTCCGGCCAACATTCGGTCCCTGTCTATATTGGCCGACAGATTTCGGTCACCCCCCACCACGAGAAGGAGATAGATCAGGATT
The DNA here is from genome assembly GCA_022606575.1 of Glossosoma conforme. NCBI lineage: Eukaryota > Metazoa > Arthropoda > Insecta > Trichoptera > Glossosomatidae > Glossosoma > Glossosoma conforme. The sequence goes on along the minus strand of JAGTXR010000075.1, from coordinate 835,079 downwards.
TTTCTTTCATCGAACCTGTGACCATATTGCATTTCGCAGAGTCCTCCAGTACTTTGAGGGGGGCATACTAATATACTACTAAAATACATACTAAAATAATGTAAGTGTAAGAATGAACTTCTTAACATCACTTACGATTGCAACTTGACTGACAGTAATAATTGTATAGTTCAAATTACGCTCAGATTCATTGTTACATTTACACAACTATACCATACAAGAATAATATTTTTATCAAACGATTTCCACACCTATGGTCTCGTGATTAACAGTACACGACTGCGTGGCTGTCCTCGGCGACATGTCACCAGTCGTTCCGGATGAATCTCATCAATCAAAATTATTCGAACGAACGGTTCAATTAATTCAGATTTTTTCTGGTTAGTTATATAATTGGTAGATGGCGTCCCACATTATGAGTGACATATCTAATAGGGACGCTTGTCATTCATTAAAACATGGATTGCATCAAATTGATTGGCATTAATTAATTATAAGGGTAAATTTTTAATTTTAATATTAAAAGAACTCACATTCGAGCTATGTCTGGATAATATTGCCATTTCAAATAGTCAAAACACAGTTCTGTCAACTGAATTTTTCAGAAAACATATTTTAATTGGATTAATTAAATTTTAATTTTAAGATTTTTTTAAATGAAATTTTATTTTATTTATTTCAACAGACCGACCGCCTACAAGATGGACTGACGATATAAGAAGAATAGCGGGAGTGACCTGGATGCGGAAGGCGGAGGATCGAAGAGGATGGAGACTCATACGGGAGGCCTACGTTCAACAGTGGACGGACACAGGCTGATGATGATTTCAACAGAACCGCAGTTCCAAGGTACATAGAATAATAAAGGATAAGAAACAAAGAGTATACATAAACATGCTATACACACAAAAGAGAAAAAAAACATAAAAGAAGAAGAAGATGACACGTGTCAAAGATCAAAAGATCTAGGAGAACAATACTATCGACATAATAGGAAAAAGACGTAAGAAAAGGATCGAGGTGTGTTGTTAAGCCATTTAAGAGCGCCATTACCGTTGTACTAAATTGAGTGCTCGAAGCTCCACAAGTATCAATTGGGATCAAAAACAATGGATTAGAAACAATGAAAAAATCAGAAAAAAAGTAACGTTTTAAATTAAAAAGAATTAATAAATTTATAGAAATAAACTAGACAGTCAAAGAGCTCGCTTTTAACAAACGACTCAAAGAAATTATTACTACAAGCAAATTTGTGGAGATCTTGTCTGAACTGGGTTTCCCTCGCGTGGAATATATATATTTATATATGCACCCGGAGGTCCACCTGGCAACATATATGATTCCTAACAGACTCCATATCGAGAGCCCGAGAACAACAACTTAACGAAACTAATGGAATCATCAATAATCATCAATAACTTGTAACCGTCTACTGTTTAACGTAAGCATCCTGCATGAGTCTGCTTCCTCTTCGTTCCTCCGCCTTCCGCATCCAGAAACTAATGGAATAGACTGTTTTAATTTGTTTTTATTATTCTTGCATGGTTTACCTTGTGTATAAATTTCAGGCACGCAACTATTAATTTCAACATTATCTTATATTTAAATAGGGAATGAAATACTTTTAAGGATAAAAATATTAAAATATGTTCCAAAACTTTAAAAATAAAGTCAGGCATACAGTTAACGAGGCTAATTAAAAAATAAACTAATTTATTTATTTTTATTTGCTTCGAACGATGCGTATAATTTGCAAGGTACACCACGCAAATTAATTTTTCTACATTTTTAAATAAAAGAAGCGAAAATTAAGTTCAAAGTATGCAGCGATCAAAGCTTGAAAAATGCTCTACAAAATATTTTTGTGTTCCAGACAAGAGTAATAAAACTGCTCGTTCCTTTTGATATGCCAGCTAGAGTGACTTAGTATGTATTGGGTATTCATTTCCATAATTGAATATTATGAAAATGAAAATCATTTGCACTAGTTAAATAATCATGTATTATGTATATGACATTATAGTTCCGGGGAACTAAATTCGCACAGTACAAAATGAATATATGATGCCTGTGACAGGCTGTGTATTAAATATTAAAATGTCCGAGTTCTGGTATCGTTTGTCACTATTAATAATTCATTTTTTGCATGTCTGGCTGTCGAAGCGCGTCACCGGCTGTCAATGTGAAATACGACCGGTGCATTTCAGAAGTGCAATGTCAAAAAATTTATAATACGACATTACAGCAAGAAAACTAAAACGTTTTATACACGGTATAAAATAACATTGCTTTCAATTGGTACTGTTATATTAATTTAGTATGGTGACATTTATAATATTGAACACACTCTCAAGATGAAAAATATATCCGTACAATAAAAATCCATGTCGTAGAAACTTATCGTCTAAAAATTGAAATTACATCACTTACTTATATTTTAAGCATTTGTTGTTTTTGTCAACATTTAAAACATTATTACTTTTTACTTTCATTTAACATTTTTGAGAGTACAAAAATGACTCTCAGCTATACTAGATCAAAATTTGATATTATCCGAATCCTGCTATATAGTTGCGATACTTGACATCTTACTAAAAGCCAATGCTGTTGTTTAATATATTTTGAAAAAAAGTCTCGCTTAGAATATATATTATCGTGTCGGAAACAACAGGATCAGATCCTGTCTTCCCAGAAGTGGGCGACGTCAATGGCGTTACTCCCGGCCATCATCAGGTCTTCCTGGGTGCAACTACTCGGACACAGCGCACACTACAGAAGGTGTGACAGGGTCTGCTCCGCGCCGCAGTCAGTCCACTGTAAAACTGCCAGGCTTTTATTTGTGTCCTGGTCTTGCATACTCCGATCCGAAGTCAGTTAAGGGACCTCCATATATTCCACCCCTGGTCGTGCCCAGGGGCAAGGTCCTCTTTCGGGGCAATCCAAGTATTCGCCTCAGTTGCGCTTCTCCACATGTTCAGCCGCAGGGCGGCCTCAGGTATCACCAGTTTCGATGTCGAATGTAGGAAAAGCTTGTCGCTCAGAATAAAGGGGGTTCGATGATTTAACTTTAAAATGAATGACGATGTGAGGGAACAGATAAAGCAATGTTTCAGACTATAATCGGTTAAGAGGTTAATATGTACTTGGACGGCACATGCACTTCGGATGCTGTAGAGTAACATAAGCTATAGCTGAATTTTCTTCAAATTTCAGGCTCTTACCGTCCTGAAAGGCCATCGTCCATATATCCAGAATGTACTCAGCGGCGTGTTGGGAGACAGAGCTGACTTGTGTAGTGAGACAATTATCGTGTGCGCTGACAGAACTTTGTAGCGGCAGTTCGTGATGGTCATATGCACCAGTTAGGAGGGAATATAAGAAAAGATGATGAACTTTAAAAATGATGCATCGAACAATGTGAAACAAGGTTAAAAATAATTATCGCGTGCTTTTGTTTTTGTAAGCACATGCTGAAGAGTAACGCAATAGATATTCCAGATTTACTATACAGCAAGGAATAAAGAAAGAAGCATAATTATTGCCGGTATTTTGGTATGAGTCCGATCTTTCTCGTAGAGCGTTTTATGACTAACTTAAATCAAGTAAACTTGAAAGGGGAATGAAAGACTAGGCTGTACGTCAAGTTCCGACGCATTGAGCTAAATCTTTTACCGATCCTGGAAGGGAGAATACAGCATCCAAACTGCTAGAGTTTCCAAAGTAATTAGTCCTGATGGCGGTAAAGTAGTGATCAATAACCTTTTTGAGGTAGCGGAGCACTTTTCATCACGAGATCAGACATCAGACAAAAAAAACATATGGTTTAAATTCACCCTAAAATGAGATGTATTTTTTTTTGTAATTGGAAAACATATTTGTTGTTTAGACTATTGTTTCATAGTCATTTCACGCAAAATTTTGTTTGAATGTGTTTGAATCATCAAGTCCGCCGTTTCTTTTTCTCTAATTACTTGTACCGTATAATATGATTTTGCTTCAAATTTGAATGTGTATCAAGTGTTTGTTAACTACAATTTAATTGACTACTCGTACTTTACGACTACTTGTTCATCGTTTTTTTAAGCATAATTTTAAAAGGAAAGATTATAGGTAGCTCAATTATGATTACAATTAAAAATATTATTATTTAATATTATTTATATTAGCATGTTACTGAGAACTAAAACATCATCATAAGCCGATGAACTGGAGTTGTGGACACTACTGAAATAAAAGGCACACTTTTTATGTAATCGCATGCAAAAGAGCACATCCGGTCGTAAACAGTTCACTCTATGACCTTCAGCCAGGGGGGCTGAACGCTGCATGCGGGAAACGTGTGATGTGTTCGTGTTTGTTTGTGGGTCGAGGATATTGCAAGTGTATATTTATCTGTATCTTTAAGATATCCAGATTGTACGAAGGAGGAAACACAGATGCTGGAAGAGCATTCCAAAGATTACAGGTGACATTTCGGAAGGAATTTTGTAAAATTGAGTGGTAATGGGCAGGACATCGAAGAGACGACGGTCGACGGGAAAGAAACTGGCCAACATTGTTGGCCGACCCCTTGCAAGATGGACCGACGACATCAAAAGAATGCGGCAGGAGCCTGAATATGGAAAACAAAGGTTTGAGAGAGATGGAGACTTATGGGGAAGGGCTTAATTTAATAGTGGAAAAACACAGGCCGGTGATGTGGTAGCGAAAAAATTATACATTATTCATAAAAAATGAGTACACATAAAAGCGGCCAATTCGGGAATGCTGAACGTAGTTTAATTTTTTTTTATGGAGCGCCATTGTATGGTGAATCACTGGTTCAGATCCACTGGAGTAAGGATGTGTAAGGGCATGGACAAGCAGTGTTCAGGAGTTAGGAACAGGCCGAGAGTCGAAGGAGCGGAAAGTTTTTCTCGAGTAGTGAAGGGGGCGCTGGGCTAAGTTTGTTTGTGCGAGAAAACAAAGAGTCTTCGGAGCAATTGTTTGTCCAACTACTGCAGAGGTAGTCCGCTAATGTTTTAACCTTTTGATTTCGTTGCGAGAAGCGGAACGGTAAAGATAAACAGCTGTAAGGTTTACTTGATATAATACTCGTTCACCATGATACTGCAACGTCAAATAAAAGAAATCTCGTGTTATAGGTAAGATTGTAAAAATATTGTTTTGTAACGTAAGGCATAGAAAAATATTTTTTTTTCTTTGTTTAACTGACAAAAGAAAAAGAAAGTATACTGTGAAACATTTCGTATAATATTTGTACATTCCTATATGTATATTTATCTATTTGGTTTATTAAGTAACTAAAAGTAATTTTATTTGTTGATCATGGCACCTTTTTAGTTATTTTTATTACATTTTTTTACTATACATTAAGATAAAGTAATATTTAGAATTTTCCTGTAAATAAATATATCAGTATTTATTTATAGTTTTCAAAACTAATACAAGGCAACTGGTCGCTATAAATGGAAAAGAAGTGTCTCTGAAAAGATCTGTTTTTAGAGATGTAAAATTATGAATGTGAAAATCCAGATACCGGAAAAGCATCCAAAGCTTACCAGTAGCTTTTAAGAAGGTGAGAAGAAAGTCTGACGATTGTGGGTGGAGGAAGAATTGATTATTTGAGTTGAAAAGAGCAGCAGCTGTGATTATAACGTTAGAAAATATTAAATGAACCAACATTACGCCAGTGTTTCAAAGTTATAATCTTACACGTAAGTGAAAATTAAATAAAATGAAAAAAAACATTATTTCCATAATATACAAGATAAGGTCTCTGAGATGATTTTCTCAAGATTGTGTTTAAACTTGTTTGAGACTTGGGTATTTCTGCTTTAGTTTTTTTATATGGCATGTATACCTCCTAAAACACACTCAAGAATCATAACACCATATCGATCCTTTCAAGTTCAGTACCGGACTAGCAGAGAGAACTACGGACGCTCTCTGAAAATTCCTTAGCTTGGGCGATAAAATATGAGATCTTTTACCTCAACCCTTAACTAAATTAATTAATTCATATACAAATGTGATTTCAAAGGAACTGCTATTTGTTTAACTGCAGTATTTTTCTGTCAACAACCTTAACCAATGGAGAGGACAACCTTAAACGTATACCTGTAGTGTGATTATGAAGACCACCAAAACTATACATATAATATATTCGACGTAGCTACAGAAAGCAGAGCTGATATACCTGTAGGATGAACCGAAAATCATGGCTGCTAAGAAAGCTTTGTGACAGAAGTTCCTAATGACCATATGCTACAGTAAGTAGGCACAGATACGATATGACATATAAGATCTATCTAGCCTAATGTTCTCGACTAGTTGTTCTCGACTAGTTGTTATCGACTAGTTGTTATCGATAGACTTGTAAACGAAAGACCATCATTTCTTGCAGCTGCTTCAGAAAAGTAGCGGGATCTACTCCCAATTAGTGTCCATCAATTGTAGTAGGTCTTCCGCATGAGTTTCCATTTTTCTCGATCCTCCGCCCTCTGCATCCAGGCTACTCGCTATTCTTCTGATGTCTGTTTCAGTCTCCCAATCTTAATTTATAACAAAAATATTTCGGATGTCACCTGCTAAGGGTTAATACCAAAGCTTCGCGGTTCCAGCTTGTGAGACTATTATGGGATTAAATAAAACGAAATGGTGGAGCAGCAATAATAATAACGTCAGTCGCTTGGCCGGAGAGCTTTGCACAGAAAGGAGCTACAAAGCTGCGACAAATCGATTAAAGAATCGAAGCAAAGCTCCGCATTGTATTGACGACAGACATGGAGCATGAGAGCTTTAGTTACAAGAGACATCGGCAAAACATTAATAATGTTAATAATTTATAATTTAATTGAATTTTTGATATTTAAAAATATCTACAAAAACAAAATAATTTTACAATTGAGAGTATAATATAACCTAACATAAGATAAAACCATAATAAACTGAAAAGTAACACTAGTATAAATAGCGCAAATTTATGAAACTATTAACTAATTCCTATGCATCAGGTACTCAATGTGATCCACATTAAAACCAGGTAAAACCGTATTCGTATAAGTACACCAACAACAATAACACTTTGATTTCTTATCCTTGGTACTCGTTAGATCGCTGAAGTTAAGCAATATTTAGCGCGGATTGAAATTAGGATGGATTAATAATTATTGCTTACCGCGTGTCTTTAGTCGAGTAAAGCCGCTCCTTAATAACAAATAGTAAGCCTCGGGATAATCTTCCGATCTCCTTAAAATTTTCGATTACCAAATAACCCAAAATAAACTTCTAATACTACAGCTGTGATATTTTCAAGTGGAAACTTGAACAAGGCATGGACAGTGGCAGTTTGCCAACGGGTATCGCTCAATGGTCAAAGCGTTTGCTTTGCAAGCCTAAAAGTCGTGATTTTTAATCGATTTCTGAGCTTTAAAATACATATACCCGGTTGGCGTGAATTTAAACCCTCACCCGTAAAATGCAAGTCATTGCCTATTTATTAAAATTGGTGATAGACGAAAGTCGTTCCGTGAAGACAACCCATTCAAAGTAAATTCCTGTAATAATAAAGATGATGCGTAAATCTCGGGCTGTAGTCTATGACGTTGGCGGATTAACACTCCACATGCAGCGTTTAGCCATATACATGGTAAGCGTCATAGAATTCCACAGATGAGACTTACTATCACCATCTGTCGGTATTCTCCTGTATGTGTTTACATTAAAAAAAAAAGATGTACAAAGGATTGAAGTACATCTTATTGGTTATCCCGATGGATTTTCCTTTGTCAAATATAATTACGATACAACCGTGATGAAAAATACCACACAAAATACAAACGTGAAGTAGCGTAAAAGTTCTCTATTTTCGTCAGAAGATTGAGGTTAGAGATAGTCGGCCACATGGAGTGTTTCAACGCGTAATTTTGTTTTCGGACTTTTCGCGCGCAATTATCTGTCCGTTAGTTCTGACCCCATTTCATACACTAACCTCCAGGCAATTACTGCAGAGAGATTTCAGCAACTTGTAAACTATTATTTTTATATGATTTTTTATTTTTTATTAGAATATTATTTTATTATTTCAATATTCTAATCTACTTTTATAGATCATTTTTACTATATTATAATATTATTAATAATTAAATATACATATACTATACATAAAATTCTTTTTTTCAACGCGTCAATCCAAACACAAAAATAACGGCAGAAGCGGGATGCGAACCGCGGACCTTGGAAACCAACTATGCCCAGGTATTCATACCGCTCAGCCGACTGGGCTATTACTGTGCCTGGACCGACTCACGTTAAAACTAGTATTCATGTCATTGTTATCATCGTATGATAGATGTCGCTAGTATACATTCAAAGTATGTATATTTTTATTTTTTATTATTCAATCAGTCTTCATTTATTCACAAGCTTAATATAGCGACATCTATCATACGATGATAACAATGACATGAATACTAGTTTCAACGTGAGTCGGTCCAGGCACAGTAATAGCCCAGTCGGCTGAGCGGTATGAATACCTGGGCATAGTTGGTTTCCAAGGTCCGCGGTTCGCATCCCGCTTCTGCCGTTATTTTTGTGTTTGGATTGACGCGATGAAAAAAGAATATTATGTATAGTATATGTATATTTAATTATTAATAATATTATTTTTTAGTTTTGATATTTATCTGGTTCATTGTCATCTTTATCTTATAATTGAAAATAATTGAAAACATCTGTTTTTCGCATTTATTTCATATTTACGGTGACTCCTAATGTAAATGTGGTGTCCACAGAATAACTATTAATTTCCCGAAAAATCTACTATGTATTCATAGTGAATTTCCAGTAACGAAAATTATATTCAAAATATATAATATCGCAAACCAGACAACAAGTAGTGAGTTGAATGCTTATAAAGCTTATTGTAATTATTATATTAGTATTTGTGTAGCGCTCTTTCATGACCGAATGATCATTCCAAAAGCGCTTCTTTGAGTCTGCTTCTGAAGGATGCCTTCGCTTTAAGCTCTCTTATGCTTTCCGGTAGCGAGTTCCAGGCCATTGGTGCCGCGTAGCTGAAAGCCCGATTGCCAAAGACTATGCTAGGACTACCTCCCGTCAGCTGCAGGGTGCTTCTATTTGCTCTAGCCGATTTGAGTGTCTCTCCATGCGCGCTTATTAAATATAAAGCTTATATAACACATTAAAAAATATATAAAAAACTGATATATAAGCTATGAAATCGTTCACGAATTACTATGTATAACTTGATTATTAAGCCACATAAAACCCTCTCATAGCCTTGTCAATCAGACATTGATGGTAAACGAATGTCGTTCTGTGATCACCATTCAAATGACAGTATTTTTTTAGTGGATATCAACCTAATAGTGTGTGAATGCCTTGTTGTATACTGTGGAGTAATGCCGGTGGAGGATACATACTAAACATACAAACACTCAAGCATCATAAAATGCGCAACTTAAACCTATCTAAGAATGTCCCTGGTACAATTAAGTATGATTTTACATACCAAAAGCTCATTTTTGATATGCCGTTACAAGCGAATTTTTTGTACCGCTTCTGACGAATCTTTCATAATGTGAAACTTTTGAAAGTCGCCTCTCCTAAGGCCCTCGAAAGCTCCCGCCTTGCTCATTAGCAAAGCTCAGACATTCTGTAAAGCTCCCGATAGCGTGGCCTTGAGTCTTTGCTGTGGTGAACGAAATAGCCTGTTTCATTTACAGCAGCGATACAAAACCTTTTAAAAAACGGAAGTATCTTCGACGATTTCGTCAAATTTTGAATCATAAATGTGTAAGGATTGAAATTTTCGCGCCTAAAAACAGCAACATTGATTTTATTATTGAATAAAAATAGCTAAAGGAGTGAGGGTGCACACGACACATCTTAATTTTTTAGTAAATATATATTATTAACAGTGTCACATAAAGGGAAAGCAGACATAACAACACGCAAGAATTGGAAATGTTCACAAAAATAATTTATAATAGGTAAGTTTGGCTTCAAATTTGTCTATTCTTCTATGGTCACAACATGATTGTAAAGTCAGGATCGGTTCTCAGAGAAAATATAAAATCCACATGGATGTGTATTGTATGTATTGTATTAATTTTTTTTTTTATTTTTTTTTTTTTTATGTAAACACATACAGGAGAATACCGACAGATGGTGATAGTAATTTTCTTGAAGTCTCATCTGTGGAATTCTATGACGCTTACCATGGTGTATATGGCTAAACGCTGCATGTGGAGTGTTGATCCGCCAACGTCATAGACTACAGCCCGAGATTCACGCATCATCCTTTATTATTACAGGAATCTACTATGAATGGGTGGTCTTCACGGGACGACTTTCGTCTACCACCAATTTTAATTGATAGGCTATGACTGACATTTTACGGGTGATGGATCAAATTCACACCAACCGGGGTAGTATTTTGCAACTCAGAAATCGATTAAAAATCCTTTTTTTTTTAATATCTCCGTCGGGGATCGAACCCACGACCTTTGGCTTGCAAAGCAAACGCTTTACCATTGTGCTATGACCACCGGCGAATTAGAAAATTAATTGCAATAATTTCCGAGGATTCGATTGATTAAAGATATTATGCGTGGAAGTCTTATGGAGACACTTGGATCAGCCAGAGCAAATAAAAGCACCCTGCAGCTGACGGGAGGTAGTCGTAGTACGGTCTTGGGCAATCTTGCTTTCAGCTACGCGGCACCAATGGCCTGTAACTCGCTGCTGGAAAGCATAAGAGAACTTTAAGCGGAGGCATCCTTCGGAAGCAGACTCAAGACTCACCTTTTTACTCAGAGAGACAAAGAAGCGCTTTTGGAATGAACATTCGGTCATAAAAAAGCGCTACACAAATACTGATATAACAAGAATAATAAATTTTTAATCCCACCTCTCGAAAAGTGATTTAGAAAAAAACAATAAAAAATTCACACAATGTATATATAAAATATATATATAAAATAATATCGAATTAATTGTCCCTAATTTATAACTGAAAAACGGCTGGTAGGATTTTCAAAAGTTTTTGAGTGTTTACTTGAATAAATAACTGAATTTAAGTAATGTAAAATAATTTTAGAAATTTTTTATTGATTCTGAGGAGGTACAAAGTTTGCTATGGCAGCTAGTAATTAATGTTGATACGAAAAAAAAAACAATCATTGGTTGAGGATCACTGATTTATTATAATCTGGCATAGCCTCTCTCCTTGAGGCTAGCAAAAAATGCCTGAAATTTTCATCGCCTTATTATTTTGATTGTTTATAGAGCTGGATTACGGAATAAGGTATGCTGAATTCTTCTCGCTTAATGAGAATCTAATGTAAGCCTTCTAAGAACCAAGTGATGAAAAAGAAGAGAAATGAAAAAAGCTTCCATCTCACAAAATAAAAGCTCTTCCGAGAGCTTTTATTCGTAATATTATCTAATTTAGAACATAAAAATGGATTTAAAAATGAAAGCAAAAGCAAATTTTAAGTTCTTTGACATGCGTAAATAACGGTATGAGAATAATTATTGTAAGACTGTAAAACGAACTTATAATCAGGATTAGAGATCTGAAATAATACGATTACTTTTTTACAGTTTCGAAAATAAAATAATAACGAGCTAATGTTTGAATTATTCTTTCTACATTACCACTTTATGCATAAAAAAACATATACTGAAATCTACAAAAAACATAATTGTGTACTTCCGGAATTTTGCATAGATTGTACTCGGCGGTACTGTGAGAGATTTATCTGATACGGGATGAGGTGAGGACCTTGGCCTCCAGTGAGGTTAAGGGGACACGGTAATAATGATGATGATAATTATATACTTGTACTTTATATATTTTATTTAAACCAATATATTTTAAAGCAAATGAAGTATTTTGTGGTAACGCAATGAATGAATGCGCTACAAATAATATTTAACGTAGCAATTTTTACGGATGCAGGGCGATCAGAAATTGTCTACAAATGACCAATCTTCGGAAATTCAAATAACAATAAACGCCCAAAATAATTGGCGGTCTGTACCGCTTAATGCAATGGTAGGGTGAGAGAGTTTACAATTCTGTTCAACAATCAATTTTAAAACACGAAATGGTGCAATTTTTCCCTTTTTTTCAATTTTTAAATATTATTTACGTGCATTTAAATCAGACCAAATTCCCGAATTCAAAAAATAAAAACAATTATTTTGGAAAAAAAAACAAAATATATATACGTTATTATTTTTTTGCTCGCGTTGTTTCTTTAGAGTGTGGGTTGATTCTCCTAAAGAAAGTAAGTTATATGTACAAACCAAACATATCCTAACCTAATTGCCTCAGGTAGATAATTATTTCATAAAAATATGTTGAAATTACAACTCTCTCTCTCTCACATCACCTAACCTCACATAATCTCACCTAAATTCACCTAACCAAATTTTTGAAGAAGACGATTTCATGCAATTCTGGAGGGTGTTAAAAACACAACTCTGTGGTTAAGGTTAAATAACATTAGGTTAGGTTAAGTGATATCTTAAATATATAAGTATTTCATTCCTTGTTTTCATATGGATCTCACTGAGTAATGTTTCACTTTTTTTTTTTTTATGTAAACGCATGCAGGAGAGCACAACCGGTCAAGACCAGTGCACTCTATGACGCTCAGCCAGGGAGGCTGGACGCTGCATGCGGGAAACGTGTGTTGTGTTCGTGTTTGTGTGTGGGTTGGGGAGATTGCAAGTGTATATTTATCTGTTTCTTGAAGAGATCCAGATTGTAGGAAGGAGGAAACACAGACGCTGGAAGAGCATTCCATAGCTTACCGGTGGCATTAAGGAAGGAACTTTGGAAGCTGCCAGTTCTTGGTCGACATATATTAACCGTGTATGGATGTTCGGCAAGTGTAAGACGAGTTTCTCGGCTGTGAGTGGGTGCAGGAGGAATTAGTTCTTTAAGTTCCGAAGAGCAGCGACCGTGGTAATAACGGTAGAAAAGACTAAGAGAACCAACCTTACGTCTGTGTTCCATTGATTGTAGATTAGACGTTATCACTTGCTGGAAGGCAGCAGTTTCACGATCAATGAAGGCTTCATCAGTTCCAACGTTAACAAGCAAAGTGACGTGTAAATATAGATTTACAAACAAAGAAAAAAAAATCGCCAGAGAGTAGGCAGAGGGATGGGTGGAACTTAGGAGTAGGGGTTAAGAGAGAGCTTAGAACTATGTACTAAATAAAAGCTGCTATATTTAAAAGATGTGTATAATGTTGTCATACAGTTTTAAAAAGATAAAATTAAACTTACATAAAATGATTCCATGATACATCACTTCGAAAAATTTAAAAAGGTATTTATTTAGTGGAAATATTATAAGAACAGGTGAATTAAGCATTAAGGATATTTCGTTTTTTATGATGTCTAATTTATTGTTAATTACTTTATGTATTTCAAGGTTTTAACTAAAAAGTAAATCAAATAATTTATTTTGTTACTTGCAATTTTTACATTCGTGAATTGATCATCTAATCTCCGTTTTTATCAGTTTCCCGCAACAAACTCGTATTATATATTTTTAAGTCACAAGTCAAAGAAAATAAAATACCACATCTTCAGAGATGGCGATCTCACACCGCCATCTTCCACGCACTCGTATTATTTTATTAAAAGTGCGCATTAATGTTATACGAAAAAAAATCCGGTCCAGCGGTTCCGAGACTGCGGGCCGCGGTCCGCCCGGTCCCTCTCGCTTCTTCCTCTTCTTGGTCGAAACAAAAGCGGCCGAACAAAAAATCTTATTTGTCGCTTCACGGTCACCGCGCGGGAATATTAAATCGCAAATTGAATGTTCGAGTCGGCGATGCGACGGCAGACAATCTCCTATATATGGATAAGCGGCGGCCGAAAACTAAAACTCAATAAACACCACATAAAAATTATGTGGTGGATACGTTTTTTCGCAATTCCGTGTTAAAAAAAATGTGTGAAAAAGAAGACAAAAAAGTGTGACCGAGACATGTTTGCTTGCATTAAGCGGATAATACTCGTATATGATCAATTGTATACTTTTAATTATTTGTATGTATGCAGCATGATTTCAATTTCAATTTTCAATTTCAATTTATTTTTCTTTTTAGAAACATTACAAATTACAATATTTAATTCATTTTAAAAACAGGATACAGGATAAATAACAATTTATAAATAACAGAATAATAATAGGATCATTTAAAAAGTCCCGGAGCCCGCTAAACAGAAGACTCCACGAAATTACTTTGATAAATAAATTCGTGAAGCTCATGTCGAAGATGGGTTTCTCTCAATTGGAATATATCAATATTCGAGGCGATATCGTTGAACAGTCTGATCACTCTCCCAAGAGGCATAGTCCTTGGCAGGTTGATGAAGTCCTTGCTGACTGTTACCGAAAACCTCGATACACAATCTTTCGTCTCTTATTGCTGGTCGCTTGTCGTGCATTTATGTGCGCCATGTTGTCATTTTGGACGGGTCCGGTAACGGGTGTGGTAGTTGAAAATACCACCACTCGTGGCGCGAGCGAAAGCAGTGACCGAGCGCGGAGATCGGCAGTCAATCCCCAAATTATAGCGAGAGAAGGCCGCGTTACGGCCACAGCGGCATGTCATCCCGCTTGGCCGGAAGCTTGTTAAGTTTTAACGTAAATATAATTAATGTGCTTCTAAAAGAAAGTCGTTGTTTGCTGACCTGCTCCTCATCCTGCCCTCACGCGACGGAATAACACCCCTTTTGAGAGAGAGGAGGATGTTAGTATATTTTATATACTTTTTATTTAGCCAGGCAGCATAGTCCAGTGATTAAAGCGTTTGTTTCTCACTCAGTTTTTATAGTTAGTAGATTTAATTAAATCTTAGCTCTTTACATGTTTCCGGTAGGGTTAAACACCTTAGGGACAAATAAAAATCCATGCCTTAGGGTGCGGCGACTTGATCATCCGATCTCCTTAACAACGCTGATTATTGAACATCCGAATATTTCTCTAATGTGTGTGTGCATTTAGAGTGAGTCAAAGACGACTTCTACAGCCCATTGCTCAACACGCTTCATCTAATTTTGCATGCAATAACTATGAACGGGTAGTGACCATGGGACGACTTTCTTCTAACACCAATTTCGATAAATAGACATTTTATTGATAGATTTTACACCAACAAGGGGTATTTACAGAGCTTAGAAATTAACAGTATTAAATTTTCTATTAATTTTTTTAATTTTTATTAGAATATTATTTTTATTATTTCAATATTCTAATCTACTTTTATAGATCATTGACTATATTACAAATTATTATTACTTAAAATATACATATACTATACATAAAATTCTTTTTTCAACGCGTCAATCCAAGCACAAAAATAACGGCAGAAGCGGGATGCGAACCGCGGACCTTGGAAACCAACTATGCCATTCTAACTCATCAACTAACTCATCCATTCAGTCTATAGTTTGGTTCGAGACCCGAGTGGTACTTACTAAAATAAATAGACTGCCGGAAAGTAATAATATTAAGCTTGTGAATAAATGAGGACTGATAGAATAATAATAAAAATATACATACTTTGAATATATACTATAGCGACATCTATCGTACGATGGTAACAATGATATAAATACTAGTTTCAACGCACGTCAGTCTAGGCGGGGCAATGGCGCAGTTCGCCGAGCGGTATGAATACCTGGGCATAGTTGGTTTCCAAGGTCCGCGGTTCGCATCCCGCTTCTGCCGTTATTTTTGTGCTTGGATTGACGCGTTGAAAAAAGAATTTTATGTATAGTATATGTATATTTTAAGTAATTAAATTTTCTTTTTAATCCTTGATATGCTTAGCAAATACTTTGCCACTAAAATAATGAATGTAATATTTTTATCGTACTTAAGATATTCTGTTTGTCTGTAGTGTCCAGACATTATAAATACAACTAAGTACTTGTTTATGTAATTTAATAAATTAAATTATAGTTAATGAAATGAATAATGATAACAAATATTATCATCATGATATCAACGACATCAAAATATATCTTTATATTTTAAATATTCCATTTTTTTCATACCCACTCCTGGCTGAATCAAATAAATATGTATATTTAAATGCAAATTATATTTCAAAAGTAAGAAAGTGATTGCAATGCAGTGTTTCACGTTGAGGTTGTCGATATATTTGAGCCGCACGGATTTATTAAAACTGCGACTTTACGACGACTAAGAAATCCAACATAGTGGGTTTTTTAAATCAGCCGAACAAGAAATATAATCTAAAAAGCTAAACGGGATATCATTGCAGACGTTTGATATTCTCATAAAGTATAATATCATCAGATTTCTAGTATAAATTTGGCATTTTTATAGGAGATCAAAATTTGGCATTCAAAATTACTACGCATATAAATAATACTAACAAAAAATCAAATGGTTAATATTTCCAACCCAATTTTAGAAACATTTTCAAAATGGTTTGTTCAAAAATGATGTCCAACTTTAAATCACAGGTGTGTTTAGGGTTGTTTATTACGTTTTGTATTACTTACTTTTTTACAAAATGAATAAACGTTACATGTGGAGTGATGATTTGCTGTAATCATAGACAACAGCCCAACATTCAAGCATCAGCCTTATTATAACAGGAATTCACTATGAATGGGTGGTCTTCACGGGAAAACTTTTGTCTACCACGAATTTTGGCTAATGGTATTTTACGGGTGAGAGATCAAATTCACACTGACTGTATTTATAGAGCTTACAAATCGATTTTTCAAATCTCCGTCGGAGATTGAATCCACGACCTTCGGTTCGGCAAGCAAAAGCTTTAGCCGCTAAGCTACGCTCGCCAGCATAAAGCAAAAAAAAACAGATTTATTTATTTCATTCTGATATGTTACTATTTTTTTGGAAATTATTATTATTTTATCTAGGCATTTAAATGATCATGAAAGTATTCTTCGAATTTAATTTAAAGAGATCTCAGGAGTTGTTAATGGGTTCTAGCGTCGGCAGTTATTTTTTTCTTTGATTTGCTGATGAGAGAAATGTCATACATGATGATATTTGCTGTGAATTTGTACGTACGTATCAATTGTTAAAAGTTTTTCGTTGGTAAAAGGAAAACGGAAAATCGATATAATTTGTTCATTAAAGTTGCGCTATTATTCGGTAGGATCAGATCTCGCACGTAATAGGAACGCGACCGGAGAATAATCGGAAATAGTGAGATGGGCTATTAAGGAAACTACACAACCTAATATAGGGGAGTGTGGGTATCAGGGGTGTGATAGTGCGAGGGCGAAACACTGAGAAAGAAATAGTGATATGGGATATCAAGAAACTAAATAAAGTAATATACGGCTGATAGGCAGTATAAGAGTCAGGGGTATTGGACAATACGTTTGGGAAAAATTGAAAAAAATATTCGAATTAAGAGTTTGAGACATTTCAATCATTATTTTTTTAGTTTATTTTGAGAAAACTATCAGACTCAGATGATTCAAAATACTGTCCGTCGGCAGCTAAGACCTTCTCCCATCTTTCAAGTAGCATGCGGATTCCACGCTGGAAAAAGTCTTAGTCTTTTGAGGCAATCCAGTCATCGACAGATTTTTTTGTATCGTCATAAGAAGAAAATCCCTGCTCAGCCAGGCCATGTGTCATCGACCGGAAAAAATGGTAATCGGAGGGGGCAATGTCTGGTGAATGAATTAATGGTAAAATATCAGACATATAATACCACGCGTGTATAAAATTTTATAACGCGGAGGTAACGGAGTATTACAATAAATGGTTATAGAAACATATTTTTATATGATCACTGAAATTCGACAAAAGAATAAAATATGAAAACGACCTTGAAACAATGTAAAAAATATATATTAAGGTATGAAACATAAATGATATCGAGAAGTTTCGGTTTTTCCAGTCTCGCTGAAAAGTCTGAAAGCTGAAAGCTTCAGTTGCCACCAGTTGATCACTCTTGGTGCGGTAAGAAGAGCAAAGTTGTATTAACAGAAAGGCGGGGGATTAGTTATGGTGCGGAAAAGCACAAACTGATCAGGAATACTGAGATTCTATCAACGTGGTTTGCGCAATGAAACGAATATTGAATATAATGAATATAATTTATTCGGTCAGTTACACAATAAACACACTTGCGTCTAACATAAAATTCAATGAATAAATCATAAGATTGGTTAAATAAGTCTTCTTTACCGTATCTTCTATGTGAAGCTTATTCTCTGAACTATTAAGTATAAATAATGACAATTGAACCTGCAGCACCCGTAATCGACAGACTCGACGTACTATTGTCGAACAGTATTTATATCACCATTTTTACATAATAAAATAAGATAGAGCATATGGTCGTTACATATGAGGTTCTTCAGGAAGATTTTTACAACATTTGCAACATGGGGTGGTGCATTGTCATAATAGATAAAATAATACAAAAATGGTAATTAAGAGAAGTAATTAAGCTGATACAATAATAATTGATGAATGAGTTTGAGAATCAGTGGTAATACCGACATGACGTTTTATAATTTTCAATTTTCAATTTTATTTAATTTTTTTCCTTGCAGAAACATTACAAATTTTATTAACTCAATGCATTTCTGAAGTACAATAATAATAAAATAAAAATACAATAAGTAACATAAGTGTGGCGATGAAAATTTAATGACACATTTAGTATCACTGACCTCACACTCAGAACTAGCGTCAGGAGACTCAAGATAAATAGTTTGACTTGTAACAACAAAAACCTTGTCATAAGTATATCACGATTGACACACAAATAACAAGGCATTATTGTCACAAAATCAAACGTGTAACATTTCGCCTCCATAAACACCAGCACTGAATCCAAAGCAATATTACACTAAATATGTCAATATCTTCACTCAAGTTGGTTTCAAGCACTGTTCACTGTGATTCTTTCGTGTTACACGTATCCAGGGTTGAACGATGGTCCTTTCAAGCCACACTTCAGGCTCTATGAGAGACTCCAGAAAAGTCGCGATGACCCCGACTTTGAAAGAAGTTGACAACGTCCGCCTGCTGACAATCCTCCTGATGGTCATCCAAGAAGGATTGAATGCAGCGGTCGCTGCCAAGAAGCCCTGCAAGTCTTGAGCCAATGTATCTGGGTGAAGGCCCTTGGCGTGAAGATACGCCATCTTCACTCCAGTAATAAGTACGTAAGTAAGTAATAATCCACCATGCTCTTCGAAGTCTTGTTATTTTTAACTCAAGTTGGTTTCAAACACTGTTCACTGCGATTCTTTCGTCTTACACGTATCCAGGGTTGAACGATGGTCCTTTCAAGCCACACTTCAGGCTCTATGAGAGACTCCAGCAAAGTCGCGATGACCCCGACTTTGAAAGAAGTTGACAGCGTCCACCTGCTGACAATCCTCCTGATGGTCATCCAAGAAGGATTGAATGCAGCGGTCGCTGCCAAGAAGCTCTGCAAGTCTTCAGCCGATGTATCTGGGTATAGGCCCTTGGCGTGAAGATACGCCATCTTCACTCCAGTAATAAGTACGTAAGTAAGTAATAATCCACCATGCTCTTCGAAGTCTTGTCATTTTTAACTCGTACAAAAACAAAACACATTCGTTCCGCATGCAACACTCAGATATCTCGCTTGAGTTTAATATAGTCTAATGATTTCAAAGGGTTGTGCTTTCATGCTTGAGAGCACAAAGGATATATATTATACGTTGCTTTATATTTTTGATTTTCAAGAAATAAATCAATTGCATTGCTTTCTTTTCACTTTTCACATTATATGCAACACCAATGTATATTTTTTTACGGTTAAAAACGCTTAAAGCCACGATTTGGTAAGAGAAGGTGTTTTGGGAAGCGTTCCGCAGTTGAGTTTCGCCATCTCGATTCTGCGGCGTTGAATATAAATGGACCGTTCTCCCCTGAACTGTGGCGTATTTGTAAATGGCAGTGAACATCAACATTCTAAGAGATGGAGGTAACAAAAAAATACATTTAAACTAAAACATGAAATTGATTGAACGTTTCAAACAGATATATGTATGTGGTTAGATTTAAAATTGTTAAGTCATCAACCCTGAAGATGACTCTAGCAACGGCGGTCAAAATATCAGAGAGAAGAAATAATCACCACTACCAAATCATTTAACCCAAAGCAATAATTATTAAATTAAAAAAATTCTATTTTATTTATTTAGTATTAGTACGATCCTGAAATAAGATAGAATACAAGAGAAACAATTGATTAATATAGGTATTTATGAATATTAACAGCAATTATTAAAAAGTCGCGAAATTACATTGATAAATAAATTCGTGGAGCCTATGTCGAAACTGGGCTTCTCTGAAGTGGAATATATCAATATTCGATGCGATACGGTTAAGCAGTCTGAAAATTCTCCTAAGAGGCATAGTCTCTGGCAGGTTAGAATTACGCCTAGAAAGAACAAACAATCTGCGCCTTCTTATCCTTAAATAATTGTCAGGGACAAACAAACCGATTTCCAACAAAATATCTGTATTTCTGAACACGCCGCGCACTAGCCGAAATAAATGCATACTCAAGCACACATCTCTTTTAGTTCTTATGTGCTATTTTTGGCAACAATCTTCGCATTATGGTAATCTAAAGGTTGACAAAGAAAATTATTCGTCTATTTAATAATAGGGTTAATACCCAACAAAAAAATCAAGTAATCGACTTTTGCTCACCACGCTTTTTAGCGATGGATCACATCCCATACTAATGATTTGTTCTGTGAGTTTAGAAAAGAGGTAAGTAATACGGAAGTCTACTAAGGCTTCCATCGCTGGAAAGATGTCAGGGATTCGCGGGAGAATCCTTTTTGATTAATTTTGTTTTGTTCCCGATCAGATACTACGTGGACTCTTATTTCACGTCACAACTAATTAGCTTCCGGTCGCAGGTAGCGTATCGATTTAGGAGCCGGAATTACGGATGGAATTTTAATATTTTCAGCACGTAAACAAAAAAAATGATGAAAAAAGAGAATAAGGTGGAAAATTATGTGTAATTAAATTTTATCACATTAAAAAATGTATTATTTTTTTCACCTTGTGTATCAAATTGAAGATTTTTTACTTTGTAATATAATTATTTTTGTTATGTGATATTTTAACAGCTAAAATCGACAAAATTACTCTACAAATACATATGAATTAATTTTTTATTATACAATAATTGTTATGAAGTGAAGCGACAATTAAACAAAAATATGTATAAGAAAAAGTGAAATATATTGATGTTGTATTGTTAATTAAATGTTTGAAATGGATCTCAAAGACACCAATATAAAATAATACAAATAATGTAACATTTACATCATATCAGAGCAGTGGTTCTAAAATTGCGCTCTAGGTAGCACTTCATAAATTTAGATTTCTTAATTTTAATATCTATAACTTTTCAATAAAAAAAACGTCTTAAAATACATTAAATTATTAACAAACAACATAATAGCTTAATATAAACAATGCTTGAAGGGCATTCGGTGTCACCTATCGTTCACAAAAAAAAATCGTTTAACGACTCATAGGTAATGACCTAGGGCGCACTCGGACGTATGGTGTACGAGACAACTGGTGTACTGGCTGTCGGTAACCTAACCTAACCCAAGGATTCGTCCATCGATCGTAGAGTCCAGAGATTTATAGGTCATGTTAACGAAATAACTTACAGCGAGACATCTAGTGCGCCAGTTGTCTTGTACGTCAAACGCCCCGTGCACTAGACGTCCAGTGCGCCCCACGTCACTTACCGATGAGTCGTAGAACGAATTGTATGTGAATGAAATGCTTCGAAATGAACTGAAAATTAATATTTATGAATTTGATTCTAAAAAACTAAGCAACCATGTTCTATGTATTTAAAGACCATAAGTTCCCATAATGAGTAAACTATGAAAAAGAGTAATGAAAACTTTATATGTAATGAATAATTCAAAATCTATAACTTTAAATGGACGAAACTTTAAAGTCGTGAAAATAAAGGATTTGGAAAATACTTTTAAAATTAACGTTGACTCTACTTAGAGATTTACTGCGATCGACTGAAACTGAAAATCCGTCGATAATTAATTCAGGATCGCATTCTTGCGAAGAGTGCGCGGAGCAAATTGTTAAAAAGTAATAGTCAAAGTTCCCGTAGTTAAACTAACAGTTAACGGACGGTTGGGCGGGGAGGGGGCGGGCCGGGGAAGATTAACTTCTGTAGTTTGTGAACTTGCCGAGTGGAAAATAGTCGGACAAAAAGTCCACGTTCGTTCCGGTGCATTCTGGGGAAATGCATTAAGTCAAATGTTTTCAGCTCGGCTTCTAAATAGGGTATAATGTACGAGGAATATAGTTTTGAGGAAAATATATAAAAAAATAAAAGTTTGCCAATCGAAAACGATATAACTTTGTGATTAATTAAAACAGGTAATAAATCAAATATGAACGTTTAATGTTTGCAAACGATGGAGTGACAAAATGAGTGCAAAAACGGAGTCTTCATTTATGTTCATTAACTAACAAGTGTTTTATAAAATTTATAATAAAATAAGGGAATAACTTTATTTATATTTATCATGTTTAATAGATCTGACAAAGAATATGTATTAAAAATGGTGCACAAGTTTTAAATAAGTATTTCATTAAAGTTAATTGCAAAAAGAGTTTTTAAAAAATTAAAAAATTTAAAATGTCAAATGCGTTTTCAGTTACAAATAATTATTGTGTGAAAATATATTATTCATAACGCTTCATAAATGCTCCATAACTAAAGCATGTAAATGACACAAAAAGTCACCAAAAAGTTATTTTTCGCTTCATTCCATGGCAGATATACCTCCCATAGCTCCACTGAGAACATTCCATATATAGAATGCCGATGACCTACCATTACAGAGTAAGCCTAAAGATCAATGGAAAAAGAAGTTGTATTTATGCTCTTCTACAGCATCTAAAACATACTTGAATGTCCCAAATAGTTTCACTAAGATGGAAGGCTGACTTGTCAGTTCCCTCATCATTCCGAACAAAGTCAAGCCAAAGTACACTAAGATTCTTCGCAAGCACCTGTTTTCAAAACTCATATGCCAATGACCTACCATTACAGAGTAAGCCTAAAGGTCAATGGAAAAAGCAGTTGTATTTATGCTCCTCTGCTGCATCTAAAAAATACTTGTATGTCCCAAATAGCTTCCCTAGGATGAAAGGCATTTTTGCCTAGTCCATTATCTCATCATGATTCGTCGCTCGACACTCAAACCGAGTGGACGTCTTGTCATTCTACCTACAGAATGGCGCGTAGTTGCGATTGTGACATCGCGCAAATACATCTTCGCTTAGACGATCACCGTTTGCTGCCAGAGCAGCTCTTAAAGGCTGTTGAATGCGGGAAGGAGTATACACCGATGTCCATTGGTGTGGACTCTCCACCCAACCCAACAAGTCTGCCGTCTTCCCGCAGAAGGCGCTTGCCTAGGAAAAGCAAGGAGATTCCGGCTACCTTCGCGGAAATTTTTACAAGCCCTCGCCAAGTTTCACCATCACTCAACTGTGACAGCAGAGACTCCGAACCTGCCGTCGGTGAAGCCGTTACTTCAAGTGAGGCTTCCGAAGAGGACGAATCCTCGGAGTGTGCTATGCAAGTTGCCCCTGCTGTTCTGAGTAGGGCTCCCAAGAAGGTCCTTCAGCTCGTGGTTAGAGGAACTGGAGGCCCGGAATGCTCTCTCCGTGGATGCTCTCTCTCTCCCACGAGCAGTCTTTCCGAGGAAGTTTACCACTCGGATATGAGTCGCGCCTCTTTTGATGGGGAAAGGCGTTCAGCACGTCGGGTGATCCGCGGTTCTGCAGCTCCTTCGAAGAAGGTTACCGGAGTGAAGATGGCGTATCTTCACGCCAAGGGTCTTCACCCGGATACACCAGCTGATGACTTGCAGAGCTTCTTGGCAGTGACCGCTGCATTCAATCCCTCTTGGATGACCATCAGGAGGATTATCAGCAGACGGACGGTGTCAACTTCTTTCAAAGTCGGGGTCATCGCGACTTCGCTAGAGTCTCTCATGGAGCCTGAAGTGTGGCCTGAAAAGACCATCGTTCAACCCTGGATACGCGTAAGACGAAAGAATCGCAGTGAACAGTGGTTGAAACCAGCTTAAGTGAAGATATTGACATATTTGGTGTTATATTGCTTCGGATTCAGTGCTAGTGTTGACGAAGGCGAAATTTTGGAAGTTTGATGTTGTGACAATAATGCCATGTTATTTGTGGGTCATCCATGATTTACTTATAACAGGGTTTTTGTTGTAACAAGTCAACTATTTGCATTGAGTCTCCTAACGCTTGTTCTGGGTGTGAGGTCATTGACACTAAATGTGTCAATAAATTTACAGGCCACACTTTTATGTAAATACTTCAATAATGATTTAAGATGTTAAAATATTTTGTAATATTATTGAAGGAAATAAATAAATAATTATAAATATTTATTTATTCATTCGTCGTTCGACCATTACAGAGTGCAGACGTGCTTTACAGTGGCTCCAATAAATTCGGAGAAAAGTAGTAACGTGTGCAACAATAATAATAATAAAAAACTGATTTATAATAATTTCTAGTGAACATCAAAGTGTGATTAAATGAATCAAGATAGAATGCGATGGAGATGGAAGAATTAATAGTAGTTACTAAAGAGCTGATCAATAAGATCACCTCAGCAAAAGATAATAAATTAAAAATTCAACTGGAAAAAAATATTCAAGAAATTGAAGAAATTACAAAAATCAAAAAATTGACTTACAAGGAAAATAATTGATTTACAAAACGAATTAATTAATAACAACAAGAAACAAATGAAAAAGATTGAAGAAATTATCTCTAAATCGAACATATCTTATGCAACAATCACAAAGAGTTCACCAAAAGAACCAACTAAATTTACAACGAAACAAGACTCAAAACACGCAATCATAATAGAGTCAAAAAAGAATGCTAGTGCTGGAAAAGAGTTAAAAACTAAAATAGCAAAAAAATGTGAACCTAAACAAAATGAAAATAGAACCGCTAAGTTTCAAAAAAATCGGAGAAAAAAAGAGTCTAATAATCTGCGCAACAAAAGAGGAAGCTAATTTACTGTGCAATGAAATAAATAAGAGAATCGGAGACGAGGTTACCGCTGAAGAAATTAAAAAGAAACAACCAAACTTAATTATTAAGAGACTACAAAAGGCATTACTGAAGAAGAATTAATCAGTAACATAGTCAACCAAAACGGACTAAATGAAGAGGACGAGACTAAAATTAAATTAATCAAAGAAATTAAAATCAAGAAAAGCAACGATGGAAAAGAGTTCCGGATACCACAAACTATATCATACAGACAACTCCTTCGATTAGAAGACATCTGATAGAAAAAAAAAAAAATTAACATAGGATACAACAGAGTCAACATTGAGGACTGCAACCCACTAATGCAATGTTACCATTGTCAAAAAATTTGGACACACAGCACTACGATGTCTTTGGCCAAGGATCAACCACCAACCTGCTTGCACTGTTCACAAAATCACAACCACATAAACTGTAAAATTAAAGAGACACCAATTTGCATCAATTGTACCAATTCAAACAAATTTCACAAAACAAATTTACCCACTAACCACAACTCCAATAGTCACCAGTGCATGATCAGAGAGAAAATGCTTAAAATCGCAAACAGCCGGATTGATTTCGGTTGAATTCTGTATTTATTATCGAGGTTAATTATTCAAAGTATACCTACATTATTTACAATTCCTGTACTGTATTTACTATCGAGGTTAATAACTTAAAGCATACCTACATCATCTACAATTTATGTAATGTATTTACTATCGAGGTTAATAATATAAAGTATACCTACATCATTTACAATTTCAAAATTAATGCTTACCAACGAATGACTTTACATGCAACAATATTAACAATAAAATTCAAATAAAAGAACTCATACATGACTCGATCAAAGATCTCAACCAATTAGTACAAAACTTTGAAAACACAATTACAACTTACCATATGAATAGATTTTAATGATATTATTTTATATTCTAAAAAATGTATATATGCAACACTTGAATCAAGGATGAATCCCACGTCACACACAAGATCTACCTTTAAGTGGCGTGGAAAGCGAATTTCCAAAAAAAAAAACAACAATAAAAAAAATGAATGTAATACTGTCAATTAAATCTTAAATGTATCCTATTATATTTGATTAAATAAAAAAAAAAAAAAAAAATTATTTACCTTGTTTTCACATGGATCACGTAACAAAAGTTCTCTATTAGGAGACTGCAGTTTCGACTAACTCGTAGTCTTTCTCAATCCTTCTCTAGTTAAGAGATAACTGAGCTGCGTTGTACTTGTAAGTGGTATAACACATTTTTTGTAGGGGAGGGGGTGGGGGTGTGTCTAACATGAAAGGAGAGGGAGGTAGGTAGTGTTGCAAGGATGAAGGAAGAGATAAATACATAAAAGTGGTTTAGGTATAAATTTATTTTTATTTTTTATTTTTAATATTATTCTTATATGTCGTATATATAATTTTTATACTTATTTATTTATTTAACGGAAACAATTTTAAAATTGGTGAATTAATTAAGGTATTTAGTTGGTTATTAATTATATCTTCTTTCTTATTAATGGCTTTATAAATTTCTAAGTATTCTAAAATATTTAATTTAACGGTTTTATTTTCTACATGTAATATGTTTAATACTTTTTCTAAGTTGTACGAATGATTATTTTCTATAAGGTGGTTTGCGAATTCAGAAAAATTAGTGCTTTTTAGGCACCTTAAATGCTCTTTAATACTTACAAGTACAACGCAGCTCAGTTATCTCTTAACTAGAGAAGGATTGAGAAAGACTACGAGTTAGTCGAAACTGCAGTCTCCTAATAGAGAACTTTTGTTACGTGATCCATGTGAAAACAAGGTAAATAAATAAATAAATATTTATAATTTATTATGGATCTCAAAGTGAATGCTCAAAACATTGAAAATAAATAATTGTCTAAATCATTCCCAACAGAGTCAAGCCAATGCGTCGCTAAGATTCTTTGCAAGCACTTGTTTTTAAAACGCATTATAATTGTATATTGGTTTTATTAATGATACAATATTTGAGCATTTTTTTGAATGTTTATCTCGCAATGCATTTTTTAGAAAAAAAGAGCTTACATTTACACAGGTGATGTTCTGTGAAACTATCGTAGAAATCTCACAGCTCGGAATTATTCGACCGGGAGCTTTTTTCTCACAGAGCATGAATATTGGTCATTTGTAGGTGTTGAAGTTACCGGAGCGAGGGTTCTCGAGCTTAAGCACACGACAAGAGGGGACGGGATTTATCATGTAACTGCGCGGTTTATTCGCAAACGAGCTTTTGCAAACGTTCGAAAGCTTTCGACTCAAATTCATAAACGCCAGAAAGCTCACCGACCGTTCCTAGAACTGTATACAATTTAGTATTCTGATAACAAGTTGCAACCAGCTTTAATGGTCGATAAAAACGTGACGCTTGTTTAATTTTTATATCAATTCAATTGTAAAAGCGCAGATCTCGCTGGATCACCGAACGCGGACCAATATTTAGATGAATTGTCCTCAGTTACTTACCGCGTGTCTTTGGTTGGATTGAGGCGTTTTTGCAGAGTAAATGATCAATCAGATCTCCTTAACACTTCCAATAACGAAAATCATTATAAAATAAATATCCTTCGATGCTATAGCTGCCGTCTTATTAAGTCTTCAGGCTCCCGTAATTCGTTGTGAAACTATATACTCCATACGTATGTTACCAGGTGGATACCTGCTATCAGATGCAGAAATGTGTTGCACTGAATTTTGATTACTAAGCATTTTTTGTAATTTTTATGAATCTATAGAAATTGATTGATTAATTTTTTTATTATTTATTTATAATCGTGTCGGAAACAACAGGGTCAGATCCTATCTGCCCAGAAGTGGGCGACGTCGATGGATATACTCCCGGCCATCATCAGGTCTTCCTGGATGCAGCTAAGCGGACACAGCGCACACTCCAAAAGGTGCGACAGGGTCTGCTCTACGCCGCAGTCACATTCAGTCGGTCCGCTGTAAAACTGCCAGGGCCTCATTTGTGTCCTCGTCTTGCATACTCCGGTCCGAAGTCTGTTAAGGGACCTCCATATATTCCACCCTTTGTCATGTCCAGGAGCTAGGTCCTCTACGGAAACAACATCAACATTTATTTTAATTATCTTCGGTGATCAAATCAAAGACTTCTGGTAAGGTAAGCAGGCGTTTAACCTCTAAACAATACCCACCGGATATGTTTAAAAAAAAGCGCAACTATAGTATATATATTTTTAAAAATTCAACTTTTTAGCCTTTGTTTGAGAGATTCGCGATATTTTTGCTGATGATGATGAATAATGAATTCAAATTTTTGAAAATGGAACAGTCGGCTAATTATTTACAGTACCAATCACGCCACCTTTTGTCCGCCGCACGGAATTAATTATGGCCATTTCACCAGAAAATAATAATTAACAACCCCATCAAGAATGTAAATTTCCGGGTTCGTCCGCGTGATTATTACTCTGACGCTTCAGTCGTACACCTTTGGCCTTTTAAATATTAGAACCTAACAACAAAAAATAAATAAAACGCAATAATCAGAAAAAGCTGATTTTTTCTCTCTCCACCGAACCTCTCACATCCGGCCCCGAAAATGAGAGACTCCAGCTATGGCAACAAATCGCACCAGAGGATTTCATTACTTCAAAGGAAGGCCTCCCAACTGGCAAGAACCTTGACTGGCGGACCTGGAAATCCCTGAACAGATTAAGATCCAGAGTTGGAAGAACAAAGAACAACCTCGAGCGGTGGGGAATGCTCCAGCAGGGAGAGACACTATTGTGCGACTGTGGAGACCTGAAGACCGCCTCACACCTAAGATGTCGGTCCATGTGCCCAACAAGCTGCACATCTCAGGACCTAATGCTGGGCAACACACGAGCTATCGATGTTGCTAGATACTGGGAAAAAATAATTTGACGTCGCTGACACGAAGAAGAAGAATAATGATTTTTTGATCCAAATAAAAAGAATCTTACATTTTTTACTGGAGATCCTCAAGTAACGAGCATTATTTGTGGCAAAACTTTAAGATAGACAACACTCGTTCAATAAAAAAAAATCACGTAAAGCCTATTTTGTTTTTTTACTAAGCTATACAAAATTCAGTGCAATTAATGGATAATGCGTCCCTAAATCATAGAACAGATGTTTTAAAGCATGTGTCTTGATATTTTTTCTGTCACAAAAAGACAACTACTTCTCCAGTATTACAAAAAAAATTAAGTATATTAAAAGACTGACGCTGACACGAAGAAGAAGAAAAATATTATATTTAATTAAAAAATGCAAAATAACAGTATGTAATATGCTGTTTTTATATTACATAATTGAAGAACGCAGTGTGACTAGAGCGGACAGAGTTCGAAATGAGCATATTCGGGGTTCATTTCGGGTGGCCCCCATACCTGATTAGATAAGGGAAAACCGCCTAAGATGGTATGGGCATGTGACACGGAGAGATAAGGACCACATGGTAATGAGAGCCCTCAACATACCCACGCTGAGAAGAAGACCTGGAAGACCATAGGCAACCTGGACTGCAACTGTTCACAAGGATCTGAAAACCGTGGGTTTGACCGAGGATGCAAGGCAGGACAGACAGACATGGCGAATGTACATAAGGAGAGCCGACCCCAGATGATGGGAAATGGCTAGGATAAAAAAGAGGAAGTATGTTAAAAGAATATTCCATAGAAACTGAATATAATGTATTGTAGAAAGCAGACAATCAAAAGGTAGAGTGTCATGCCTTAGGGAGGCTTTCGGGCATAAGTGTAACAGAGACAAGTTTATGTTAATGAATTCCTACTTATATGACCCATAAACAATGTCACTCATTTGACTAATTCAACAAATGCTTACAGTTAATTGCGCTTTTATATTTTTGAATCCAAAAAAACTTTGATAAAAATAAATAAAAATAAAAGCTTCTTTAGGCCCACAAGGCCAGTATGAAACACGTGTATGTCTCAGTATATTACTATATAAAACGTTACTATACCAAAATATAATATAATACACAATTCTATAACATAAATATATATTTCATTCCCAGGGTGTTTACTGCAATACAAAATGACATTTTGTCTGCGGGGCTATTAATCGCAGGGATCAAAATACATCTTTACAAAATTATTAAATTTTTATTGTATTTAACCTGTTCGCATCGGTATATGATATTTGCCGAGTAAGATTCCCCTATAGTTGACATCAGTAACCGTTATATATCGTGTTGCTACTTTCTTACAATAGTTTTTTATGCATCATTTGATAGCTAAAGGATACAAGAACCAATGTGATATATAAAAATAGACCAAATAAATACATTTATGCTTGAAATGCTAGTTTTATGATTGACAATAAAATTTGTATTCCAACAAGCCGTAATGTAAGGGTTAAAGAGGAAATTAATCTTTGTAGTACTTACTAAGCAGTCACAACAAAAGAGACAAAATTATAAATCAAGATAAAGTTAAATTAAAAAGTAATAAGGAAAACATGTTTGAAAATCCTACTTTAACAAGTAGAACTTGCACAGCGCCGTGGACTGTGTTTCAGCTCGACCGAGTCCGCGAAGATTTTTCAGCTGAAAGTTTTAATTATTCGTGCCGCGACCCGAAGGAACTTTCTTCAGATTTTCAGCCGCCGGGTAATGAAAGGCCCCGCTAATCAACGGCGTATTGTGTCTTGGGAGTTTTGTGGGCGGAAAAGTGGGCTTTTGTTTGCGCCCCCCAGTTCCTCTTTTGCATTCAGTGGGAAAAAGTATTAGGCGAGCGGAAGGACCAAGAAAAGAATTAAACTCATTGTGGATACTACTTTGCGAGCCAAAAAGTGAAGGAACGTAATCCACTTAACGTATTGACGAACCGTCGAAATTATTTCTACATTTTGCAGACTTTGACTCTTTAGAATTCATCACTTCCTGATACCTTCCTATTTTTATAAGTACACGTGCAAAAGAGCACAACCGATCGAAAACAGTGGGTTCTGTAACGCTCAGTCATGGCGACTGGACTTATATATAACATAGATAATATGCGAGTAGATACTAGAAGTGTATTCCAGAGCTAAGTAGTAGTATTTAGGAATACTTTTTAGTAAATTATTCTTGAACGACATTTAATACATTAATCGTTTTATTTTTCTAAATTACTCAACAATTATGTATGCTACGTATAAAGTTTTAGCATAAAAAGAGTATTTAATAATTAAGATTTCAAATTGAAAGTTTGTTGATTCAAATTTTTTTTTCCTTGCAGAAACATTACAAATTTTATCAACTCAATTAATTCAAAAAATACAATATATACAAACATAGGTACTTATGATTAAGTATTAAGAACAATGCAATAAAGACAAGCAACAGAAGGTCCCAATGCTCATCAAACAGACGACGTCAACCAATTATTCCTCCAAAGAAACTCTTGGAGTTCTTGTCTGAATCTTACGTGCTATATATCAACATCTGAGGCGATTTGGTTAAACAGTCTGATCCCTCTCGCAAGAGGCATGTATGTATATTTTAATGTATAAAAGTTCATGTTCACGACTGATTTAACGGTTCAAACAATTCTGAAAATAATTATCTGAAAAACTATCATGAAAATTGAAAACAATGCCGCTGTAGTTTTTTTATCATATCGAAAATCACTTTAATAATAGAGAGCAAAACGGGCGTGAAATTTTATGTACCCATTACGTGTGCGGGTAAACATTTTACAGGGTTTCAATTTTAAAGCGGAGTGAAAAATTTAGATAGACTTTCCGTATGCAGTTGGTTTTTTCGACGGGCGAGACGGAACGATCGAGTTGCACGGAAAAACAAAGCGATTAGGGGAAACAGCGTGTTGAATTTTCCAATCAATCGAGGTTTAACGGAAACTAAAAACACGACGAGCGGGAAATGGAAATAACTGTGTTATTTTTTTCAATTCGTGATACTGGGAGGCGAAAAACATCGCGAAAAAACAACAGGGTTGGGTAAAGTAAAAATATTAAAATACTTTTCACCAATTCGTGCAAATAAGAGCAAAATGATTTTTTTTTTAAATTGAGAGAAATAAATTTAAAATGTTTTATTTGTATTGAAATTCTCATTTTATTTTATTGTATATTGACAATTAAGTTATTTTTGTTGCTTATTTGGTAAATAAATTCGTTTTTTCCCCAATATTTTGAATCGAATTTTTTAGGGGAATTTTATAAAAAAAAATATATATGAAAACGGTAGTTCGTGAAATATATTTTTATTTATAAGAAACATTTCTTTGCAATTTTTATAAAAAATAAGACTACATAATGTCTTTTTTCAATGGTTTAACCCGCCCACATATGCAACATAAATATGTGTGTACTTTTTATTTAGGTAGGAACTAATACTTATACATACCTATAAAGGCCACTGCCAATTAATAATTGAACCATTATTGAAGATGGTCTCCAGGGAGGCCGAAACATGTAATCGTTTTAAAAAAATGTGAATCAAAACTAAATATTTTAAATTTATTATTTTTTAAATTAAAATTAATTTAAAATTTTGACTGTATACTAAAAAATAATAATATATAATATAAGCTTCTTGAAAAGTAAATTAAAATATTCTTTCGATATCGTTGGTAAGATATAAATATTTATATATTTATTTACCTTGTTTTCACATGGATCACGTAACAAAAGTTCTCTATTAGGAGACTGCAGTTTCGACTAACTCGTAGTCTTTCTCTAATCTTACCAACGAAGTGGTGTAACCCATTTCGTTGGTAAGATTTGTGCCTTTAACAATAAAAGTAAATTTATAATCAGAGTTCTTACATAATTTTATGTTAATAAATGAAATAAAGTTAAAATAAGTTTAAGTAATAAAAATATTATAAGTGCCTTTAAAGGCTTTCAGTCTGTCTCTTAATCACTCTGACGTCTTTATTTGATATTGGAACTAACGATGACAGTTTTAAAACAAAATTACGACTCGTTTCGACACTTACTTAACAGACTATTTACATCTAAATTGCTTATTTTATGACGCGTCATTTGGATGTTTTTTTTTTGCGAGAGATATTAAAAAAAAAAACTGAAAAATTCGCCTGAAAAAAAATCTGAAACTTTTCAGACGGCGGGAGGTGGAATGGAGTGAAGTGGCGGCGGCTGCGGTAACAGATTGAGAAGTGAATTAATTATGACTGCTAGTCGAACTGTCGTATTAAGAGCGAGGTGTAAAATTGCTAGGGGAATCGGGGGTCTTTAAAAAAACTCATAAATAACACGGTATACTGTATAGGTAAATAATACTACTCCAAAAAACAAGTAAATATTTTAAATATAGAGTATATTTTGTATGGATTAAATATTTATTAGAATATTATTTTATTTTTTCAATATTCCAAGGCCCGCGGTTCGCATCCCGCTTCTGCCGATATTTTTATGAATGAATTGATGCGTAAGAAGAATTTGATGTATAGTATGTGTATATTTAATTAATACTTCATAATAGTTGAATTTGTATAGTACAAGTCCGTGGATCTTTTGTCGTAAAATACCAAAAGATTTGCATCACCAGATTATGCAGCCGCTCATAATTTCAATGATAGATTACGAAGGTTAAGTTTAACTGTGCTTTCAGGACGACACGGCTTTAGTTTATGAAAACGGTTTAAGCCGGGTTTACGGGTTAACCCTTAGCGCAGGGATTTAATGCGTAATGGCATCACATTAGGGAGGCTGTCCCGGGGAGGTTATCCCAGAAACGCGCGGTTAATATCCAGAACCGCGAAGAGTTTACGACGCAATTATCGAGGGCCGTAAAAAATGAGCTGTGACATTCGGAAGACAGTTACTTTTTAAAACGCGTGATCATTACAAGCTGAGAGAGTGTGATATGCAATAAACAATTTGGAACTTAATGAATTATAAAAAAATACTACAGAATAATGTAACCAAAGGAGTGCCACAAGGCTACATATTAGGTCCATTTTTTTATTCTTTAGACTTCACCCTTCGTTTAAGTCAATGCTACAAGATTAACGTTTTGAATAATTTTCGCAATGTCTACAACCTGAAGTACTGTGATGATGCTGTTATCATAGAACACTACACTACAGATCATCAGTCCGTGTACTGTTGTACGACTCCCAAATAAGTCTCAATCCTTCTCATCAGGCTACTCCCGCTATTCTTCTGATCGTCGTCCATCTTCACCATCGCTTCATTTCGCAGTTTTTAGATGCCACTCCAACTCTTTTCTTCCCCCATTGTCACTTCAGTGCGTCTATTTTTTATCCACTACAGATCGCAAGGACATTATCGAAACGTTATATTCAAAATCCCATAGCAGTGCACGCGAATCAGGAAAAAATAAGAAAATAATACCCAGTTGAAAATGTAAAGGGTTTCAGATAATTTGTACGTGTCACTAAAAACGATACGAAGAAAGAAACCTCTTGCAACTTCATGTGAAAAATTTGTAAGTCGCGGTTATACTCGATCAAAATAAAATGCTGCCTACGCAGCGTCTGTATTGTTTTTATCAAGAATCTTATCAAACTCTAATGCAGCCGTATAATGCGTCTTGAGAACAGGTGTCTGGGCAAAACAATGAAAGATTAATGATTTGGAATTGTGCGAACACGGCAGCTTTTTATTCTAGAATTGGACAAGTGATAATGATGAACTTGGCTGGCTCATGTTTTTATGCGATGCCTTAGGTGAGCATAATATAGAACTGCTTTTTTGCAAACAGCCGAGCTCTTAATGTTATGGAATAACGTCGATATATACATAAATGATGTGTATACGTGAAACGAGACGAAAACCATGACAGCCGATATGATTTTGTGACATTTTACGCCGACCACTTATTCAAGTTAGGCAGCATATAAGCCCAGCTCAATTTTTACCTTAATACGATTCCATATTACTCAATAAAACATAAATATTCTCTTGATATACATGTTACACTGGCAACATTGTTATTCCCACTTACGTTCATGAGCATTGTTGAAAAATAAAAGAAGTTGAAAGGTAAATAAAATAATATATGCTGGGTTGTATTTGAGTTATCGGATTATATTATGACAAAAATATATTATGCTAAGAATAGCATAGGTTCCGACAAAGGCGGGGGTGTTAACCGTGTGAAAATCTATTCGATATTACCATTTCAATTGCGGTGAAAATTGAATAAGTAGGCGAACGAAAGAAAAACTGCCGCATTCGGGAAAGAATGGCGAGAATAATGGTGGCGAGGGTGGGAGAGACTTTTTATAGGCGTATGAAAGACATGTTAAAGAACTCTTCCGTATTGTGAGAGATCGCGGGTTCGATCTCCGACTAAGAAATATATTTTAACATCTGTATCCGCTTCCTTAATGAGGAATGACGAGGTGAGAGAGCGGGCAAGGCTGCCGACCATATAACATTCGATCAAGAGACAACGTGGACCTGCTTGGTACAAGTACTAAAAAGCCGCCAGGAACTATACATTGAATGTACTAGGCGGAGCTGAAATGGGATGACGCGAATATTACGGCGGCTGACAGAGCTTTGTGGCGGCAGTATGTGAATGCCATATGCTTCAGTTATGAAAGCTTATAAATGGAAAATAATGTCAAAAATACATTTCTTCTGGCTACCATAATCTTTTACTTCTGTTATCGCTGGATTGAAAAGATTTGCCGGATGAGGAAGTCAGAAATTCAGTTTTCAGGGGGCACCGCGGGGAGGTTCTTTTCTTGCTCCCTGTGGAGACCTGCAGACCGCCTCACACCTAATATCCTGTTCCATGTGCCCAACAAGCTACACATCTTAAAACCTAATGCTGGGCAACACACGATATTGTCAGATACTGGGCAGAAATAATTTGACGTCGCTGACACGAATATGAAGATCTTTTCCTCGTTCCACCTGGAAATCCACAAACTAGAGACTATGTAATTTGTAGAAATATTGTTATCATTTCATATACGAAACCAATATGAACAAGATTTCAGTCATAAATTGCTGCCACTAAATTTTAACATCAATATTGCATTTTATGAGAGAGGGTACAGAAAGAGCAGCAATACATTATGCTCTTCTGCTGCGAGCAAATAAAATTTCCCATTCTGGTTCACCTTTATTTCTTTACCGAATTTATATAGAAGGTTGAGATTCATAAATCCTACTTATTTCAATATCTTCCCTAAATGCGTCTTCTTTTGAAAAAAATGTTTGTCGTCAAAAGTAGTAGTAAGCTAGTAGTTTTGTAAATGCCGGGTTCTATTTTACTGGCATTTCCGGACAAAATGAAATATATCGTTAAGGCATCGTTTAAAATGGCAAGCGAATATACAGATAAATTTTCTTCATATGGAGGTGTTCTCTTGTATGTTTAAAAATAAAAGACTGTTGTGACGGGGGCGGATGGGGTGGGAGACAAACGGAAAAGAAAAGATTGGATAAAGTAAGTGCCAATACAGGTTGGGGGAGACTGCCAATAGTGCCTGAGGCATCGGGACCGTTAAAGAACGAATGGGAAGAGACATTGACGAAAATATTAAGTATTGAATTTATATAACAACGCGTTACAACAGGGGATTACTTTACTGTCATTTATGTTGTTTATTTAGCCTTAACACACCTGTGGAGACTGTGACGAAAATGTAGAAAAGTGCAAAATGTATATCAAAGAAAATGATATTGCTGAGCTGAAATTAATTGTGGTGATATACAAATAATAATAACAATAATAAAGCTTTTATTCCAGCTGGATTGGGTGGGTTGTGCAATACCAAATCTGCCATATTTTTAGATACATATAAAAAACATGGTATATATAAACATATAAACATAAAATAATATTTCATGGTGGTCGCTGCACCATCTCTATCCAGCGATGGCTCAGGGAGAAGTTGAGCTATTCAGAAGCAGCCAGGATGATGGTGTTGTTGGACTTCTTTCAGCCGGCGGTCATAGCTCAATGGTAAAGCGTTTGCTTTGCAAGCCAAAGATCGCGGGTTCGATCCCCGACGTAGATTAAAAAAAAAGGATTTTTAATCGATTTCTGAGCTCTAAAATACCCCGGTTGGTGTGAATTTGATCCATCACCCGTAAAATGTCAGTCATAGCCTATCAATTAAAATTGGTGGTAGACAAAAGTCGTCCCGTGAAGACCACCCATTCATAGTAGATTTCTGTAATAATAAAGGATGATGCGTGAATCTCGGGCTGTAGTCTATGACATTGGCCGATCAACACTCCACATGCAGCGTTTAGCCATATACACCATGGTAAGCGTCATAGAATTCCACAGATGAGACAAAAAATTACTATCACCATCTGTCGGTGTTCTCCTGTATGTGCTTACATAAAAAAAAAAAAAAATCCTGCTCCAGAAGCCGGCAACACAGTGTCGCAATAATGCTGGGAATGAATGGACTCCGCACTCAGCAAACATGTCAGATGCGCTACAAAATCTAGGGAGTTGCATAAGTTGGCGATATGAATTATTATACGCAACTTTGAGCTTCTCCCACTCTCATTTAGGATAGTGTATATAATGCCATACAGTGTGCTTTGAATAGCACTTTCCTGACAGCATTACTACAATGATAGAACCTCCGAGAAAGCATACCGCTCCGAACGCTTATTGCTCTTCTTTGCCGCTCTATATCTTGAATGTCACGCACAAATGCGTGTTAACATCTTCTTCTTCTTTTTGTCAGCGACTTCAAATAGTTTCTGCCCAATATCTGGCAATATTTATAGCCTTCGGGATGGATCTTAGGTGTGAGGCGGTCTGCAGGTCTCCACAGTCGCACAACAGTTACTCTCTCTACAGAAGCATTCCCCACCGCTCCAGGTTGTCCTTTGTTTTACCAACTCTGCTTCTTAATCTGTTATGGGATTTTCAGGTCCGCCAGTCTAGGTTCTTGCCAGTTGGAAGGCCTTTCTTTAGTGTAATTAAATATTTTTATGCGAATTGTTGCCAGAGCTGGTGTCTCTTATTTTTAGGGCCGGGTGTGAGAGGCTGTGTGGATCTTAAAAAGCTGCTTCGCAACTTAAATCAACGTATTGGGGGTATTTGATTATACAAGGAGTTGGACCGCTGGTTAAATGACTTACACATAACTTCGGGGCATGTGATAATATAAAAATAATACGTCATCATCAACACCCTGTCGAATATTGGAATCAAGTAGAACAGTTACATCCACTTGAAAGCGAAGAGAATTAGTTCTTTCATTACTGCACAGCAAAACATGCAACCAACTATCCATACAAATATCCTGAAACATATTTTTAACAGGTGAAGGATTAGTTTAACACACAAGTGACATTAGTAGGTCAAATGGAGGCGAACGAAAACTTTTATTTATCAAAGTATTTAACGTTGCAAAAGATAAACCCGACTGTGAGGCCCACAAAAAAAGTTTTTCCATTACATCGCCGCGAAGAAAGATTACTTTGTATCTTTTGGCTTATTTAATAATCGCTTATTCACAAATTCGTCCCGTTCATACAAAAGTTTAGCGTTAAGAAAGCAAAGCCCGGCCCCGTATTAACCCATGGCTTATAATCTTACTAGAATAATATCAGAGATGCGATAGTGTGACTTTGTTAGGGTTGAACATATTACGTGAACACATTCAAAAATACTAAAAAAAGTTGCGTGTATAGCAGAGTTGATGTTCGAAACACGGCTTTGACAAACAAAAAAGCACATTGTAAGCGCGGTTCTTGTTAGATTACTAAAGTTACCCAACAATAGACCCCGACCGTAAAATGGATAGGTGCCCGCTTGTTGCTTACGTGGGTCATTGGTTGGGTTAAGCTTCTCTTTATTATCAAATCGTCAGACATTCATCCAATATTATTAAAAATTCCTGCTTTAAGTCCCAGACGCATACATCAAGCAAGGCTAGCGTTCAATACGAAAAAACGAAAATTCTTTAGTAAAAAAAAAAATTTTAAAGCTCCGCAAGCAACTTGTCAAAGCATTTGTTTGAAGCATTTTGACGTATGGCTGTGAGACATGGTGCTTATTTGAAAGTGATAAAAAAGACTAGAGGCCTTTGAGATGTGGCCATACAGAAGAATTCTCGGAATTTCCTGGAGAGACCACGTCACGAACAATGAGGTTTTCAGCATTATCAAGGAAGATAGGCACCTAGTAAAAACATAAGCTGTAGCTCTTATGCTGAGCTAAAAAGGATTGGGGAGGATTGAGAATAGTGGAGATCGAGATGCAAGATTTTGTGGCTGCAAGCCAATTTAATGGATTGAAACTACTACGAAGAAGTCCCAGGGCTCTGCGCTGAGGCTCATCGGGTAGCATATACAAGTACGTTCCCAGGTAGATCTTCAGATATGTATTGTAACAAGGCATGGAAAATGGCAACTGACTAAATAAAAAATGACTGAAAATTACAGATATGGAATGGATCTGGGAAGAAAAATATGTTCTAGCTAGGATGCTAATTTCGAATGAAGTTAATCAGCACAAAGAACTGCAACATACGTATATATATATATCTATATCATAATAAGATGAGAATGCTAAGATTTATGTAACAACCCTGCATTTAACCTAGCTTATAATTCTTAAAATATCTCACTTCATCGCAAAGCTTGATAATATCAACGACGTTAATGGTGCTAGGGCCTTATCAAATCCATTGCATGTTATATAAAAGGTTCTATTTCAGAGAAATACACCCTTCATTTGAGCACTTAATCATCAAAACTGATAGTTTTAAAGTCTTCGATGAAAACTTTGTATGTTCTGCGAAACGTGTCGGTACGATCTTCGTAGAATTAACATAACTTATCTCGTGTAAAGCAAACAAAACCTTAAAAAAAACTTTCGGGTCGTGGGTACAACCCGGATGCAACGTAAAACATATGTTTTTAATAACTTATTAAATAATATTAATACCCCGTTTATTATAAAATTGATTCCTCAAAGACAAAATGCCAATCATCGCCTATTTATAAAAAAAAATATTTCAAAAGTAGTCTAGTGAAATAAAGAGTTCTGTAAAATATATGAACTCGTACTCTCAGAAATATATGGGTTAGCTATTTTTAATGATGGTTAAATGCACCGAATTTGTAGCTGAATAAACTTTGATAAAATAGACACTCGCCCAACTATCTAAAAACAACAGCCCAACGTATACTAGGTCATCTATTTCGTTCCATTCAGAAGGGATTAGTCTCTAATAGAGGTCGCTCGTCGTCCTATATAGAAGAAAGTGCAGTATAGAACATATAGTAAGGAGATTATATAGTACAGAATGTTTATAGAACAGTAGGTTCATGGTGTTTATTGAGTAATTTTTTTGGTCCAGTAGAACATGAGTTAATGATGCTGCGTCGGCCAGTTTTGATTTTTTCTGTATTTGGCTGGAATTATTGTATGTAAAATTTTGATAATGGTACTAGCGGCTATATAAATAAATTTCATTATAAAATTTGCAAGGATAATCCACTGCACAGACAGAAAAAAATATTCTGAAAAGACTTTTTTATTTTGTAAAAGTCGATCACTTTTACAAGCGCAACTGAGGGGAATACTTGGATTGCCCCGAAAGAGGACCTAGCCCCTGGACATGACCAAGGGTGGAATATATGGAGGTCCCTTAACAGACTGGACCGGAGTATGCAAGACGAGGACAAAATGAGGGCCTGGCAGTTTTACAGCGGACCGACTGAATGTGACTGCGGCGTCTCACACCTTCTGGAGTGTGCGCTGTGCCCGAGTGGCTGCACCCAGGAAGACCTGATGATGGCCAGAAGTAACGCCATCGACGTCGCCCACTTCTGGGCAGACAGGATCTGACCCTGTTGTTTCCGACACGATTATATATATACAATAAAAAAAAACGTTTTTCGTATAACTAATTCTGATATAAACCAGTATGAATTGAACACATTTCTATCCATAATATATGCAGAGAAACACTCACAATTATAAACTTGCATCGTCGTTAAATTAACACGCCTACATGAGAACTGAAAATAAAATCCCAGCGTAAAAAAACCTGCAAGTGGAGAATTGTTTAAACCCAGTTTCAGGAAATAGTTTTCAGTTAATGAAACAAGTTATTTGGAGTTAATTGAACGTGCTCGGCGCACGTTATAATACATGTTATTCCCAGTTGGCAGCACTAGGGCACTCGAAGATACAGGCTGATTGGCAATTGATGATGCTAAGTATCGAATGACGATTTTAATTATTATATATCAGTTACTTAGCTGTAGGAATTGGCAGCAATGAACCATGACATTTCTTAAGTCAACTTTGTGTATGAATGCACACACACTATGCAATGCGAGTGTTTTGACAACATGCTCCAAGGACAATGAAAAATCAACTTTTATTACCACCTATAAACAGATTTCTAGATGAAGTATTTGACTACTCTACTATGTTGGGTTAGGTTAGCGAGACATGCAGTGCACCAGTTGTCCCATGCACCAAACACCAGACGCCCAGTGCATCTCATGTCGTTATAGATGAGTTGTTGAACGAATTGTCTGGGGGTAAAATGCGGCGGAACCGTAAAATACAAGTCATGGCCTATTAATCCAAGTTGGTGGTCAACGTAAAAAAGATAAGTTCATTCCGAAATAAATGTAGACTATGACGTTGTCGGATCAACAGTCCAAATGCAGCACATAGACATGATTCTTAATGAAAAGCGTCGATAGATAAGAGTTATTATTATGTATATTTAAAAAAATAAAAAAAAATAAAATGGGACTGATATAGAAAGAATATGATTAAAGATATAGCTTATTTGACGATATTTAGCTTATACATTAGTTAGTTGGATATCGTTGGTATTTGCTTATGTGGATTTTATCTGAGATTTCAGTGTCGTATTGACTTTCAGTCTACCTGTATATTGACCTCATTGCTCGATAGGCTGAAGGTGAGCTTTTTGGGTCAACAACCAACCTTTCGATCAATCGGCGGCCGTTTCCTTATTTTCAGGCTAAATCGAAAATTGTTCGATTGGCCTTTCGTTTTGCACGAGAATCTAATACGGGGGACAATCACATAGTGGGCAGATCTCGACTGAAAGATTGCCAATACCACGCTATACGTATTACGTTTAAATATTAAATAATTCCATTTAAAAAAAAGGAAAAAAAAAACGTAACGTATTTACTGGTACACTAAATGCGAATTAAATGTGCTCAATAAGCGGTTTGCGGGAGTTTTTATACTAAAAATGTACTTACAAAACAATGTTCCAATTGTAATATCACGGAAATGAAAAAAAACATCAAACGAAATGAACACAAGAAATGTATTACAAAGATTACACATACGTAATATATAATATTTTGAGAAACATAATGCGTAAATCAAAGATATAAATTTTCCCGTATGTGATGTATCCATACATAGTAATGTGGGTGGGATAAAAAGAAGCGCAATAAGGAACACAGAAATAATATATATATTTTATTTATATTAAAGAATCGATGAAGAAAAACGTTTTCATATAATTTATATGAGAATACGGTCATAGATGATGAAGAGACCTAATCCAGGTAAATCAATAACACCTGTCATGAAAATCTCTTTGAATTGACCCGCCACTTAGTACCAAATAGTGCACGCCTCGACGGACTCATCAACAGGTCTTTTTATATTTTCTGATTAAGAAATCACCAAAAACATACCTCGGATACTAAAACAGCTGTCTCTGCAAGTTCCTGGGCTGTCACCCTAAAGTTCGCCAGGAAGCATATATACAATAGTATATTCCCATATGAACATTTGGATGAACAGATGTGAAATGATTTTGACATGCATGGACATTGGCAGCCGAGAGAATTAAGTGTCGTCAATTTTGTGGCGAATATAAGCTCCAGATATGGAAAAATATATATACATATCCTAGTTGAAGTACATGCATGATTGAACATGATACACAATATCGACACACGCATATGTAAAATGTTATTATCTTAGCCTCATTCATATTTTAGAAAGTCATATTTTCACCTGGAGCTTTACCGAGTATATGGAAATATATACTATAGTTGTCGAAACTATTCAGGATAAGAATACGAGGCCTTAAAGAAACACAGCTTTTGCTATTACATACATTTTTGGGCATTTTTAAACGTAATTCAAAGGGTGCCTGCCGCATACGTAACCCAACGCTCTTGCAACTCAATATATGTTTTGAAACTGTTTGGTTGTTCCTATTTTCAGGCCCATAGGGAAGGTACCTCAGCAGCAGAGGTGCCGTTATTGGATTTGAACGAGGAAATCGACGAAGAAAAACAATATGATCTGCACTCGAAAATATTATTTTAGCTTCCAATAATGACGAATAAAAGAAGTGGCATTTATTTTCATTAACCGTTATCCACGTCGTGATAATAATAATAAGAATATTATTGATATATATTTTGTATTTTTTAAAAGAGCGTATGCCATATTTAAAAATCATAAAAAGCAATATGACTCACTAATGTTTGATGGCTTATATAATCAAATAAGGAGTATATTTCATGCTCTTCTTCCTTCATTTCA
Organism: Glossosoma conforme; assembly: GCA_022606575.1. Taxonomy (NCBI): domain Eukaryota; kingdom Metazoa; phylum Arthropoda; class Insecta; order Trichoptera; family Glossosomatidae; genus Glossosoma; species Glossosoma conforme. The sequence goes on along the minus strand of JAGTXR010000075.1, from coordinate 791,312 downwards.
AGTAGTGAAAGCTAGCCTATGAATAAGCGCACTCAAGTGGCAATGAGGAGGACATATCTATTAAAGAGACAACGGTCGATGGGGAAAAATGTACAGAGTAGTGCCCAAGAACTGACAAACAAAGCTTTGGCCTTCACCTTACAAGATGTGCTAAAAAGACATAAGAAAAATAATGCGAGTAGCCTGGATGCGGAAGGCTGAGGATCGAAGAGAATGGAGACTCATTCGGGAAGCCTTCATTCAACAGTGAACGGACACAGGCCGATGATGATGACTGCCTTCGTGACAAGAGTACAAATGTCATATTTGTGTCAAATTTGGTTTGATTTTCAGCTGTTTATAGATATTGTGTGACTAGCCAAATTCTACCGTGGCCTAAACTAATATGTACTAAAGTTACCTTTATATGAAAAAATATATTTTTAATATTTTCTGTATAATTTTATTAAATAAAGTTAAACATAATAAACACATACAATAAACAAATATTATACGTTTATTTCATGATAATTATGTTACTTGTAAAATATATTTTGAAATATTTTCTGTGTGTTGGTGGTTTTCTTTTATACACAACTTTGGTATTTCGGAGAAAATTCTAGGAAAAACAAATCTAAATACAATGCGAATATTTATAGAAAGAAAGGCTTTACGAAATAATTGAATGGTCGCGGTTAATAAAATAATGATATAAAAATTATTAATTTTATCGTATTTATTATCAACTTGGTCTTTAAATAAATGCAATTTTTATTTTTAATAAAATATAATGGTTCATTTATTAAATAAATACAAGTTTACGCTTTACCTCTCCAAATCATTGAAAAACATACCAGTACGTATGGTTGGTAAAATAATTATTTTTACCGAAATTACTATGGTTAATACTCCTCTGAACTCAAATAATAATTCGGCTTGCACCCACTCTCACAACTGACAGACTCGTCTCACACTTCATTCATACAACTGTGCAGTTTTAAAATTTTCTTCCTAAATGTTGACCAGTGAGCTCTTGAAAGCTTTTCTAGTTAGTATATGCGTTTCGTTTTTCATAGTATCATGGTATATATATTCAATTAATTAATTCAGTATATTTGCAATATCCTCGATACGGACACAAACACAACATATATTTTCCGAAAGCAGTGTCCAGCCGCTTTAGCGAAGCGTCATAGAGTCAATTAGTTTCAATCAATTGTACTTGCATGCGCTTATTTAAAAAATGTATGAAAAAGAACGTTATAGTGATATAACAATGGAAAAAACTACTAGTACTATTCCTTATACAAATCAAGAATTAAATAATTTTATATGGTAGTAGACGGGAGAAGGAAAGTTCGCTAAGAAACTTACCCGAGCACTTGTAGGCTTCAGGATTCTCGTGTTCGCTTCCTCAGTTACCTGAAAAATAAAATAATGAAATTATTACCACAGTAAAGAATAAATTAATATAATACGGTACGACTGGATTTAGTTTGGGCTGCATTATTTTTTCTTTGGCAAATACTTTATTTTCAGTCGGTCAGTAGAAAATGAATAATTAAAAAATATTAACACAAGTAAAATATAGTATATAAATTATAAGTTTTGTCGTTTGAAGTATGATATAAGCGCTAGTGAGGGTAACGCATTAACACAAGTAAAATATAGTATATAAATTATAAGTTTTGTCGTTCGAAGTATGATATAAGCGCTAGTGAGGGTTACGCATTAGAGATTTACTCAATTTGATATAAATTTTATTAATAACTACCTAAAATGTATTAGTTTGTTTACATAGTAAGTATTTTATTTTTTAAATTGTTTGTTCGATTTAATTACAGTAGAGTGAAAAAATTATGTAGGACCAAAATATACAGACAATTTTCTTTTGACGAACGCCTTTTTATTTGAAACAGAAATATTGTTTAGGGCGATTTTTCATATAAAATGGTTCTTTAAATGTTGTATATTTTGGATGAACCACTTCTTACAACTAAATGGTTGAGTTCCCGGAAGCATTGTTCTTATCTTCCGATCTTATGAAAACGCTTTATAAAGATTGAGTGTATATACAAAAAAAATACTGTATATAGAATACGAGAATATATAGAAAAAAACATTAAAAGTTTATAAGTATAATCTAAAAAAATGTGAATAAATAATACTATTAACAAAATAAATGTTTCTTTAAAGTTACATGAAAGATCAAACTGAAATTCGAAAGGCTATACTCAAACGTTTGCTGCTAGCTTGAGTTCAAAACATGGTATAATATGCACACATGAGACAGCACAATGTACGCCTGTTACATGAATTTCATTACGAATATTGCATTTGTCGGTTTTGAATGCAAGCACTCGTGTTGTGGGCGTGGGTACGTCGGGATGCGGAGCGGAGGCTCTGAAGGATCGCCGCGGATCGCATGAGAGGAAGTTCGTTGCGGTCCAAAAATGTTTTAACAGAGATGAAAGCAAAGTGGAACCAATATCAAAACGGTTGCACACGGCCTAGATTATCAAAGTAAATGAACTTAAATTGAGTAGTACAAGTTAAATCTAATTCAGTTAGAAGTGCAGTTGTTAACAAATAGCAGTAAACCTGAAAATTTTTATAGGTTTTGGATTAATAGATAGAGATAAGAAATAGATTTTAAAAATATGTACGAAATGACCTAATAATGTACTGCGTACAGAAAAAACAATGTATTGAAATATATATTCAATACTTAACGTATTGCGTAAATTTTAAAATGTAAGAAAAATACATTATTAAGAAGTTTCACTTAGAATTGATATATTATAACTTTAACATAAAAGTGAAATATATTTTAATAGGTTGAAAACAGGTTGTACATAATTTAAAAAAATCTATGATAAATTTACTTTGTAATAATAATAAAATTTATTTATTCAGCCACTAGTGCCATAATCAAAATTTTACATATAATAATTCCAAGCAAATACAGAAAAAATCTAAATTTAAATTCAACAGAATAGAAAAAAAAAACATAAATCTAATTTAAGATCTAATTAAATATGAATTAATCTAATTAAATATTAATTAATCTAATTTAAGATCTAATTAAATATTAAATAGATAAAAAAATACTTTATTTCATTATGGATTACTTTGAGGACTGTTTCACTTGATAAATAATGCAGACAAAGCTACTTTTATGAAGTACGTTTATGCACATTAGAACTGAAGAAGCTTTGAAAGAAACTGAACTGCAGTCTTCCATCAAGTGAAAAAGTGCTAAATATAAATCCATAATAAAACAAGGTAAAAATTTATAATCTATTCAATAGTAAAATTTCATGAATAATCAAGTAATTTACACATTTTAACACGAAACACTGCATAACTAACAAGTATACAAAAACGTACACAATTTTTTTTTTTTAAATGTGTCTAACCACTGCTCAGTGTGAACCAATTTACAACAAGGAACTAAATATTAATATGTTTAATAAATTTAAAAATCAGTTCTTGAAAATATTTATTGGGCATTTTCAGTGTTGAGATAAATCATATCAAATGTTTTGATAAGCCTCAAAATAAATTAAATATCGTTGCATATTCTTCAATGCAAGTAAGTTGGTAATGAAAACCAAACAGTTGCGTAAATAAACCAACAATCCCTTACTAAAAATCGATGGGAAAAAAACCAACTAGCCACCGTAGGAGTTTGTTTGAAGTTATTCAAGTGCAAAAATTAAATCTTTCAGAAGCACCGTCCTGAAATTGGCGGTTTTTCAGTAGTCGAGAGCTTTAAAGCCTCGCAACTGGGCCCCAAGGCTCGGTATCTGGTTTCGCAATCGCCCTCTTGCTAGGACATTGCTTCGGCTCATGCATACACGTGGCATGAACCAGGGAAGAAAAATTACTATCAGATTTCCCATGACGAACAAACTGATGTGTGATCAGTAAGCTATGAATTATTTGGAAGAGGTTAGTATAACCCAAGAACGTAAAAATATATTGATTTAATTAAATAATCAATCTGTTCAGTACGATAGCGAAAATATTAAATACGAGTGTTAGTAACAAGCTAGATTGTTCGATTTCTAAACCAAATGAAGAAACAAAACTAGAGTCTGACAAACACGTAACAATATTGAAATGATGACGAGTCGTTTACGAGTGATAGCTGAGACAGATCAGAAGGGATCTTGTTCCTTGATTATGCTTCTACAAAGATGTTGTATGCATCATGATGAAGTGATCCATCTTGGAGATACATCAACATAAGTGAAAGATACCTGACTGGACGGAATCTTGTCGTTACTAGAATCCAACCTCTGATCCAACGCAAGCGACAAACTTTTCAATAGCGCCACGGTCGAGAACAGAACTGTGCTTCCCTGCGCATTCTATCGTTAAAGCAGTTAGTGCGATGGCGACCTCACTCGAAAGTGGTGGAGATTGAGTGAGTTCCTCTGTAGACCGCTTTTCATAACATTGCAATAGTCTTTAAGGAATTTCATTTTCACTTCACGAATGTAGCATTTTAAAGTTAAAATTGTTTTTTTAGATTTTTAATTCAACTAAGTGTCATACCTTAGCACAGTGGCTTATCAATCAAGTAAATATTTTATATTATTATATAAAATAGTGACTTCATAAAAAAGAATTAAGATTTCAGGTCTGATATGACGTTCGTGGAGGTACAATTCTTAGAACATACATACCGAATTCTTAGAACATATCTACCGTAATATTAGAACATACACACGATTCTCCGGAATGAAACTTGAGTATGTAGTTGCCATGTAGATATAAATCAATAACGCTCGTATAAAAAAGATAATCTGAATAAACCAACTCAAAACTAAATAAATCATCAATCCTGAAGAAGACCCCTGCAATGGCGGTCGAAAAATTGATTGAAGGAAGTTCGCCACACACGGCTAAGCCCAAAAGCTAAAATATCAAATCTGGCCGTGAAAAGCAAAGAATTTAAATAACTTGTTAGGTTACATATTTTATAAAAAAATGATTTCAGGTGTTTGACTTTTCAACGTTCCTAAAAGAGAATTCATAATCATTTGCTCTCTCTTTTAAATGATATCTCCGATAGGCCTAAATATTATTTTGCATAGTTTTTGTCATTTCAATAAAGGAGACTTTTTTTTTAAATATAACCGTTTACAATCATATGAAGAAAACTGTTGCAAATTTGGGCATTGAGTTTAGAGCACATGCTTTGGCTTCCGGCGCTTATTTGCACTGCACTTGGTCGGGCTGCTGGACTATCGCAAAAGATCTACAGAGAGCACGAGAGCAAGGTTAGATAAAAATAATGCAGCCTGGGTACTGAGAGAGAGATATAGTAGCTGCGAGGCACGCGCATACGACAGATTCATATCAGTCCACGTACGTAGGCGCACGAGAATGTACTGAATATAAAAAATATTCTTCCAGGTATCAAGCTGGAAAAACCCATACACCATGGACTAACCGTCGCCTTCGCTGAAGAGCAAAGAAATAATTATAAGAAAATTTTCAAATTGAACAAATGTATTATTATATAATGGCTAAATACATTAAGATAAGACATACCTCTTGATTTTATAATGGCTTTTTTCAATAGTTTTACCCGCAGAAACATATACAATCTGTAATTATGTGTGTACTAACGTAGGAACTAATACATATACATACCTATATAAGCCACTGCCAGTTTTTAATTTATAGTCCATCCAATATATGAATTATTATTATTATATTAGTATTTGTATAGCGCTCTTTTATGACCGAATGATCATTCCAAAAGCGCTTCTTTGCCTCTCTGAGTAAAAAGGTGGGTCTTGAGTCTGCTTCTGAAGGATGCCTCTGCTTTAAGCTCTCTTATGCTTTCCGGTAGTGAGTTCCAGGCCATTGGCGCAGCGTAGCTGAAAGCCCGATTGCCAAAGACCGTGCTAGGACTACCTCCCGTCAGCTGCAGGGTGCTTCTATTTGCTCTAGCCGATCTGAGTGTCTCTCCACGCGTGCTTATTTCTGAAGGCTTAATAAGTTCTGTCAGATAGCCCGGTGCAGTTCCGTTGAGTGCCTTGTAAGCTAAGAGGCATAATTTATACTGGATTCTAGCCGAAACTCTCAACCAGTGCAGTCGGTGTAGTATTGGAGTAATGTGACAGAATTTGGGCGCGTTGTAGACTAGTCGTGCCGCTGCGTTTTGTAACGACTGCAATCGATTTAATTGTTTGGCTGGCTGGCCTGCGTGCAGTGCGTTGCAGTAGTCCATTTTGGAGACTATAAACGCATTTACCAAACTCTTTGTAGCGTCTCTGGGTAAGCATCTTTTTACCGACCGTATCTGCCGCAGGTTAAAAAATCCAGATTTCACCGTTTTTGTAATATTACCGCTAAGATTGAGGAACTGGTCAATTTCTACTCCCAGCAGCTTGACGCTTGTAGAAGGGATGACATCATTACCACAAATGGCCAAGGGTTGTAAGTCCAATAGATGTTGTCTTCGAGCTGTGGCCATAAAGAGTAATTCCTAATTATAATTATAATAATTAATAATTGAAGAACCCTATGACACATTTATTGCCCCTTGTAAAAGGAATGGGGCAAAAATATTTATTTCGATTAGGTCAATTTTTTTTCTCTTCTTCTTCGAAAAAAAATCGAATTTGAATTCGAAGTGAATCGTATATAAACATCTCTATTTCCGCATGGCGGCTTCATGGCGGATCAGTACAAATGTTTGACTTTCAGTAGCGTGTTGTTCTTCGATCGATTCGTGTTTTTTGTTGTTGTAATTATTATATTTATTGTTAGTATTGTTAAAGTTGTTTCATTGAATCATATTTTGTGTTTTTACAATGCCGAAGAGACAGAAAAGAACTATTCTCAGCAGTGAATCGCGTGAATTTGTCGTACGCTCGCGTGATTATTTTCATCAAGAAAAACAAAATGGTGGACCATTGCTGTCTGTTGAAAACATTCGAGATCGGGTCGCGGATTCCCTAGAATCAGTAAATCTACAGTGTCTCGGATCACAGAGGAGAAATACGGTGAATCTTCATTAGAAGAGAAAAAATTATTAACACCAAATAAGAAACGACAGAAGAAATGCTCAATAACAAAACCCGATAGCTTTGATTTGGCAGCAATTCGGAATCACGTGTATGCATACTATGACCGCAACGAAATACCAACACTTCTTAAACTGGTAGATTCTCTAAAGTCAGTCGGCCGACGTCTCTTAGTAAGGTATTGAAAAAATTGGCTTCAAATATAAAAAATGTGAAAAAAAAAGTTTATAATGGAGCGCTTGGATATTTCCCTGAAAAGATGCGATTTTTTGAGGCAAATGAAGAGCATTAGGAATTGGGAGAAAGTCGTTTTTCTCGATGAAACTTGGCTCAATGCTAATCATACTATTGGTAAAATATGGAACGACGACACGGCTAAATCCAGGACGAAAACTCCTGAAGGAAAAGGCCAGCGCCTCATTATTTGTCATGCCGGAACGTCAAAAGGTTTTGTGCCCAATTGTCTTCTGGCGTTTAAGTCAGTTAAAACGACAGAACGAAGAGATGAATTTTGACAATTTAAGTGAACAGAACCTGATTATAAATGTGTGTGAAAGTTGTAGTTCTGATTCCGATAGTGACGAAGACAATTTAGAACGTACTGCTTTATCGGATTCCGATTAAAATATGTGTTTTTAAGGTTATGTGCTAATATTTATCTCTACACTTGCTTTTCTTCATAATTTTCATATTACTAATATTATTATTTATAGTTTGTTTTACATGTCTCTTAAAACCTGTTAATATTCACTTATAATTGATAATAATTCTAATATTTAATTTTAGTAGGTATTTACAAAAACAATCGAAAATACGATTATTTATACCCCAACACTGGTTTTCGCAGTAATGTGACATGGCCTTCTACGTGCGTCAGATATTATAGTATTATAGTTACAAATTACTGTATTTTTTCTAATTTGTAACAATATGCATATATTTTTTATTATTTTGTTTTTATTGTGATATATTTACCTAAATAACTTATTATATATAAGAAGAGAGGCTTTTGTTTATGTTGATAAAATTAATATAGGTAGCGAACGTTTTTACAACGTTATATCGGACGATATTTAGCACAGGGCAATAAATGTGTCATAGTGTTCTTCCTATATTGGATAGACTATAATCATTATTGAAGATGGTCTCCAGGGAGACCGAAACATGTAAACGTTTAAAATAAATATGAATCTAATGTAAATATTTTTAATTTGTTATTTTTTTAATTAATTTAAAATTATAATTATGAATACAAATGAAGAAAACTAAATAAAGTCATACGATTAAATATTAGAGAAAATTGCATGGTTTGATTATGACATTATATGCAATGTATACTTTACTCTACACTTATACTCGTATATCCACGAAAACGTCAAAACATATTAATAAATGAACCTATTTCTCATACGCTTCTTTAGCCGTATAGTTTAACACTGAGCATCATGGCATAAATGCTATCGTACGAAAAATTAGTCTCCTCATATTGATTGATACACATAATTAATTATAATAAATGCCGTCAAATACCTCCAAAAGTTATCTAAGATGGTGTAAAATCGGAGCTTGTACAAGGAGCTACCTTGAATTATATCTCCAGGTAGATTTCTAATTAGATGTTATTTATTTTGTTTAGCATGCACTTTTAGATTCATTTTAATATTGAAGAGATGAGAATTTAAAACTTTTTTAAATATGGATCACTTTGAGCACTGTTTCAGCTGGCGGAAGACCTCTATTTCACGATCAATGAAAACTTTTTCAGTTCCAATGTACGTTTAATAAAAATACGTTTGTGCATATTGGAACTGAAGAACCTTTCAACAAGGTATAAAATTCTTTCCAATTTAATAAATAAATTTGTATGTTTCACTCGTCAGAAAACATATTTTGTATTTATATCAGTCGTTAAAGGGAGTACCTAGATAGAGCGTTTGCGTTATCAGATTCAAGGTTCCATATGTTATGTAATGTTTTATTATTTAAGGATTCCGGATGTTTAACTCTTTAAATACAGAATGAAAATGCATTACCGTGAGAGAACAGTTGATAGCGAGTACAAGATAATATAATGAACGTAGTATCATATCCGTTATTTTTTATCTTTAGTCGCCAAGCAGGCGAACTGATAAAACTAATCTCTACCTGATAAACGTACCAGGTAAGAGAAAAGTAAATAAAAATTTCACTTTTGACTAAACACTTTAAAAAAAAAAAAAATTACAGGACATCTTTACTTAAAAAACGGTTTTTACAGTTTCAATTTCAAAGAGGGTTCTCATTGGAATGTGACATAATTATAAAGGTATAATATTTAGTAAAAATATAAATTCAATAATAATTATTCAAAGAGAAACCGAACAGTGACATTGCTTAAAAATAGCAGAACCCAACGGTTTATCTAAGTGGGAGAGAGGTGTTAGAATGATCCAAAAACTGTTATATTGAGAGCAAAGCAATCTTTATTGACTTAAATTGACGACGTAAGATTAAATGCGGTGAAAGGTAGGATAAGGAAACTCAAAGTGAGCATATGTACAGAATTGAGTCACGACCTATCGTTCCCAGACAATTCTTTCAATGACTCATCAATAACGACGTGGGGCGCACTGGAAATTTGGTTCATGGTGCAATTGGTGCACTGGATGTCTCGCTAACCTAACCTTACTTAACCTAACCTTACCTAACATAACCTTACCTAACCTTACCTTACCTAAGAATTTGTTTAGAGATTCATAGGCCTCGTTAAAAAAATAACTTAGGTTAGGTTAGTGAGACATCCAGTGCACCAGTTTTCCCGTTCCCCAAATGTACCGTGTGCTAGACGTCTAGTGCGCCCCACGTCGTTACCGATGAGTCGTTGAATGAATTGTCTGGAGGAAAAATGCGGCGGAACCGTGCAGAATTAGACGAAAGAAAACAGATAAGGATGTTACATGTTTTGTTTTATTTTTGTCAGTTTGAGCTAGAAAATTAATGTTATTTATATTTGTATCATTTATTTTGAAATTTGTTTCAAATATTGAATAGGTAAACACTTCCTGCTAACATGGATCACACTGAGTTTAGTGTGATCCACTTTGAAACAAGGCAGGATAATAATGTATAGAAAAAATCATTTAATATAATCATATATTAATATAAGTTATGGGCAAAGATTTTTGAGAGGTGCTTTAATAAAGATACAATGAGTAAGTATATATCATAAGGTAGACAACAAAATCGTTCAATTTTAAATAAAAACTATTTTTTTTCGAGAAACGAATCGTTAAAATAGTTGCAACATCCTGAAGATACGAAATAGGACAGTTCAGGAAGTTATCGACAGTGACCGTTTCCTGATCGCAAGCGTTGACCACAGCGTCCAGCGATGAATAAAATACTTGGATATAAAAGTAACTTGAACAAGTTTTCGATGCGGTAACGCTCTTCACAGTTTAATAGTGTGAACGTTAGCCTCTGCAAAAGGGCGAGCTTTGGTTTCTGAAACTTTCAACTGAAAGCCTGGAAAAATCCGCTAGTAGACTACCGGGAACTATCCGCAAGCAGTCAAACGTACTGTGAGCTTATTAAATTACAGAAACTAAGTCGAGCTTTTGTACTTTTTACCGCTGGAGCTTTTATTTGCCGATAAAGTGGGGCAATATTTGCTGGTTGAAATTAATATTCCAAGAATAGTAAATAAATAATACGAATTCAAAAGGTGTTAATTTATATTGTTGGCTTCATGGAATTATGACAAGTTATCACACCATCAGATAATTACAAACATTTTTTTATACAAGTAAAAACTATCTATTTGAGCGTTGCCCACGGAAATTATTAAGAATTTTTATTTTTTGTGCATGCAAGAAGTGAAGGAGACTACTCCAATATCATTTCTACTTGAACTGAATTCATTAACTGAATTTTAGTATATATTAAAAAAAAGGAATGTATACACGTATTAGACATCACAAGCTCCAAAGAAATACACAAAACTTCTTTCGTATGGAATACACTTTTCAGGCATAGGCATTCATCAAATTTACCGCAAGTTTCAATGGCTTATTATACACATAAGTGATTATTGAATGAAAAAAATCGATAAGGCATTAACTCTATTGATATTGCAAGAGGCATGCGCGAAATTGGGTCAAATAATAATGAAAACGGAGGGCGTATTACATCGATTTTTTTAAAAGAGCTTTCATTTATATTTTTAGACTGATTGGTGGAGGATGCTTCTATATATTATACTCGAGCTTTCGCAATTTTCTATTCACCGAAATGAAGTAGCGGAACGATCCAAGCATCGGAACATAATGGCCCAAGGTTCGATGCTAGGTTTGAAACGTAGACCTCAAGGAGGGTCGCGAATACAGTAAAGAATGAGACGTGACCCAAATATTCTTCACAACGATAATGTTGTACTTTCGATTTTAGAACAATCTGACGTTGTTTTTTTTTATTATAGATACTCCTATTTAAACGTTCACTTGATAAAACATAATGTTTACAAAACAATATTAGTAGTTTTATATCGAAAACAATAAATAAATACATTTAAAAAAATATATATAAATGATTTCAAATTCAATTGCCTCCACAATGGCAACCCGACGAAGGCGAAAAATGTCATTCTATAATAAAACAATGTGGAATAATTTCATAATGTGTAATTATAATTTTGGTATTATGTTTTTTTTTTCAATGTTTTCAGTATTCACTTTGAGATACATTATTAATTATAAATATATATTTATTTTCCTTGTTTCTACATGGATCAAGTAAGATAAGTTCTCTATTAGGACACTGCAGTTTTGAATAACTCGTAGCCTTTCTCAATCCTTCTCTTGTTCAGAGATAACTGAGCTGTGATAGTACTTTGCAAGTGGACTAATCCATTTTATGTAGGAGAGAGGGTGGGGGTGTGTATTTTAGAATTTTAAAAAGAATTGACGATCAAAAAAAAAAACGAAAAATATATTATATTCCTTGATAATTGAAGAAATATTGTTCTCTTCTTTGGTCTCCGCATTCTAATTATATCATATTTAGTTTATAAAAATCTAAATTTTGTGCTTAAAGACACTAACCAAAAGACTCATTCTTTCAAATATGCTAAAAAAAGGATGAAAATATATTAAATACAAGATTTTTTACTTATACTGTTTTTCAATTGAGAAATTCTCTGAATAAATTATAAGTTTTATAGCGCCTAAGCCACTTATCTGAGAAGATGCCTTTAAAAATTAAATTAAAAAGGATTAGTGACTTTTTTCATGGAACCTTTATCAATAAATGTGTCAATATTTGTTTTATGAGTTTATTTTCAGTTTTAAAAAATGCAAAATTTGCACTAAAAGAGATAAGATTTAAATTACAAAATTAACACAATTGATAATTTATTTCGATTAAAGATTTGTAAGTTTTGTCTTTACATAAATGGTTATTAGTAAAAAAAACGTTAAAATTTCATAATGAATTGCGACCCTATTCGAGAAAAGAATAAGAAGATACGAAATATGTCAATCAATTAGCCGGTAGGTATAGCTCAATGGTAAAAACGTTTGCTTTGCAAGCCAAAGGTCGTGGGTTCGATCCCCGACGAAGATTAAAAAATATATTTTCTAATAAATTTCTGAGCTCTCGGTTGGTGTGAATTTATGTATATATTATGCCAGACATAGCTTATTAATTAAAATTGGTGGTAGACGAAACTCGTTCCGTGAAGACCACCCATTTATAGTAAATTCCTGTAATAATAAGGATGATGCGTGAATCTCAGGATGTAGTCTATGACGTTGGCGGATCAACACTACATGCGCTTAGCCATATGTAACATGGTAAGCGTCATAGAATTCCACAGATAAGACTTCAAAACTACTATCGAACCATATGTATGTTTTCTCCTGTATTTGTTTATATAAAATAACCAAAGTATTTTAGAATTATTACTTAAAAAAAAAAATGGATTGAATAGATGTTCGCAGAATTTTAATAAACTTGGCATTCTTAATAAAATTTATAGGATGCATGGTAGTAGAACAAAAAAGAGTACAATATCGCATTATTTTTTTATAGTGCGGCGTAATACGATACCAAATAAAATGTTTAGTGTGACAGCGTTATTTATCATATTCACAATATGGGAATGGCGTCATCGACGCCCTCGCAGTTTTATTGCGGGAGAGGAGAAGATGGGAAAAGAAAAGTGGGAAATGTTTTATGAGAAATGACATGGGAGGTGTTTTCGGTGGAGCCTCCAAAAGAGAACGTACAACGTGAAAAACGATCAGTCGGTGTTAAAAGTTTTAAGTATACTGTCGTTGTTATTTATTTTTCGTTTTCATTTGGCTTCCTAAGTCTGTACATGTTGATTATACAAATCATTCTAATAAACATACATACAAAGCACACAACAACAAGGTAAGGTCAAACGAAGAGACGAAAGTACACAGGTTGATGTATTTTGCCAGCGGCTATAGCTTACAAGTTACGTTTGCTATACCTTAGTTTGTGGGTTCAATCTTCAGCGGAAATTGAAATTAAATTGTTCTTTCATTCCATTTCTAAGCTTTATAAATAACCCCCAGTTGGTGTCGATTTGACTACTCACACTTAAAATGTCTGTAATAGTATAAAGATACAAATTGGTGGTAGACAAAAATCGTCCCGTGAAAACCCATTCATAATTAATTAATAGTGAATTGTACAATAATAGATAATGCGTGAATGTCGGGCTGAAGTTATGATCAACAATCCACACGCAGCATAAATCGTCGCGCGTTACCCTGACAATATCCTCGATGTAGTTTGACAGTAAAGGACGGTCAGAATCAAGCAGCAGTTCAGGAAGGTGCTTCCAAACAATGAAATAGTTTTCCAGGCGATATCACATAATACGTCTAAGTGATGATGCACTCTATCAGAAAACGTCTTACGGTCTGTTTTTTACCAGAATCATGACAAGAAAATTAGTGTTTTTCATCATTTATAAATACTTTTGATTACTCAAACGAATTGTTGTTGACGTACTAAGCGTTATTTAAATGAGGTTATTTGAAAACCTTTTTCTAACATATTTCACATAAAAGTAAATTCAGCTACAGTTAATAGGAAAACTTGCATATTTATTATATTTGCATGTATAATACATAGATTACAGAGCATTGTTTCACATAACCTCATTCCGATCGCTCATATGTTTTTTTTGGGTCGAACACGCGTCATGTAAATATATAAAGTTATACCAGGGCCGGAGCGTGACGCGGCGGACGGTAATAAAAAGGATCGCACTCGCAATGGCAAAAGTCAGGTGGGCAATAAATCATCCCGGCCCCCGAAGCCTGCCCTGTCCGGCCTGAATATTACACAAGCCACGAAACTAAAGTCCTGAAAAAATCCTGAAAATGAGTACACAATTTCACATTAAAAACGATATCATATGATTTTTTTTTTAATATTTACAAAAAAAAAGTTTTATTACAAAGTGATAGTTAGAGAGGCCCAATTGAGACAAGAACTCCAAGAATTTCTTTGGAGGGCTAATTGGTTGGCGTCGTCTGTCTGATAAGCATAAGGACCTTCTGTTGCTTGTCTTTATTGCTTTGTTCATAGTACTTAATCATAAGTACCTATTTTTGTATATATTGTATTTTTTATTTTTATTTTTTATTGTACTTCATAAATGAATAAAGTTAATATAATTTGTAATGTTTTCTGAAAGGAAAAAATAAACTAAACAAAATTGAAATTAGATACCCCCGCTCGGAAGCTAGAGCAAACGAACTCGATTTCTCTCATTATTGAATCTAAAAACAATACAAACATACAACTTGTGGCTAAATTAATTGATTGAATTTTAATAATTATACATACAGTTTAGAAGAAGCGCTATTAAAAAATACGTATCAATAACAAAATACGTGTTAATGACGAGCACCAACGTCAGGTTATGAAATGAACATGGTTGCCTAGGTTTGTTGATCGACTCCCCGGATTTGCCATTTATTTTTCACGTATTTATTGATAAGAGAGACGTCATATAATATGATGTTTCTTGAGATTAAAAAGACTTCGGACCGGAGTATGCAAGAGGAGGACATAAATGAAAGTCTGGCAGTTTTACAGCGGACCGACTGAACGTGACTGCGGCGTGGAACAGACGATGTCACACCTTCTGGAGTGTCCGAGTAGCTGGGAAAACCTGATGATGGCCGGAAGTAACACCATCTACGTCGCCCACTTCTGGGCAGACAGGATATGATCCTGTTGTTTCTAACACTATATATATATTATTTCGATTTTTTCGATCGATATTTCTTGGTGGAATTCCATAATATCAGATATAAAATAAAAGATTCTTTATAATTTATTCCACATATATAATGTTCCATTATAGAATTTCTTCCACATACTATATGTGAAATAAATTCTAAAGAATCTTTTATTTTGTGTTATAGTGTGTGGATTTGTATGTGTATCAGTTGTTGAATATCACTATGATTCTCAGTGGTTTATGAAGTAGATATAAGGATATTAAAATATTATAGTATTTACATATTTTGCATTCACTTTGAGATATATTTCATTTTACTTAATATTCAAAAATATTACGATCCAAAACTTTTATCAGTATATCAAGAGTTTTACAGTGATCTTATGATAAGTCCGACGCTGTTGAGGGTATAACACTTGATCTTACACAATGCCTCGACCTTATTTAATAAAATTAAATGTTTTTGTTATTACTTTAAATAAAAAAAAACAATGTTTCCAATATTACACAAAATTGTGGAAATTTCCGTTGTCTTTTTAAGTTCCCAGTATTATTTATCAATTAAAGTAACATTGAAGTGTTTGCTTTCAAAATAGACACTTAGCGATGACTTGCACCAACAACTATTAAATCAATATTGTTATAACCTTCAAGTGTATATCTAACTACTCGTAAACAAACAGTGTAAGCATACAAAATGGTATATTCTCGTGTGCCAATAGGTCTTATATCACCTATAAAAATCAATAATGAAAATGCAATAACGTAACTATGCTCATTCAGCATTGAATTTTTACAGTAATGCATACATTTTCAGCCTTCAGAGCCCCTAGCAGCTGATATTGTAAAAGAAAGGCTACAGTAAAGTGCGAATATGTCATAAACTGTAGAAGGAATAGATTAAATAAAGAGTAGATGATATAAATAAATTGATACACACTTGCTACACGAAACATCACATTTAATGACATTTCTCTCGTCAATTTCGGAGAAAAAGAAACGGCAGACGCCACAATGATATGTTTGATTAAATTTTAATAGCGTTTATCCTAATTACGTGGATAAAATGCGTGAAAAAATTGATCGACAAATGAAACTTTTACCATTGAAATGGTAAATCTTACAATGTTAAATATTTTTCAGGAAAACCATTCGTCATTTATATCGTAGTCTTAATTGGAAAAAAGGACGTATTGTGATATCAGCATTCTGCAAAACGCGCGAAGCGCTGTTATACAACTTCCTTATGGATGATGTCCGGTACGATGCTCGCAAACCAATAAATGCACGCCGCTCGAGAAAGGGAATATGGTACCTGATGCTTCTCTCTTTATAAGCCGCAGCACTTCCAGCAAATGAGTCACAGTGACGGCAACCTCACTCGAAAGTGGTCGGGATACTAAATAGTTCTTATTAAGACCGCTTTCCTCTAGTGCGGAAAAGCCACAAAGGCTAACGCATGTCGTAGTAAGTTAAATTCCTGCATTGTCTATATTATTAAATTAAAAATATTAATCTCAGTATATATCTTTTTTTCTTGATATAAGTTGAAATACTAATTTAATGTGTTACGAATGTCCGTTTAAAATTTTATGATTTTTGTATGCATATGTTATTATTGTAGTCGAGTAATCCATGCATTAATGTAAGAAAGAAAATAAATAATCCCATATTGTTAAGTGACGAGTATTCCGTGAATTTGACAAAACATGATTGTCAAATAAAGAGCAAATTCAAATTATAAGAATATTGATAAGATAAGACGTGACATGATAACTAGATAAGACTAAACAGTCATTTATAAACGAGTGCCGATAAAACGGAATAACTAGTAAGAAAACTAAAGTAGTATAAAATATATGTATTATATAATTATACAAAATAACAACAAATAAATATGAAAAAAATAGTATTTTAAAATGCTCTACTAACATTCGATCTCTTCGAGCAATAAATACATCAATAAATAGTTGCACTCTCTTCGATCTGTAAGCAAACTTTATACACACTCGTACTTTCCGAATGCAGCGTCCAACCATTCGAGTTGTATGTCATAATCCCGCTTTATCTTAACAACCCACTTTCGGTGCTCACCTGCATGCGTTTACATAAAAAGCTCGTAACCATTCACCGGTAAATAAGTACTAGGCCAGGGATTTCCAACTGAAATTACTTGGTGGCCAAATAAAGTGATTCATGTAGGATCAGAGAAAAATACATTAAAAAATAATACAATTTCTTCTTATTTTAAAAACATTCATTAAATAAAACCACAAAACAAAATTTAATAAACTGCTTACATACAAGCACATAATTTCACAGATTTTTCAGTCAGATGAAACAAAATGTGAATTTTGTGTTGAGCCGAGAAGTCCTAATGATTTCATCACACCCTGACATTTTGATTATACCCTGATATGTTTTATCATATAGGTGTTATGTATTGAGATTAAGTACGAGTATTTATCTAGCTTAGTTAGCATACACTTACATTTTACTACAATATTGAATTTATTATTATTTAAAAAAAGCAGACGTTAAATTTATTACTTTTTTTCAACTCAAATATATAATACGTCCTTCTACAAACGACACCCTGTATAATGTATATTGACAAAGAATTGTTATCTATTCAACCCGCACACAGCGCATACTTTTGCCCGCAGCGATCTGTCACTATGGCAAAGAGTGACTAAGAGCCTATTGGTTTCAAAACCATATATGCTCTCCTGCATGCACTTACTTAAAATAACGGATATCACAAAGAATCATGAAATAATCCAGTATGTATGTATTGAAGATTTGGACATCGCTGATCTAGTCGCTACTTTACATAGTATGACTATGAATCGCACTGTAACATTGAATGAAGTTACATTATCCGATGGGACATTAAAGCATTTAACCTTCTGTGGTGATGGTTTCAGACGAGTTTCACTTGCAGTAACAAAAGCTTCAGCGTTCCTTCAGCGCGGGCGATCTCGTTCAGGAGAGCTTTTATACACATCGAGCTCTCGCGTTTACGGAGCAACTTTCACGGGGTTTAAACTAATATCACGGGATTGCAACGAGTCGTTAGATCAAAACCGTACAGTATAAAGTTGCATTATTAAAACATTTATATTTGGATGTTTGAAATATATGCAACAATATTATTTTATACTGTAAAAAAACATTTAGTTATAGTTTTCACTTTATTTGCTTGAGTAGACAAGATTTGTTTTTATATGTCTTAAACACAGAGAACTAAGAAAGCAAAGCTTAGCTCAAATATTTTAGACTCTAGAAAGAGGTGTTATTTGTTATCGGTAATTCGTCTTCTTTAATATTAATGCACTATGGAAAGTTTTATTGAATATTGTACGGAGTATAAGAATATGTATCTGATAGTTATAAGTATCTGCAACGTAAGTTATACGTTACATACAGTCGCGTTAATAATAAAGCTTTACTAGTATAAACTAGTTATAGTTTTGTATAAGCTTTTATCACAAAATTGTTGATTCACTGCATAAAGTGCTATCATAGAAAACCAAATGAGTCTAGTTATATTCTTAACACAATACTGTATAATATATTTAATAAACGAGTATATGAGAAAGATAAGAAGTACAGAACATATATGTAACCCATGCGTTCAGTATGCCATTAACCGATATACTAATATTTTTTTTACTGTGTGTTACTGATAATGTAATCTTTCATAATAAATTAATTCTCTGAATCACTTATCGTCAAATGTGTAATATTCAACGCTTTAAAAAGTAAAAAAAAATGCTTAGATTTTATACATATTTGAAGTTTAACAACGTTTCTTAGTTAACAAAGTTTTGCCAATTAAAAGATATATACTTTTTAAATTGTTTAAATGTGGACTGCGATAAGAACGGTTTATATACATACCATAAAACTTATTAACAATCGCAAAACCACGGTCAAGTATACTATTTATTAAATTTTTTGAACAAAGATTACGATGAGAACTGTTTATTGACTTACTGGAATACCGCGGTTTCGATTTCAATATTTTTTACTCAGTCCTCCACGTGTATAAACATGTCTACAGAAATAATTCACAAAGTATAGTGACAGAAGGGTATTTAGAACAAGTGAATAAAAAGTGCTCAATTTGATCGAAGTTAAAACAAAGTAACAATGTAACAAGTATTTATATATTTAATATTTGAAATGGATTTTAAAGTGAATCCTCAAATTTTTAAAATTAAAATTTACATCTTTAAAAAATCTAAATATAAACAAACTTAAGGCAAGCTTTACATTTCCTATGCACAGCCACCACTTAAGTAACAATTAAGCAAACCCTTTTCAGACGGAATATTTTAAAAGCTTTTCAGTGGCTAGTGGACGGCACTTCCTTTGAAGGTTTATAGGCAGGCGTCCACCGACATAATTACTGCAGGTATGAGCCTGAAATATGCCCTATTTTCCAGCAAACACGAATATCAAACATTAAATATTATTTTTCACGGGAAAAAATATCTGAAAAGTTACCTAAAAATTCGTTCCACAGTCTGCACTATAAGATTTTTTTTGTGATAATTTTTTGTTATAAAAATTTAATAATCATTTATATTCCTCTTCTACTGACCATCAAATATTTAAAAAAAACTCACTACTCAAAGTTATCATGAAAAAATTGAGAAAGAGATACAACCATCTGTTAAGATAAAACGATGTATGAGATCATTCATAAGCGAAACGAAGCTCAATTGAAAGCGAAACCGTGGTCTTCCAGCATATAATAAACATTGTTCAACGTGATTCATATTAAAAGAAGCTGAAAATTAAACACCTATTCAATATTAAACGAGATATTTGTGAGATGATTTTCAATACATGAGCGAATCCTTTATGACAATAGGAGCAATTGAATGTAATCAATTTGAATCATTAAATTTATCAGTATAAATTGAAATATTTTATAAAACTTACGCAGATTACCATTTTTTATTAATAGACTATGGAAATCCAATCTTACGGGCGTTAACAGTCTCTTATATGCAGATGTTTAAAAGTATTTGTTAATAATATATTAAAAACACTGTTATAACTAATAATTTTATGGCCATTATTATATAAAAATGATATGATCTTTATAAAAATCGAACCATTGATCTCTCACATAGAAAACGAGTTGTATATCTTTAATTCATACCGATGTAGACTTAACTTTTCTTTCAGTTTATTACCTTCAGACGGACTGTTAATGAACGCAAAGTTTAGTTTCAATATTAATTCCGTTTCCTCAGAGGTTAAGGAATATTTTATGCAAGCACCCTAGGCTCTTTACAAAAGATTACCGAAATAAGTTAAGCATTTTAACGGAAATTAGCATACGATTTCACTTATGAAAGCTTTTGCTGTTAAAATGCCAGAAGGTCATTGCTGTACTCATTACAATTAAGGTAAATTTATAATAAATTTAACGAAAAAGAGAGAAGTTATCTAAAAAGAATTTATTTCAAAATAAGTTTAATAATTTAAGAAAATATTTACTATCAATCATTAATCAAAGAGTTTTAGTAATTGTTGAATGTATAGGATCCGCCATCTAACGTTTTTTTTTTCAACTAGTGCTTATTTCGTGAATAGTAACACTTAGCTCATGTCTGATTTGACAGATAATTAGTTTTATCCTTCCGCTAAGCAAATATGGTGTAAACGCTTGAACAACGCTGGGAAATATTGCGACATTACTTTGAAAATCATGGTAATGTTGCAGAATGTGTGCGAAAATTGCGTACGGATTTTGGAAGAAGAGAATCACCGTCAGCTCCGTATGTTCGTTATCTTGTGAAAAAAGTGAAAGAAACTGGCATCCTCATCGATAAACCAAAGCGTGAAAAGCCAAAAACAGTGCGTACACCCGAGAATATTGCTGCTGTGACAGAAAGTGTGCGTGAAGCGCCATCAATGGCGCTTCCATGCGGCGCGGCCATGTTGAACGAATTTTTGTTCACAAAATTGGAAAGGAGGATATTGGCAACGTTTGGTTTCAACAGGACGGCGCTACGTGCCACACAGCCGAAGCTACACTCGATGTTTTGCGCCCTGTTTAAAAAAAAAAAAAGTTATTTGGCGGACCCTTTATATGAACTTAAAGCTATGTATGTAACTGACATTAGACTCGGTAAAGGAATAAATGATGTTTTCATAGTACAACAATAAAATAAATAAATAAATTTGTGTCGTGGAAAAATACAATTGATTATTTAAACAATGAATAAAAGCAGCGATATGTGTTTATATGAGTTGCTTATGTCCTGTCATAGCATATTACCATATATATTTCAAAAAATATTTATGTTCAATGTTTTTTTTGGCACTGCAATTTTATGAAGAAATCGGCAATAAGGCAGAAAGATAACAAAACTCATATTACAGCAATAATCGAGTTAATAAAAAACGTTTTTAAATATGTTTTCCTACACATGGAGAACCACACGATATACTTGTATTTTTTACACAATAACTTATAGTGCTGAGTCCCGGCAGATTTGAAGGATGTTCGCGAGGGTTTAGTGGTAAACAGTTGGCTAGTCGTCCCATCAATAGCAGTGTTCAATACAGGCGATCGACGATATGCGATATGGAGTCAGCACTTTATAATGTGCTCAAGCAAACACTGACGTTGCCTTTAGGCAGCCAGTTAAGGTTGATACATGCTTGCAACAATTTAGTAAGCAAAATATTTCTTATTGAGAAACTAATCTGTTCATACAAAAGCTTTTTGGAAGAGCCTGAATACGCGTGTTTTAATTCCATATCCGTTGCATACGTGGCACGTTCGGCCACTAGAGATTCTGTAAATCTGAAATTCTGCAAAACTTTGCACCCAAAGTTCGACCTAAATACATTTACGGTGTCTGGCTACCTCCAGGGCAGGTGTTCGGAGACTCGGACGAAACGGCAGCTGTAGTATTCAAAGCATTTTTCGGTTGATTTTTTAATCGTTTTTTTTAAGATAAGATAAAAATAATAAGTTTTGTTAAGTAATAAGTTAGATAAGCTCGAAGCCCCTAAGCTCACGAAGTGGATCATTTATGAAAACATTACAAGAGGAAATTTCTCCCTGTATTTGAATAGGGCAGTCACATGATGTTGAGTTGATAAGAAGCCCCAAAATACATTATAAAATTAATCTACTCGGTTAAAAAAAGGTAGTTATAAGTAAATAGTAGAATAAAAAATGAGAGTCAAAATAAAAATGTATTAAAATTAGTTTTTCATTTCATTCATGCGGAATTTACAAAAATTAATTACACCAAGAATTATCGACAGGAAAAAATTAAATTTGTTGTGGCATCCCTGAATCTACTAAGCGAAAGAGATATGAGAACAGACGAACCCTTCGCTCCAACGTAAGCATCTGCAGGTTCAGGGCCGCATTAGGTCTTGGGGCCCTTAATCATTAACTCACAAAGCGAGGTATTGATGGTTTGTTGACGGACTTACCATGCGGTAGCTCTAACGGTCAAGCAGGCATGGGTAAAATAGGGTTAACCGTCTTTCGCCTAATCAGCACAGACCAAGGCCTAAATCAAGTATCCCTACTTCTTAACCGTAAGCCGGAATTGATATGGTGACATTCCAGAAATGAGAAGTGGTAAACGCAGGTGACTTTACACATTACTTTGTTATCCCGGAAAATCGCCGACCACATAATGTTTTCGACAAGACTTATTAGGCAGAACATTTAGGATTCAGTAAAATTTTTTTTTACATTTACACATATTCTCGTACATACAGGAGAATACCGACATACACAGTGATGCAGAAATTAATCTGTAGATTCTACGCGCTAATAAGGTTACATATAGGCTAAGAGATGCATCAAAGTAATGGTCTGCCAACGTCATAGACTACATCCCGACATTCACGCATCATCCATTTATTACAGGAATTCACTATGAATGTGTGATATTTACGGGACAACTTTCGTATACTTGGAATTTTAATTACCAGGCTATAGCTGGCATTTTAGAGCAAGGAATCAAATTCACAGCAACCGGGGGTATTTATGGAGCTTAGCAATAGGTTTAAAATATTATTTATCAATCCTATACAGTCTACGGGAATCGAACCCACGACCTTCGGTTTGATAAGCAAAGGCTTTAACCACTAACCTATATCCGCCAGCAAATATATGGCAAAAAACAGAAGAACTAAGCGAACGTAAATGGAAGTAATAAATTAAATGATTATTTCAATTTAATTATTCATACATACTGAAAAAGTGCATCATAAACAATAACATAAATTGGATTTCTCACAGAATTTCACATAAATGTTAGCTTTGAGAGAAAAATGGATGAGTAAATCTAAGAAATTATCTACAAATTAATGTATCCATAGATGAAATTAAATAATGTCATACAATCTGAATCGCTTTAATAAATATATTGCAATCTTTCCAATACAAACACACACATAACACACGCTTTCCGCATCCAGTGTTCAATCGCCTTAACTGAGCATCAAAGAGCCCACTGGTATCAACCGGTTGTGCTCTTAAGCATGGGATTTAATTTTTTCACCCACACATCTCGCATGATAGTAGTGTGCTTTAACTCTCAGTCATGTCCCTCAGTGAGGTTAACCCCTGCAGCCTAATCAGCGGAAACCAGAGCCATATTACACGGCAGTAATGGCGCTCTGGACCCAGCATTATAGAGTCCGTTTACGGGAATTACGAAGAGTTTCGGACGCTGATCATTAAGGATCTGTAGGGTTGACCTGTTAACCCAAGCGGTTAAAATAGCCTTTTGTAAGACCAAGAGTAACGACGTGTTACCAGAATGATTTGCAATTAGACAGTGCTGCGTTTTGTATTGCAAAATCAAATTAAAAACAATTAACTCTTTAGCTCTTAAATGCTCTGGATTTAAAAATATAAATATGTTAAAGAAAGCCGTATAGTCATTTTTTAAGTGGTCTTCATGTGATATATCTTATCAAATATTTCAGAAGGAATTCTTCCAACGCGATATATTTAGTACCGCCTTTTTGAACTTCCTCATCGCACGAAATTGTCTACGCCGCAATCCTATATTATTTCAGAATTTCTTTCTTTATCGCGGATTGTCAATGCTGCAATGGGTCGAAGAGTCTTCATATGCGTATCTCAAGAGTTTCTTTTTAATTTTGTAGTGCCAGCCATCGTCTCATACTCTAATGCAAAGAGATATTGATAAGATCAGAAGATACTATAGTAAAAGAATATAAAGCATACAATTTCCAAGGGAACAAACTTTGTATTTTCATTTATTGGGAAATAAAAAAAAATGCATAAATCTGTATTATTTTAGTTATTTACAAAATAAAATACATATTCTTGCTCAAAATTCAAACACCAACAATCACATCATAAGCGTTTCATAAACACCAGACTATACAAGTATACATTAAGTAAAGAAACAACAAGGCCGAAAAGATGATAATGTTATGAAGTATCACATGATACCATTACAACAAAGTGTTTGACGAAATTGTCCCACCTCGATGGGGTAAGCAGGCAGAGACGGAAGTCTAATACCAATAAAGCACACCGTAAAAAAAGCTCCTCGTGATCTCGGCTAACGGTTATGGTTGTTTCCGTATCGGGGTGTGTCGGAAACATTCGTTAATGGAACGGGCTTAGACTTCACACCACTGAAATATAGTTTTTAGGTTGAATCTAACAACTTTATTACTCGAAATGTAAAGATTTTGATAATTTTAAATAAATGTAGAGTTAACAAACGCTGTTTATTTACAAACGACGAGTTATTGCAGCAAGCGTAAAAACAGTGCTCAACGTAATCTTAGGTAGAGAGAGGTAAGAAATATTTATTTAATTAATATTTTAAATGTATCTCAAATTGAATAAATAAAGAGCTTTTTTAAAAAGCTTTCTGAAACATATTTTTTTTTAATAGTTATAGTAGTCTCTGTACATCTGATAAAAAACTAACTAGAATTAAATTACAGTAAATTTATTATTGATCATTTTTATAACTGTTTTTATGCTCAATGAACAGATTTTTTTTTTCGTAAATACACAACATTTTGGAAAGCCTCTACTATTTGTTATTAAAAGTGGATTCTATCAAAGATATATACGAAAGAAGGAACCCTTATATGTAAAAACAAAACAAACAATATATACTAACTATTTTAGAAGTGTACGATAAAGAAGTAACGTTGTTTGAATGTAATCCCTCGATTCAGTAATAGACGTATCATATCATTAAAGTTAGAAGCGCATTGGATAGACTAGGGATAGAGTTGGCCTCTTATTACCGGAAGCTTCCTGCTATTAGTGGGCGAGGGTTGAGGTCGAATGCACGCTATTATCGCAATCATACAGCGAGGGGTCCGTGTTCTTCACAGTCATTATTTTATTTGGAAAACGCGATGAAAGGAAGCCAAAATTAGTAAATGCACTACGAAGAGGGACTTTGTAATCGACTGAAACTGCTCGGATGATTAATTTATCAATGATTTTACCGAAGATAATATTTGAACTAAAATAAAGTTCTAGTCAAATTTTGTAAATTTGTGCTTTTGCTTAGACAACATTTTTTATGTGGAGTATATACTCGTATATGGTGCCCACAAAACGTAACCACAAAGTTCTGCAAGCTGTTATTTAATATGCTTTTTCCAAAGACATTCACACCTGAATATTCATCTGGGTATATGTATTTAAATGGTTCCTGACGGTCTAGTAGATACAGTAATGGTAGTATTCAATTCATATAAGGTTTTTGTTCATCAGCATTTTTAAGAAGATCTTTATTTATCCTGCCAAAATAGTTTTAATGGGCAGCATGACCTAACCAACGACACGCGATAAGCAACATTCAAGTTTTTTACAGCGTCTAACGTTGCATTACTATGGTATTCTAACAACGCTTTTACAATATACTAAAGTCAAGTTATGTCAGGTGTCGTTTGTTATGCATGAATTTCTCAAGGAATCTATGAACCAAGAGTTTCATCTGGGATCATATGTGGTTTTTAACGGTCTTGAAGAGATAGCAGGTAAAGTATACAATACATTAAATGGTTTTAATGAGATTTGATTGATCAGTTGGATGCTCCTGAAGCATGTACTATTTGGAATAAAGATTTTCTTAACTCAAACAAAAAATGCTTATGCTTTAACTAACACGCAATGATATATCCCAGTTTTAGCGTACCTGATAAGTTTAGGTGATTGAAAAAGAACCAGTATGCAGATGTTCAGTATTTGCATTTTAATATGGGAAGTTCGGATGAATCAACGATGTTGTGAAAAGGTAAGACGAGCAGTGTATGTGAAAATAGTGATTCAAATACTTTATCAAAAGTCAGACGAATAAAGCCATTTTTTTTATTTTCTAAGTTTATTGGTAAGGACACGTAATCACGATATTATTTATAGTCTAGCTAGAACATTCACTATTTGAAATACATAAGTAACTTGTCTAAAAACAGGCGCGAGATTACTATCTATGCATCCGATATCAATAGTATCACTCCTTCATAGAAGTGTCATCTCCTGTAACTCGATAACTTCGCGATAACTCCTATCATCACGTCGTCCTTTGAGACGGAGCCGCGCTGATGCAGAGACATTGTTGAGTAAACGGGAGACGATGGCAATTGGAAGAGTTTGCTCGTTACCGCACCTCTTCTTGAGAGAATATCTGAACAGTGAGGGCTGGCTCAAAGCGGGCTCAACGCATCCGGTTCAGTTCATTTAGTAACATAAAGTATATCAATGTGAAAAAAAAAATTCAAAACAAAAAAAAACAGAATAAAAATTTAAATAAACGTTGCATACTAGTATTGTCTTTTTGCTACAAAAATCTCACCAATTTTGCTGAAAAATAAACAAGATATTGAGCAAAGTGGTTTTACACTTCCTTCCTAGGCTCAACATCATAATCATCGGCTTATGTCCGTCCACTGTTGAATGCAGGCCTACTGCATGAGTCTTCATCCTTCTCGAACCTTGGCCCCCTGCGTCCAGGCTACTCCCGCTATTCTTCTTATGTCGTCAGTCTATCTTGTAGTCGATCAGCCAACGCTCTGTTCACCAGTTCTTGGACGCCTTTTCAACACTTTAATTACCCATCGACCGTCGTTTCTTCGACATATAAGTCCTGCCCATTGCCACTTGTGTGAACCTATTTTTTGTGTAGCCACCAAAACTTGAAGTCTTTTCCAGAAACACTCCGAGCATGGACCTCTCCATGGCTCGTTGGATGACTTTTATTTTATGTGTAAGACCTACTGATAGATTCCATGTCTCTGCATCATAAGTTAATACTGGGAGGATGTATTGGTTAAACGCTTTAGTTTTAAGATACTGTAGAGTTTGCCGCCAGCCCTGAAACTACGCAAAAGTCATGTACGCAGGGATAGGCTGAAACTATTATTCAGGAGATACATGTCAATTATGTTATTTGAAAATGCATCAAAGTTACAGATTCCATTGACGCTGTGAATAATATTATTTGGCATCCGGACTCTGTCCTAATTTGTATTTATCATAGCATTGCTTGTTCTCTGGCAAAGGACAAGATATGGAGCCTTAAACTTAAGAAGACGTTTCGAAGCTGTTCTAGATCGATATAAACCGAGTGTTGCAGATCTGTAGAATATTATCAACAGGTTGCAAGCAAACTCATTGTGACTCGGCTAGCAAATTAATGTAAAGAAGCTCTAGTTAAAATATAGATGCAGATCAAACACTTACCAGCGGAAGATTATTGAGAAAGTCAAAAGTTTTATAAACACGTAAAATTCTTCCGTTACAGAATTTAAAAAGTAGTTTTCTGCTATAGAAATTGCTTCCTGCCCTGAGGACGGTGGAGCGCTTTTTAACTTCACGAGCTATATCTTGAGAGATTGATAGACATAGAATTGCAGCTATAATCAAAGTGCAACGTTTGTATTACACCCATCCATCTAAACGTAAATACATTCCATCATTTTTCATATGTATTGTTCCCAAGTTTTACTTTAGTTTTTATTACGACATTGATACTCATTACATCTGATTAAGTTATAATTTATGATTAGTCGTGGATACCTTCGATCCCTTAAGTATTATTTCGACGATACGGTAAATGGAAGAATTTAAAATACGTCTTTTACAATCGAAACTATGTAAACAGCTGATTAACTTGCGATAAAAACGACAAATAAATATTGCTTCCCACAGAGACGATATAGTTCGTTTTCCGATTGATAATAATTTCAAAAAGCTTCCTTAATGTTGTAAATATGACTTCTTATGTACAAGTATGTATAAAAACAAATCTTTGTCTTTAAATTGACCAATAAGATCAGAGAGTAACTATTTTAGAACTCAATGGTTTAGGTTCATTACTATATATTGGGCCGGTCTTTACTATTAATTAAATACAAATAAAAAGCAATACATAAACACTAATCGTCGCATACGAGTATGTGTGGTCATTAAATTTCACAGTGCAGCCAGAGTTCATTGAACTCTGCATTATTTTCAGCAATGAGCTCCACAAAGCACCGCGGATAATTCAGAGGCGGCGAAGCGAAGTGCGAAACTTCGCGGGCGGCGCCATACATCACGGACGTCCAGAACACTTTCACGCCACGCCACTGCTCTAATAAGCGGTGGAGATGTAGAACTATGATGTTATATATTATATTTATAATATATTATGAAATTATTTACAGTATATTAAAATATGATCAAATATGAGTGTTATAATAAGTTATTAGATCTATTTCCTTTGATGTGAAATTGACTGTTGAAAAGCTTGCCTATAGTTGAAAATGGATCTGCTTGGTTCGAAATGCCTATAACCAACATCATGATACCATATTCGCTCCCCTGACTATAGAATATGGCATTCACGAACTGCCGCCATAAAGTTGTCAGCTGCCAAAGTCTTCTCCTTATCATAAGTCAGCTCCGCCATCCGTAGTTCATTGAATGTAAAGTATCCGACAGCCTTCCAGGACGGCGCGAGCTCTGGGGCTTGAAGAAAAGATAGCTTTAATTTACGCTCTTCTGCGGCATTTTTACAATATGTCCCAGCCAGGTTCATCTTTGCCTCTTGCCAACAGAATTATATGAATACGAAACGCAAAATATACAAAATATTTTTGTATTAAAAAAAAATGTCAAATAAAAGTAAATAGTTTTAATCTATTAATGTACAAATATGAACATATTTGATTTGTAAACTATTTTAAATGAAATAATATAATAAACGCTACACATTCAGACGTATTCAAAACGATGAAACATTTCAACTCGAAATCGCCGAAAAAGTCACAGATCCGCGAGCTTTAAAGCTGCCATTAAAAGTCGCATTGAAAGCTCTTCCTTCAAATCCCACTTACGGAGCTTTTCAGTTGAATTCGGGACCCCGACAATTTTCATCCACACATTTTGGGCGAATTAACGACGAAACTTTCGCGGATTTTAATAGGACTCCGTGTTGAGCAAAATAAATTAATTAGCCGCTTTCAGACGTGTATTTCAAAGCACACACGCGCGCAAAATTTAAATTTCCATATTTATTTTTCGGCGGTACTTTTCCGCCCTTTTTACAGAGAGGTTCATGCGATTTCGTTTTGAACTCAGTGCCCTTCCGCCCTCCTACGAGCAGCCTAATGTGAGAAGTTTTTGATATCCGCGGTTTATTCTAATAATGTTATAATTGAATATATTTATAAATTTCACATGTTAATTGCAGGGTAGTTAAAAGTTCAGTTGAGCGGGTCAATCGTGCTTATAATCGACGGTCAGAATGTTGTTGGATGAGTTTGCAAAAAAGTTGACGAAATTAAATTTTGTATCACTAATAAACAGATGGGTTGTTATAGTTGTAATTCACAAATGCTTCAGGAGAAAATAAAGATACATGCTGCTTGGATGATTTCCTTTAAATTAAAGGTTAGAAAGTATGTAACATTATAATTCAATAGCTTTCAATAAGATATCAACTTGAACATAAAATAAAAATATATCACTATTAAAAATAGAATACTAAATGAAAAATTTTTCATAAGTTTCAGACATATAAAGTTATTTAACAAAATGCTTGCTTTTTTGTCTCTATAAGAAGAAAACACCTTTTATTTTAGTATTTTTTATGGAATATAAAATAAAAATAAACTATAAAATTTTTCCTTTTTTTGTTCTTGTTTTGCTATTAGAGAACTTTTGTTAAAAAAACAAGGTAAATAAATAAATAAATATTTATAATATAAAATTTTATTCTATAACTAAAAAAAAAAGAGTTATGTTTTCGTAACGGGCAATTGCTATTATTATAATAAAATGTAATCATTGGAAGTTATAGTAAAATATAGATAATTAACACATAAATCAAGAAAATAAAGATATTTGAAATTTAACAAAAGAATGATATGAACTACATTTCAATAAAAGAATTACATGACGATAATTAAGAATCTTTAGAGAATTTAAATCCAAAAGGATTTTATTGTGTGAATATTGTGCAGATTATTAAAAACATATATTAAATTAAATACGTTTGAAATGACGTAAGTGTGTGTTTTAAAAATAAAGTACAAACATGCATGATACCTTAAAAAATAACTCATTTATTACATAATAAACTATGTTAATTTTTAAAAAAGCATGTGAAGTATACTTTCTAATAATTTTAGTCCAATTGTTCCGCACAAAAAAGAGAAAAAAAAGGAAGTTACCCTTAAGTCTCTCTGATTAAATATATATTATTGAGTTAGAGAGAAGAGACGAGAAAACAAACGGTGAAGTGGAAAAAAATGGGTCGCGTGCAAACCCCGCGTAAGTGCATTATCCAGAGATGTTTTATAAATGCGCAGGCAAACACCTGTCGGACTCCATTCTGTGGAAATTGCCCGGGAAGCGGTCCAATTCCATTACTTGCCTTTTCGATGTTCTACAGTTCCTTTTCTGCGGCGAGGAAATTATGAAAAGCAATTTTCGACCTTTGCCCCATCCCCCTGGAGCTTTCCCGGCCGAAAGCTCGATCCCGTTCCATTCTCTCGCACGTCTAACTTTTTTTTATTATTTTCTATTATTATTTCCGAAGAGGAAACTTTCAGCTTCTCACGCCAACCCCTCTTGTGTTTTGTTTTTTAATCAAAAAATATATATCGCATCCCCAGAAGCATAGTGTCGTATACTCGAAATAAACGATTCGAAAATTTTTCTAAACAACAAAAACACTTTCAGTTCATTTGAATTAAACTCGATTGTAAGTATAATAGCTAAAAAATAGCCAGTAATTTTTGCGAAATACAAAACAGAAAAATAGTTATTTTAGGAAGGGATTAAATATACTGTGAACAACACGATTAATACACCTTTTGGATTACCAATGTCTGCTCCTTGTTTGAGGAGTAAAATTACAAAACTTAAAACAAGCATTGATGACAAATACTTGAGCTACTTGGTCAGTAAATTGTTTAAAGTAAAAAACGATGCAAAGATGAGAGAAGTAATTATAAAATTTATTTTATAAATTTTATTAAAATTTAGAGCATGTAAAATAGTTTAAAAACACACTTCTAAATTGCTGCATCTCCAGGATAATGTTACGACATACTACGAACAAAAACACAAAAATATTATAAATAGACATAACTTTTCATTTAGAAAACACTACAGCTTCCTCAATTATTGGCAAATGGGCTATGTATATAAAATAATTGGCAAATGAATGTTAATGAATTTATTTCACATTATTGGAAATGGTTTTCTGACGAAACTGAAATATGTCGTGAACAATAAAACTGACATAATTCTAAAAATCTCTTTCATTAACAATGTTAACATTAGAGATGATTTTATGTGAATGTGGCGAAACAGTGTTTTTCTTCTCTTTTTAGCTTCGCCATCATCTGGGGTCGGCTCTCTTTGTGCACATTCGCCATGTCTGTCTGTCCTGCGTTGCATTCTCGGTCAAGCCCAGAGTTTTCATATCCTTGTCAACAGTTGCAGTCCAGGTTGCCTGTGGGCTTCCAGGTATTTTTCTCAGCGTAGGTATGTTAAGGGCTCTCTTCACCATGTGGTCCGCATTTCTCCGTGTCACATGGCCATAACATCTTAGGCAGTTTACCCTTATCTTGTCAGGTATGGGGGCCACCCAAAATAAACCCCGAATATGCTCATTGCGAACTCTGTCCACTCTAGTCACACCGCCCGGTAAACACTTTTTTTCAAAAAAATTGAATCTTACGACAGTTTACATCTGGGAATGCGTTTTTTTCAGAGAATTCGTTGATGTTTTAAAAAAATGCTAAATCACAATGTTCAGCATGCCGACCAGGCTTATGACAATTATTATGCGAAATAAAGGGAATCTCTGAATTTCATATTTAATATGATAATTCATTTTATGGCGTTTGCGACGTTACAAAACGACGGGACCATTTAAAAGAGCGCAATCTCAGAAAGGATTGCCTGAGTGCCTTTTTAATTTATCCACTTTCACTTTGAAAATTTTGAATCCTTGAAATTTGCGCGCTAATCAAAGATTTCATACTTTTGTAGGTTGTGTTAATGTTTAATTACGCTTGATGAAAGACGATCTCAAAAGCGCCGAATCGGAAAAAGTGCCTTAAAACAGGCCTGCAAAGAGGTGACAGTACAAAAAGGAAAATGTGGGGAATGACATCATTTATTATTGAATGGGTTAAAGTAGGCAGTACTGCATTTAAAGTTATTGTTTTCGTTGATGTGTAATTAAGAATTTTTCATCGTTTCACCAAAATACACTTGAAATATTAGTTTTTAAAATATGTAAATATGCCTAAGACACTACAGCTGCATAGTATTCAAGATTTGGAAAGCTGTCGGAAACTATACTATGGCGTGTAAGAAGCAGAAGTTAGTATTTGAACCAAGAAGAAGAAATATGTTTATATAATGTACTAAAATATAATCATCGTTTAAGCATATGTGCTCAAAGAAGATAGTTTCAATCATCGAAACTAATAGTATATTATGGTACAGAGAAATGTTGAGGGAAATTGAAATTATAAGGTAAATAATATTGTTGTTTATTATTCCAAGACGAGAGAAATGCCATAAAATATTATGATTAAAGTAGATTTGTATGTGTGTATTAATTTATGGTATTTGTTTACGGTGGATATGGAAGAAGTACACAGAATTCATAAATACAAACCCTTCTTGATATTGAGGTTGTTTTTCATTTATGTGTCAGTTGAATATAATACATTCGCGCAAAGTGCGATTTTTTTATAGTTTCTGTTCGGCAGTACGGACAAAAAAAGATTTGAATGATGTTTCAAACAAATCGGAGCTAAACACACCTGATTTACCCGCGTTATTTAAGCATGCGTAAATTTGACATTAGAATACTCGTGTATTCAAGAAAGTTACTGAAGAAACTTTAATTCGAAGCCCAAAATTCGAGAAATATTTAATCCAGTGCCTGAAATCGTTTTCAAACAAAACGTATAGCGAAAAGTGAGTGTGTTAATATAACACGAATCTCACGTGTATTCTGGAACTTTTCGGAAACTTGGTTGAAAACACTACAAATCAACTTATCAAGGTGGGGGGTGGGAATGGGGAGTTATTCATTATTCAAATCGGATATTTGCACAGGAATTATGCCAAAAGTTGGTCTCTGATTTATGCAAACAGGATAATCCACGTCGCTATTAATTACGATGGAACTTCCAAACAAATATTATTTTCGCGGACTCGAAGATTAGAAGGTCCGCGAGCCGGGCAGGTACATAAATAACATTTCACTAAATGGGTAGTCAATTTCAATTAGTGTTATTTATATAAGTAGCGTTCTCTTTATCATTCTATATAAAAATTAAAATAATGGTAACTCAGCATTATTTATAGTACAAATATATAAATAACAATAATTTATTTGATTATATATGAATTTATGCGTCGTCTGTGTGTCGCGTAAGCGTTCCTAAACCGTTCAACCGATTGCGATAAAACATACATGATTAATTTTGTGTATGTTGTCGATAGTTTCTGTAAGAAAAATAGAAATGGAAAACAGTTATGAGTGGCATTGTAGCGCATACGTCATGTAAGGATTTTGGAGTGAAAATATTTCTTTTTGATTCACAATTTATTTTTAATGATTTCATGTTTCGGCCTCCCTGGAGAACATCTTCAATAATCAATGGTCTCCAGGGAGGCCGAAACCTGTAATCATTTAAAATTAATTGTGAATCAAAACTTTATTTTATTATTTTATTAAAATTAATTAAAAATTATAATTATGCAGTTTTACTAAGTCATGTCAGCTGATAACCTTTATATCAGATAAGTCAATAGAAGCACAAAATAAGAAAAAACAAAAATGTAAATTAAAAAAAAAAAAACTCACAATATAAAATATACATTGTTTTTATTAAATTAGATATATTATATATTAAAGTCGTCCGTAACCGACATCATAACGTTCTGTCAACAGCCATGATCAAAGCATATTACTGGATTAGATTTGAATCTTAAAGTTCTAATAATTTAAAATATATACATATTTAGACGATCGATCAGTAAAAATAAAATAAGTAAATAATATGCACAGTATATTTTTTTAGGTATTTGTTACTTTCTAAGAAAAATGTTTTTTTTTTAATTTTCGCGAAAAAACTTTGAGCCGACGAAATTTGATGTAGCATTTATACTTAATTGAATGAAAAACGTAAACCTGCCGTTATTCCTTGAGAGCCTTATTTCGTATTATGAAACAACGGAATTTCTAATATTTTGCCTTTGATCTTTTTTCCCATACGCAAGGAATAAAATTTCCCGCAAAGAGGCAAAAATAAAAATTCATAATAGATGAATAACGGGAATAAAAATGGCACAAATGGAATACTCGTAATAAACTTTTTTTGATAATTTTTCATATTCCATGATACTTATGTCAGTGTTAAAGTAAATTAAGCGAACTGTTAGAAAAATTCAAACTACAACAGTTTTTGAAAACTGAAAATCAGGTTGAAATATGTTTGCAGAATAATGATAGTCTAGGCTTCGATGTCTTGTAACCTTGTAAATGTATCCATTTTTAACAACATTCCTCATATCTTAGACTCACATTTATACTCGATCAAAGCAAAGTACTGCCTCTACGGCCCCTGTAATGCCCCCATTCTTTAATTCAGTTGCAAAACTTTACAGTTTATAATAAGCCAACGCTGCAGTATAAAAGGTGGTGATAAAATGTGACATGGTTTGTGTTTGTAAGGAATGTCAAGAAGAGTGTGCAGACACAGTCTTTTAAACGATAGTCGGTGAAGAGATAAGCCGCAAGGCAGAAAAAACTACAGCTGCTTTTTTTTTAGACCTCTGGGCTCTCACTGTTATTTTAGGCCATCGGAAACCAAGCATATAATTTAATCAGTTGACATGACAGCTAAATGAGGCGAGAACCATTGTGCCTGACAGAAAATTATGATAACCATATGCTCCAGATGGAACATGAAGATGTGGCTTAGACTTGAAATACGATGATGGATTTTTTGAAATATATAAAATCGTGAAAAAACAGTACTTAAGATATTCAATTATTCATTTACAAAAAAGGAACTTATTTCCTTTTCATTTGGCGGTAGTAATGCTTAAAACCCTGAGGGGTTTGCTAAAAACAACATAAAATAAATTAATTATCCGTTAAAGTAAAAAAAGAAAAAATTTATCAAATACATTCAACAAAATATATTTTGTTGATGCGGTATGATTGACTTTTCGAAACAAAGATAGCATCTTAGTACATACGATTTGGAGATCAAACCATACATTAATTCCTGAAAAAGCATTCAATCTTTTGTGATATGTTTATTCACATTTATACATTTTTGTCACCATAATATTTTTAGTATTAATGCAAAAAAAAACAATACAAATGGTTATTAGATTTTGCTTTAAGAGACAGAGTGAGAGTGTGCAGAATAGTGGGTTAGAGGGTGGTTAAGAAAAATGAACTTTGAATTTAGATGAAAGGAAGTGTACGACTAAGTTGGCGAGTAGACGGACAAGTAAGCTGGAAAGTGAGAGAAAGAGTGTGGAATATAACAAGAGATTTAAACTCAGTTTTATGTAGCAACAAATTCCAAACTAACAACGTACGCCAAGAGGCATGAAATTAGATATATTAAACGGAATTTAAATAAATTGATTCAATACTCGTTACAGATAGAAAGTTATGAGACGATAATTATATTAGGTAAAAGATACTCGTACTTTTTGGTTTTCGTCATCGGTTGTTTCTATGTTTAATATTTTTTTACGGCTTTACCGTCTTGTAAAGCTTAGAGAAATTAATATACGAGTCAGCACCTAAGGCGTTTATTTATAAGCTTTTTGAAGAGATAATAGTGATTGCTCGACGCTCTTGAAAACTGAAATTTCGTAACAAAAAACGGCGCAATTTAGTAGTATACCAACTTTTCTAACACACTGATGAATGGATTGCTCCAAGTCGCCAGATTAAATAGTTGAACTGAGAAAGCATCGAAGCTTAACGTTCTCAAGAGATGTAAGTCTTGGAGGAAGATGGGGATGATTAAAAGAGGTTCCGTTCTGGGCGAGCTTTTGGCGAAGAGCGTCCCAAAGCTTTCTCTTGTCTTGGCTCGAGGCCGCTGAAAGCTGGCTTAAAATATTAAGAGCTTAATTATCAGAACCTCCGTCTGGTCGGATTTTCAAACTATAGTGTACGTTGTCGGAGGCAAGTGATAGCGTAGACTGTAATTATTGCACATTAACTGGAATTTCGCTAAATTTGGTCACAACGGCCTATCTTGTAGATAACGAGTATTTTCAAGTAAATTTAAAAAGTTTGGTTACAATTTCGTAATTAACTTTAGTCATTAATTTTATGAGTTGGGGCGTAAGAGAGATTTTCTATATAGTTATTTATTATAAGCCTGCAGGGTTTTTAAGTATTATTTTATCTGTTTTCGATCATTTACTGTCAATCATTGTATGTTTTAACATTATTTACTTTTTCAAATTGTGTTTAAGTAACTTTTTCAATTATATTTATTTCTTTATTTATTTACCTTGTTTTTACATGGATCACGTTACAAAAGTTCTCTATTAGGAGACTGCAGTTTCGACTAACTCGTAGTCTTTCTCAATCCTTCTCTAGTTAAGAGATAACTGAGCTGCGTTGTACTTATAAGTTGTGGAACCCATTTTTGTATGGGAGGGGGTGGGGGTGTGTCTATCAGGAAAGGAGAGGGATATAGGTAGTGTTGCAAGGATGAAGGAAGAGATAAATACATAAAAGTGGTTTAGGTATAAATTTATTTTTATTTGAATGCTCAAAACATTGAAAACTTTCTTAATAGTTATTTTTTGTTTTTTAAAACAATATATAACTGTTTTTTATAAATAATAATGAAATGGAATACTTTTTTTTTAATGTAAAATTTATATTGTACATTTATACCAGAGAATAACTGACGAAGCTCTCGTTGAAAGCAATACCACAGTCTCCAAGTGTGTGAATAAACAATGCTGAACGAAATTCATGGTAAGGTAAAATAAAATTTTTCGAGAATGTTTGATATTTGGTATGCATCTCTTAAGTGAAGGCTAAAAAAATAAATTATATAATACTTTTCTGTTGTGTGAAATTTCAAGAAATACAACTTGAAATTTCACAAAACAGGGTTTGTTTAACAATAAGCGTTCAGAATAACGCAAAACAACCTGAACTGTTGAGGAACGCAGCAATTAGAAAAGTCACTGCTGTGCGACTGCGGATATCTGCAGACCATATCACATCTATGTTTACGATTCGTCGCTCGACACTCAAACCGAGCGGACGTCTTGTCATTCTACCTACAGAATGGCGCGTGGTTGCGATTGTGACATCGCGCAAATACATCGTCGCTTAGACGATCACCGTTTGCTGCTGGAGCGGCTCTTAAAGGCTGTTGGATGCGGGAAGGAGTATACACCGATGTCCATTGGTGTGGACTCTCCACACAACCCAACAAGTCTGCCGTCTTCCCGCAGAAGGCGCATGCCTAGGAAGTGCAAGGAGATTCCGGCTACCTTCGCGGAAATTGTTAGAAGTCCTCGCCAAGTTTCACCATCACTGGACTGTGACAGCAGAGACTCCTAACCTGCCGTCGGTGAAGCCGTTACTTCAAGTGAGGCTTCCGAAGAAGAGGAATCCTCGGAATGTGCTATGCAAGTTGCCCCTGCTGTTCTGAGTAGGGCTCCCAAGAAGGTCCTCCAGCTCGTGGTTCGAGGAACTGGAGGCCCGGAATGCTCTCTCCGTGGATGCTTTCTCTCTCCCACGAGCAGTCTTTCCGAGGAAGTTTACCACTCGGATATGAGTCGCGCCTCTTCTGATGGGGAAAGGCGTTCAGCACGTCGGGTGATCCGCGGTTCTGCAGCTCCTTCGAAGAAGGTTACCGGAGTGAAGATGGCGTATCTTCACGCCAAGGGTCTTCACCCGGATACAACAGCTGATGACTTGCAGAGCTTCTTGGCAGTGACCGCTGAATTCAATCCCTCTTGGATGACCATCAGGAGGATTATCAGCAAACGGACGCTGTCAACTTCTTTCAAAGTCGGGGTCATCGCGACTTCGCTAGAGTCTCTCATGGAGCCTGAAGTGTGGCCTGAAAAGACCATCGTTCAACCCTGGATACGTGTAAGACGAAAGAATCGCAGTGAACAGTGGTTGAAACCAACTTGAGTGAAGATATTGACATATTTAGTGTTATATTGATTCAGATTCAGTGCTAGTGTTGACGAAGGCGAAATTTTGGAAGTTTGATGTTGTGACAATAATGCCATGTTATTTGTGGGTCATCCATGATTTACTTATAACAGGGTTTTTGTTGTTACAAGTCAACTATTTGCATTGAGTCTCCTGACGCTTGTTCTGGGTGTGAGGTCATTGACACTAAATGTGTCAATAAATTTACAGGGCCACACTTTTATGTAAATACTTCAATAATGAATTAAGATGTAAAAATATTTTGTAATGTTATTGAAGGAAATAAATAAATAATTGTCTAAATAATTGTCTAATCTAAAATTGCTAGGAGCTTATGTTTGGGCAACATACAGGCCATCGATGATAAATCTGGCTGCAAATCGAGGCTGAATCAATTTGCCGTAACAAAGAAGAAGCAGTTATACTATATCATTAACTTCTATACAAACTAAGATTGACGGAAATGGTATAAAAATATAGTGCAAAATTACAAAAATGCATTTTCTTTACAAAATATTAAATATTTTTTTCTTTGTTTCATGGCAATTAAAAAAATGTTTGTAATCACTGCACAAGGCAGTACACTCCTACACCGTTGAGAATTTTGACGGGGCATTAAAATAAAGTTGAACATTAATAATAAAAGTTGAGGAATAAATGTAATTATTACTTTATGA
This sequence comes from Glossosoma conforme, assembly GCA_022606575.1. Classification (NCBI taxonomy): domain Eukaryota; kingdom Metazoa; phylum Arthropoda; class Insecta; order Trichoptera; family Glossosomatidae; genus Glossosoma; species Glossosoma conforme. The sequence continues at coordinate 751,591 of JAGTXR010000075.1, read as the reverse complement.
GGAACTAATAAGCGACTTTAACGGTAGATTAATTTTCTTTCGACTATAAATTATGAAAAATTACAATAACAAAGTGAGCGGAGAGTTTCGGGCCTAATTTCATATTTAAAAGGTCACGGAGCACCAGACTTTTTTCCAAAGTTGAGGATCGACTGTTAAAAAGCTAGATTAAGATGTTTCAGTTGTGTGTTTGTTAAATGGTATAAAAAATGAGAAGAAAATAAAACAATACAACATTAATATGTAACTTTTAAATTCACAATTAAATATTTCTTTTTGGATATCATTTTCAACCGTAATTCTACCTGGTAACATATTATACGAGTGTATAGTTTACGATGACCTTGAAGGCAAGTCCAGGGACTGTACGAGACAGTAACTATAGAATCTGACGTCTGAGTTTCCAATTGATGGTGGAAAGTGGCGGCTTAACCCAAATGATGGTTACATACATTATTTTTACGAGGCGGAACTATTAGATTATGAATATGAAGAAATAATACAACTCGAATAGCGAACAAAAAATATTTTTAAAAACACTTGATACATGGATTCATTTAATAAGTAAAAATATAGTTAATACTGTTTTACTGGCAAAAAACACGTGTAAAAAAAAATATTTAGAAAAATTACGACATTTCTAAGTTGTAGCACATGTGAATTACACATATGTCCTCGAACACTTACTGCAAATACTCTCGCCCAGGGCGCCCTTTGTAGTTTCTAACCTCAATCATCCATATCACAATGTCGTGAAGAAGACCATCGCTGCGCACGATGTGACCGATACATCGGAATCGCCTCTCAGAGATGGTTCTAACTAGATACCAATCATCCTTGATTATACTGATAACCACCGATCTGGGTGGTTGCAGAAGATCGAGAAGAGTAAAGATCGAGAAGAGTAAAGATCGAGATGCAAGATTCTGTTGCTGCAAACCAATCCACCGGATTGATACTACTAAAATAATAATAAATTATGGTTTTATGGTTAAATTCTGTATAAATGATCCCATCATTTGATAAATAAATCGTCAAAAAACATTATATATTTAAATGAAATTGTTATTAGAATTTAAAAATTCTATACTCATTTAAATCTGTTGTTATAATGATTTAACCATTTTATCCTCACATTCAAAATGAGAATATAAGAAGCGTGTTCAATATAAAAAATACTATATTCATAAAGCAAAAAAACCTCTTCAGAACGCGAAGGCAATGTGATAAGAAAAATAAAACGAAAGCGTTTTTCGCGTAATTGCCTTATTCTTTAACCATGACCTCAAAGCACAACATAATGCGGAATAAACAAAATTTGCGGCCCGAAACATAATAAAATTATCGCCCATCTCCGCGGCCCGGGACTGGTTTTTTCTGCGTTAATAACACACTATTATGAAAAATTCACAGGCAGTTTGCGAACCCCTTCCTTAACGCGCGCCAAAGTTTGAGGATCGGTCGTTTAAAAAAATACGCTTACGCAAATGAAAAAGTTTCAACGTAATCTCGCATTGGAAAGGAGACAGTGTGTACAGAATATATTCCACAAAATCTTCAAACGTTTTAGTTATGTAAACAAATACAGGAGAATACCGATAGATGGTGTTAGTGATGATGAAGTCTCATCAAAGGATTCAATGATGCTTACCATGTTACATATGGTTAAGCACTGCATGTGGACTGTTGGTCTGCTAAGTCTCCATCCTCTTCGATCGTCCGCCTTCCGCATCCAGGTCACTCGCGCTATTCTCCTTATATCGTCAGTCCATCTTGCAGGGCGTCGGCCAATGCTTCGTTTGCCAGTTCTTGGGCGCCACTACAATACTTGTTTTCCCCATCGACCGTCCGACAGATATATCCTGCCCATTGCAACTTGAGTGTGCCTATTCGTTGGGTAGCATCCACTACTTGAGTTCTTCTGCGTATGTCCTCTTTTCAGATTCTATCTTTTAGCTAAACTCCGAGCATGGATCTTTCCATAGCACGCTGAGCGACCTTTGTTTTATGAGCAAGAATTGCTGTTAGTTTCTACGTCTCTGCCGCTATAAGTGAATACAGGGAGCATGCATTGGTTAAACGCCTTAAATTGAAGCAGAGTTTTCGCTTTAAAATTGTATTTTAGTTTACCAAATGCTGCCCATCCCAGTTGTATACGACTGTAGATTTCTTTTGAGAAGTTATCTCGTCCTAGTTTCATTACTTGTCCCAGATAGGTATCCCTGTGATTGTATATTTAATAAAACTGCAGTGCTAAATAAATATTTACTTAGAATACAAGCCATAACAAACATTTCAACATCAATTTAAAAATAACTAAAAAATAACCACGTAGCAAATGTTTACAAATTGTGAATACTTTGAAGCATTTCATAGCGTGTATGAAAAAAGACACGTTTTGCTCTCATTGGCTCTTGAATGCACTCCACAAAAATATCCACCTGACCTAGTTGAGCCTTTAAAGAATTTACTGAATAGCTGCTATTTTTGTTAGCGTACTCATCCATTTATGTAGAGAAAAACCTGGTTGTAAAATCATCATTGAAGAGATAGAAGCATAAAATATACATATAATTGATATTCCATTTAGATAGATAAATAATTGTAATGTTCAAATAATGTATTTTTTATTCGCTTCTTGGCTGTAACACATGGTTGTCAAAAAACAACTGCAACGATCCTATTCTATTACAAAGTAGTAAGCTTTGGATCATGAACTTCCTCAGAACATACTTTTTTGTTCTGAATTTCTGAAAAACTACAAGTTTTTAAATCGACACGTTATATCAACCGAGTAAGACTACTCGAATTGCCCAAAGAACAGTTTTATCACTATTAAGCCTCATTTTTTCAGCAGGGAAAAATCAGTAGTCAAAACAATGCATAAGATAACATATGTATTAAATTAAAATAAAAACATGTACGTATGAATGATTCTAGCAGCTTCTAGCTCTAAGCAATGATAATAGTAACTGAATTATAAAAAATTATGAAAAAAAAACAAATATAATTAATTTTGATTTTACGAGTCCAAAAATTAAAGATATAACGAAATGGATGTGTGGCGTTATTATGGAGGTTGGTATGATTTTCATTGAATGCGATCCAAATAGTATAGAGGAAGAAAGAAAGGTGAAGTACAATCTAAAGCCTAATCGAAAACGGTAAGTAAGAATTTTTTAAAATTACTTGATATTTTATTGCAACAAGTCTGAGGATTGTGAGAGGAGGTAAAATTAAATTTGAGAGTTGTAAATGACTGTAGGCCTATGTAATGCATTTAAAGACAAAATAAACTAATTTTACTTCTGCATCGACGATTTTATGTAAGATGTAGGAGCGCTATATTTTTTAAATGATAAACTAAAGTAACGAATATAAAAAAAGTTCTCAGAGAATCTTGACTCTAAGAGCTTTGAAAAAAGTAACAAAGCAATCTCAAAAAATTACAAAATATGGCGAAAGTTTTTTTTAAACTGAGCTACAAACAATGCGCAAAAAAACAGAGCAAAACTCCTCTTTCCTGAAATTCATAACGGCGGTTGAACCTTTCTGGGGGTGGGGCATTCCCTTGCATCGCGCGCGGTCATATTTTCAAGAGACAATGCCATAGTACACCGAGTAGTATGGTTGAGAGCTGAAACGCTTAAGTTTAATGCGAGACGTTACGGGTTCAATCACCGTCGAGGCTTAAAACAGAATTGATAAGCTCTAAATTTTTCACGAAACCATCGTCATTGAAAAGTACGATTGATGAATTTTATGTATAGATCTCGATGTCCTTCCGAGACAGCAAGAGCGCAGAGGTCTGAAGTATAGGGTTTTTTTTGGAAGAGGTACGAGTTAAAAAGGACTAAAGATGTATTTTTTTTTTCAGTAAAATAAAGAAAATTTGCACACATAAAAAACAAAGAACACCTAAAACAGGCAAATTACTATGATTTTTGTGCACCTACGAGTATTTAGGGTCCTAATACTAAAAGAGTTTTTATTTAAAAAAATAACAAATTGAAAATATTTATTTTCGATTCACATTTAATATTAATTTCATATTCAGATATAAAATAAAAGATTCTTTAGAATTTATTCCACATATATTTATTTTTTTGACTACATGTTTCAGCTTTCAATACTTGAAAATGGCCATCCGACCTGGCTGAAACATGAAGTCAAAAAAAAATATATGTGGAATAAATTCTAAAGAATCTTTTATTTTATATCTGATATAATGGAATTCCACCAAGAAATATCGATCGAAAAAATCGAAATAATTCATATTATTCATACAAATCATATTACTGAAGATGGTCTCCAGGGAGGCCGAAATATGTAATCGTTTAAAATAAATGGGAATCTGAAATGTGACTAATTATTGAAATAATAAAATTAAATGAAATGTGAGTAAATATTTTTAATTTTTAAAATAAAAATTAATTTAAAATTATGATTAAGCAGTTTCACCAAGTATTTTCAGTTAATAACCTTAGTATTACTAAAATAGATGTTAACGAAATTCCTTCTTAAATCGCTCTGGTAATATCTGGAATGGACTTCCAGTGTCTGCTTTACCTACATAGTGCAATCAGGATGTCTTTGAGAAACATAAATATACTCGTATTTTTCGCATCTCCACAACCGGTTGTGCTTTACTGCAACGTTTTGCTTACAAAAAAAACCTCCGGAAGAACAAAAAAACCGCTAAAACGTTTCAAGCAATGGCAAGCTTCATCATCATAATCTTCATTATTACCGATTTCGCTCCCCTAATTGGAGCATATGGTAATCACGAATCGCAGCCACAAAACTCTCTCAGCCGCCATAGTCTTCGCCTTATCCCATGTCTGCACCGTCTCTACCGAGTACATCATATGTACAGCTCCCGACGGCTTTTTAAGACAACGCGAGCCCGGGGGTTCGAAGAAAATACGGCTGTAGTTTATGCTTTCCTGCGGCATTCTTAATACGTGTCTCAAACAGCGGCATCCTTAACACATGTCCCAACCAGTTCCACGTCAAGCTTCTAAGAATAAAAAAATGTGATGTATATATCGCCATTTGTTGGCAATATCCTGTATGTGATAATAAAAAAAAAATCCCATGCACTTTCTGTGGCGGGGTCATATTTTCGGGAGACAATGCCATATTGCACGCGAATAAATCGCGGCTGGTAAATTGGTCTGCGAAGGTGCCCCGTGAACTCGCGGGGAGAATTTTTAGCACAAGGGGTGGACCGTCTACCCGTAAGTTGTAGCGAGCGATGCTGAAAGGATGCTGAAAAAATTGCGTATTTTTTTCAGCATTTTTTGAAAATTGTTTATTCCGTTGGATCAATCATTGATTTTAGGTATACGCAAAGATTCTTTTGGTTTTATTCATATTTTGTCTAGGCATATCGGTTTCATAACTCGAATACATGGAAACTTCAAAATTTCGACAATCAATTACGTGAGTTGCCTTTGTAAGTAGATTTTCTTAAGACACATTATTGCACCAAGAGATAAATCCGGGAACATATATGGTTCCCGACGACGATCTTTAACACCAGAAGATAATTAATATGTAGTTTAATGGGTATATTTTGAGTGATTTGTTTATTCTATATTTATGTAATAAAAGCAATTGTAAATGACCAAGGACATTAGTCTTATTGCAGCGTAATTCTCAAAAGTGATCGAGATTAAGAGACCTTTTCAGAAATCCTCCCGACCTTTAAATTACCTTGTAAAAGCATATCTGTAACCAAGTGCTTAAATATTTAAATTTGTTTAGTAGTAAAAGATAGTAATTAAAAACCTATGTAAATTCGTGCTTCATTCATATTTATGTTTCATATTGGTGTCAATATATATTAATATCTTCCTCTCTCTCAAAAAGGTTTTATTCCGTCACGATAGGGCATGATGAGGAGCAGGTCAGCAAAACAAAGAATTTTTCAGAAGCACATTGACATATATTTACGTTAAAACTTGATTTCCCGATCGATCGTAATATGGCGTTACTTTCGCCGCGACCGATCGGGACTTAACAATCCGGTCTTAGCGACGGACGGTACTCGACTGCCCTCCACGCTCGGGGTGGGTTCTCGCCCACGCCACGAGCGGCGGTGTATCCAACTTACACATCCGTTAGCGGACCCATCCAAAATGACAACATGGCGACACATAAATGCACGACAAGCGACCAGAAATAAGAGACGAAACGTTGAATATCAAGGTTTTCGGTACCAGTCAGCAAAGGCTACATCATGCTGATGTCAACATATTACACAATGCAGTATTCACAAAATTGTTGTATAACAATCTGAAAGCGACTGAAAATCTTCTCGTAACATAAAGTGAAGTAATTTGAGATACAAATTATCTTTCGACCACGATAGTCAAGCGCCTGATGTGTTTGAAATTTCTTTTATGTGAGCTTTTATGGCCGGCTGTAAAGATGCGACGTGTGGAAAATTTATTGCAAAGCCTTTTGTATTAATCCTTGGGTACTTACCCGAGTCGTAAATATCAACTGGAGTCATACGTTCAAGGAGACAAGTTTTATAATTCAGTGTTATTACTTTTACGATTAGCATAACCCAGTTTTTTCCCATATAAACGTTCACGGCCACGGAGTAACAATACAATAATGTCTGTGAAATATTATACACACTTTTAACGTCAGCCTTTAAAAAAAAACTTCAGCTTTAAATAAATCAACTTTTGTCCATTCATGGAAATCCCTTGTCAGGGGCTAAGCTTTAACATTAATTAAATAAAAAAGTAACTTACATTTTTAATTATGCAGTTTCACAAAGAAAATAAGGTTGATATCCATTTTACTTTAAAAAAAAATCAAAATGAGTATGCAAGACATTTCTGTTGAAAAAAATAATCAGTGAAAGTGTACAGTGAATCAGCATGATGGCCCTTGCTGACTGGTACCAAAAACCTTGATATGCAATCTTTCGTCTCTTATTTTCGTTCACTCATCGGACACGCATGTGTTGTCATTTTGTAATTACGTTAAGACTAGTTATATAGATCACCACCTGCGGTGCTGGGTGTAACCGACTACGGAGCCCGGTGCGCTGTCAGTTGTGAGTGCCAACTGCGAAAAGGTCGTATTGTGGTTGGTCCGGGACTGAAGTTTGTAAAGATGTCAATGTGCTTCAGAAAAAGTCTTTGTGTTGTTAATCTGGTCCTCATCCTGCCGCCAAATAATTATATAACAAACTTAGAAAGAAGGATGTTAATATAAATTATTAAGTGCTTAAAATGAAGGCGTTGAAACATAAAGAAACTCGTTAAGGATGGAATACTAGCAATGAAATGCAATAAAATTTTGTGTCATAGATTCTCTCTTAAATTTTTTGAGTGATCTCAATGACATCGGTAATAATTCAACGCTGATCAATCAAGAGAGAATTTCGCTCTCGGCAGAAATCTATCAAATATTTCCAATAAGAGAGAAATGACATAAATACAAATTCGTAGACTACAGGTATCTAAAGCAGGGAAGGTTAAGCGGTAATTTTTAATACACTTTAGTACAAAATATTTTAAATATTAAAACACAACGAACCATTTTATAGTCAGCCGTAATATGAAGGTAGATTTTGCTGTGACATATTCTTTAGATGGTATAGAAGAGCATGTACTATGGCAGCTTTTTATTTAAACCTTCAAGCATTCGCTGTCATAGAAGCACAATATAAAACGACAAATAAAATATTCTTCTTCATAGTAACAATCCGGTGAATTGGTTTGCAGCAACAAAATCTTGCATCTCGATCTCCGCTCCTCTCGATCTTTTGCAATCCTCTTCAGCTCAGCATAAGAGCTACAACTCATGTCCTCGAACACTTGCTACAAATATTCCCGTTTAGGGCGCCCTCTACAGTTTCTACCCTCAACCATCCCTTCCACAATGTCGTGAAGAAGACCATCGTGGCGCATGATGTGACCGATCCATTGGACTCGCCTCTCTGAGATGGTTCTTACCAGATGCATATCTTCCTTAATTATGCTGAGAACCTCATCGTACGTGACGTGGTCTCTCTAGGAAATTCCGAGAATTCTTCTGTATGATCACATCTCAAAGGCCTCTAGTCTTTTTTTATCACTTTCAGATAAGCACCATGTCTCACAGGCGTACATCAAGATTCTCCAAGCAAATGTTTTGGCAAGTTGCTTGCGGAGCTTTAAATTAATATTTTTTGACTGAAGAATTTTCGTTTTTTTATTGAACACTAGCCGTAACTATACTCAGTGGAATTTCAAGAGTTATTCGTTGACACGGGATGAGCCGAAGATCATAAAGGTGACTGGACTTTATTGCTAATATTTGTGACAAACATATGGCTCAGATAAAGAGCATATATTAAATGATGATAGTGTACGTTCGTTAGCGCGTCCACGTGGCAGTAGCTCGGCGAGTATCTATCTGGCTACTTTAATGGAGCAATACTATTTATTTATTTTGTGTTTGAACACACCTGATATTTTATTATGAAGTATACTGCGGATAGACGTTGTATTATGCATTACAGTGTGTAGACCGATGTTCGTGATAGACAGACATTCTCAGTAAACTTCAAGTCTACCATCAAAATAAAATATGCCCGTTTCGCAGAAAGGCAAACACGGAGTGATCTCAATATTTTAGACGGAAATAATATAATATGACAAGTTACATAGTTATATTCTCATACAATCTAAGACAAATTCACCGTGACCCTTAACATTACTGATGTATGCAAAATAATAACAAAAAATATTGAAAGAGATGGAGACACATGAAGTAAGCCTACGATAAACAGTGGACAGGCTGATGATGAAACGTTTTTAGTTCAAAATGGATGTCAAAGAGTTCGCAATTGATATTTTTTTATGTAAGCACATACAGGAGAATATCGACAGATTTATAAAGTAATTCTGAAGTCTCACATGTGGAATTCTCTAACGCTTACCATGCTGTATATGGCTAAGCACTGCATGTGAAGTGATGATCCGCCAACGCCATAGACTACAGCCTGACTATGTCTGACATTTTACGGATGAGGAATCAAATTCACACCAACCAAAAGGTATTTTGGAGCTCAGAAATCGAATGGGAATCAAACTCACGACCTTTGGATTGCAAAGCAAACGCATTGACCATCGAGCTATACCCACCGGCAAAAAATATAGCAAAAATTACGAGTTTATAAATATTTTAACATAAAATAATCCAGCCTCCTAATGTTTGATTAATTTCTGATTAACAAATCACTCAATATAATAGCACACATAACACATAATATGAATCCCATACTACAGCTGATTTATCTTCAAATTATCGGGTTTCTGTACTTAAAATCTTTAGGATACATACAGGTATGTTTCCGAATTGACCTATGGATACAGAGATGTCTTGGGAAAATGCATGAACAATCACAATTAGGAGACCGAATGACGGCAATTTGGGGAAATCATTTGTGCTTGATATGAAAAGAATGTGATAAAAAGTAGAATACATATTTTTGGAACATGCTCTATGAAGGTATAGAATCGGAAATAGTATTAGAAGCAAAAATATAATATTATACACTCCTTCCTGATATACCTTTCAGGTTTCAGGACTTGCGACGTAAATCAAATCACGTTTGCGTCGGTTTTCACGTATGATTTGATAAGTCGAGCCCTCAGAAAGGGGACTCAAGGTCCCGAGACCCTCATCCCTAACAGCAGAAGAGTTTGAATTTTACAGACATTTGATAAACGATTGTATTATCTTTCATATTTCTAAAATATTCGCAACAAATCATTCATATTAGATCGAACGACAGTGAAAACATGTTGTAATTAACAGTATAAATAATTGAAAATCTTAGATTCTCAGACTCTGAGGACGGTGGAGGTGCGGTTAATTAGTAACTCACGTGTTGTCATGCAGTTTACGTTTCATATAATCATACCACCTTGAGCATCAAATAAGATGGGATTATCATTGTAATTCATTGAGGTAAAGATTGAGGGTAACATATCGAAACGTCACCTACTCGACATTGACAATCATATGTAAGATGCAAATCTAGAAGATAAGACGATAATATCATTTGGGATTGAGATATATATGCAAAAAAAAAGTTCAAGGATTAGTCCATCATCCCTGTTGATACTAATGTTATTCTCGTTACCATTGATTATCTCAGAACTTTAATGTTCACTTCCCCAATTAACAATAATCCACGATGTTCAACATAAGACAGTTAAATTTATAGATTTCATCACTATATAATGAGAATATATCTTTGGCCGATAAAAGCAAGTCCTAGAATCCTAGATGAATGACGACTTTTTATATATAATTACAATAACGATTCACTACACTTGCTAGTGATGATTTCCGCGAATGAAATATGCTGCATGTTGTAAGGTTAAAAATATTAGATAACTCCTGCTTTCTTCACTTTCTTTCATTCCATCGTTCTACACACAGTCTCCACTCAACAGCTACTTGACCCCTCTCGGAAGTCCTGAGAGCCGTATACAACGTTCTTGAGTATGTTATATAGTTACGTGGCAAACAATATGCGACAAATTAATGTGGCAAACATATGCGACAAATTAAATGTATTATATTACATATTAATTAACTAACAATCTAAGCAACGAATGGAAATAATCCTTTCGAAATTATGTCTACAATAATCTAAGTAAATAAAATAACAAACAAAACAGATTTTGATCGAATAGTCTTATTGTGGATTTCATCGCTTGATTTACTAATCAGTTTTAATGAATATGTATATTAGGTGTACCGGAAAAGAATGTCGTTTTTTCAATAAAAAAAATTGCGCATTTAATAAGTATAAAAAAAATGTAATATATATATGTATATAATAAATATTAATTGAATATAATAAATTGCCGGATTTAATTTTTTTAAACCACCAATGGCATTTACGAACATTCAAAATATCTCCCAGTAAATCACAAACTTGTAGCATGTGTTGCGCTTTCATTCTTCATGAAACGGTAAAGCATAATATTTTGAATAAATTCCTCGTTCGGTACAAAGCTCTCCTTGTATATAGGGTTGTAATTTTGTTTAAAAGTCCCAGTACACTCCAGGTATACGTAGTAGAAACAACGCAGAAAACGTTGTATGGGTTCGACTGCCGAAGCACAACTGACCACTCAAAACTACTGAAAAAAAAAACGACATTCTTTTCCGGTACACCAATTATATATCTGTAATAATATTAAAGTATGGTAATGAAATCAATATTAAAGTATCCGCAATAAATAAATAGAAATAAAACTATACTATTGAACATGCTTATGAATTTGACAAAGAAAAATATGCGAAGCGAAATTTGAGAGTGTAATATTATTCTGAATTTATCGCGATTTTAATATTTTATCCGCTAATGGAAAATGTATCAATAATTCATTTTGGAACGTCGGAGCAAAAAATACCTCAATTCATGCAGAATCCCTATCAAACAACGTGACTCTGGTAATGACCAATATCGTATAATAAATCACGTTTTAATTGTAATAACGTATTCTAATATTAAATTGTTTTATTTATAGAGGCAATAAAGTATTTATATAATCAGAATGATTTTTTGATGTAAACACATAGAGAACAATACCGACAGATGGTGATAGTAATTCTGAAGTCTCATCTGTGGAATTCTATGACGCTTACCAAGCTGCATATGGCTAAGCGCTGCATGTGGAGTGTTGATCCGCCAACGACATAGACTAGAACCCGAGATTCACGCTTCATCCTTATTATTACAGGGATTTACTATGAACGTATACGACCAATTTTGATTAATAGATTGAATTTTACTGGTGAGGGATCAAATTGACACACACCAAATTCACTCATATTTTAGAGCTCAGAAATCGATTACAAGTATTTTTATTTATTTTTTAATCTCCGTCGGGGATCGCACCTATGACCTTTGGCTTGCAAAGCAAACGCTTTGACCATTGTGCTATACCCAACGGTAAATTGTGTATTAAATGTAATATCAGGTGATCGAATATATATTATTGAAAAAAAAAACTTTGTTGTACAGTGGAAATATAATATTATTCGCCATTATTACAATTACAAGTATACATAATTTTAGGGTGTTTCCATTGACAAAATCTGTGAAACGTGAATTGAAATAAATTCGTATGAAAAATTGTATAGAAATCTGTTCAATTGTATAAAGATAATACGTGAAATATATAATTTATAATTTTTCAAGAATAAAATTAAGCAATAATAAATAACGGTCAAATTGGATTGAAAGAATTAAATTAAAAGATCGATCAAATCGTCAAAACTTTTGGCCAAAAGTTTATCGGCCAAATGTCTGTCAGCTACTCATAAATTGTATTCAGCCAAATGTTCGGACTTACGAGAATTTAAGAAAATACTGCAATAAATTTTGGAACGCAGAGTTTATATGGAAAGACGCGAACGACGTAGTTGGTTATATGTATAATATGAAAAGCAGATACGTCGTAGATATATTTGTTGGTCTTAGCAAAACATAATTTTATTGTTAACAAGAAAATGTGTCTTTTGAGAATCACATTATGAGATTGAAAATATAAAATAATTCAATCACATCTGACCTCTTGCGATCGTGTTCTAGGAAATATTGATCTTTCTTCACAGAGGCACACTAAAGGGCAGTCTTGTAAGAAAATAAGAAAATAAAGACCGAAGTAAAGAAAACACAGACTGAGAGAACGAAATACACACACAAGAGAGAAAATACAACACAATCCAGTTGAGACGTTCGATTGCTATGCTAGCTCATCCTGAGTTCGAGACCTGACAAGTTTTTTTTTTAATTACAAGTCTTCGAATGCTGTCGTCTCCCGTTTTTTTTAAATTTGATAAATTGATGCACAAATTGTCATGCATGATAGTATTTGCTACGAATTTGTGTGTATTTTTTTTAATTTGAAAAAATAATAATTAAATATTTTTAAATTTACTTTTGACATTAAACAAATAGCAATTTTAATAACGGAGTTTCACTAACAATTATAGGTTACGTAGTTACCTTAACGAAAGATAAATAAATTGTTGAATATTTCACAAAATTATCATTGTTTTATTGGCTAATAGAACGTAGAACAAAGAACAACCTCGAGCAGTGGGGAATTCTTCGGCAGGGAGAGCCACTATTGTGCAACTGTGGAGACCTGCAGACCGCCTCACACCTAAGATCCTGCTCCGTGTGCCCGACAAGCTGCACACCTCAATACCTAATGCTAGGCAAAACACGGGCTATCGATGTAGCCAGATACTGGGCAAAGATAATTTGACGTCGCTGACACGAAGAAGAAAAAGAAGATTGACTCATAAAGATTATAATATATATTTTTTAGTAATAAATTAAAAAGTGTAGATTTTTTGGTTAAATTGATCAGTTTTTTAGAGATACAGTTTAAATACGAATAAAAAAAAATATGCTGAAAGACCAGCGTTATCAAGGTTTTTCAGGAAAGAAAAAAAATTGCGATCCTGTCCTGAAAAACTGACATCATTTAATTATCATATTATACATGTTAAAAAATTGTTAAAAATAAACAAAGCATCAAATATGTTTCCCAATTTGGCAGCATTTTTCAGTATGTAATTTAAAAAAATACAGAAAAGGTACAACAAGAATCCAGGCAGGTAGACTGGCGGACATCTGCGCGGGGAGCCCCGGGGCGCCCGGGTAGATGGGGAGCCGAATATGTTCTGCATTCGTAATGTATTTTTTCAGCTTACCCCTAAAGACAATCCCGAATCCGGAAAATTGACTGCACCGAGCTTTAAGCTCTGAGCCTTTAAACTCGCCGAAGCTCAAGTAGGTTTCTTCAATTTATTCTGGGGACTTGTCTACACAGCTTATCTAGTTAATTTGAAATAAATGTATATTTCCATTTATCTTTTAAACGTAAGCAGAAAATTATACGTTTACTATTTTTGCTATAGTTTAATATAAAATATGAGCAGTCAAGTGAGCAATGAATCAGAAATATATTTACAAAAATATAATACTTTACATCACATCCCATTAGAATTATATTCCATAAGGCATAGATCTAAGGATCTCTATCAAAATCGCAGTCACTGAGAACGAACGCGCCAGATCAAGCAATTTGAACAAAAAATACATTTTTTATGTAAACACATACAGGAGAATACCGACGTATGGTGATAGTGTTGCTGAAGTCTCAATGTGAAATCTATGACGCTTACTATAGTGCATATAACTAAGCGCTGCATGTGGAATGTTGATCCGACAACGTCATAGAATGCAGCCCGAGATTCAGGGATCATCCTTATTGGTACAGGAATTTAGTTACAGGGTGGTCTTCACGGGACGACTTTCGTCTGCCACCAATTCTAATAAATAGGCTATGACTGACATTTAACGGATGAGAGATCAAATTCATCGCACCAACCGGGGGTATTTAAGTGTTCAGAAATCTATAAAAAAATACTTTCTTTTTAATCTTTATCGGGGACCGACCTTCGACCTTTGGCTTGTAAAGCAAACACTTTTACCATTAAGCAATACCCGCCGGCAAATAATTTATTCCAATTAGTGTTTAATGCGTTGATGATATTAGCATAACAAATAAACGTTTATTTTTGTAAGAATACAAGAGTAACTAAATATTTTTAAATACTCATTGAATTATTCCCAGAAATATTTTGTTCAGAGATGAAATAAGGCTAAATGGTGGGTTGACTTACATTTTACATTACGTAGTTATTATTAAATAGCGTTTTTACGTATTTATAATTTAAAATTAATTTTAATTAAAAAATTAACAGATTAAAAATATTTAGTTCTGGTTCATATTTATTTTAAGCAATTACATGTTTCGGCTTCCCTTGGGACCATCTTCAATAATGATTAAATTAAAAACTTTCAGTGGCTTATAAAGGTTTGTATAAGTATTAGTATCTACGTTAGTACACACATATTAAAAATGTGTGCGGATAAGTAAAAACATTAAAAAAGGGTCGGGTTTTACAAGCACACATATACAATCTGAAAATATGTGTGTACTAACGTATAAACTAAAACTTAAACATACCTATATAAGCCACTGCAAGTTTTTAATTCAATCATTATTGAAGATGGTCTCCATGGAGGCCGAAACATGAAACCGCTTAAAATAAATGTGAATAAAAAATCTATTTTCTGTCTATTTAATTGTGACTCACTGTGAATGTGTAAGAAACTCGTTAAAACGCATATTTTACTATATAGTTTTTTTTTGTACACAAAATGTATTCAAATCGTAATGTAAGCAGATTGGGAACGGTACGAATAAGAGAGCTCACATTTATGACGGACAAATGCTCCAAATAAAGAACGACACGGCAAATTTCAGGTAACGCGTGGTGCTTTAGCCTTTAACCCTTTCGTGACCGTGCTTGTTTACGACTTCGCGTCAGACATCGTTCTTATTTATGTCGGTAATTTTTATCACGTCAAAGGTAAGCTCCGCCAGCTACGTGCGCCTTACCTGAGCGTCACGTTTCTTGCCGGGAATTTACAGGTGTACTTATTAGACTGCACAGCATGTTGAACCTCAACGTTGTTAACTTTCATGCTTCTGTGTTTGTGCAAAACCTGACATCCAAAAGAGATCCAATGCCACCGTACAGTCGTGATAAACAAAAGAGCAGGTGATCGAACAGATTATAAGAGTGGCTCTGTGAAAAATGACCATTAGCGAATTTCTCAAATTCTCATCATGAAATCTGTAGCGAGATGAAAATAGCTGATATATGTTACGCGTAAATGTATGTTGTTCAGATGCAGAAAGAGAGCATATATGTTAGTTGAGTTTTTAAAGCTTCCGGGTTTTCGATGTCTTGCAAGCTTACAAGTCAAAGGTCGTGGGCTTAATCCCCAACAGAGATTAAAAAAAAAAGGATTTTTAATCGATTTCTTAACTCTAAAATACCCCGGTTGGTGTGAATTTGATACCTCACCCGTAAAATGCCAGTCATAGCCTATTTATTAAAATTGGTGGTAGACGAAAGTCGTTCCGTGAAGACCAACCTTTCATAGTGAATTCCTGTAATAATAAGAATGATGCGTGAATCTCGGGCTGTAGTCTATGAGGTTGGCGGATCAATACTCCACATGCATCGTTTAGACATGTGCACTATGGTAAGCGTCATATAATTCCACAGATGAGACTTCAGATTTACTATAACCATCTGTCGGTATACGATAGTACACATGATATTATGTCGGTCGTAAAGATGTCTGTAATAACGTATTAATTCAAAATAGACAAAATACAACCAGTAAATACAACCCATTAATACTGATTGCTAAATTTAAAGACTCTAAGAAGGATTGTATAATAAACTAATTGATTTGAGGACAAAACGTAAGTGCAGTGCAATAGCCGAACGATTTTAGTGGGCCAATATTTCGTATTGAAGCAAATTTCAAAAATGAAAAGCGTCATAAAATTACAAATGAAACATCTTCATTGTCGTATAGGAGTTTGAAGCGGGTGTGAGGCGGTATAATAAGTTCAGTCCATTGACTACCCGTGAAGGCCGATGAAAGACATTGTAATAAATTCAGTTACGCCCTTCGATTTCCCTCCTCCAATGGCGGTGGGTGTCGTTAATTCATCGGCGTACATAAATAAGAGGCGCGGGGGGATCCCTCCCTCCAAATTAAGTTTTAAATTAACTCATACAAGTTTAAATTAAATCGTCAATCAGCGTATTCGCCTTGGCAGCGTGGTATGCTGGGGTGTCACTTCACGAGAGGAAGAGACAGACATTTACCCCCTTGGAAAACAGTCATTTGTAGCATCGCGTAGATAAGTGGTATCAAACAGGTGGTCCACCTTAATGTTAGTAATCTAAAAGATAAATAGATACTAAATAAGCCGAGGTCTGAAGACGGAAGAACGCGAGATAATCTGAAACGAGTGCAACAAGGAGAGTCACTGTATGCGAATACGTAGTCCTCTACACCGCATTACATCTAAGTTCATGCCGTATATGCTGCTCATCTCAGTACCATATGTTGGATAACAGACAGATCATCGATATAATTGGGCTGAAGCAATCAAGAATAAAAATTATATAATGAGGATGTAAGCTGAGTAAGGATACTTAAAAAAGGCTACAAGTATGAAAATGTGTAAAAATACAGGTAGGATGAAGAGAAAAAATTTAGAAGAGCAGTGTCATAACAAATAAAAAAAACTTTATTAATTACAAATAATAACGTTTTGGCGCAAGCTTCCATTAAAATGCACAAAGCAATTTGTTGTTGTGTAATAACACATACTATTTTTATACACATAGAACATAACTATGTGTATAACAAGTATTGGAATATTAAACGCAAACGAACTCCACGTTCAGTATCCGTGCTAGCGAAATACTGAACGTTCCAAATTTGATATAAACGCGACCCATTATTGTCGCAAAATTAAATATTAATAAGCACTACGTTCCTGCAGATATACAAACTGAATTTGAAACAATATCACACTAAATATCAATAGTAAATATAATGAATCAAGCTTAATGAATCAACTAAATGTCTATGTTTCGTATATCCATTATTAACTTGATACAAAAAAATATATCAAACACCATTTAATCAATTTTACAGAGTAAAATACCGGAAAGACGTGAAGTATCAACTGCAGGTCCATGTTTTGTTTATGACACTTGAAGCTGACTACTAAACAATTTTACGTTAACATCGAATGAGAAACGATGAATAAATTTATGGCAAAAACGTAATGCATGCCTTAGAGTTGTATAGTTGGCAATCAATGATTCACAGCACCCTGTGGAGCACCCTTCTTCAAAACCTCCCGCATATCACCTGCTGAAATGTCACTCATTACAGAAGCCCGGTGCAGCTGCTAGGAGAGCTTTCATCAGGAGCTTTCGTGATCAAAGGATACAAGCTTTCAGCACACCTTATGTGGAGTTTTTGTTGTTTTTTAGACAGCAGGTAACGAATGTGGGGATTAATGTCTATGCTAGCAATTATCTACAGAGAGGAAAAGAATGATCAAAATAAAATAAAAGACAAGAAAATGATACACCGAATAAAAATAAAACAAGTCAAAAGTTAGCATAATATTAGCAACATATTATGTTACAAAAAGTAAGAGTACCTTTATAATATAATCGTGTGATTATAAAATATTAAATTTAAATTATCGATTAATTATTTTCTAGAATTTTGTGAGTTGTTCTTCACCTTGTCATTTAACGAGGTATGTTTTTGACCAACTATTCTAATTATATTCTTAATACTTCAATAACATTGATTTTGAAACTTAGACAAGGGTAATCGTACGTGGATCTCAAAGTGTGAATGCTTGAATAAAAAAAAAAGTATATTTATTTATTAAATTTAAACAAAACCTCACATCGAAATTGACTGAATGAGTGGTTGCTTTTGAAATGAATGTGAAACCTTAAGCCAATGATTCATATCAAATCGTGGCAAAAAAAACGACAATGCATTTTGAGCGTTTCATTTTATCAGTCCATTCATTCCGTTTCATAAAATGATGAAACTTTTTTGATGAAAAAAACTCTTCATTTTATACACGTGTATGAAGGTTATGGCAATATGCTCCAACTTTCCAACGCCACGGATGATGATAATTCAGGCCACACGCCTCAAGCCAGAGCATAATTGACTATATTTAGTTTACTATAAAAATACGTATTGCTCTTTAACACGCATGAGGCAATCTCATATTTCATGTTTTTTTTCAGGCCTGAATATATTTTCAGCATTTACTTATCTTTGAATATATAGATTACTTATTCTGTAACATTATTATTCAGCTGAAGGCTATGAAAGAACACATTATCCACATAATAAAGGAAATATACAACAAAATACAATACAATAATTAGTTGAAGCATAGAAATATAAGAATTTAATTTTTATAAACATCATTTAAAGTCTTCTTATACAATATATCCACTCCCTAGTAGGGGCACATTAATCTCCTAATATCCATTCAATAAATCTGAAGTATAAAGACAACACAAATTTCCACCACATAGTTCTTCCACCCAAGATATAAATATCTGCATCCGGTGGTCAAACTGGAAATATTAGATGTTCCTAGATGGTTTAGATATTATCACAGGCTTATTCTTTCAGAGATTTGTTTTTCAGAATGTGTAAGGATATTGGATGATTAGCCTAACGATCTGAACTATTTTTGTATTAATTCAATTCAACTTAACCTACAACGCGTAGTAAACAAGAGGCGGAATTGAAATAATTACGGCTTATAAATAAAGTGTTTTTATAATGTTTACAATAAAGCATTATTTGTATTTAATTTTTGTTGGTTTGCACAAAATATTAATATTGACAGGTTTACCCAAATTCTGTACTGGTTATTGCGAATATTTTAATTAAGCATAATGTGAATTATCAGTAAGCAATAAATATTAAATCCCATAAATATATTAAAACAATTATTACAATCAGATATTTTACAATTTTACTTCGCTAATTAAATAGACTAATTTTAAATGAAAATTTCATTTTATTTCAGAGTATTTAAACGAGCGAAATTATCATTATAATCCTCGTTTATTGATCACGTATGAATAAATAATTTTATATTTTTTTGTAGAATTATATATTTTTGTGTAATCGTTTGCACTAGAATATAAAAGAGAGTTGTGATTTTTAAAAGGGCATTTTGATGATCAAACAATACAATTAGACGTACGATGTTAAAAAATTTTTATGTTTATGAAAAAAGAAAATGGAGATAGTTAATCTCAATAATGTTCAGGAGGGTTGGTAGCTAACCGCTGCGTATGAAGTGATGTAAATGGTGTTTTTTTTTTTTTTGAATTTACTTTGAGATCTATTTCAAAATGAAATATTAAGTATTTTATACCTGGTTTTAACATCGATCACACTTTGCAGTGTAATCCATGTTAAAACATATATGTTTAAGATGTTACTGATATTAAAAGCGTGATGAAGGTTGATAGTAGGAATAAAAAGAAAGCGATTTTTAATGAAATTGTCAAATATAAAATACAGAAAAACACCGGTTTGAAGTCGGTAGATCAAAATATATTCTGTACAGAGTTTAATTGGCAATAAACAATTCATTGTGTTTCTTCAAAACTGAAATATTTAGTAATTCGAAGAAAATTTCAGGTATTTTTATCAAACGTAAGATACTCGTAAGAAGAGACCTATTTTTATTTAGTGAGGCTCTATTATCTGCTTTCACGTGTTTCAAATAAGAGCCTAAAGCAGTCTTTCGAGCTTATTGTTGATCGACAATAGATTAATAAGAGAGGAATATTAGCCCCTTCCGAGTATCAAATATACTCTATAATATTTAACAATGATATTAGTTACTTTTATTGTAAGTGAACATGTTTTATAGATTATTTATAAAAATAAAACATTGATTTGATTTAAAATTCTTTCCAAAACACACATGGTGAACAAAAATTGACACCACTATTTTTTTTCAATTAATATTGTATATGCCTTGTCCCAAGACATCTCTGCACAAGAATGTCCAATATGTAGAGACCATATATGGTTCATGATAACACACAAAACAACCTGGAGACAAAATTAAACGGCAATTGTTGTATCCGAAAAATATAATTGGGTGATATTTTAACACTTATTGTTAAAGAGATCGCATTAGTATACAGACACGCCAATACATGTTAAAAACTTTAATTTTAATTATGTATTAACACTATCCAGTCCGATCACACAATATGTGTGTAATCACCAGGCCGAACGTTAAAGGCCGGTCACACAACATGTGTGTGATCGTTCCGCCAACGCTAAGTGTGGCCGATTATACACAGCTTGTGATGTTTTTTCAAACGTTAGTGGCCGATCGCGAAACATATGTGTTGTTTTTACTTTTGACCATAATTCAAAGATCTAAAACCTTTTCAGTGAGGGTCATATTTAATTTTATTTGAACACAAGATTTAGAGCGATTCTTTTAAAAACAGTCGGTCTCCAGCGTAAGTTTAATAGCGAAACGCGCGGACTGGATAGAGTTAAATGATAGGTGACCATATATTGATATAAATTGTTAGTATGAGTTAAGCAACACCGGTAGCAAAACTTGAAAGGTGACCGTTTTAGTGTACCGTGTTGCAAGATGAGTTGATTCGCTCTATTTGATGAATAACGTTTACAACATGTATAACCTGATATCCCCCGTCTTTAAAAAGATGGTTATTCAGTCGCGTGGTGGCAGGATGAGGAGAAAATTAACAACACAAAGTCTTTTTTTGAAGAACATTGACATATATATTTCGATAAATTTACAATCTTCTGGCCCGGACCACAGCATTCAGGCCGGGCCAGCTACAATTTGACTGCGCCGTGGTCGGTTACACCCAGCGCCACAAGTGGCGATCTCTATAACTAACGTCACTCCCGAGACCGGACTTGTCCAAAATGCCAATATGTCGACACATACGTGTACGACAAGCAAACAGAAATAAGAGACGAATGATTGTATATCGTGGTTTTCGGTACCAGTCAGCAAGGGCTATATCATGTTGATGTCAAAACATACTTATATGTATGTTTACAATTGATGATGCTTTCATTGAAGGCGAAACCGCGGTATTCCATCAAGTGAATAAACAGTGCTCAGTATGATCCATGTTTAAAAATGTAGGAAATATTTATATCTTTATATTTAAATTGAATCTCAAAGATAATTCTTGAATATATATTTTCAGTAATGTTTATTCTTGATGTTGAAGTAATTATTTGTACTAATTGGAATAACGTTGAGTATATTTTATGTCAAGCAACGTGGTGGCTAAAAGTAGTCAACGAATTTCATATTAAAACAAGCTTAATAATAAAATATTAATAAACGTAAAACAGGTCAATAAACTCACCCCAAAAACAGGGTTGCCAACTCGCACGACTCGAAAATAAACCTGAAACAAACAGACAAGACATAATTAGCTTAACATGCATGTTGTACGCCGCGTTGTCGGACACGGAACATTCCGCCCTTATTACATAATTCTAATAAATTATATGGGGCCGCTGCGGACGGAGCGAGACGCACGCCACAGAGAGGCGTAGACCCTCAACCCTCTACGGCGTAGAGGCAGCGAGTCTCACATGCGGCCCTCGATCTGAAACCGGCCCTATAAGCCATTTAATGCGAATGAATGAAAAAAAAACTTATTTTACTGCAAAAATACATTATATTTTATGGTTGGTTAAGAGACAAAAATAGTGCTTAGTAAATGTACTTTAAATGGTGCAGGAGAGCATAAGCTTCAGCATATTTTTCAGACGCTTAGACTCTCGCCGTCTTAAAAAACCATCAGAAATAAACAGTGCTTTACGCAAGTTGAGTAATTGGGGTGATATAAATGTTATGTAAAATAAATCAACAATTTGTTTTCAAATAGATTGAAAAAAAGATTCAGAGCTCCGAGTGGCATGGGCCGAGTATAATGGCGCCTGACATAGTATTGTGGCGGCATTTCGCGAAGACTATTTGATCCAGTTAAGGCATCGAAAATTTAAATGATGATATCTTCATTATATTGAACAGGGCATTTAATAACATAGTAAAGAGCATCTTGTAACGTGATTAAATTCACGTAGAAATCGTTATTAGTTTATTCCTGTATTGCACACTTATTTATTCTGTAGTTTTATTATTGAATAACTATTAAAAAAAGGTCACGTATTCAATTAAAGGTTATAGTCGTAAGGTTAAAAGTTTTTATGATTTTTGTGACGTGAATCGATAAAAGTCACCCGAGTTGTCTAAAATGTAAGGCTATAAGACTTTCGTCGGTCCATCTTAAGGTTCTACGGTTTGAAAGGATGCTAATCGTAGTCAAGAAAGACTCTTCGAAAATCTATCGGTTCGTGAAAAATCTCAATGTCTGTGCTACTATGAAATCCTGAATGAATCAAGACTCCCGAGTTAAGATGTTTTTATTTTTTATTTTTTTATTTAAGCAAATATAAAAAGATACATTTATGGATTAATTGACAGTAATTACATTCCATGTTTTTTTTTTGTAAATTTGCTTAAAACGCCACTTAAAGATGGATCTTATGTGTGGCGTGGGAATTTATTTTGGAAAATAATTTCAATCACGTCAATGTTAATTAGCGTGACTTATTTAAGATAATTGGTCATATTCCCTATTAGATCTAACTATAAATATATTATTTGATTAAACAACATATACGAATGTAAGAAAATGAATTCAATAGGTTGATTATTACTGACGTGGAGAATTGTGGTACGGTGGATCGTTAGGGAGGTAAAGAATAAAACATTAAGCATACATTTCGCGGAAGAAAATACATTAGGAGTCAAATTATTGCCTCTGAGCATACTTAACACGGGTAATATTTTTATGTACAGTAAATGTGTACTTGTTCTGACTGTTTAATTAAGTGTAAAAGTATGTTGCGTTATACGGAAATTAACTATTATATACAAAGCCCCCTTTTCTGATACGTGAACAATATTAGAGTGATATCGTCCTCTCAAAGTTTGATAACGATTTACTGGATGACAGGATGCAGGATCAGGTACACAATATAAAGAACATGTTTTTGTTTCACAACTCGCGTTTATTTGACAAACACTTGCTTTTTCGTCACCTGTTATGGCGAACGCCTTTAGGCGCGCGCCCCATAACGGTCGCGAGCGTGCTCTTAACTGTCAACTGAAGGCGTGCTCTCATCTCGCGCTGCCAACATTGCTGCAGAAAAATCGAATTCAAGATGACAGTGGTACCAACAAGAAATGGGCCAACTGTCATTAAAAATAAATAAGTGTTTGCAAACACCGTGTATTATTATACAATTAAAACTAGCATTAGATATGCATGTCAGGCGAGCGAACAAAAATAAGAGACAAAATATGGTTTTTCGAGGTTTTACGACATCAGCCTAAAGGAGCTATATTAAGCTGATATGAAGAGGTATTAGGTTACAAGGTATAATTTAAGAAATATTTACAAAAGCTTTAAAATGATGTCTCCGTTTTCAGCTCTTTTATACTTTCCGGCAGCGATGTCTAGCCCGTTGGTTCCACGAAACCGAAAGCACGAAGACCGTGCTAAAAGTATCTTTTAGTAGGCGTTGGTTTGAAGCATCCAGTGACGACTCAGCATGTTGTTATTCAGTGAAAAAAAGACGAAGAGAAGATTCAGTGATTTGCGTTAAACGATGTGTATACATTATAACAATAAGCAGACAAATTAAGTTGTAAAATAAAGTCAGATATAAATAAAAGATTTTTAGAATTTATTACACATTTTTTTTGACATGTCATTTTCCAGTGGCCTTGAAAATGGCCACTTGACCTGGCTGAAACATATCATCAAAAAAAAAAATATTGTGGAATAAATTCTACAAACTCTTTATTTATATCTGATATTATGGAATTCCACAAAGAAATATCGATCAAAAAAATTGAAATAACTAAAATAAAGGTTGACGCCAGAATAAATGCAATTGCATTCTTAATTTGAAAACTACTTTATTTTAAATTATAAGACGTCGCTCTTGTGTGAAAGTTTTCAGGAGGAATTCCTTCTCGTGAAATTTTGATCAGTTCCGCGGAGTAAAACTCCGTGCCTCTAATGTTTGCCATTATTTATTGTTAGCAACTGGAAGAAAAATAAATCCTTTTCTTTTGAATGTGAAATACGACCGGCAGTGCGAAAGCTCATATAAAATATTACCTTTCTTTCCTTGCGTTCAACTTAAAAATGCAAGTACATTCCATTATGTTTTAGCAGCTTGCTTCGGAGAGCTTTTGATATTTACTATATTACCGCGTTTACAAACTCGTTCTTGCTAACGAGAACCTATACGATGTTTTTTTTTTTAATTTCGAAAACATATAGCGTATATAATATATTTATTATTTTAAAAAGAAAATATGAAAAAAGCTTCTATAAGATATTTATCAGTTTTTTGGTATAATCGTAACAACTGGCGATACGGAAAAATCCAAAATATTTGAGCGGTCTTTTTTTATGTAATCGCATGCAGCAGAGCACAGTCGGTCAAGACCAGTACACTCTATGATGCTCAGCCAGGGAGGCTGGAGGCTGCAAAATTATTATTCTGGACGCTGCATATTTTTTATGTTAAATTATTTTTATATGTAATATAAATTTTTCTTGGGTTTTTCTGACTGTCTTTAAATAAATAAACAATTTAATATTAGAATTTGAAACTGATTTCGAAGCAAATGTAACCGAAATGACAATCTGCTTAAGAACATCTTATTTTCCCTTTCAGTTAAAGTCGACGGTTTTCATTACTCGACTTATCAATTAATATATCCCTTTTAATTAACTCGAATTTAAATCAAACAAATTGTGTAATACGCCATACAAATAATATATAATGACTGACTTAGCTGGTGCGGTTAGATGGGGTTCTCCATCATGTGTTTATTTTTAATTGTACTGGTTTAATTAAGGCTTTGTTTGTAAAACAATGGTGAGTTAGGATAATGGGAGGTATGGAACCTTACACGTGACGGCTCATCTAACATTCTAAATAATAACATGAAAATGCTTCAAAACAGTTTGGTTTAGGAGAAGCAGTAACATGAACCATTTAAAATAAGAAACTAACTTTAATGGCAAACCCTGTCATTGTTTAGTTTCATCTATATCCGCTCTTTACCTGGAGAATAAGGTTTTTAACAAAATACGATATTTCGACGGCCATTGCAGGGGTCCGCCTCAAGGTTGATGATTAAAATAAGAAATTATCTAAAAACGGCTCTATTCAAAAGCCGCAACTCCAAATCAAGCCGTGAAAATTTACAAAGGTGATAAAAGTTCGAGAGTTTTTATGAAAGTGCTGTTTTACTTAACGCGTTCTTACAGCATCCGGAGAGCACGTTCTAGTCAGGTCCATTTTTCTCTTATTTAATCTATTATACAATATAATTATTATTTAGAATAATAATAAGTCTACTCTCGACATATACATGAATAATTCCGTCATACATGTGTACAACTGAATATCTCAAATTTATATAATTTAATTTATAAAATTAAACATTACAAAGTAAATGTTTAAGCCTCTCGAATTGCCCATTATCAAGTTTTCTCACAGCTTCATAATGACCCCGTTGAGAAACGTCTGTAGTAATTTAGTACAAAAACAAAAATCACGAACGCAAAACGATGTTAAACATCAAATCATAAACTGTAGGACCCAACCATATTTTTATGTAAGAAAGAAATAAACTTCTTTTATTTGCTGAGGTATAAGCAAATCGTTGTACGATTAAAATCATTCGATTCCTTGCATTAATTAACTAAAAGAAATATGAATCGATTTGTAAGATCGAAATGCTTATATACTCGTATTTTTTTTAAATACCTCTGGTAAATATGACACATTAACCTGAATATAACTGTTTTAGTGTATTATTCGAAAGAAAAATAAGCAACAATTGTCTCGTAAATAACATTCATGAGTAATGAGTCCCCTTAAAAATGAAAAATGTCCAATGTACGTGGTGTCGGAATGTAATCTTATATCGTCCGCAGAAATTTCAAGCGTCATAGAACCCATTTACAGTATCATTCATTTCTATAGATGAGGACTACATCACAATTCTTTTCAGGATAAAATGCTTATGTCAAAATGAAAACATGTAACAATAAAATAAGCTTACGTAGCTTTAAATAATTTATCACAAACTGACCGTTAAATTTTGAAATAATTAAAAAAAAAAGTTTTATATTTTATACATTACTAATTCAATTGGATCGAATACTCAACACTCGACCGACCAACCCTCAAAACACTGTGGATCTTTTCGATATATTGGGCAAACTTGTAGTTGAACAAAAAAACGCGTACATAATTCGATTCGAGCATATTTTAAATGTAAGAGAACGGTATGTTTCGCAGAGTAAGCGAATACAGTAGAAATGTATTAATTTTCATGATAATGTAAGTTAGTTTTGACTTAATGAAAGCCTCCTTCCGGTAGTAAACTGAAGCATTAAAACAATAATTAAAAGACAGTTAACAATAAAACAAAAGACATACATTACAGGACCAGCGTCTGAACCATCAGCCAGTTATTGCGAACTATAATTTGAAATTAATGTTTTGGCATTGAAATTAACTATTTTTTAGTAATATTTTAAGCACTTTTATAATATTTTTCAAATATTCAATAAATGATTTCAGATTTTTAACACACAAAACTTTCTATGGATTTTAAAAATATTTTTTAGAATATAATTTATTATTTCAATATTCTAATCTACTTGACTATAATACAATATTATAAGTCATTAAATATACACATACTATAAATGCAACAAATTCTTTTATACGCATCAACTCGAACGGAACTATACATTGAATCGATGAGTAACAACTACTTATAGGTCCGACCGGACTTTATAACTAGTCACTTACGGGTAATGAACTTGAACAAATGGTTGGTTCCAAGGTTCGCTGGTTCGCATCCCGCCTCTGCTGATATTTTTCTGAACGAATTGATGCGTATAAAAGAATTTGTTGAATTAAAGTATGTGTATATTTAATAACTTATACATAACATTAATTACGGCGACTTAAATTCAAGAAAAAAATTGATAAGCGTGTAAAATTAAAATGGGCAGCATTCGAAAAACTTAAACAAGAACAATTATTGAAGCGAAAGTTCCGTAAAACCTTAAAAACAAACCTGGTATTAGGTTATATGAGAGTTTATGATGTAACAGCAGGTATAAAGATCGCCTAACGTGTCATGGATAGATCCATGCTCGACTTGTATACAAAATATAGTATCCGAATAAGGATATCCGAAGAAGAATTCAGGGTAAGAGAGTAGTGGACACTATTGAAAGAATGTTAATAACAAGTGGCCATGGACAAGACATATCTGTCGAAGAGACGATGGTTTACAGGAAAGGAAAATAATTTAGTGATAGTTAAGAATAGGAATACGGAGTATTGGCCAACCTCCTGCAATACCTGCACCCGGAAGGAGGAGAATTGATAAATTAATGGGTAGAGATTCATGCAAGGCACCAAAGTTCAACAGTGACGATAATGATGAATTATATTATGAGAATCGACACTGCGAAAGAGTTACTTTACTGAAAATCACACTGGTTTGTCATTTCTGAACAAGTGTGCGAAGAGCGGTGAAGGGCGCTAAAAGTTTTACGAGATAATTTTGTGAAATATAATGGAATTACAAGGAAGATCACAGGGTGAGTGTATCTTAGGATGGGCTGGGTATAACTTTGTACTGGGTGGGTGTATCTCAGTACAGAGTGGGAGTTTCACCAAGTAAATCAGTACCGAACAGAGTTAAAGACAATACCTTCTCGTGATAGTTGATAAACTAAATTGAGCAGGCAGAACTCGCGGGTTTATGAGTAGGTTTATGGAGTCTATGTGGTGCGGAGCGCGCGAGGGAGTGTAAGGGTGCGATTAATATCTGTCTGGGATTTCATCGTCTGGGTTTTGAGTAATAAAATAAGCAGGTTTATAAATTTTAGGCAAACTTATTATACTACATCACAAACAATACAGAAACGTTATTTTGCATCTTCAATTTAACATAGGCTATTTATAAAATACAAGAGTTTTAAAAAAGTACATAAAATAATACTGTCTTAAATGGTTAAAGGTTGAATAAAATAAATATATTGTAAATAACTAAAAATTCGTACATCTAAAAATCTATTGTATATACTATGATATCCTCCTCTTCCATTTAGGGACATCGGTTTACTGGATGAAGGATGCAGGATCAGGTTCACAATATAAACACTTGTTTCTGTTTACATACTACGTTTATTGTTCACAACGTCGCCCGCTACAGGAACGCACAGGACGCGCGCACTGTAACGGGCGCGAGTCAAACTTCAACTGCCAGCCCACGGCGCGATCTCACATCTCCACGGTACCAACTGCCAATATGACAGTCCTACCAACCAGCAATAGGCCAACTGTCATAACAATTATATTTGGCGTATGCAAACACCGCTTAACATTCGATGTAGATGTCACGCAAGCGAACCAAAATAATAGACAAAAGATCGCTTGTTGAGGCTTTACGGCATCGGCCTTAAGGAGCTATATCAAGCTGATATCAACTAAATATAGAGAAAGTAACAATGGACTTGATCTTCGAACCGCCAGTTCATAACAATCAACGTTAGCCACTGATTTCAGCATGTAACGAGTCAAAAAAAATAAATATATATTTTAGTATGTGATTCATTTCAGTTTATTCAAAAAAAAAATGGTATTTTTCGGATTTTGTACGTTAATCAGCATTTTTATTCAAAGTCCCGGGAGCCTCAGGCTTCCAATCTCCTTAAATATATGTAATTTTAACTTTTAATTAACTAATCACCAAAAATAAACTTACTATTGACGACAATTGGTATATGTTTTTTTTAATTGATTCATTTATATAACATTATTAAAATGCTTTAAAGAAACGTTTTTTTTATTCTTTTCTGCGTGAATTTAAATGATAAAAAAACCAACCCACGTATAAATCGTTGCAAAATTATTTCAATGCCCACTTGAATATCGCATTAAAGTACCGCAAGGATTTTTAATAAGATAATTAAAAAATATTATAAAGGAATGAACGCATAAAAGCAATAAAGGAGTAAGAAATGTCGGTTTCAAATGAGCTGGTTATAATACCAGGGACGGTGAGCATCGTGGTAATGGTTATGGCATCCGTTGATTGTAAAATGACATATTTTTTATGCAAACTCAAACGGAAGAATGCCGACAGAAATTCGTGTAGAGATAACATTTATATTTTTTGTAATTTTAAAGATAGTTAAGCGCTGTATAATTATATGCTCAATAACAATGGTATACAGTTTACGGAACTTGTTCTCCCATAGAAGTTAAGCAACATTGTAAATATTATTTGGATGGGTCACAGCCAGATGTTCACCGCATGTTGTTGGTTATGTTAACTCACTACTTAGGTCGTGGTAAGATGGAGTTATCATTCGATCTTTTAAAAAACACTGATTTAAAAAACATTCGTGTATCTCGGATACTACGTCTGCCATCTTTCCAAGTCACACTTTCTCGTCCTGGAATTTCTGAGTTTTTCTTTTCAATAAAAACGAACAAGAGAATGTTGACAAACGGTAACGAAGAAATTTCATCCGTGGATTCCATGATGTTTGGCATTTGTTATTTATGTAAGCGCAGTATGTGAAGTGTTGATCTGCCAACGCCAAAGCAAGGCATTCACGGAACAATTTTCGTCTACCACCAAAATTGAAAATATATGTTCCCAAGTAGACTTCCAGATACAGAAAGTCAAACATGTAGCAAATGATACAGATATGGAAGGGATATGGGGAGAAAAAAGGTTTCTCCTGGGAGCAAACCAGCGATCTATGGCATTAAAGTCGAACGTTATAACGTCTCTTGGGCATATATTATATAATATAATGAGTTGGCTTTAACGGCGGGCAAGCAAAGCGACAATAGACGATTGTTGAATGAAGACTGAATGGTCTATTCGAGGATTGAAATAAGTGCGCAATGAAATGAACGTCTTTTTAAAATAGTTTAATACCATTTTCTTGCTCTAGATCAGCAGTTAAAAACCTTTTCTGCTCCAATACTTTTTTTACTATTTTCAAAAATTCATTTAACCAAAAAAAAAATAAAAAAAAAATTGAAGAGATAAAATATTGATACTTTATTAAAACCTGGAAGGCATCGCTACCTGTTAAAAAAACACGGCTTTACATCATCACTTTGCTATTAAAGAATTGAATTCTTTATAGAAGTGGAGCTTTAACTTATTGACGTTAAAAAAATAGGTACAATAGTTGAAAAACTATTTTGAAAATGTACATGTATATGAAAAATCAATGCAAAAATGTATTGTACTCGTAAGATAAAAGAGATTAGACAATTGAAATCTGTTTTGAAAATCTAAGAAGATAATTTGGTGTTCATATTCCATAAATCAAATTAAATATTTGTGCAACAATTAAAACGAATTCATACACACATAAAAATCTACAACAAACATCTTCTTCTTCGTAGTATCAATCCGGTGGATTGGTTTGCAGCAACAGAATCTTGCATCTCGATCTCCATTCCTCTCGGTCCTCCGCAACCCTTTTCAGCTCAGCATAAGCGCTACAATTCATGTCCTCGAATACTTGCTGCAAATACTCCCGTCTAGGGCAAACAAACATCATATTTTATGATATTTCTCTTATCAATGAAGGAAAATATTATTCCTTTTAACAATAAATCTTTGAAGTGGCGAATTTATACCAACGTTTAATTTATGTATTCAATGAGTACTGTACCAAAAATAACAAGAAACTAAGCATGTGTTATTTGATAATGAACAACATTTGTACGATAAATTGATTAAAAGAGGTAAGAATAATTGGATATTCATTATAATAAAAAAATATAGTGTGAAATGATATCAGCTCGATATAACACTTGAAGACTGGTGCCGAAAAGCCTCCATGTACAATGTTATTTCGCTTATTTTTGTTCGCTCCTCGGTCACGCATGTGTCGCCATATTGATTGTTCGACAGGTGTAGTTCTGTGGATCGCTAATGGATGAATTTTGGTGTCACCGACTATGAACGCTGAGCGGCTAGCAGTCAGTTTGTGTCTGCTCGAGGCGTTAACAACTCGTCATTGTCTGCCACGAGCAAACCAAAAGTTTGTCAATATTTTAAATAAATATATATTTATGTGCTTCTAAAAATGTTTTTATGCATATTTATGCTCATATGCTCCTCATTCCTCCACCACGTGTTTTATTAACTATTCCGGTGTCGTGAAGTCATCTTTTCTCTGAGTAAATGTAATATTTTTTGTTTTGTTTAAAATACTGCACGCATTTTACCTTCTTTGAGGCTTTCAAAACAATGGCATAACCCTTCAACAACAATCAGTAATAAAGATAAGAAGTCAAAAGTGAGGCATTTAATACTGAATTATACATTTGTTAAACAGTCAAAAAGATTTTTCAGTACCATTATAAATAATCCTCATTGAAATATAATTGTTGTTCAATTTCAGACGGCGACATTTTCAGCACGAAACGTAGTTAATTTTCTGAATAACGCGTTGTTTTGCAGTAAATGACGCAAAAACTGTCTGCGCAAAAAAGCGCCCTTGTAATAGAAGGAGCTTTTAATTTCAGTACCTATATATAATGAAGAGCTTTCGGGCATTTAGCGAGACGAGAGCGCGGGGGAGGATCATTAAATTTTGACGATCTTTTGAAATTCTAAATTTAAGTCAGCGACACTGTACTAGGGCTTTAGAGTTCACTGAAGTTAACAAGACAATTTTTAAACGAAATTTTACGAAGAAAAAACCATGTCAGTTAGATTGATATAAAAATATCGCATAAGGTGCACGAGGTTCATGGTTCAAATCTGATTTATTTTTCTCCGATTAATTTATGAGGGAAATGTCATATGAAAATGTGTTTTCTATGAACTTATACTAAAATGATAGACATAATTATTTCTTTATTAAATGGTATATTTTTCATTCACATTCGCTTTCTTCAAGTATACTATGTTCGCCACAAAAGGTTGTTACATTTTTTGTATAGTCATGGTTCTTGCCTCGTCCGAACGAATCTCAGCGCTAAATTTTAATTATATGAGTAGTTTCCTAGGAATTTCAAAATGAATACATCCTGGGACTAATCCATAATTTCAGGAATAATGAAACATTTCAAAGTACGACACGACTATTTTTGCATTTTTTTCAAATAAATCAATAAGATACAATTTTTGATTTTTCATATTCAATGTCTTTCAAGCATAAAAACCAAATGTGATAACACACAAATGTCGTAATATGGCATTACATATGACAAATTTATCATTGAAGGAACCTAAGTTAACGACTGGTTTGCCAGTGCTTTTAAATTTTATCTAAATTATTATTAACTAAAAACGAAGTTGTAAAATATTCTTAATAAAAGTAATAACTTTGTGGTCAGACATGCTTAAAAATAAAACAAATAAAATATGTTCGTAACCATTTGGTTAAAAGTTTTTTGTCTATTAGTTTCAGGACAACACTACAGTGGTGTTGGAGAGCTACCGAAACTAGTAGTAAACAATAAACTGTAAACCAAGTGGTTATAAACAAATTTTGATTGTTTTATTTTTTTATGTGAAAAAACTTAATTCAGAGAGAAATATAATATACCATATAAAAATAAACTTAATATCTCAATACAAAAAATTCAGACAGTTCACGATTGCTCTACGTACGTTACTCTTTTATTCAAAATTCTTAGTATCATGCGAATAAAAAAAAAACATAAAATCATCGACTGTGAATTTTCAATCGTTCGCATACACTCTTCATCATGTCGGGCGATACAAAACGAGAATGTTTTTTTTATTATTTTCGCACGGATACATTTCGCGATGCCCGTGCATTTTCATTTTCGTTTTTCGCTCGCCGCTATTGTTGCGCTTTATTTCTGCATTGTCCCGGTTTTGCGGCAGTGATGCAGAGGCGCGGTGCGGCCACTTGTGGAACTAGCGCCGGACAGAGCAAGCCACAACAATGCCTTGACAGAGCACAACAAAGCGCAGTAAACTATAGTGCAACCGTATTGTGCAATATAGTTCAAGCACATCGCATGTGTGAAGCTAAAACACAGTGCATTACAAATACTAGAGGAAATGATAATAGGCCTGTATTTATTTTTTCAGATACTAATTAAAGGTATTGTCAGTAAAGTCCAGTCCAGGCTCCTCCTTCGGGTAACGTCCATACCAGGCCTGTATATATTTGTTTAGTAACTAATTGAAGATTTTTGCAGTTAATTAAAAAGCTGTAAGTAGATTAAATAAAGTGGCATTATTCACTGTGTTAGTACGAATGTGGTAATTTGGAAAATTAAAATGTCAGAATTATATTTGAAACTGCCAAAGACTAATGTAAAATAGTCGATATATAAAGCTTGACAGCTAGTGAGTTAATGGTCGTAACATGGATTTATGACCAGGACAGTTAATAATTAGCAAATAAAATGGAAACCTATCCTAACCTTTTATTAATTACCATTCATTCATTATTATTTGCATACATATTTTTTTAAACTATTAATTTATATTTTTCTACTGTCAATTTATTTTTACTGACTTTTTTACACATTGATTACTGATCATTTCATAAATATTAGCCGGCTATTTGTTGACTTAAATACTGATACACTAATTAGTTACCATAATAATATACGCTTGTGATTCTCACTTGTTGTCAAATGGCATAAAACCACGAAAATCATCTTAATGCGATTTTTCGAACTTATGAATAATACTGAAAATCTGAAACATAGTTATAGTTAAAACGTATTTTACAATAAAGTTCAAGAGTATGCATGCGTGAAGCTAAAAAACACTGCGTAGCAAATTCAGGAGAAAATAACAATATTTATATATATATATGTTTATGATCGTTTGAACAAAACCAAGAAAAACGCCTTGAAAACCTTTTTTCCATATTTGTTCCATATCTGGAGAGATCATCACAAATTGCCGATACTGAGTTTATCAGTTGAATTTTCTATTCCTCGTTCTAGGATACATCGACACACACCGCTGAAGTTCCACATGGACACATACTTGTCTAAGGTTCGTGGCAACCTACATAGCAGAATTCCGAATACTTGAAAAGGGGTTGCTGAGGTATTCTAGGCATATTTTTGAAAGTAACTGGGTCATCAACAGATAGCTTTACAATAACAAATAACATTGAAGGCTCACTATGTTGGTGTATCTATGTTGACTGAGCGTGGAAAGAATATAGTTCAAATTTCGAGTTTAAAAAAAATGATTGAAAGCTGCAGGAACAAAGAATGCCTCCAGTGTTGATTTATTATGAGCTAGCAATATAAAAGAGGGCAATTTCAAACATATATAAAGAAAGATTTTCATTAGAAAGTTTCGTAATCCTGAAAAAACTTGATGTTTTTTTGTGAAAAATAAAATATTATTTTCGAGTAACTTTTAATCAAATTATTAGCTCGGTTGCATTCATCTTGCATTGTATGGATAACGTAATACAAAAAATAGCGTAGTTTTTAATGGTTCGGAATGTTGTCTAAGAATATTTGATTGAACAAGTTTTACTTTATACAATCTCTTCAAGAAGAAATTCAATAAGTTAAAGTTTATCAAGTTCATAATGGTATTCCATATTTTTTAAATTTTTTATACTGAAAATTTTCAACCAATGAATTTAATATGAAAAAGTGATACTTAAGAATAATTTAAAATGACATTTCATTCATCAATTAATCAAGAAATATACCAACTTTTACCACCGCTTCGAGTCGAATGGTTAAAACCTGAGTGAAAATCTGTAGACGGTGCAAGGTTCGTGGTTCGAATAACCGTATATAATTTTCCCCAATCAATTGATGTAAGAAATTTCGTTTAATACATACGGTGTTTGTGTGAATTTGTAAGTTTATTAGATGTTTAATATTTGTACGAATCTTCACCAGCGTTATAAAGTGTTAAGAGTATTGAAAAAATATATTGCTCTAAAATAATTCAATTTGGTTTGTCTTCAAATTTTCAAATTGGTTTTTTTGTTGTAAATGCGACTTACAGGTAAAATGGAAAATTAAATACCTCTGTACCCTTAAATGATGTTGTCACAACATTGTTTTCCTTTTTGTGTATGTAATACATTGTTTCTATTCTAACCATAATCATACAAACTTAACGTCGTATAAAGAGTACGTCATAGGAAAAAAACCTTTAAACTTAAAAAAATTAATGTTTTAAGTTTAAAGGTTTAGAAAATACGAAAAAGACACAATTTAGGCATGTCACAAAACTGTAAAGTGGCGAAAAAGAGTTATGGAATAAATCAAGCAAAGTCACACGGTGTGAAATTCTCATCGGAAGGGCGGAGGTCTCATCAGGGATTATTTATCGTCCCGCGAAGCCTCCCGGAACCGGAAGAAGGCTGCTCGGGGCCGGGTTAATTATCGTCCCCCAGCCGGCGCCGATACCGGCTGATGCGGCCCGATAGCAAAAGCCGCTGTCACGGAGTAAGACGGACGTGCCGTCGTCACAACCGAGACGGTTGACGACTTAGGTTGCATTACGACCGAAACGGCTGAAAATCAACTTTCAGGCAGCCAATTGAAAGATAGAGGTTAAATTCATTTTTAAATTTGTTTTCTGAATACTGAAAAAGACCTACGATCAAGGTTGTATCAAGGCTAAAGCGATTATATGCTAGAAAACTAACCTGAAGTGAGCCAAGTGAAAAATGTAGTACACCTGATTGAAACATATTTTCCGAACGCTGAAAAAGAGCTGCGATATACGAAAATAATACATTATAAACGCAGTTTTCGTTAGATCACCCAAATTTAGCAACATTCGCTCGGACCAATATATGTATGAGTTTATTATAAATCTGTAAAACCGCCTCTTGAGACAAAATATTTCTGGTCTCAAAAGCATCAAGATAAGCATTTGAAATAAAAAAAAACTGATAAATAAACTGATAAATAAACTGATAAACTGAAAACAATATTTTAATACTAGAGTTGCCGTGTCAGATAGTCTCCGGGCTCCTGCCCTAAAGGTGATCAGGAACCATATAAGTTGCCAAGTGGACTATCGGGTGCAAATAGTTCTTAGGACAAGGCATGGTATATAATATAAATGATAAGAATAAGAGCTTAAGTTCTTCAACTTTTACTTCAAATTAAAAACTATTCTAAGACGAAGTGTGAAGTTTGGTTCTTTGAGAGTCAGGTACAATAAAAGGTTAGATTGATTTAGGTTCAAACTGTTTTTTTACTTTATATTTGGCATTTAAAAAACACCACCAACTATGAAAATTAAATGCATAAATAACATAACATAAAAAAAAATACAAAACCTAATACCGATTGTCTGACACAAGAGATTGCAATATTCACAGAATGTCAGATGGTAGCTAATGTACGGGCATCAACTATTTGAACGTATTATTATAGGAAAATTTTCACAACCTCAGCGGCATTAAGGTTCGGTTATAGCATGCTGCAGCAGGTATCCAAGACACAGTATGACTTGATCGGTGTCGCATAATGAGGGTTGGAAAGCTAGAAGAGCCGTCGATCCTTGGAAGCTTATTGCAAATTTAATTAGAGTTGCGACGTGGCAGGAGAATGTTTTTTCCCTTCATTGAAATATTGCAAGAGGCAAGAGGTCTGGCTACGACAGGCACTCAAAACGACAAGAACTGTCGTCTACTCTGCTTGTTATTTATTTTAAAATATTTTCTTGGCGCAAATAATAGTTGTATTACGAAATAAGTTATGAGACAATGCTATGACGCTTTTTATGCAAACGTATACAAGAGAATACACAAACGGAAACGCAAATTTGCGTTTGTGAATGAAATACTCCATTTTAAGTATGGCTAACCACTGAATGTAGAGTGTTGATCCAAAGTTATTACACTACTGCTTTTGTGACATTCACACATCGTAAATTTTTACAATAACTTACTATGGTTAATAGGTAATGTTTAAAAGTACAACTAATGTCTGCTAGCACTTTCGATTAGCATGCTACGGTAGAATTTTACAGATGAGTAATCAATTTCACAGTAATCGCGAGTATTTAAGAGTAAAAAGTTTATTGCTTTAATGTTTTTGAAAGTCAATTGTAATCTAATAATAAGATGCCTGAGTAGTTTAATAGGGATACGATGGTTTCCTTTGTGAAAAAATATATGATATGGGGACGGAAAAAGCAGCCTCTTCCATACTACAGTCGGCTAAGAGACAAATCTGAACCTAAGATGCCACAGGAGAGCATATTACAGCATCTCAACATCCTGGAAGCTTGTTGAGAACTATACATAGAGAGTACTGGGCGAAGCTCTAAGAGGTAGACGTGTGATGTAATTAAGCAAGCACCATGGTTGTTGACAGAGCTTTGAGGTCTTCCTTGTAGTATCAATCCGGTGGATTGGTTTGCATCAACAAAATCTTGCATCTCGAACTCCACTCCTCTCGATTCTCAGCAATCTCTCTAGCTCAGCATAAGAGCTACAACTCATGCCCTCTGCAGTTTTACGGTAGCAGTTGTCATGCCATGTGTGATGTTATACCTATGCTTCAGTAAAGTGAACGAACTTGGAAATAATGATGAATATATATAAGGCTTAATCGAGAATAGACTCCAAAACCCTGCCTTACTAATAAAGCACTTTTCTTCTAAACCATACCCGCCGATAAAAAGTATGCGCGTGCATTGGCTTTCGGAAAGATGACAAGATTGACAGTCGTGTTGAAAGATGGGGGTAATTAAAATTGAATTAAAATACTTGTACCAAAGTCGTAATAAAATAAAACAAATATGATGCTTAACGCTTTGGTCGCCTCTATAGACATGTTTTTAACAGAGTGTGACCTTGCCGAACGTATCCCTTGGGCGTAGCACAAGCCGGAGGGCGGCTATGGAGGGTAATGGCGTGTTCGGGAACCATTTGACGGCGAATTTAAATAACCGCCCCCGCCCTTATCGGTAGAGACCCCCGCCCACCGCAATTTCATCCTCGATCCCGTGCCACGCGGCCGTCAGAAGGATACCACAGGGTTAAAAACGCTCAGCGCAAGAATATTAATACGATTATTTACAAACAGCGAAACCAACACTATTTGAAAAGCTCCACGAAATAACGTTGTATATCATATTTAGAACGAGCTTAGTTATTGATGTACGAGTATTATTATATTTAGTTATTTGTATTAATTTTAAGAATAAATGTATGTGACCAAATCTAATCACATTAAGGTTATCAACTGACAATGTTTGGTGGAACTGCGTGATTAAAAATATTTTGTTGTGATTCACTGCCAGTTTTTAATTTAATCATTATTGAAGATGGTCTCCAGGGAGGCCTGTAATCGGTTAAAATAATTTTGAAACAAAAGTAAATATTTTAAATTTGTTAATTTTTTAATTAAAATTAATTTAAAATTAAAATCCTAATCTAAAGTCAAGCGCCTCTAATATGGAGATTGAAATTATGTGGTGAATGATGACGAGAGTCGACATCCTCATCATCTCATGGTATGGCTTAGTTGTAAAGCGTTTGCTTACTAAATCAAAGGTCGTGGGTTCGATCGTCGATGGAGAATAAAAAATATTTTAAATTTATTTTTAAGTATTATGCCCGCATATTGAGGTAATTAAATCCATCACCCGTAAAATGTCAGTAATAGCCTATTATGTATAATTTGTGGTAGGCGAATACTGTCATGTAAATACCAACAATTCACAGTGAACTCCTCTTTAAAAATGGATGATGCACGAATATCGAGCTGCAGTATATGACGTTGGCAGATCAAAACTGCACATGCAGCGAGCTTGAATAATATTTATTCTATCCGCAACTTCCTGTATCTGTAAACGTAAAATTATCAATATCCTTTTCACTAACTAGAATATATAGTCATCAAAAACTGCAGCCATGTTCTACGCCTCATCGCATATAAGCTCTAACATCGAAACACCATTGAGTACATACTATGTTTAGTTACCGACAGCTTTCCAAAACATCAATAGCCCGGTATGACAGAGCCAAATCCACTTTCATCTCTAAGCCGATTGTAGTAAGAAACGCTGCCTTATCCTTTCTTACCCCGTTATTTGGAAGAGGCATAATTTATACTGGATTCTAGCCGAAACTCTCAACCAGTGCAGTCGGTGTAGTATTGGAGTAATGTGACAGAATTTGGGCGCGTTGTAGACTAGTCGTGCCGCTGCGTTTTGTAACGACTGCAATCGATTTAATTGTTTGGCTGGCTGGCCTGCGTGCAGTGCGTTGCAGTAGTCCATTTTGGAGACTATAAACGCATTTACCAAACTCTTTGTAGCGTCTCTGGGTAAGCATCTTTTTACCGACCGTATCTGCCGCAGGTTAAAAAATCCAGATTTCGCCGTTTTTGTAATATTACCGCTAAGATTGAGGAACTGGTCAATTTCTACTCCCAGCAGCTTGTAGAAGGGATGACATCATTACCACAAATGGCCAAGGGTTGTAAGTCCAATAGATGTTGTCTTCGAGATGTGGCCATAAGAGTATTTCCGTCTTTTCCGGATTAAGAGCGAGCCTATTTGCTGACATCCACTGTCCGATCTCCTCTATACAGCCGACCATCCTTTCTTTCATGTTGCCAATTTCCTCGGGTCCACAAGAAGAGTAGAGCTGGCAGTCATCTGCGTAGCAGTGTACTTTTACCAATCTCCTCAATTTCTTTGGTGTATAGAATAAAGAATAATGGGCCGAGAACTGAGCCTTGTGGGACACCACATGATGAGTAGTCTCGACATTTTATTCTGTAGACAGATGGTTTGCTTACGGTTTTCTAGGTATGACTGAAACCAGTCTAGGGCCTTTCCAGATATACCGTAATGTATTCTTAGCGTATTGCCATTGCTTGATGACTTATTGATGGTTGGTATCTGGAGGTAGTTTAGCCGTCAGCCAAACGTTTTGAGTATGTGCTAGAGGTGAAATCCATGCTGTTTTGAGAATCAAACCGTCATGTTCCTGACCATCCATGGTCCATTGACCTGTTGAAGTCAGAATCTGAATATCAAATCTGGCCGTGAAAACCTAAGTAGTTATTTTCGTTTATTGGCTGCAGAATGTAAGTCTGCCGTGTTCACTTTTATACTAACAAAAGCTCTAATATTTTACGTAGGGTCAGGTTCTCAAACACCCTATTTTGTGGTGGAATATATGGGAAAATTTCTCGTTTTCAAAATTGACAACCCTATTGCCAACTCCGAAACAAACAGCACGTTTGTTGGCAATTAAGATCGTCAGATGGAGTCGTCGCGGGCGGGGCGCGATAGTGTGACGGTCATTAGTCGCGAAGTAAGGTCACTGCTTGAATATATTTACATGAACAGTGTCGAATAAGGTCGAATCTTGGAATAGCGACCGAGAACGGGTAAAAATAATTTATTTATAAATTTGATATTGACATCAGCATGA
Organism: Glossosoma conforme; assembly: GCA_022606575.1. Taxonomy (NCBI): domain Eukaryota; kingdom Metazoa; phylum Arthropoda; class Insecta; order Trichoptera; family Glossosomatidae; genus Glossosoma; species Glossosoma conforme. The sequence goes on along the minus strand of JAGTXR010000075.1, from coordinate 710,461 downwards.
TGTAGCCCTTGCTGACTGGTACCGAAAACCTCGATATCTAATCTTTCATGTCTTATTTCTGTTCGCTTGTCATACATTTGTGTCCGCCATTTTGAGACTAGTGACATAGACTGCCGTTGGTGGCGCTGGTGCGACAGTCCATCACGCGGTCGAGTCCCGCCCTTCGGCGAGAGCATATTATCTTGTGGCTCGGCCAAATTCAGTGACTAGGTCAGGCCACAAGGTTGTAATGTTTATGTCAATGTGCTTCTGAAAAAATATCTATGTTTTATTAATCTGCTCCTAATCCTGCCATCACGCGACGGAATAACACGTTTTTGAAAGAGAGGAGGATGTTAATATTATTGCTTATTCATATTTATCAAACGTTTGCTTACTATCACCAGACGGCGATGAAGAGATGTCAACTTTGGATCATATAGCAAGTATTTTTATTTTAAAATGATTTGAAGTTGTTGATCCGTCAACGTATTAAAAATATTTATTTCACATTTATTAAAGGCAACTTTTTTTTGGCAGAATTTAATTAAATTGATGGTTAGTAATTATTTAGCAAAGGATCAGTAATAAAAAAAATGTAAGTAAAAAATAATTATTTGGCAGTACAAAAATATCAATCGACAGTAAAAAAATAATAAATTGGCAGGAAATAATTAATGAATGGCAATTACTAAGTGATTACAGGTAAGGTAATGTAAGGTTTGGTTTTACATTTTATGGGTTAATTATGGGTTAGTCATTTATATTTATAACTAACCACATTCAAACTGATGAAAATGATACTGCCTGCTAATAAAATGATTAGTCTACTGCAGAATTAATTTTATTATTTGCCAATTGATTTAACTTACTACCTCTAATCTTGAATTATTTACTGAAAAAAGAAATACAGGCCTTATTAAATAAATGTGAAATCAAAAAAAAAACAATTAGTTAATTTTTAAAATAAAAATTAATACAAAATTGTAATAATGCAGTTTCACATTCAAGTATTGTCAATTGATAAGCTTAATTTTATTTATTAAAGTTATAATTCATATTTTCAATGTTTTGAGCATTCACTTTGAGATCCATAGTAAATTATAAATATTTATTTATTTATTTACCTTGTTTTCACATGGATCACGTAACAAAAGTTCTCTATTAGGAGACTGCAGTTTCGACTAACTCGTAGTATTTCTCAATACTTCTCTAGTTAAGAGATAACTGAGCTGCGTTGTACTTATAAGTGGTGTAACACATTTTTGTAGGGAGGGGGTGGGGGTGTGTCTATCAGGAAAGGAGAGGGAGATAGGTAGTGTTGCAAGGATGAAGGAAGAGATAAATACATAAAAAGTGGTTTAGGTATAAATTTATTTTTATTTTTTATTTTATTTTTTAATTATTATTAATATTATTCTTATATGTCGTATATATAATTTTTTATATTTATTTATTTATTTAACGGAAACAATTTTAAAATTGGTGAATTACTTAAGGTATTTAGTTGGTTATTAATTATATCTTCTTTCTTATTAATGGCTTTATAAATTTCTAAGTATTCTAAATTATTTAATTTAACGGTTTTATTTTCTACATGTAATATGTTTAATACTTTTTCTAAGTTGTACGAATGATTATTTTCTATAAGGTGGTTTGCGAATTCAGAAAAATTAGTGCTTTTTAGGCACCTTAAATGCTCTTTAATTCTAATATTAAAATTTCTTGACGTTCTACCAATATAAAAAGATTCACAATCTTGGCAATTTAATTTATATATTCCAGAATTATTGCGTTTATCATTAGTATCTTTATTATTTATAAGGTGGTATCCTAGTTTATTATCTGTATAAAACGCTGGCTTTATCTCGTATATCTGTATACAACGCAGCTCAGTTATCTCTTAACTAGAGAAGGATTGAGAAAGACTACGAGTTAGTCGAAACTGCAGTCTCCTAATAGAGAACTTTTGTTACGTGATCCATGTGAAAACAAGGTAAATAAATAAATAAATATTTATAATTCATATTTAAGAAAATAAAGATGAAATGTGATGTAAAATCATAATAAGTATTAAATTTTAATTATAAATATAAGTAAATTAAAACGATCAGGTCAGTCATTGACCCTTTAATACGAATGATATGGTATGAAACATGAGACCCATTATTATCTTCTTAAGGTCACTCTTCATGTATATTTATTAACGTCAGCTCCTCATCATCCACAGCATCAGGTCCAGAAGATCACAGAGTACCAGCCAAGTGGGCGAGGGTCTGTCTCTTTTGACTGAGCCTTGACGTGGGTCACTGTGATATTATTTGCAATTCGAACGACGCGAGAGTGACAGAGGTAGGGCGATACAATTATACTCCAGAGGATTGTTGCCTTCAGAGAAATGCAAGAGTGCTTTGGACATAACGCGGTGGACTTGTAGTGAACCTGGTACTGATCCTCAGATGCTGCAAAACGTGACCTCACTTGTAAAATCAACAACACATGGGATCTTTTCACGATCGTAATACTGGTTTGAGAAGGGTATGAGTATTTTATGACATGCATGCAAGAGATTTAAGAGCGATGCTGTTAGGAAGAAGGAAATAAACCTTCAAAACTTTTGAAAAATTGTATTTAAATTAAATCAGATAAATAAATTAAAAGAAAGTTACGGAATCAATAAATAGAGCAGAAAACTATGGTATTGGAGAAATATATAATTTGGTGATTTGTGATGCTTGTGAATTTAAGGACGAAATTAAATGACATTATAAACTACCACCAGTTTTGATATTTTTATTATATTTAATATTTTATTTCATGAATAAAAACAATTTATTGTTATTTTACTCGTAATTAAGTGCTTCTTTGCCTCTCTGAGTAAAAAGGTAGGTCTTGAGTCTGCTTCTGAAGGATGCCTCCGCTTTAAGCTCTTTTATGCTTTCCGGTAGCGAGTTCCAGGCCATTGGTGCCGCGTAGCTGAAAGCACGATTGCCAAATACCGTGCTAGGACTACCTCCGTCAGCTGCAGGGTGCTTCTATTTGCTCTAGCTTAGTGTCTTTCCACGCGCTTCTCCGAAGGCTTGTTCTGTCAAATAGCCCGGTGAAGTTCCGTTGAGTGCCTTATAATAATGCTATATAATATCTAGAACACCACAAATTCCCACTACTCATTTCTGGTAATTGCTATTATCCACGCCAACATTTTACAAGAACTCTCTGCACCCGAAGAACAACATGAGAACATATATGTGTCCCGTTGATCTCCACGACAGAGCTCGAGGACAAGAAACGGCAGCTGTAGTATCCAAGACAATTTTTTAGTTGAATTGTTAGGCATATTTTTAATGAGATTAGATGAATAGCCCAACGCTCACGAAACCTAGACCGTTTGGTCCTAAGGAACGACTAAACCTGACCTGTGTCACGCAGTTAGGAAGAGGCACATTCAAGTCATCTAACGAGAACCGAACTTAAGCAAATATTTATCACATTAATATTTCCGCTACTATGGGTACACTGTATGTTTCACCAGTCACATCAATCACTTGAAAACACATATGGTAATTTTATTGTTCACCGGGTATCAAATCTTTACACGCTAGCATTGCAACAGTCAATCACCTTTAATTTCAGCCATACGATTTGCTATTATCCCATTTTTGCGAATGTATTTTACATCATTTTAGCTGCAACTTGCATTTATATTCAATCTGTATTTTTTTAAGTAACCACGCATTAAATTTCCAAATTAAAACGTTTTTATTTCTTCTGCAGACAGTAATTTGCGAATTGAATTGTTTCGTAATGTAATTATTCTACCAGCGGTCGTAAGCTGACTTCCACTTCGTGAAGCTCGGCAGGCGATTCTAGACTCAAAGTTTCAAAAATTGACCCAAATTAAATCGCTGAAAGTAAGCTTGAGATATAAGAATAGAGAACACTGCGTACGATAATACTATTAGGCAAAAGCTTTGGTATAAACAAAAGCTCTTTTGTTCCGCTGAAACTTTGGCAACGCGTAAGGAGAACTTGCAATTTAATACATAGAGCTTTTTACAAGCAAGTTTACATGGGTTTTAAAGTCATGACTTCTTCTTGCCTTTAAAATGGTTTGTGAAATTAAGCGGTTTTTTTTTTCCAAAGGTCCACTAAAACGTTTAAATACTTCATCATCATTTAAAAACCACGCCTCTAACAGGAGCATATGTTCGTCACAAACTGGACCTCAATATTTCAGGACAACGAATGCCTAAGGGCTTAAGGAAATGGATGTTAAAGTTTATGCTTTTCTGTGGGATCCGAAATATGTCCCAGGCAAGAACGCATTCGTCTCTAAGCCGATTGTAGTATAAGCTGCCTTGATTGGTCAACTGTTTTTAAAACACATTATACGGCTGCATTTTCTTTCGGTGAGATGCCAAGTTTGCAGCCGTATGGAAGGATAAAGACAATACAAATACTGTTTTGATCAAATATAGCTGCGGATCCCAGATACTGCGACGCTGCAGCGTTCTCAAGGCAGAAAAGGTGCTTCTTTTGCAGACCACCGTTCTTAGTGACCTGTACACTGACGAGTAAAAATCTCAAGCTTTTGAATATGCTATGATGCGTAGGGTAAAGAAATGTTTAAACATTTCAATAATTAAAGCTTTAAAAGTTACTTAAATTGACTTCTAAGCCGAAAAAGATTTTCAGGCTGTAATGAAAGTGATAAAGCTGTGCCTTCTTTAAAAATAAAAAATATGTAAAAAGTAAAAACAATTTATTATGTAGCATTCGACGTAGGCATACTCTTCTAGGCCCTCGTTTGAAAAGTTTCTAAGTGTTTTTACTAAGAGGTTTCCACGATGGAAGTTTTCAGTACACATTTTCTAGTTAAGGAAATTCTTTACAAGTAAATGCTACTTACCGAAGAGTGTGCTTGCGGCAACCGAAAGAAAAACACTATAATTTCAAAATGAAATAGACACGACTCAAAACTGATAACTTTCAAATACTTCTTGGCTCATTATATGTTGATATCAGCTAGATATAGCTCTTTTAGGCTGATGCCGAAAAGCCTCGAAAAACTATGTTTTGTCTTTTATTTTTGTTCTCTCGCTTGAAATGCAAATATAATAATGTTAGTCTTAATTTTATATAAAAAATACACGGCGTTTACATACGCCATTTTATTTGTTTTGACAGTTGCTCCAAATCATGTTGGTTCAACTGTCAACTTTAGTTTATTCTTCTTCGTAGTATCAATCCGGTGGATTGGTTTGCAGCAACAGAATCTTGCATCTCGATCTCCATTCCTTTCGGTCCTTTGCAACAATTAGTTTATTATTCAGCCGCTATAATATTTGGGGGCGCTGACTGTTACTAAGGCGTCGAAACTGAAGTCTTACATTGGAAATAAACGCGAATCTTGCTTCTAAACAAGTTCTTTGCTTTGCGACCTGCTCCTGCATCCTTCTTCCACGCGTCTCGTTGACAACCCCACGACCTGTTGTCGACTCTTTAAAGATGTGGGATTTAAATGTAAGCTTTGTGTCATACAAGAATTAAAAAATGGAAAACAAAAAGATAAAAAAAAAAATTTTTTTTATGATTTTTGGAACAACGACAATGCCAATCAGATGATAAGTTCGATGCTCCAGTGGCCCTGAAATATTTGGTATTAAGAAGCGGTTGAAGTGAAAATTCACACAGTGAAAGCGACTGTTAAAAAAATCTTTAAGGGAAAAAATTTATACAATTTTATAGAAGGGTTCTGTACTCTCGTAGTATGCACACTGAAATTTAACGAGGCAATTTGAATAAATATATATCGTGAAACAAAACAGGTAACTTTTACTATTTATTACAGGTGTATACTGTGCAAACACAATTATCCGCAGCAATTGAACAAACATAACAGCGGGGCGATACCTTCGCTCATAGGCCCTGAAAGTAAGCGATAAAATTAACCATTTTTAACTGGAACGAGACTATAAATTAACAGCCGTTTTATTTACTAAGTTTTAACTGCCCGTTTAATGAACCCCCGGTTTTATTGTACGAAGCGTCAGCAGCAAAACAAGCAGGTCCGCACGGAGGAATCTGCTGTAATTTAGAGCTTTATTTATTTTGGAAAAAAATGTGCTTGGTTTGATACTAAGCGCATTGGCTTTTCAAACAGCGACAAAGCAATTAAATTGTATATAATTATTGAAAATGATTTTCGATATTTTTTAAGAGTAAAGCCTTCTTAACCTCCCTAAAAGCGACAGACTCGTGGCATACTTGCTTTACACACGGTACGTGTTTGTCAATTAAAAATGAGCAATCAACAATTGATACACATATAAATTCACAGTAAGCACCATATTTTATGACACTTTCAAATCACGAACTTTGCACCATGTCTATTTTATTACTATCACCTATAATTATAAGATCGTATTTGGTGTAAATTTGTGAAATGTATCGGTTGATGAATATTGATATACATCTTCAATGGTTTATAAAGGATAAAAATGTTTAATGCAATCTTACCTCCCAAAAAACATTTTTTTAAAGTGCGATGAAATACATATGTAAAAAATATGTATTTAGGACAAAAAGAATGAATAATCATTTTTATACATTATTAAAAAGACGGCAAAGAAATTGGACCAAATATAATAGAATAACTTTGAATAGTTCGAGATCAAAGGGGATAAGAAACATGGCAAAGGATATTTATAATAGGATAAGATAGGAAACAAAGACCCATGACTTATTTCCATCACATAACTTGTGCATCTTCAGTAAGTAAGGATCTTGATTCATACACTTATAGGATGTAATTAGTTAAATAAAATAACACATGTATGCATCAGTTGATTTATAAAAAAAATAATTAAATATTCATTTTTGTATTCAAGTTATCCTGGAATATTTGTGACTGTTTTACGACAAACCTAAGGGCTTGTACTGAAAATTGACTATCTTGAAATGAAAGGGAAATGACCTTAATACAAAAAATACAAAGAAAACCTTAAACTTAACCTTCGTTAAGTTTAAAAACATTGTGTTTTTTATTATATTTGATTATTTTGGCGTCTAATTAAAAAGTTTGGACGTTTTTTATATGCTTAATCAACGAAAATGGTGCTTTGTTTTTTTAATTCTCTATGTTCCTACTTTACTTGATTGTTGAAGTTATTTTAATAATGGAATGCTTTTATTGTACTTTCATAGCTTTTATGAGCTGTTTTTATTTATGTGAGATAACTGATATGACAAGGGATGCCCTTGGCCACTCACGACCTAAATATATATATATTTTTGTTGTCTTTTTATGAAGGCATAAAATACGTATTAGTGAATATTTGATATTTTACTACTGTCATCTTGGAGAAAAGTTAATTAAAATATAAGAAATTCATCATTAGGTAGGTTAACGATGAATATTTTATTTTTTGAAATTAGCATATTTCCTCATAATGAAAATTACTTAATAGTATTTCGAGAATAAATATATATGACCAATTTCGACATCTAATTATTACTTTAATAAATTCATACAAATAATATTTAGTTCAAAAACCTACGGGTGGAGCGATGTTGCAAGATAGCTAGCAGGGTCAAATTAAACACAATGATATCTAATATAACTGTGCAGCTTCGATTTGTGGTAACTATATCTTCAAGATGATAAATGGGTATGGAAAGATAAAAAAATTTACGAGTACGTTGTCAAATTTGTACAATTGTTAAAAATGCGATTATGGATCTTATCATATTATTGTATATAGTATTATCGCTGGATGGAGATGATGCAGCGACCACCGTGAATTAATATGTTTAAATATAGTTACTATTTTGTATGTACTATATAAATATATTTTTATCTACAAATATGGCAGATTGGGTATTGCACAACCCACCCAATCCTGCTGGAAAAAAGCTTTTATTATTTTTATTTTTATTTTTATTTTTATTTTTATTTTTATTTTTATTTTTATCAAAAAAGACCTAATAACATTATTAAAACCATTTTAATAAATTGATTGACGAATAATTTGTTATATTAAGTGAATAACATACAAACGTAACTTTTTCGAGGTTCGTTGGAACGTTAAATCCTAAAGCTAAATAGTTAAAAATAATACTGACTTTGATATACAGTAGTTTGGATAAGAAACGTATAAAACCAATCATAATATTAGTTCAGTTCTCAATGTTTATTACCGTCCGATGGTTTTCGTTCGGTTAGTTAGATAACCGACGTCTGGAAGATGTCTATTTGAAGAACGATTGGCTGTAATGGGAGATAAATACATCAAAAATAGAGTAAGAAACTATTAAACTACGAAATTAAAAGTACCTGTCTGGATTAAAGGTGGAAACCACATTACAGTTACAAAAATATGCTTAAATCATTAATTGCACCATATTCAAATATATGCTCAAAATTGTAGTAGTAATTCTATACATCATGTTTACGAAGGGATAAAAAATGTTTTAAATTTTAATTAAGCTTTTGAGGAACAAAAAGTCTCCTCCCGAACGCTAACCGATAATAGACCCTAACGACGGCATATTATCAAAAGCACATAAAGAGCAAAAAAAATACGTTACGTAATTTTAAATATAAATAAAATGACCATCAAAAACATAACAATTATTATAATTTCTTCCTTTAAAAACACAGTAAAATACAAATCAGACTCTTAATGCTGTTGCCCCATTAAAGCTGTTATTTATCTAAACACAAGCAAAGAAGCTCCGATAGTGAATTGTACACCCTGCAAGGAAAGATAAGGAGCAACGGCAATTTCAAATTTAAAGCACAGCTGTCATACGAGCACCGAAGTGAAGCAACATTAGAGGCAGACCAAAATATTAATGGATTATTGGTTGTTTCTTGCCGCGTGTTTATGGTTGGGTTGAACCGCCATTTAGAACCTTATAGTCCAGGCATCAGAGTGCGTATATGAGTAGATGAAAAAATATATTATCGTCAGATAAGTTTGAATGAACTTGCTAATAAAATATAATCGATATATAATCGATGTTTAGTGATTGTTGTGGGATGATTGATGGGATTACGTAAGAGTTTGTTAATCTTCTTCTTGGAGATGCAGATTGCACAAAATAATAAATACAGATACTTGGACAGCATTCCAAAAGTATTAAGGAATAAGTTTTTAAACCGCTCGATTCTAAGGTGACATGTGCCAACCATATAAACCAGCTTGAAAGAATTAGTGGTGATAGTGGTTGTGATAGTGATGCATATTATAAGCAGGTGGAATTTATGAATAAAGTTCGGATGAGCAGTGTTCATGATGGTAACGATAAAACAAACTTAAATTAACGAAATAAATGTTGATACTAATATATTTAACAATTATCCGTAAAGGTGCTTTTTTTCAATCTTATACATAAAAAATATTTAATTTGTTTTATACTTCTTTTAAAATGTACGTGTAGATTTACTTATGTAAATGAAGTAATTTTATTGAGTTTCGGAAGACGAATTAAACGAAGAAATTATTTTATACGGGCAATAAAATAAAACTGCTAATCAACGACATAAAATGCGCAGTTGGTTTGAACGGCAATAAAACAATATAAATATATTATTGCTTGGAATAATGAGCGTTTATATTTTTTAAATTTATTACTATCTTTTTATGTGAACACATACAAGAGAATACCGACAGATGGTCGACGCTCACCTTTCGACATATGGTTATTGTCAGAACGTCGTAGACTACAGACCGAAATTTATGCACCATCCATTTATTACTGGAATTCACTATGAATGTGTGGTGTTCATGGGACCACTTTCGTCTGATACATTTTTTGAATTAATAGGCTATGACTGACATTTTGCAGGTGAGGGAACAAATACACCATCCAGGGGTATTTATAGTGCTTATAAATTGATTGAAAACGTTTTTATTTATTTTTAATTTCCATTGAGGATTGAACCCACGACCTTCGGTTTGGTAAGCAAACGCGTTAATCACTAAACAAAGACATCATTCGAAGTTTTTTATTTTTTCATTTATGCAAATAATAAAATGTGGAAACTTATTGTTTAAATTTTTGTCAATCTTAACAGTGAAAATGTATTTAAATTGTGATAAAATGACGTTTTTTTTTAATGATTTGAAGATGTTTTCAATGGCGTAACATAAACATCCTATTAAAAAAATCCGCAGTTACAGATTAACCCCTTGACGGCCGGTTGGGCGAAAGCCGGTGAAGATAGGGCACGACTCGCCTCGCAAACACGGTCCGGCCATCTGTTCCGGACTAACGGCCTCGGGCGCCGCGTCAGCGGAGGCGCCAGTGTTGCCCTCGGGGCGAGAAACACTCTCAGCAAAGGCGTCAAAGGGTTAAAGACGATAGCTACCTGTAGTAAAGGTGTGAAGGAGGAGATGAGGAACGGCCGAAAACGATTAATTGGTGCGAGAAGAAATATTTAAAACATAAGCTTTTGAATGAAAAATATAGACCAATACAAAACACTGCCAACGATCAGACCAGAACCAGGCATAAATAAGCCACCCATACGAAAAGTCCTTTCAATCTTCTTGTTTGTGTTAGCGACCTCATATTGTTTCTACCCAATATCTGGAAACATTGATGGCCCGTGTGCTGCCCAGCATTAGGTCTTGAGATGTGCAGCTAGTCGGGCATATGGGGTAGTAACTTGGATGTTAGGCCATTTGCAGGTCTCCACAGTCGCACAACAGTGACTCTCCCTGCCTAAGTATTCCCTACATTCATTTTAAATTGAGCAACTATATAATTAAAACCAATCAAATTGAAGAACAATAGGTATCTATAAAAATAAATACACATAAAAACTACTACTACTAAAAACCATACTAAAACAATATAAAGCTAAGCTTTTATTTTATTTACGACGATCTACCTTCGCTGGCATTTTTTTTATGTGATTTCATACAAAAATACAATAGAAAGCAATACATTTCATAACAATAATAAATATTTATATGCAATAAACTCTATGTCGATTTCTATGAAATAATATTTTACTTTATATCCATATAAACATACATTTTAAGTTTATATTTTGTGAATACAAGAATATATTTTTTATACATATTTTTCAACATAAATGTACAGCGAAGAAAACGATCTCAATTGGCGAGCAAAAAATGTACAAAAAACATCGTTCTATTTCGCAATATTTTCAGTGCAAAAAATATAGAAATGATATTAAATTTTTGATGAAAACTTACGACGGTATCAATTCGGAGCTTTCGCAACGCGTTTAGTAGGTCGCGAGCTTTCGTAATTTTTCGCCGGCGAAAAAAAGCTCATAATGGCAGTTGGAAAAAAGCTCGTCCGCAAACTCTCGCATTTCCTTCGTTTCATAGCCGGCAGGGGAGTAATGCATCCATTTTAAAATATGTCAAACAGTGCCGAAATTGCAATTTAAAACGCGAATAAATCACCTTTATGAAAATAAACAAAGTAGGACTAACGAAACGCGGCCTAAATCAGATAAAGTAAACCTTTTTTAAGGCTAATTAAATCTTATGTTCTGAGCTGTATATAAAAATACAGTTTTTAAAATCTCACTTTTAAAATATTAAACGGATAATTATTTTCGTTGTCTTAAAATAGATCATGTTGAGATACTATTTATCAAAGAAATAATGATCACGGTTTCATTCATGTATTGGAGAATATCGAAAAATTGTGACAGAAAAATCTCATCTGTGAATTACATATAATGCTTAACATTTTATATATGGCTTAGCGCTGCATGTGAAGTTTTAATCCGCAAACGGCATGCCTGACATTCACGAATAATACATTGAAAAATTAATTCACTATAAATGGGTGCTATCTACAGGACGACTTTGGTCTTATTCAATAAATTACACTTAATAGGCGATGACTGGTAATAAGTAATTAACTATTCGTTTAATCCTCATCGTGCCCACGACCTTTGGTATAGTAAGCAAATGCTTTACCAATAAGTGATTCCCTCCCGCAATAAATATAGTAGAATAGGAGTGATAAATGCACTGTCATGCGAATCAAAGTTTATTTGATTACGATTACATGTAGGGATAAAGTAAAAGCGTCATATTCTGTTATCGCTTAAATGGCAATGTTTTGAGAAGGCAATAGATAATACATTTAATACGTTAAGTGTTTATAGAACTAGACAGCCACTAGCCTTTTTTCAGGAAAGATAAAGAGACCGTATGAAGCAAAAATGGTTAAGCACGACTGTTATAAATTGTGAAAATAAACAGGCGCCACATCTTTCAGGGCTCGCATATTTTTTCAGGACCCGAAAGGAAATTTTTCTTTTTCACGGCAGGTTGTATTGCTGATTGCGGTTTTCAACTGTGGGCGCGAGCTTTTACGGTCGGTTTTATAGCACGACTTTACTAATATGATTTTTTGTAGCTTTGTGTATAATAACACGGTTTATGCCATAATTCTCGACCTATTTTAAGCATTCTACCAATTTTTTTATTTATTTTTTCAGACATTTACAAGATGTTAGTTATATTGTACAATGTACATATTTATCACGCCAAATCGCATATTTCGTATTTACATATAGCATATCATATTACATACTTTTACGCTATTTTAAGAGTGATTAGAATCAATTATTTCATAAATATTTTCGTTAAAACAGAATACAATGTCGATGATTATAAATAAATGATGTAGTCTTTCTTCGTAGTATAAATCCGACGATAAGTTTACAGCAACAAAATCTTGCATCTCGACCTCCAATCTTCTCGGTCTTCTGCAACCTTCTTTAGCTCAGTATAAGAGTAACAACTCACAACCTCGAACACTTGCTGCAAATTCTCCCGTCTAGAGCGGCCTCTGCAACTGCAGAGTGTGTTCAGTGTACATCCCATCTACGTGAGAGAACCATTCTCTCAAATTACTCGTGCAGAATGTCCAGTATGACATTAACTCTATGTCACGTGTCACCATCATGTTAAATTCATAAGATGTTTTTTCTTGTTTGTTGAATCAATCCGGTGGATTGGTTTGCAGCAACAAAATCTTGCATCTTGATCTCCACTCTTCTCGATCGTCTTCAACCTCATTCGCTCAGCATAAGAGCTACAACTTATGTCCTCGAACACTTGCTGCAAATACTCCCGTCTAGCTCGCCCTCTGCAGGTTCTACCCTCAACCAACCCTTCCGCAATGTCTAATGAAGAAGACCATCGTAGCGCATGATGTAACTGATCAATCGGGCTCGTCTCTCCTGAGATGGTTCTTACTAGGTGCCTATCTTTCATGATTATGCTGAGAACCTCATTGTTCGTGACGTGGTCTCTCCCGGAAATTCAGGGGATCCTTCTGTAAGATCAGATCTCAAGGGCCTCTGATGATTTAGTGACAAGCATAATATGTAAGTTTTCAATTAAAGTAATTTATATTTTTGAATGATCAGTATTGGTAAAAATAACGTTATCTTTATAAATGAATTAAAAACAGTTTATGTAATATTATTCACAGGCAGATTTTTTTTAAATTATCATACACAATTAATTTATATTTACTGATTTTAATTGTAATTGTTATCATTAAAATTAATTTGAATTGACAAAAATATTAAATCCAAATATAAGACTTGGCGAACATCTGTTTAGCGTACAAACAACAGTTACGAGGTACAATTCTTAGAACATACCTACCGTATTCTTAGAACATAGCCACGATTCTCCTCTCCACGATGAAACTTAAGTATAGTTGCCATGGAGATATCAATCAATAACGCTCGTAAAAATGACAATCTGACTCCAACTCACAACTAAATAAATAATAAATCCTGAAGAAGACCCCTTCAATGGCGGTCGAAATATTGGTTGAAGCAAGTTCGCCACACACGGCTTAACCCAAAAGCCACAAAATCAAATCTGGCCGTGAAAACCTAAGAAGTTATTTAACAAACAACATGTTCAAAAAAATCTGTAAATCTATGAAAAAATTCATCGCTGAAATAAACATTATCTTTCAATTTGCGGCGCAAAAGCCACGGGTGGATTTCGCGTAATGTTTCAGGATCACTGGACAAGGGAGGGCAAAATTGTAAATTATTACTTGGCCTTCCCGTTGCGAAAACGACGATATATTGTTCGACTTCCAGGGCCCTCAACAGGTGCGGAGGGATCGCGGGAAGGGGTCCAGCAGGGCGGCAGAACAGCTCCCCCGACCGGTCATTCTTCAAAATGTCCGGCGAATGAGAATTCACAAAAGCGCCGGTGGCCTTATGAATTATACACTCGCCGGGGTATTAGAGGCTGTGCGCTTGATTATTATGCTTTCGCAGTGTTTTTGAAAGGACTTTGCTTTTGCAACGACGTAAGCCGGATGCTTGAATAAATACTATGAATAAATGAGGATATGTGCTTTCGTTTCACATGAAGCGATTTTCGTACAACTGTATCAAATATTATTAAGTTTTATTATTTGTTGATTTGTGATGTTTTTCGTTTATTATAGTACAAAATTTATACGATATATATATTTCGTGATCAACATAATCCTTGTCAAACAAATGTTAAAGTAATTATTTATTTAATATTTGTAACGCAATTCAATGTACATGTCAAAAGTAAAATCTTTCAAGTTAGTGACAACAAAACGTGAGATGAAAACATACATTACGCTAAAGATGACGCTGCATTTTAAGTGAACATGCAGGGAAATACTGCCAGACACTGAAAGAGAATAGTCAATTAAGGGATTATAAGATGCTTGCCATATTTGATTTGGCTTAGCGCTATATGTGAAGCGATTGTGTTCACCGAAAGACTTTCGTCTACCATAAGTAATAGTAAATTTAAACGAAGATACTTTACTTTTCATTATAACGGGTGACAGTTGAGTCTAGCCCGATAGGGTATATTTAGGAATGTGTTAATACAACTTGTACATGATAAATATACTTATTTTAATGTTTGAAGCTTCATCGGGTATTGAACTCACAACCTCTCACATAATTGTCAAACGAGCTTTAAATAATATTTTTAATGTTTTGAGCATTCACTTTGAGATCCATAATAAATTATAAATATTTATTTATTTATTTACCTTGTTTTCACATGAATCACGTAACAAAAGTTCTCTATTAGGAGACTGCAGTTTCGACTAACTCGTAGTCTTTCTCAATCCTTCTCTAGTTAAGAGATAACTGAGCTGCGTTGTACTTATAAGTGGTGTAACACATTTTTGTAGGGGAGGGGGTGGGGGTGTGTCTATCAGGAAAGGAGAGGGAGATAGGTAGTGTTGCAAGGATGAAGGAAGAGATAAATACATAAAAGTGGTTTAGGTATAATTTTTTTTTTTTTAATTATAATAAGAACTTTAAATCTTTTGATGAAAGTTTTTTTTAAAGAACTTTGTGGGTGCCATAAGCATTATACATTTGCATTGAAAATAATGTAAATTATAAAACGTACTGAGCTTTTGTCCCAATTTTAACAATTTTCAAGCAATTTAATTAAATAATGTGAGATTTTTCATGTACCACATTATTATTACATGCATTTGCCGGCGGTCATAGCTCAATAGTTAAGGCGTTTGCTTTAAAGCCAAAGGTCGTGGGTTCGATCCCCGACGGAGATTAAAAAAGTGATTTTTAATCGATTTTTAAGCTCTAAAATACCCCCTTTGGTTGGTGAGAATTTGATCCATCAACCGTAAAATGTCAGTCATAGCCTATTAATTAAAATTGGTGGTAGACGAAAGTCGTCCCGTGAAGACCACCCATTCATAGTAAATTCCTGTAATAATAAAGGATGATGCGTGAATCTCGGGTTGTAGTCTATGACGTTGGCGGATCAACACTCCACATGCAGCGTTTAGCCATATACACCATGGTAAACGTCATAGAATTCCACAGGTGAGACTTCAGAATTACTATGACCATCTGTCGGTATTCTCCTGTATGTGTTTATATATAAAAAAATATATATAAATCTATGACAAAAATCATAAAATGCATTTTAATAGAAAAGAATAAATAAATAAAAATGATGGGCATGTGATTTAAAGCTAAGATTCCCATAACTTGATCATTACACTAATGCTTACTACTGCGCTATTTCGCACCTAAAAAATTTATTGATATAATTATAAACTAAATAAGATATTTTTGATTTCATTATACAACTTCAATTATATATTTGAGTTTTATGATTTTTAATGATACTTTCAAATGTAATTATACTTAGAAATATTTATTTAAAATAAAATACAGTAAAATATTTGATAACAAAATAATTTTAGATAGAGTAGAATAAAAAATCACATAATTTTCTATTTCATGATAGTTATTTGTTGTGTATTAACTATTGAATGAAACCATTATAACGATAATTCCATTATTACAGACAGAACATTAAAATATGTCTTTTACCGGCTGCATTGAAGTGGAAAGTCATATCACAAAATATGGAAGCATATAATTTTATAATTGTTTGAATTATAAATGAAAGTGATTAGGAAAAATTATATGAAATTTCTAGTTTGTATGAGAATATTTGTATTAAAAAAATCAACAACGGTAAATATTTAAAACAGGAAAATATTAAAATTAGATGTTTGTTACAGACGTCACACATGTGATGTCCGGTATCAGTTCAAAAACTGGACAATAAATTGTACCGAATGTTACTATAATTAAAGGACCCAGTTATTTCGGTTATATTATAAGCTACCCAGAATTTGATATATTATATTACTTAAATATACATATACTAAACATAAAATTCTTTTTTCAACGCGTCAATCCAAGCACAAAAATAACGGCAGAAGCGGGACGCGAACCGCGGACCTTGGAATCCAACTATGCCCAGGTATTCATACCGCTCGGCGAATCGCGCCATTGCTATGCCCAGACTGACGTGCGGTGAAACTAGTATTTATATCATTGTTATAATCGTACGACAGATGTCGCCATAGTATATATTCAAAGTATGTATATTTTTATTATTATTCTATCAGTCTTCATTTATTCACAAGCTTTAATATTATTACTTTCCGGTAATAATATTGTTTAGTATATGTATATTTAAGTAATAATAATATTGTAATATAGTCAATGATCTATAAAAGTAGATTAGAATATTGAAATAATAAAATAATATTCTAATAAAAATTAAAAAAATAATTAATAATGTCTCCTTGAGACAATATCAAGAAGGTAAAAATTATCCATCAGTAACACAGGTAAATGATTGGTTATAAAGTCCAAATCGGAACTATAAGTAGTCGTTTCACATCCATTCAGTCTATAGTTTGGTTCGAGACCCGAGTGGTACTTACTAAAATAAATAGACTGCCGGAAAGTAATAATATTAAAGCTTGTGAATAAATGAAGACTGATAGAATAATAATAAAAATATACATACTTTGAATATATACTATGGCGACATCTGTCGTACGATTATAACAATGATATAAATACTAGTTTCACCGCACGTCAGTCTGGGCATAGCAATGGCGCGATTCGCCGAGCGGTATGAATACCTGGGCATAGTTGGATTCCAAGGTCCGCGGTTCGCATCCCGCTTCTGCCGTTATTTTTGTGCTTGGATTGACGCGTTGAAAAAAGGTATGTATATTTAAGTAATAATAATATTGTAATATAGTCAATGATCTATAAAAGTAGATTAGAATATTGAAATAATAAAATAATATTGTAATAAAAATTAAAAAATTAATTGATATATTATAATTTATAAATTAATATGCTTTTCTTAGTTCAAACGTTTATATCTTGAAAAAGATCCTGCTCCATGTGCCCAACAAGTTGCACATCTTAAGACCTAATGCTGGGCAACACACGGGTTATCGATGATGCCAGATACTAGGCAAAGATAAATTTGACGTCGCGCTGACACGAAGAAGAATCTTTTAAATAATGTAGTCATATTAAGTCCAAAAATGCAAGGTAAAAAAATATTGACAATCTAAGTACTCGTATACTCATAGAAAAATAATTTGTAAATTTGCTTTAAAAAATATTATTTTGTGTTTATGGCGAAGGGTGTTTCTCACGTGAAAAAAAATGTCTCGAATCTTTGTCCAATCGTCCAAAATTCGTAATCAAATAACGGATATGACACAGATATCACGCTCCCGAAACGAAAGGCGAAACATTTTAGCTAGAGCCGAAATCGAATCAACAGCGGCGAATCGTTACAATAATAAATTTAGGGTTTTTTTTTCAGGAGCTGCTGAAAATCGATGAATCGACTTTGATGTCTGGAAAAGGGCCCGATGCCGGGAGACCGAATAAGATGTTCGTTTAGATATGAGAGCTTTAAACGCGTGGTCCGCAGGCCAAATCAAGCCCTTTCATATGACACTCATTTTTGGTCTAAAAATCCATTCCGCAAAAAAAATTTGTCGACTAGTATCTGTCTTTAATTCTGGACTTAGATTTTTCTTAAAATCTTTTTTTAGTTCCCCTCGATATTATGTTTATTGCAAACAGTCAACGGCTACATTTTCTTTTATTTCAGTCAATCTAGGAAGTCCGCAAAAACTGCATTTTATTAGGTCTTTGTACTTACTGAACGTAACACTTTTGCAATGTTTAAAAATTAAACCACATTTAAAATCATTTCAAAAAAGATATTTCACTTTTAAATATCATAAAAAAAACCTTAGAAAATTCAAGCGCAGTTGTTGTTAGTAAGTAAATGAATTTATTCTTGAAAATATATAATTTATCACTCAATCTTAAGACTATATGTTTGTGTACTGTAATATAAATGAATTATTATATTAAAAATCTACATTTAAAAATATAATATATTTCTTTCTTTCAAAAACATTACGAATTACAAATTTAATACGATACTGAAATAAGATAATATTAAACAACTAGAATTAAAATACCATAAAATAATATATGTGTATATAAAAAGGTTCTGATGATAAAGTACTAAGAAATACAAACCAATAAAGACAAGCAACAGAATGTCCCAATGCTCATCATACAAACGACTCAAATTATTCTTGTAAAAAAAACTTGGAGTTCGTGCCTGAACTGGGCTTCCTTTGCGTGAAATATATTAACATCCGAGGCGATGTGGTTAAACAGTCTGATCATAAGAAATTCAACAAAAAGACGTCACATTCACGCCAAATAAGTCTAAGTTAAATTTTAATATGTAATGCTACTATTTTTTAAGTGATCGAGACGATCTTCATTTATCTGAAATAAAGAGAACTACATTAAAGCCTCTCGGATATATTTCAGGAGGTTGTAAGTCCCTGGTTAAGTAAGGGCTACGGGAAAAGGAATCAAATTGTGCCTGAAAAAGTTCCAACCGGGTGAAGATTAAATTACTGGTTGACTTCAGTTGCTACGTTTATTTGAAGTGCTCGTAGCGGCTGCCTTCTACGGCGTAAAGGCCTCACTCGCGGGGAGTCGGCTAAGGAAGAGATTGAAGTCTGAATCAAGATGAGGACGGTGATGATCTTACAGGGATGAGTTTTTAAAAGGAAATTCTATATGATGCCGGGGTACCTTAAATACATACTCGTAATTACTTCAATTTTCAGATGCACGTAATGTGTATATTGAAAATCAAATTATTCAGTCATTTTTTTATGCTAACATGAGAATTTTTTAACATTTGATACAAGTAAATATTTAAAGAAAACGTCATCCTACACAGCATTTATTTCAAAAATGATTCGGAGAAAAATAAACTGCAGACGCGGGGATTCCAGCCGCGGATCTCGTACACCATGTCAAGATAGATTGACCAACGTAAAGATCACTAATCTACTAACGCTTCACTTACAGGTATAATAATAAAAACAACTTTAAATATATATTTAAAAAACCGAATTTCTATACAAATTACGCTCTAAATTACATGCAAACGGCTATAGATTCGAGTAAAAGCTTATGTAATAGAAAAATAAAAAATGTGGGTCGATCTCCGATGCAAATTAAAATAAATATACATTTTAAGGAATGTACGAGTATTTATTAAATCAATAAATACTCCCAAATGTTTGTAAAAATTGACATAATTCATAAAATATCAGTCACTGTCCATTAATCAAAATTGGTGGTAGAAAAAAGTAATTCCGTGAACACCACCCATTTAAAGTGAGTACCAGTGAAAATGGATGTTCTGCGAATACCCCGGGCTGTAGTATAATGAAGTTGTCCAGCGTTTGTCCTTCTGAAAGAGATATCTACATCCTCATTTGTCGGAATTATCTTCTTTAAATATATTTGGAACTGTCAGAACATTTGACTTGTTTTAATATATCACATAATGTACAAGATCCGTAAATATACTAAAAATTTTGTAGAAAATCATCAGTAGTTTGTAGTGTCACGTCAAATTATCCGGAGACTTTTGATTTACGTGAACATTATGTCGCTGATTATAATAGCCTCACAGCCATAAGCCGAAGTACGTAAAGCCAACAGTCACGCACCTGAGCTGAGTTATTATTAATTTTTGCGCCTAATAAATAAGAAAGTTGAGAAAATTTAATTAATGCGGAATATATTAACAATTACTCAGAGTTAATAACACACACAGTGGTAATAACGAAAAGGGCCCTGCCTTATGTCCCAAAGGAATTGTTTTTTTTTTACTGAAATTTCATTCAAATATTCAGGCAGAGGCACATAGTTACGAGAGTGTTAATTTTTTTTTCAGGAATATTCATAGAAGACATTATTCATACAAAACTTATTTATAACGAACATTTTTTGTAACGAACAAAAAAATACAAAAAATAACGAAATTAATGGTGATATATAGTGCTACCTGAAATTCATTTCAAGTATTGTATAAATAACCGAAGTTAATTGGGCATAGAATGTTAAGTTAAACAATTGATATTTAATGGAACACGTTTTGTATCCCTAAATCTAGACATCTTGAAGAAATTCCCAAAAACTATATAAAGCTAATGCAAAGACCGACAAACTTCCTGAAATCTTCACATGCAATTAACTATATATTCGTATGAATCTTTTAAGACCTGCTTTATATTTATTTGTAAAATCATACAATTGATTAACAAATATATATTTGTTTCAAATATATGTCGTTTCTCATAGTTCGCTTAGTACTGACAAAAACTGTCATTAAGTTTTATAGAAGACATAGAGGGTTAGGCTGATTACAAGTGAAAAGTTCGTGCCTATAATTGTTCAAACTTTTCGATACACAACATAATAATTGCTGCCATTCGGTTTGACTTTCCTTCGCGCGTGTTTTCGGATGACACACGGCCAAACATTTCCACTCAGATATAATATATTTTGGCGGTCATAAAAACCTCCGTGTCTGGTCTTATGTATTACGGGGTATACCTGGGTACGTACACGTGGATACATTATACAGGCCCGTGGGAACTTTGCGAGGCAGCAGGTGGGAAAATTGTATGGGCTGCAAAGTTAGATTGAAGTCAGGAAAACTTGCGCCGGCCTGTCGATTTGTATCGCTCGTCAAAACACTTTATTGCCGGTGCAATTTTTACATTTACGTCGCGCGCGAGGAGCCGGAGCTTTTCTTTCAGGAAAAGCTCGTTTTATTTTCTTGCGTACGTTGTCTCGTCAGGTGTTTTACGGCGGCCTTCGGGTAACGCGCTCGAGGAGTTTTTATTTAAGTTTATACGCGCCGTAAAACTATTCTAAACAGATGGGCGGAAGTGTATCGATGGCGTAGGAATGCTTTATTTTATATGATAAATGCTTAAGGCACGAATGAATAAGTTAGACATGGATTAACAATAGTAATTTATGTCATTTCATTCTAAACAGTGAACTTAAAACTCGTTCATAACTTTTTTGTTGATTCTTTAATCCACTTGTCGAATATAATTAAATATTGTTACATGTGTTTCAATAAAAAATGTGTCAGTTGTCACATTGTTGATATGAAATCAATAGGAACATGTATGAAAAGGCATATAAACGGAATAATGTATCAAAAAAAGACATCGTAATTTGTTTTTCCCGCAAACATAAGTAATATTTTCTTAATAATAATCAAAATAATTCGTTTTTCTTTATTTTCATAAATTATAAGTTCCAATAGATATTTTATACTGAAATGGAATTGGAAATAAATAATTATACTACCAATATTTTTAAACTCGCAGATCAATAATAGAAAATGCGGTATGTTTTTTTTCGGACAGAATAATGAAAAAAGAGAGAAATTGCTATCATAAATATGTATGCTTAATCAGGTTTATAACCTTGGTTAGATCGTATAAGAGTAAGCGAGCGTTACAACTATGTTATACTCACAGCTCAAACTGACTGCTATGTACACAAGGCATAGTGCGGCAAGCGATAGACCGTAAATTTCCCACGCGAGGCTTCGACCCACGGGCGGCCCGCGAAGCCTTCGAGACCCTGAATCCCCAGTCATGGACGTAACACCATCATTAACTCGAATATTGTCAGTATTTGTTCAGTACAGTGTATCAAACATACTTTCATGACAGTGTTACATTATGGAAATTAATATATCGACACTAAAATTTGAAAAGTCAATTAATCTTTATCCAATTTATCAATTAATCTTTTTAGGTCCATGACTTTGACTTAACTGTGTATCTCTTGAGTATCGTGAAGAAATAAAATAGAAGTGTCCATTTTCAAAAAAGTATTGCACTAATATTAATGGAGAGTATCAATTAAAATACTATTACACTTAGTAAATACATAAGAACATTGAATTATAAGAAATAGGCAAAAATCATAGAAATTTATATTAGCAGGTAACATATAAAGCAAACAGGACGAGCAGTTTTACAACTCTGATCCGAAGCACAAAAATACAGGGTCAAGTATATCTTAAGTTTTATTCTAAGAGCTTGGTAACTTCTGATTTCACACAGTTCTGTGGCCTTTTATAATTGGTGGTACATTAAAAAAACTCATTGAAAATCATACCAACATCAAATACAACAACACTTAACCAATAATTTGTATGAAGTGACTAGAAGTAGTGTTACTTTCTTCGTAGTATCAATCCGGAGGATTGGTTTGCAGCAACAGAATCTTGCATCTCGATCTCCATTCCTCTCGGTTCTCCGCAACCCTTTTCAGCTCAGCATAAGCGCTACAGTTCATGTCCTCGATTACTTGCTGCAAATACTCCCGTCTAGGGCGCCATTCTGCAGTAATGTTCGAACATTCCAGGTGGCATATCTTGTTGGCTGAAGGTTTTTTTATTTGTCTTGGTTGTTACTAGTGATGATATATTTATGTCAAAATAAATATATGATTGTTATTGACACATAAAATAAAGTATGATGATTTTTTTCATTTCCTGAATTTCAGGATATGCGCCCATGAGCTTCCTTTAGACCATAGAGCTTCGCCGATTCCCTCGCGGACTCGGAGATTAGTTTGTTAAGCTCTGATAGCATCTGCAGGCCGGATCTCGGCGTCATTTCAGTAATGGATAACGATGTCGGAGTGAAAATCGTGTCAATCCAATTATTGAAACACGTCATAGTTGTCGCAAAGTTGTCACAGATCGGTAGAAATCAGTGACGAAGTTATCAATGAATGTATAAACATTGTTGAAACGACTATTAGTTTATTGAAAAAAAGAAAGACTGAAATTACAGTATAAACAAAAAATACTTAAAATATTAGAGGTTTGGGCATTGGACGCTTTATGACCAAAACAAAATAATGATCATCTTTTAAATAGGCATTCCATGAAAACGTCTTTCTGTTACACTTTAGGAAAGCAACGATATCAACTGAAGTATAATGAAACGGGTTTCACATGCTGCATTTTAAAGGATTCGTTTGAATATGCAAGAAATATTTACTTAGAGTGCCGAGAGTATTTAGGCAGCAAAATATGATTTCACGCTTACAGTAAGGTATTTTTAAGGTTAAGCACTGGGAATTTTTTTAAGAGTGTAGCTTATTATAATGTTTGCTTGAGTGTAAGAGCTATGAACATCTTGCTGGATAAAATGATCATATTGCGATATATAAAATGGGTGTATATTGGCAAGTGTACAAACCTGCAGCTACTTTATATTTATGCATAATACTTAAACGTAAGTGAATTAAAGTATTGTGTACAACTGTTGATAAAATAAAATTAAATGGCGGATTTTATTTGCGTGCTAAAATTAAAATCTACGACGTAGGTGAATCACCAAAGAAAAAAAAGTAGCTCACTCAATATATGCCAAAAAACAACATGAACCTCCTCAGAATTGTTTTTGCAAAGTAAGCGAAAAAAAAACGAAAAAAAAACTGAATAGAATTCATCAGCAATGTTTTTACAATTGTATGATAAATCAGCAAGGAAAGTCTAAGTCCAAAACCATCCGATTGTTTGGTGATCTTGCTGACTAGAGAGTACTTCCTTTTCTCAGATCTTTTTGTACATTTTTTCATATAATCAGTTCATTTATAACACCGAATATGGGCAATATTCATCAAAGAGAGTATATTTAATACGTGATGTTTAAGTGAGCACGGCATATTTTTTGTGTTTTTAGAAATATATGTTGAAACTATAATGTATATCGTAAGATATTTAATAAACAAATAAAACACTAGTCACGTATAGTTTTTTTTTAATTTAAAAACAATAGATAAAACATTATGTATATATTTGGCAAATTTCAAACATTACTCGTACAACGATAGAATACAGCTGTAATTTGGAGGCTACAAATTAATAAAATTCGTATGCAGCTCGTAATCGCTATATAAGACGCCATACGCGGTGAAAAGTCACGTAGAAAAACACGTATATATTTAATCAAAGTGCATCAAAATGACATTATTTATTAAATTAAATCGAATGAATAAAATTGTTAATAAATCATTGTAATAAAAAAACGTAGCACCAGACTAGGCTATTGGAAACTCGATATTTATTTGTATAGTGGTTATATATGTCATCTTGAGTATGGAAGAAACAGCAAAATTATAAAAAAAGTTAAAAAAATAAAGAGTGGTACTTACTAAAATAAATAGACTGTCGGAAAGTAATAATATTAAGCTTGTGAATAAATGAAGACTGATTGAATAATAATAAAAATATACATACTTTGAATATATACTATAGCGACATCTATCGTACGATGATAACAATGATATAAATACTAGTTTCAACGCGAGTCAGTCTAGGCATAGCAATGGCGCAGTTTGCCGAGCGGTATGAATACCTGGGCATAGTTGGTTTCCAAGGTCCGCGGTTCGCATCCCGCTTCTGCCGTTATTTTTGTGCTTGGATTGACGCGTTGAAAAAAAAAAGAATTTTATGTATAGTATATGTATATTTAATTAATAATAATATTGTAATATAGTCAATGATCTATAAAAGTAGATTAGAATATTGAAATAATAAAATAATATTCTAATAAAAATTAAAAAATTCATATACAAAAGTAAAAGATTTAAATTGTATCATCATCACTAATTCATATCAACTTGTATTATCGTACTATAATAGTGTAATCAGAAGTATTACATGTTGACATCAGCACGATGTAGCCCTTGCTAACTGGTACCGAAAACCTCGGATAAACAATCTTTCGTTTGTATTTTAGTCGCTTGGTATACCGTTATGTATGTGACCACATTGGGGCTAGTTACATAGTTTTGCCACCGGCAGCGATGGCGACCGATCACGGGCCGCGGAAGTGCGGACGGCCGGGCAGTTGGTCCCGACCTTTTGGCGAAGAAAGGTTCGCGTTGCGGCCGCGCGGGCAACTCATACCACGTGGTCAAAAGCTTGTTATGTTTTTAAAGTAAATATAATCTGTGCTTCTAAAAGAAAGTCTTTGTCTGCCGTCCTGCTCCTTATCCTGCCTCACGCGACGTAATAACGCCCCTCTTTTTGCGAGAGGAGGATGTTAATGTTTATTCAGTATATTATAATCTTACTTTTTTTTCATCTTTATCGGGGAAAGATCCAGGACTGCACGCATAACAGTCGAGAGATTTCCCACTCTGTTAAATCTTCGACGATCCCGCTGACTGTGAGGTACTTCCTTTTCGTAGTGAAACAAATCCTCGTGCTGCGTATAATACATTTTCTAAAGCAAGCTTTTCCTATGATAAGTATATCAATGAGTTCGCTACGCTGTTTCGCTCGCTCTTTGACTGAAACGTATGAGCTCATCTCACTCGCCCGCAATGCGGGAATCCAACCAAACGAACGTTACAAAACGTGAAACATGAATTCCCTTACATTGAAAGATCTATGTCTCTCTTGGATAAATGGATTACGTCATACGCGAGATTAATGAAGAGTCTATTACTTTTTAAGCGACGAGTGAACATACCTTTACCTTCTTTACGAGTATATAATATATAAAAGATATCAAACGTTTGTAAGAAGTCGCTAATCTCGAAAACCACATACGCCAACAAAGCTATATTTAACCCATTTAAACGGTTGATGTTCCTGTAAATTTTTGTTGCAGATATTTTTCACCAGTTGGTAATAATGCGAGGTTGAGTCAAAATTATAAAATTGTCCAATTATAAAAACATATAGTATGTAGTAAAAAAAAAAAAAACGTATTACATGTACTGATCAGCTTTTATATTTAAACTACAATTTGGCTCATATTCAGAATGTACTCGTACGTAGGTTTATTTGAACATGAGATTTTTTATGGCGCAATGCTACGAGAAAGGAAATATTTTTTATTTAATTGGTATAATAGCAGCAGGAGCGTGTATAAGAGAGTGGATGGAGAAAATATGAAGTATGTGGGAGAGTAAGTAGGAGAGTGTAAAATGTGGGTTGGAAGTGGGCAAAGAGAATGGGTTGGGGATGTAATGCAAAGAAGAAGAAGAGGACTAATAATTGTGTGTACAAGACTGTACAAAAACAGATTAAAATGATGAACTTTCTTTTTCTAAGCCGTAGCAACAAGCGCCGAAAAAGTGTACGTATATAGGCTGTGTTTCTTTTGTAGCGACTTTATGGCATAAGCGATAAAAGTTACATAAAGTTTTACATTTTATGGATATCTTTCATTTAAACATTCTAAGCCATTGTAAAAAAAGAAAAAAAAACGTAACAATATTATTTAAACTCACGTTACCGACGCCTTTCACTGAGAAGTATAGAATCGTGTATTTTACCTGAAACAAAAAACAGAAAACATTTAGAAAATAATGTTAAAGTATTACACGATTCAAGGTACTAAGTTTTCACATTCAATTGTCCTCGTTGAATGAAAAGAGTTATGAAAAATAAAATCTACGAAAAGTCATTTTCATGTTTCGATTGAATCGAAAATTGAGAGCATTGCTTAAAATATGAAAGAAATGCGTTGAATTGAAACGAATGCTTATATTTTCCAATCAAAACTCTTTTAAATAAACACTTTATTAAACTTATTTAACAAATAATTACCTTGAAGAAAAATGTACACTAGAACGTACGAGTACAACAACAATTTACACATACTAATTACAGGGAACTCACCAAAGCAACCCACGACGCACTCCACCCTATGTTTGGGTACCAAAAGAACGTCAAATCAAAAGAAGTTTCCTACAGTCGACAACGGAACTGGAGATACCTGAGTGGAGAAGCGCAACTGATGGGAATACTTGCATTGCCCCGAAAGAGGACCTAGCCCCTGGACATGACCAAGGTTGGAATATATGGAGGTCCCTTAACAGACTTCGGACCGGTATATGCAAGACGAGGACACAAATGAGGGCCTGGCAGTTTTAGAGCGGACCGTGACTGCGGCGTGGAATCAAGAATAGCTGCAAGATTATTAGACATAGAATAACAACATAAGAATCTTACATATTATATTTCAAATATATTATAGTTCACGTTGATAAGACTTCAGTGAAAGACCCTTGATAATCAAGATATAAGGTATTTTTTTATTATTGTGTCCAGTGTTTACTCAAATAACTCTAGGTATTAGTTTATTATGTGTCCAGTGTCAATGTCACGTGCCTTTTTTGGCATACCTGTATATACCAATTTTTGTAAGGATACACATATGAAATTATACCGTTTTTATTATTAACGACTTTTGTCCGCCGAGTAAAAAATTGAAGCGTAATCAAAAAAATAATTGAACAATAATTCACAAAACAAATATACCCACTAACCACAACGTCAATAGCCACCAGTGCATGATCCGAGAGAAAATGCTTAAAATCGCAAACAGCCGGATTGATTTCGGCTGAATTCTGTATTTATTATCGAGGTTAATTATTCAAAGTATACCTACATAATTTACAATTCCTGTACTGTATTTACTATCGAGGTTAATAATTTAAAGCATACCTACATCATTTACAATTTATGTAATGTATTTACTATCGAGGTTAATAATATAAAGTATACCTACATCATTTAAAATTTCAAAATTAATGCTTACCAATGAATGACTTTACATGCAACAATATTAACAATAAAATTCAAATAAAAGAACTCATACATGACTCGATCAAAGATCTCAACCAATTAGTACAAAATTTTGAAAACACACTTACAACTTACCATATGAATAAATTTTAATGATATTATTTAATATTCTAAAAAATGTATATATGCAACACTTAAAACAAAGATGAATCCCACGCCACACACAAGATCTACCTTTAAGTGGCGTGGAAAGCGAAACTCCAAAAAAATAAACAATAAAAAAAATAAAAATGAATGTAATACTGTCAATAAAATCTTAAATGTATCTTATTATATTTGATTAAATAAAAAAAAATAAAATTGCTTGTAAGTCACTTTGTATTTGTTGAAATAAAAACATAGTATGTTTAGTTGGCACATTACATGCGTGATAATAATAACTAAGAATAGATCAAATGCAAAAAAAAAGGTTCACGTACACTTAACGTTCACTTCAAAAATACATAGAATAACACATTGTAAGCAAGTCCGTAATTAAATACAGGTTTATGAAATTATGACTAAAAGCATACATTAATATTATTCTAATTAAAACAGCTTATTCTGTTATCAAGTTACTGTGCTAAAATTTATTGCTCTTAATAACATATTATTCATAATCTATTCTATGGCTAATTATTTAAATTATATGTGGGCTCCATTCAGCGGGGGATTTATTATCAAAAGCGCGTCGGGTTGGAAACTTTTTCGGGACCTTTCGCGTGATTTACGAAGGGGGAGCGTTTCGGGGAATTTTTAGCGATTAAATTATTACGGATGATGTCATATTTCATGAAAATAATCGATTTATTATCATGAGAAAATATGGCTGAACAAAATACTGACAGAATGAATTTTCAGTAGTATAGTAAATTGAAGGTCTTAAAGACATCCCATGTATCAGCAAAAAAATGATTGCTTGGAGATTGAGATGCAAGATTCTGTTGCTGCAAACCAATCCACCGGATTGATACTACTACGAAGAAGAAGTAAATTGAAAAACCAAACTAAATGAACAGTGCGAAGTGTTGTTTAGATTTTCAAGAAGAAAAAAAAAGCCTTTGAAACCATATTTTTTTCATACACTTTTACTCAAATATTTGACGATTTTATTTATGAATACATCTTCGTAGTATCATTCCGGTGGATTGATTTGCAGCAACAGAATCTTGCATCTCGATCTCCATTCCTCTTGGTCCTCCGTAACCCTCTTCAGCTCAGCATAAGAGCTACAATTCATGTCCTCAAACACTTGCTGCAAATATTCCCGTCTTGGGCGCCCTCTACAGTTTCTACCCTATGAATACTATACATAACATAATCTGTTAAATCTCTGTGGTGGGAGTGTTTTATATTTTTGAAAGTTTACCAGATTTGATTGGCTGAATAAAATTATATTTCTTATAATAAAAAGCGTCATAACTCAGAACAACATAATTAGATAATTATTCATAAATATTACTTAAAATATACATATACTATACATAAAATTCTTTTTTCAACGCGTCAATCCAAGCACAAAAATAACGGCAGAAGCGGGATGCGAACCGCGGACCTTGGAATCCACTATGCCCAGGTATTCATACCGCTCGGCGAATCGCGCCATTGCTATGCCCAGACTGACTTGCGTTGAAACCAGTATTTATATCATTGTTATCATCGTACGATAGATGTCGCTACTAAATTCATAAATATCTTTCAAGTCAATAAATTACTGAATGCGAATATTTTAAAAGAATAAAAAATATTTTTTTATTAACGATTCCAATCAATGCAAATTAAAAATGTAATATCATTTAATGAAAAAATACCATATAATGATAATAAATGATAGTATACTCGTATCTTTAACATACGAGTATACTTTATACGAGTATACTAAGCGCCATGGGAACCTTATTTTACGGATAACCCTCGTAATACTGTTATTGAAATTTAAAAAAGATTGATCACTTACATATTTCGTTAAATTAATGTGTATTTCGCTTTGTGTTTGAAATATTAATTTTATATTAGCACACACAGGAGAGCACTGACTTATGATTTTGTCTGATTCTTCAATGGAGTCTATGATGCTGAAACCGGATCGACTGAAGGATGCAAGTAAAATGTGTAATGGTTATGTTTGTGAAGTGATGAAGTGTTTATAATTCTGCTGCTTGAAAAGACTTAAATCTTATAAGAAAGTCACAATTATGCTAAAACAGCATTTTTAGATCTAACCAAGGTATTTTGAAGATAATGTTCGTGTAGAATCGTCGTGTTGTATCAAACGTATATGGAATAGAATAAATATGAAGTTATTAATATGAATAAAACCACAAACTAGGTCGCGTGTAAACACCCACACACAAGCTCACTTACAAACCCGAAACAAAGTTGTTCCGGTTGTAAAATGGATGCCAAAAAATATCTGATTTATTTTTATGCCGTTAAAATGTCGGGAAAATTCCGTGTGCCACGGCCTGAAAAATATTCAGTGCAGGAGCTTCAAGTGGGTCGGTGCCTGAAGTTTCACTAACTTACAGAATCTTCAGAGTGTCTTCAATTATGTACGAGTATGTCGGAGGCCTAATTGTAAAACTTTTGCTACAAATCTTTACTTGGAATAATACATCTGCGAATGCATAGCTTGTAAGAAATGTATTATATTTTGTTCGCAATTTCAGTACTTATTAGCACAGTAGAAAATATAATTAATACGAGATAACATTTTTCCAAAAACTAAATTGAAATTATGATAATTTTAATATTCTGTTCTAAATATTGCTCAATATACGAGTTGTAAATAAAGCAAATTCAAAAATTGATTAGGTTTGAGCTTAAAAAAAACTTATTGTAAGATCAATGAGATTAGTTTTATCATCATTATTAATCCACATCCGGTACACTGAGTCATCATAAACATATGGTCATCACAAACTAACGCTATTAAACTATGTCAGTGCTCAATTTACAAACGCTCATTTACTCAATTTCACGTACTGAAAACAACAAAACAAACATAAAAAAATTACAATATATATCAACATACTCCTCTCTTTTAAAAAGGTGTTATTCCGCGTGAGGGCAGGATGAGGAGCAGATTGATAACACAGTCTTTCCTTTAGAAGCACATTGATTATATTTACGTTAAAACTTTAGAAGCTTCCGGCCGGGCAGAATGACATGCCGCCGGCCGTAATGCGACCTTGTCTCGCTAAAGGGTGGGGACCAACTGGCGTAATGGGCTTGCCGGCACTGCGGCTCTCGCCCAGCGCTCCAGTGGCCATGTCTTTAACTAACACACCCGTGTTAGTTAAAGACGGTGACGGACCTGTCCAAAATGACAATATGGTGGACACATAAATGTATGACAAGCGATCAGAAATACGAGACGAAAGATTGTATATCGAGATTTTCGGTACCAGTTAGCAAGGGATACATCGTGCTGATGTCAATAAATATTTTTGACGCTTTTGTTGTTCATATTGAATATTTTTAGACCATTAAAAAATATGTTAGTTTATTTTACATTAAACAAATATGTCAATTGAGAGCTACAATTTTCGTGAAGGGGTTAATAGTGTGATCTAGTAACAAATGCCGAGAATTAAACTTGTACCAATCCTACATCATGCACTTGGTCAAGCAACGAAGGTGAACCTGGCTAAGACATCTTGTCCAGATGAGCATAAACTACAATTATTTTTTTAAGTCCCCGGGTTTTTCGGATTACTGAAAGGCTTTCTAAAACTATAAACTTCTTGGGATTTGGAGAGCATAGCTTTACGGAGCCATTTATTTTCCTATATGTAAAGTGAATAACTTAATCATTTAATTTTATGATAGAGAGTTATGATTTTGATAATGTCATACAATTAATCCAATAAATACATAAATATTATAATTTTGAATGAGAAAT
This sequence comes from Glossosoma conforme, assembly GCA_022606575.1. NCBI lineage: Eukaryota > Metazoa > Arthropoda > Insecta > Trichoptera > Glossosomatidae > Glossosoma > Glossosoma conforme. The sequence goes on along the minus strand of JAGTXR010000075.1, from coordinate 678,154 downwards.
TAATACATAAACAATCTCATATATATTAGCATCCTGAAACGTTTCAGCAATAGCTCGGTCGTGTTATGATATTGCCAATCACAATACAGTTTTATGATCGTCATCTCGAGAGGGCGCTTGAGCCCTTTCGGGGGTGGAATGTCGACGGATTACGAGGAATCCTCTGCGGGTTCCCGCTGAGAAAACAGCTCACCGCCGACATTATCCGGGACCAAAGAGGCTTAATTGCAATTCAAAGACGATTCACCGAAATAAAGGAGGAATATTGACATAACACGAATAAAACTACAGGGCGTTCATAAAATACTCAATAACATTAAATTAAACAATTTAAAAAACTGCGATTTAAATTAATATGTACTCTTAGAACGCAGTAACTTTGTAGTTTGTCAGAATTAAAGAAAAAACAAGTTTAACTTAGTATGAAACCACTGAGTTTTAATCAATAATCACCATACTGGTTTCGGTGCATAGGAACTCCTTCAGGAGTAACTAAAAACTAAGCCCAAATAAAGAATCGTTATTTAAGCTTACAAAAAGAAGTATAGGGTAAAGATGAAGTGTTACAGATAACTGTTGACGGAACAGTTTAACAGAACGAATTTATAGGAAACATATTAAGAACCGGGCTTTACGTTACAAGTGATTGATTGTTAAGGAATTTTCTCTTATTATTGATTGCTTTTTTATTACTCATAACAATAAATAATCGTCTATATAAAGTTCCTTACCTTTATTTTTCAATGAACAATATTAATTCGTTCCGGATTATAACTATGATTATTACTTTTAAGGTGATTCGCCTTTAGGTATCTCAAATCATTTTGAAACATTAACATAATCTTTAGCTAGAACTGAGTAACATTTTTTATATATAATTTTTATTTTATATTTTTATAATTTTAATAACTATGTCATCAAATTTACGATAATTGCATGTAATCGTGTAATAAATGACAGTGTAATATATCACTTGACAATGGCTACCCGACGTAGCCGAAGTATGTCGTCCTATAATAAAAGAATGTGGAATAATTTATAAAGAATAATTCATTTTTATTTTAATAATATAAGTTACACAAAAAAAAATTAAATGATACGAATACTTTCGAAACCATCTGTACTTACAGTAATATTTAGGTAGTATCGGCATATTATCCTCCTTTATACCGAGGCAGGTACAAAGTTAAGTTGGTTATATTAATCATTCCTCCATCCCTCTACGACCCACCGTACTCCAGACCCGTACTACGGATATGTATCAAGGATAATACCATTACGTTCATAATAATATATTACGAGAATATTTTCTGCGATACATTATGATATTCATATATATACTCGGATATTTTTGTCCAATAGGTTGTATGAGAATGTAACACATCGTGATTTAATGGTGGGCTTGAAACGTGACTTATAAGGCGATATAAATTTGGGTTTTCGAACATTTGAATAAATAATTTTTTGTCGTTTGTTTATGTCAGAATACTACCAGTCTAGAAATATGATTTTTCTTAAGGATGACTAAGCGCTGTGCGTGATGTTTTCATTTATCAACGACATTGTATTACAACCCACCATTCATGCATCGTTCTTTTTTATGGAAGCGTATGCAAGAGAGCACAATCGGTCGAGACCAGTGAGTTCTACGACGATTAATTAAGATCACTGGATGCTGCATGCAGAAAACGACTGTTGTGTTTCTGTTTGTGTTAATTGAAAAGATTTTTGAGAGTTTGAGTCACTCTAAACAATTATATTGACATCAGTAATCAGAATGGTACCGAAAACCTCGACATACAATCTTTTATTTCTGTTCACTTGTCATACATTTATGTGCCACCATATTGTCATTTTGGACAAGTCCGCTTACGGGTGAGTTAGTTATATACATCGCCACTCGAGCGCTGGGCGAGAGCCGCAGCGCCGACGACCCTACGGAGCCAGTCGCCCCCCGAGAGCATATTGCATTGTGGCTCGGCCTAATGCTGCGACTAGGTCGAGCCCTAAATTTGTAATGTTTTATCGTAAATATATGTCAATGTGTTTCTGAAAAAGTCTAAGTTATCAATCTGCTCCTTATCCTGCCACCACAAGACTAAATAACAACATTTTGAAAGAGAGGAGGATGTATGTATAAACATTTTTCAACAATTATCATTGTAATATGTACGGTAACTATCCATTCAACTCGATCAATTCTGTACATTATCAAACTCTCTTTCTTTAGTGATGCTTTCTTTCCATTGAGTCCTGTAGGAAAAATTCTGCTGCTAAACTTCTTTCCTACTTCTTCACGTTGCAATTCACAACCCCGGGATTCTTGAACGCTTTAACTTCTACGTTCCGGATAGGTACACCCGTGCTCGTAGCCATCCATTGTTTAACATCCCAGTTGGCACTTGTGGAGTTTGAGAACTAAATTCAGTACAACTGCAATGGCACTCCTAAATGGCATGCCAGCACACCTGGATCCTTTTCTTACATCCTTTTCCTCTATTATCGATGGAATTGTTTTCCTAGATCTCTGTGATAGTATAGACGCTGTATAAGCAGACATGGCGTATAAATTGTAAAAAAGGTATAACTTGAAGAATACAACAAATAAAACTTTGTGAGAGACCACTGAGATTTAATAATACTCACTCCACCGGTTTCGGTGCCACAGCACCTTCGTTAGAAGAAACTTACTAAAACTGAGTTACTGCGTTTTACGAGTAGAAGGCTATAACGTTATGAAGACAGCAACCCCAATTACAAGTCTCTTACAATCAGTTTGTCAAGTTAATATATCTGAAATACTTGACTCTCTAAATAGTCTAATCCCTTCTGACGAATGCTTCCAAAATCTACGTCGCAGCAGATTCTGTTGAATAGAAAAGAGGACTTCTAAGCTATTAAGCTTCATATAAACTTAAATGCTTAGCAAGTAAGTGATAAACCGTTCGTGTTTATCACTTTATACAAGGTACACCCCATAGAGATACATGCAATATTTAGTGTCCAGCAGTTCAGTCTAACATACTTTTTAATGACTTACGATTCCATGTAGTGCTCTCTTTATTTCATGCATTTAAAAATCTGGACATATCACGTTTAGAAATTGAGTCAACGAAAAGTGAGCGTAGAACATTTTGAATTTAAGCCAGCGAGCGGTGGATATAGCGCCTTTTGAAATTTAGCGTATAAATGGACTGGAAATTTGTTAGGGTGTCCAAACTTTAATCGAACAAGGGAGGGTCTCCCGCCACCAACATTCATTTGCTGAAATAAAGTGTCCCGAAAGGGGGACTAACTTTTACCCCCTATTTCGGTGCCCCCCGAAAACACCTCTCATAGGAAAGATAAAAGCCATAAAATAACTCGGTCCCGGGGAATCTAGAAAGTATTTAATCAGGGCACCGCACTTTAAATATGCGATAAATAATTGGCGAAATATGTATTTTGTTAGGAGCGAAAGTTTGAAACGTGAGGAAGAAAGACATTGAACTTTAAATGGAGTGTGGTGATTCAATTTATATAAAGTACTTTTTAGAACAAAAAAAATGTGAAAGTTTATATTTCTGAGAATGTATAATAGACATCATGTTATGAAATAAGTACGAGTACATTAAAAATTAATTATATTTTTATAAAATATCATTTTCGAATAACATTAAATATTTTAATAACAAATAATAAGTGAGTTTTTTAATGTTTTTTTACTATAAGCATTCACTTTCATGTTATATTTATTAATTAAATAATAAAAAAATATTTGAGTTATAACTCGATTCAATATGGATCACGTTAAGCACTTTTTATTGATTGATACTTGATTTATATACTTATTTTTATTTATAATCATAAATATATGAAGTAGTACGTTTATACTTGTGAAGAACTGAAGAAGCTCTTATTGAAAGTGATATAACTATGTGACTAACAGTGATCAACGTAATTTACATTAAAACAAGGTAAAAAGTTTTTTGTATTTTAAAAATAAAAAATTAGTAAAACCTTTCATTCCCGCTGTTTCATATACAATATAATCCACGTTTTGTTAGTCCATCACTTCTAAGCAATGAATATCGATGTCTATTGACAAGACTACTTAAACATTTAAGTTAAAGATTGAAATGGATTTGCCGTTGTATGCGCGTAGATTTCGTGTTAGCAGGGTAAAGTGTTCAGGTTTCAAACTACATCCGGGGCCTGAAACTTTCAGCTGAATAATGCCCCATGCCGCTAATACTTCCTGAAACTGAACCATTAATTATGGCGAGAGGCGCGGGGTCCACTGCCTGCAGGCTCTATCAATACAGCCTTAAATTGTAAAACCACTGCGCCGCTGAAACACTGCTGAAATACTGGTTTTTAGTTTAACGTGCGCATGAATTTAGAGTGTTAATTTTCGATGTAATTTAAATGTTTTAATTTAATGTAATACGTTTGATAGATAAATATTTCGTACCTTGTTGAAACATGGATCACACCGAGTATTGTTTAATAAATTGCTGAAAAACTGTAGTTTTGCCCTCAATGAAGGTTTCATCAGTTTCCAATATGCGTGTAAGCATACCTATATAAGTATGCTTGAAGGATTTTGAAAGACATCGATGGAGAAATCTTTTCTGTGGATTTCACGACTCTGCAATTTTAAAGATGACCAAGCGCTTCATGCCAGTTGTTAAATGGCAACGTCATTACATTACAGACCTCCATTCATATATTTTCATTTACTTTCTCGTTTATATAAAATGATTAGGTCGGATTATATTTACAATCACAAATATATGTTATTATACATTTTATCATTTATTAGATCACCCAAGTTTAAAGTAAATTTCTCCATCAATTTAAACGTTTTATATATAATGGCGTATGTGTCTTTCTATAAAATTCATATTAAAAAAAGGTAAAAAATATTTATTGTATTTATTTTGTATTTTAAATTTATCTCAGAGTAAATGCTAAAAATATAAATAACAACACAGATTCATTGCAATAAAGTGACAATCCGATCAATCAAAGTAGCTCTTCAGACAGAAACTATTATAAACGAGACTTATGGAGTGAGTGAGTAAATATTATTTTTTAGCCCTCCACTCATGATAAGGGCAGCATGCAATAACAAAAGGCAGGTGGCCAATGAACGCAAGACGAGGAGACGAGAAGGTGGTCCAGGGTTTAATTTCGTCCAAAGAAAACGTGTCAGAAGAGTATTGAAGTAATTTGGCGTCCAGCTAGACATGCGGTGGGAAAATTCTTGTTCTTTCTCCTTCATCTTCTCCCATAAACCAGTGATTGAAAAATTTGTGCCACGGAACATTTTCATTCATAAACAATATGTATAATTTTATTTGAAGCGCGGAAATACTTATTTGTCTTACCATATCTGAATTATGTTTACCACAAATTGACGCTACACAGTTCTGTTAGGTGACATTTTATGTCTGCAACTGGAGGACAACCTAAGAACTTATATAGCCGTCAGGTAGTCCGAGGACTAGAAGAGAGGAAAACTGTAGTTTATGAAGGCTATTTCAGTGCCTTTTAATCGGCATTATGGAAACCAGATGATAGTCAAAAATTCTTAAGGCCAATAAGGGTCAATCTTAACAACATCTGGTAAGAAAAAGACAATGTCTAAGTAGATATTTAATACAATCAGCCAATTATAGATCTGCGTCCAATGTTGCTTAACTACGCTAATCGAACAAAAGCCGCTATTTCTATGTGCTATTATTGTTGGTCGCTATACTTTTAACCTAACCTAACATAGTTTGCCTTATCCCTTTTATGACCCCTTTTAAAACATTATTTCACTTCTACAAATGTAGAAAATAACATATTTATTTTCTAAAAATTAGTAAAGAAAACATATTTTGATGTGCGTTAAATATGTGTTTCATTTTCGATAATAAATAATACCATTAAAATAATCAAATGCAAAAACAAAAGAAATAAAGTTTTGTATAAAACTACAATAAGTAGCTCCTGACGAAGGTGCTAAGTCACCGAAACCGGTAGAAAGATAGTTGGTTAAAACTTTTGTTCTTTAAAAATATCATACCGAATGGCCTAAAAAATTCACCTCCAAGAACGAAAATATTGTGGATCACTGCATTATACCACTTAGTGATGTGGAACATTCCAGCACGGAAATATCGGGATAATAATATTATATATAAGCTTATTATATGAAGGAAATATTATGAAGGTCTCGCCTCGGCCATATATGTCTGATTGTCAATCCAAAGAGGAGATTGCCCAATGAAATATTATATACAAGGGCTATATTTTATATTAATACCACACTGAGGTAGAAATGTGGAAAATAAAGGGCAAATAATATTTCTGATAATACAATAAACGATAACACAAAACTATCAAAAAAAAAATCTTATTAAATTTTAATAATTTTTAAATTTAAATAGTTTCTGTTTGGCAGACCTAAAAATTATTGCTTCCCAAATCCGTTACACATTTGTAATATATGGTCACCAAAAAGTAGCGCTACACAGTTGTCACTTGTCATCGTCAATTCCGTGGTTTATTCCGGGTTAAGCTATATCAACTCTCGGGCATCGCCCTACCAAGCTTACGGCGAGAAGTCACCACCAAGAAAGAGCTTTCCAAAGCAACCCACGACACACACCACCGAGTTTTTTGGGTATCAATAGATAACCGGCTCAAATTGAAGAAGAAGAAGAAGTTTCCTACAGTGGACAACGGAACTGTTGATACCTGAGGCCACCCTGCTGCATAACATTTAGAGAAGCGCAATTGAGGGAAATACTCGGATTGCCCCGAGAGAAGACCTAGCCCCTGGAAACGATCAGGGTTGAATATATGGAGGTCCCTTAACAGACTTCGGACCGGAGTATGCAAGACAAGGACACAAATGAAAGCCTGGCAGTTTTACAGCGGACTGACTGAATGTGACTTCGGCGTGGAGCAAACCCTGTCACACTTTCTGGAGTGCACGCTGTGTCCGAGTAGCTGCACCCAGGAATACCTGATGATGGCCGGGAGTAACGCCATCGACTTCGCCAGCTTCTAGGCAGACAGGATCTGACTCTATCGATTCCGACACGACTATATATATACTCGTGTAATATATATCGTTAAAGCCTTGTTCAAAGACATCTCTGCACCCAAAAGTCCATCTTGAAATAGATGACACGAAGATACGACATCAGTATGCGAAACATATATTTTGGAGATTAAATCATTAGATTTTTTAAGAAGATGGGATGGTGAGCCCGATTATTCCAAGATCCCTTTGATCGTAAGCAATTCAAACTGACGATACTCGGTTAGCAACAGGCGGTGACTTATCCATATTTTGCTCCTCGACAAATTACTTAACTTTTATGATCTTACCAGAACAGCGCTTACAATGTGCTTTTGTCGATAGTTGCTGGAATTCTGATGATATTAATTAATCGCTTAACACGCAGGACATAAAAACAATACATTTGATATAAGCTTCATATAGTTCTTTTAGGCTGATGCCGTAAAGTCTCGAAAAACTATATTTCGTCTCTTTTTTTGTTCGCTCGCCTGTCATGCACATCTAATAATGTAATTATAGAATATTACGCAGGCGTTTGTATACGCCATTTTATTTGTAATGACAGTTGCTCCATTTCATGTTGATGCAGCTGTCATCTTCAATTTGCATTTTGCCGCCACTGTCATGGCAGCGCTAGATGTCAGAGCGCCCCGTCAGTTGGCAACTCGCTCGCAACCGGTATGGCGAGCGTCATACCGGTTGGAAGAAAAAGCAAGTATTTGAGAAATAATCGCGAATTGTGAACCAAAAACCAGTTCTTTGTATTGTCAATCTGTTCCTGCATCCTACCGCCCAGTAATTCGATAACCAACTTAGAGAGGTATATATACGACTTAGTATATATAGAAGTTTTGCGGCATGTCGTAAATCGTACATTTTTAACCTGGATTATTTCAGTTTTGTGTATGTCGCAGGGGTCGAGAACACTTAAGGCAGAGGTCAGGGTGCACGTCGGTACGTCAGATATGTCAGAATCAATCTCGGCTCGCGCGCCGCTGATTGACGTCCGGGTCAAGCAGTGATTGATGGAAGACTTGTAAGGTTCAGGATTATTTGTATAGTTTGAACACTAGTACTAATAATCCTACAAAATAGTTAATCTTGATTTTATGTTTGTAATACGTTATAATATACAACAAGTTTTCCGGGAAAATATAAAATAACCGTAAATGCGGAAAAATGTATTTTACGACAATGGTTATTCGGGATTTCACTGTGCATACAGTAAATTAGGTATAGCTCAAAGCGTTTGCTTTGAAAGCCATAGGTCGTAGGTTCGATACCCGACGGAGATTAAAAAAAAAGGATTTTTAATCGATTTCTAAACTAAAATTACACGTAAAATGCCAGTCATAGCCTATTAATCAAAATTGGCGGTAGACGAAAGTTTACCCGTGATGATCACCCATTTATAGTAAATTCCTGTAATAATAAAGGATGCTGCGTGAATCACAGGCTGTAGTCTATGACACTGGCGGATCAATACTCCATATGCAGCGCTTAGTCATATGTACCATGGTAAGGGTCATAAAATTCCACAGATGAGACTTCAGAATTACTATTACCATCTGTCGGTTTTTTTCTGTATGTGCTTGTTATGTAAACACATGCAGGAGAATACCGATTGGAAGTATTGGAGATCTTTCATACGTGGATATTTGACATTTCTTGGGTGGCTATGCTCTATACGTGTTATCAGTTAATACGTCATTTATACTAATGTTAGAAATTGATGCGTTGTCCATTTTCACAAAGGCTTACTATAAAAGGACAAAATAAAATATGGCTACATTTTTTTAAGCGTACAAGCTTTCGCCCAGGTGAAAGGCTGTCGGAAGTTATACATATAATTATTCAGAGGAACTTGATATGGGGTGAGGCGACAACGAAGACAGAAGTTTGTGGCGGTAGATTGTGACGACAATATGATGATGATAGTGATTTCGGCGGGATGATCCCGACGGCTGCTAAACAATCCTAGGCAAAGATTTAATAAAGTGATTAATCAATCATCTCTTTTTAGGATATCGGATGATCGACAGATGCTTCACGTTCTGTGGAACTCTCCGCTGCACCACTCTGCTCGGATTGCGCTCTTTGAAGTGGTCCGGCCGGCATAAGGTCCGGTCGGATACCAGGACTTCGATACTTACAAACTAAATTACGCTGCTTTTGAGCGCTTCTGCGCGTCCGTCTGCAAGAGTGCAGACGCAAGTAATGACTCCTAACTGGTGTCTGCCATTCAGCAGATTCCATTTCCCGACCTTACCATTTCCTTATCCATTCCCACGTATTTCATAGTTAGCAACGTGTTACCAAAGAAGGCAATTCGAGACTCGCTGTAGAATGCTCACTTCGCAGCCTTAGACTGAGGTCTATTTGACATCTAACTGATGCACCTAGAATCACGAGAAAGCCTTCGGCCACTCTCTTACAAGTAGCTTTTTGCGTGTGTCCAGTAACGGGTCCTCATCTGGGTCTCCAAAAAAAGGACGGGACAGTAAACGGTTTTCACCAAGCGATTGACAGATGCTCTCAAGGAGCGGCTCAATCTGGCTGTGGTATATCCTTTGTATATGTTTTGGTCCCCAATGTTGTTAAGCTTCGGTAACCTAATAAGACCTACACTAACGATGTGCTATTATTGCTGGACTATAATCATGCGACACATAAATCAAGTATTTAAATCATTTTAATTACGTCACATGCACCAGACTAGAGCTTATAAACGATAGACTTGAACCACAAAGCATCCAGGTGCAAAGTCTTTAATTTATTAATATTTCATAAAGTAAGATCAAATATCGTATAATATAAGTATTTTAATTCGGAAGCAGGGATGTGCGACTATTGGATCTGGCGCTTCATTTTTGCCCGGACATTTTTGCCCGGGTTCTTTTTGCCCGGACTCTGGTACCCAGTCATAAATCTTGCACTAGGACGTGACCGGCATTTGCGCGAACGGATTTCATTATCTTTTACCTCTGCTTCGCGGAGACACAGGGATAGTCAAGTGGAGTTGAATGGTAATCGTCAATCTGCAAGGCAGCGATCGTGCGCCATCCACAGTGAATCACCAAACTTTTCAAATAAATGGATTACATTATTTTGTTCAGAGAGTATTTTATCCCTAAAAGGGAACTTAATTGCATTTTTTTTACAACCAACTTCACACATTAGCCACATAATCATCATTTATTTTTACAGCTGATATAGCAAAGCTTGCTTGTGCAAAAGTTCATAGTAGGTACCCTTTCAAATATAAAATATAGAAAACAGCATTTTTCGGCATATTTTACTGTATTCTTATCCAAAAGGAAAATTGTTGAAAAAAACATCCGATGCGTATGGTAAGCATGAATTTGCAGTGGTTCGAAAAATTTGGCCTGATAATTTTGATGTTGAAAATGCACCACTTACTGAAAGGCCAGTTGACACTAATGAAGGTAAAATAAAGACATCCATTGATGCAAATCGCCAAGCTCGTGAAATCAATAAAATATTCAATATAATGGAATTCGACTGCTTTTGAATATTTGAAACGCCTAGGTTAAAAACAAGAGTTAAAAATTACTGTACGAAAAATCTAATATGTGGTAGCCACATCTATCTTCGTATTTTAACTGTTAAGAATGCTGCCTTGGCCGTTCCCTTAACCTTGTTAAACCTTACAAGTCATCATACTTTCGACTATCTAAATAGATTGACCCCCAATGATGAAGACCCGATCTGCGACATGCGCCATGTGTCCATTTTATGACTCAGTATTATCTAATTGCACATACAAAATACAAAAATGGAAATCTCTGCACTACGTCGTATGTACGTGCCCAACTGAGACGCAGTAAAACTGCGATTCCCGATCTGTTGTTATGAGCTTGGCAAGACATTTTTGAGTTTTTATTGTTTTTACTATCGCACAACTGACTAACGGCAACGTGACAAAAAGAAAACGATTTATATTGGCTTTTTGGCTTTTTGGCTTTTTAACACCTTCTTCTCTCTCCTTTTCTTTATTATCACATCATCTTATCTTATTATTTTTTACATCCTTTTCACAACGCATCTTTTTTTGAAAGAAATACAAAAGTATTTTAAATAAAAGTGAATGAAAAAATAAAAACACTTAAGGTATCAGAGTGTTACACAATAAACAATAAAAATAATTAAAAAGACCTTTTAAGGTATCAAGTATTTTGATGTGAAATGAGGCAAAGAACATGAGGGATGATTTTATATTTAATGACGATTTGTAACAACCAAATACTCCTGCTAAAAAGCAAATAAAGAATGAATTTATAAAGAAAAAAATATGTATATATATTTTAAACAATAATGCAGCTAAACAAAAAAAAGCGGGTGGTGTGACTAGAGTGGACAGAGTTCGAAATGAGCATATTCGGGGTTCATTTGGGGTGACCCCCATACCTGAAAAGATAATGGAAAACCGCCTAAGATGGTATGGGCATTTGACACGGAGAGATGAGGACCACATGGTGAAGAGAACATACCCACGCTGAGAAGAAGACCTGGAAGACTACTGGCGACCTGGACTCCTACTATAAATAAGGATCTGAAAACTCTGGGCTTGACCGAGAATGCAACGCAGGACCGACTGACATGGCGAATGTTCACAAGGAGAGCCGACCCCAGATGATGACAAATGGCCAGGCTAAAGAAGAATAATGCAGCTACACCTAGTTATTATTTTTACTTTATTTTCATTTGTTGTTTAGTTGCTTTCTGAAAACTAATTCGAATCTTTTTGAGCCAATTCGTAAGGCATTTTTAAACTTATATTTGTTTTGTGTTCTAAAGCCAAATTTATGGTTAAGATTTGAGATCTTTTGTAAGTACAATTGAGATTTTTAGACTGACAAAATATATTTTCATAAAAATACATTCCTTACAATATCGTCAGATACTGACAGAGATATCTCGCTTGCAGATCGCCTTTTTTTTATGTAGACTTTTGCTAACTGATCATTATATGAATAAGTGCTACATCAAGAGAGATTTCATTGTCCTGCTGGGATGGAATTGTAAGGCAGACAAATATCCAGTTCAGATTGTATAATTTTACGTAATTAACTATATTATCTAAGTAAGAAGCAATTTCGCAAATTCAACGTTATATGGATATAACGAAGGCATTCCTATCAAAAACATCATTATATATAGTACAGTATATAATTTATATATAGTTTTTATTTTATGTTTTATTGTCCATCTAAGCCCCACCCTCTCGCATGACAGTGGAGTGATTTAACCTATCGGCAATATCTTTAGGCATGTATAATATTTCGGTATTTTGTCGTTTCAGAAATCTGTGAAATTTACTTGATAAATGATACGGAAGGAAGTATAAGCATTATTTATTTATATTTTGATATATTTTGAGAAAATAGCCAACGGTCGATTAACCACGTATGAAAAGGAGCATAAAAACTTAATGTAAAAGAAATTCTGAAGATAAAACGTCCAAAATGACTAAAAAATTACAAAAACAATAAATATAACATAACATACGATATAATACCCTTATTATAGTTGTCATAAGAACCTGAAGTAGGTTTTTTTTATATACTAATCTACAATAAGTTATAATTGTCATGAAATGCACGTAATATTACTTGAAATAAGTAGTAATATTATTACTCGAAGAAATTAGTAATATTATGAAATATTATTAAATAATATTCTCAATACTTTATTTAAATAACTACGTATAAGGCAGCTTTTCTACTTGACGGGAAGTCTAGTACAAACATTCGAATAATAAATAAGTACACAGAAACGTAGTATAACAAAACTTCTTCTCGTTGTTTGTCTCAGTGTTGATAATGGTGATTGTCTTGTAGATGTTAAAGTTAAGGTAATCAACTGACAATACATGATGAAACTGCACACTTATTATTTTATTATAATTTGAATTACAAAATTAAGAAATAAAAAATATTTTATTTGACACAAGATATGACATGCCTTTATTTCAAAAGTTTGACCCACACACATATACGTTCTGTCAATATGCGTGTATTAACGTAAAAATAATGCTTGTAAGTCCCTTACCTATATAATTGAATTCAGTTTAGAGTTTAGCCATCGCTGACGAAGGACTCGATGGAGTCCAAAACATGTAATCACAAAATATTTTTAATTTGTTATTTTTTTGTAGATAGATGATACTCGACTTTTTGAATATGTCTTGTGATGTTTGGAGTGTTTGCGTAATTGATAGTCCAGTGGTAGTACCAGCGAGGTCACTTCATCTGGCTGGACCACATCTGCAAGATCTTCCTGAAAAATGTATACTTGTTGGTCTGTCTCAGAAATCGTCCAAAACAGTTTACAGTAAGAAAACTTGCGAGTTAAGTTTTTCTATATTATTTTATACAAAGTTATGTACGTGCGCACATATTTTGTATTGCTAATACAATAAAGGCGGGAAAAAAATACACCTACACTAAAATGACTTTTCAGAAAAAACACATTTAAAAACATAAGGCGACACCAAAGTTGGTTGCGGATTCTTCCAACGTCCGTATATTAGTTAAAACTTATTTTTTGTCGCGGAAAATCGTGCTAAAGACTCGACGAAAAGGAAAAAAATGCCAATTTCGCCATAGTTTTTGATAGCCATTGTGTTTCAGCGCGGCAAAGTTTGTGGACCTCCTTTAGAGGTTACCTTATCTCACAACTTTCTTTGTTCAATGTTAGTTACAATAGAGATGGGTTTTGTAAGAAGAATGACATAAGGGTCGATATCTCTATAAATTGGGTTGCTTTTGAGTACTTTACATAACCGTGACTTGATCTACTCAAAAAAAGGACGATTCACCTAATAAATAACCGCAAACTTACGTCTACCCTTCAATCTTTGATACACAGAAAAGTTTCGAATCGATTTTACAAGTGAGGAACACAAGCAAAAAAGGCAACTTCATCGATTAAAACAGTGATAATGGACTGCTGAAAGTACTTCTAGGCGAAGATAGACCTAACTGGGACATAAACTTAGGATCCCGCAGGAGAGCATAAAGTAAAGCTGCCTTTTCTTCAAGCCGAGGCGGAGCTGACTTGGGATGAGGCGAAGACTATAGTGGCTGACAGAACTTTGTAGCGGCGGTTTGTGAATGTCATATGCTCCAGTTAAGGGAGCGAATATGGTATGATGATGGTGATGAATACACAATAAAGTGATCATATAAACATATTCAAATTTTCATTAAAAACTCTGCTCTTTTTCCGCTATTCACGAAATAATGCAAATTTTGACATTTATATGAAATTAGTCTGATAAGCGGGTTAGGCGGTAGAAAAAGTTAAACATTTTAAATAAAACTCTCAAGATTACTGTAATAGATAATTATACTGTAAGCTACGAGTAACATCATTTCACATTACGATAACTTGAAGAAATAAACAATTCATTGTATATGGCTGAGTCAAGATTTATACAATTTTCGGTGAAAATCTCCTGAAATCATTTCTATGAAAAACAATCACCAGTTAAGGTGTAGAATCAAGGAAACTAACGATGGCGGTGTGAGAACTCAAGGGTCCCAAAGAGCGTGTTGAGGTCAGTCTGTAAGGCTCCTCTTCAGGGCGTCGGTCCCGTAAACCCCGGTAAGGTCTGGTGAACCAGAGGGCCTGGGAGATAATAATTAGAGACCTTCTGTGCCGTGAAATAGGCGACCCCAAACAGGGGTCCAATAAAGCCGTGGGGAGTGGCACGATTGGGGAAAGGGTGCAGCTGGACCGGAACGTAAAGGGTTAGTATGTTTAACCTATATCATCAAAGAGAAACTGCATATTGAAGAGGACCGACTCAATATAGGAAGTATATAATTAAAACTGTTTAAAAATGTATATATTAAATTGTTGAATTATCATCAATACAAGCTTCGTACTTGAATATTATGTCGCCTCACAGTTATGTCAGCTACATTATATTATTGTCTTCTCTCATGGCATAACTGTACTTAGAGCTCCAAACACCATACATTTATTGATAAAAAAATAAAGAGGGAATTAAAAAAAAGTTCTTTTTAATATTTAATTATTTGATTTAAATAAACGAGTATATATGCCGAAGCCCAACGATGAAAATGAATATTTAATCAAATCCCTATTTCCTTAATCCCGATCGATTCACGAAAAATAAAATTACAACTCTGCGGTGAGATTTTCCTTAAGAAAATAAGTGAATTGATCAAACCATACCTAATTTAACGTTACCAAACCAAATTTGACCGAACCTGACTTAATATAACCTGCCTAATATAACGAAACCCTTGCCATATATTTGGATTCTTCCGCAAATTTATAATCTACATTAAGAATTAGGTTATAACGATTCTTAATTATTTTTAATTAAAAATTAACAAATTAAAAATACTTATTTGTGATTCACATTTATTTTAATGATTAGATTTTGCGGACTCCCAGGGGACCATCTTCAATAATAAAGTATTGTCAGTTGATAACCTTAATGTTAATTAGGTTAATAAACATCTTAGGAATAATGTTAGGTTAAGGTACGATATGTTGAGTAAGGTTTGGATAGGTTTGATTAAATCACTTAATTTATTTGGGCAAATCACTCCGCAGCGTTTTATTTTAATGTTTTCTTTAAATTGATAATTTCCCTTGAGTATTTAATTGATTTTCCGATTTTATCATATATCTACAACAAGCATGTTTACAAGTATATACTCGTACAACGTAGCATATAAACGTGTGCAGATCAACTCTCTATCTCGTAAGATATCTCTAAATAGAAGTCACGTAGGTGGTGTCGACGTATTGAGCCACGCACCTGGATTGATACGTGTATTTGATTACATCTAACGGCTTCAGCAAACACCCTTCAGATGAATCTAATGAATCTCCCAGTGGTGCAGCGGGAGGCTCTGGGCACGTCCTCTAGATTGGTCGTAGACTCGGCAATGCGCGGTAATGGCGCGC
Source organism: Glossosoma conforme (assembly GCA_022606575.1). Classification (NCBI taxonomy): domain Eukaryota; kingdom Metazoa; phylum Arthropoda; class Insecta; order Trichoptera; family Glossosomatidae; genus Glossosoma; species Glossosoma conforme. The sequence continues at coordinate 662,124 of JAGTXR010000075.1, read as the reverse complement.
GGTAAGGTTGATGACGTGGGACACCGTACCGTGGAATTGCTTTGGAAATGCTTAAACTACAGTAAAACAGAGTTGGAACTTGAATAGATTTAATTTTGGCTCGAGTGTTGGTAATTACATATGGTAACACGGGTGCAATACCTGCAGTTCAAAGCCCGCTTCCCTCAATTTATTTCTTTTGGTTTTGTGATTATAAAAATGATTATGGATATAAAGCTTCCGGGTTTAAATAATTAAATAATATTCTAAGTATTGATACAATTTCAAAAATATTATATCAATTTATTTACACACTGCGAATTTGTAGGTGTATCGGTTGTTCAATATTTGTATTACCTTCATTGAAAGTATTATGCAATATATTATTTATCCAAATGAAATTTAAGGTTTATTATCTCGAACAGATGAATGTATTATAATTTAATTGAGATTCGAGACTTATACACTTAATTAATTAATTCATTCGTAGAAATATTGATTGATAATTATTTTTTAATGTGCATACGGTGTGAAACAATACTACCTAAGATTTTCAAATAAACACACATAGACGTTAATATTTAATCACACAAATACAGCCTATTGATGTGTTCAAATCATCATGGCATCAGAAGTTACTGGACGGCCTTTACATTTTTATTTTTGGCAGCATAGAATGAACCATATATCAACAAGTTATTTGAAGACACGTGATATATTTAAAATTTATTAAAAAGGTGTTTAAATAAAATATTTGCGAATAAATTTTAGTTTATTGTTAACTATTGAACGAAGTCGCAATCTTCACACTACAATGGTCTTCTATAAGATCCTCAATCCATCGTAGCGGACGATAGACAGAGGTCCGAAATTCTCAGTGAGTGGAAGGTTACGTGTTGGATAGCACCTCTAGCATCAGAGGTATCTAACAGTGGTCAGCTTAATTGAGGCTTCGAGGGTTTCCCTACTCAGTGTTCAACAGGCCACTTCCATTACGATCACCAGTGGAAGTTTTGGACTATCAAATTAGACGTAAAAACATTGAGGTAAAACACGTGTGCCTTCAAAGTTAATGTTTGCATTTTTAAATCTAAAATATTAAATACGTCTTTGCTATACTATTCAGAGATTTAATTCCGCATTTTTATTAAAATGGAAAGAGTACAAACAGAGCTTCGAAATGATACAAACTGCGATGTACATAATTAGGGGAAATCGTTAACAAACTAATTTTAAAGTAATGTGCCAGAAAAATAAATAATTTCTTTCCAATGTATGAATCCCACGCCACACACAAGATCTTATCTTTAAGTGGTCTGGTAAGCGAATGTAAAAAAAAAACCCAAAAAAAAAAAGATTCGAATGTAAATTACTGTATAAAAAATGTATCTTTTTATATTTGATTAAATAAAAAAATAAATAAAAAAAATGTCCCTAATAAATGTTAAGATGTTACTCACAATAAACAAGTTAGCTCATGAACTTCAAGAGCAATAATGTAAAATGTTCCAGGTGTATGAATATTATATATAAGGCTGGCCAAGTTGGCAGTAACCATCTTCACTATATTTTATCAAAATGAGAAAGCTAGATGAATTATATTATTAGATAGAAACATGACCTGGGTGATAACAATAATGCTTGTAACCAATAATGAAATTTGCAAAAGTAACTAAGGTCGCATAACGTACCAAAGAAAAATCCATGATCGAAATGCATTTTAAAGATATATACGAAATAAGGAAACCCGAAGAACTCGAGTAGTGGACGCTACCACAAAAGAGGCACAATTGAGCGACTAAAACAGGGACACATAGAGTGCTGCCCAGGAACAAGGAAATATAATGTAAGCCGACCCCCTAAAATATATAATTAGTAAGAGAAAGCAGGTGGAGCCTAAACATGGGGGACGGAGAATTTAGAGAGGTGAAGATTCATTTAAAAAGCATAAAGTTCAAAAGTGGACAGACACAGGCTGATGATGTTTGAATAAAAAGGAAAATACAAGAGAAAAATAATTCAAATAGGAACGTATAATACGTAATATACAATGAAGTAAATTTTTCCAAGAAACTCTTAGCTGCTGTAGAGCATCATAATTTCATAGGAACCCAGTAATGAATACAAGTCAAGATTATAAGCAAAGTAACTGACCCCAATCTCGTGGGATGACTAACAAACAGTTCACTTAGAGTCCCGGACTCATTATTCATATTTTAAACTTGAGCATTGGGTAAAAATATCTTGGAAGGAAGGTGAGCGTAGACAGGTTGAAAAATCGCTGCGTTTTTTATGCAAGCTCATGCAGAAGAATACCACCAGTTGTTTAACGAGAGATCTTATCTGTGGATTACTTACGAGTATTAACATTTTTAACCATTTCGCATCGGTTGTCGGCATATGCCGTCATAAGTTTCCCCGACGGTTGACATTGGTTGACGTGATATATCGTTTTGCTACTTTTTTAGAATAGTTTTTTATGCATCATCTGATAGCTAAAGGATGCAAGACCCAATGTGATATGAAAATAGACCAGATAAGTACATTTATGCTTCAAATACTAGTTTTATAATTAACAGTATAATTTGTATTCAAACCGTGCCAAAATGAAAGGTTTAATAATGGCATTCTATTTTATTATTGATAAACGTAAAAGTCTTTTTACTTAGAACCAATAACAAATTTTCCTATGTCCTGGAGTCTCACATGATTATGTGGCGTAGTATAATATTTTTTATGATTACGCTTATAAGTCGGAACTGATGAAGCTTTCATTGCTGACGAAACTGCAGTCTTCCGACAAGTGAAACAGTGCTCAATGTAATCCGTATTAAAACAAGGTATGAAATACTTTTTATTTAATGCTATGACAATGCAGTTGTAGATGTTCACATATTTTTAATATGTTTTTACTTTAGTTTGAAATTATATTATTTATTTGATGCTTTACTGGGATCGAACCGACGCGTTTATTAGCATAAAAGTCTAGTACTTTACCCGCAGCATTACTCCCAGTCTTGTATCCAGGGGCAATAAATTGAATTACATTATCAAAGAAACGCGAGCAACCAGACGTTTTGAATTTTATATTAGGGCAGGAATCTTGAATTAGTGTTTAAGGAAGAATTATTTTAAAAGGGATAATAAAAAAATGTGGATGCCAAGATGCATTCTAGAAATAATAAGCTGTATATATTTTCAGAGAGAGTGCTTTATTATCAACATAAATTCAGTTTAACTCTTTCGTTACGGCTCGGTGAATACAAATTATAATGTCAATACGGTTTAAATTATATATAAAAATATAAGTTAGTAGTGACTACGTCTACGTATAATCTCCATCTATAATAAGTTTTGAAAACTGATCCCTGTCTAGACAGAGATCTGAGAAAGCAGTTTGTGACGACCACATGCTCCCTGTTAGGGAAAAGGATTTGGATTTTTGATGATGATAATGTTAAGCTTCAGCTAGTAAAGAAGAAAAAATATTTAAAGTATTTCGCAGAACTCTATCTACGTACTACTACCTTAGGCAGATGTCCAGAACAAAATTTGTACCATTAATCATGTTTATCATTACGCTCATTACTGGATGCGCCCGACATGGTACATGGACCTGTCGTGTAACATGTAAAATGAAATACATTTCTTTACATTTCACAACTTTTTTAGCCCCATTAGTGAGTTGCAGATTATAGCAACTATTTTTGGAGCACTTTTCAAAACTACCGAGATATACGAGTAGTTAGATTAGAGTATAGTACATTACGTAAAAGATGTATAAAACTTTCAGTAAAACGCAAATATCGCTGAAAATACTCAAATATAATGTAAATATATCATATCACGTTATCAATTACATATTTGTGAGCAAGGAATCAACGAAGGTTTATGATTCAAAAGATTTATTATAATTTTCCTAGGAAAATGCCTTTTAATAGGGGTAATCTTACGAATTTTATGTCTATTTTATTGTGAATAATATCAATTATATATAACAAGAAGTTCAACTTATTGGGTCGGAAACAATATATTTTTTAAAGAATAATTAAGATATATTCGGTAGGTTCTACGCCACCACGTCTGTTGCCTAATAGTTACGGTCCACCCGAACCGCGACCCATTAAACCTGGCAACAATTGTGGTTAACACCACTCGTTTAAAAGTTAAACAGCAATTATTTCTTCGGCATTCCGACATGGACGTAAAAACGCGTTGAAACGGTCCAGAATCAGATCCCGAGCTGTTAGAGAAGAGCGAACAGAACGAATTATTTTTGTTAACACATCCAAGAACTACCGCCAGATGGTAATGCAGACATCTGAACTGTGTATAAATATAAGACATTTGCAAAGAAAAAACATTTGTTAAAATGGTTCATCGCTGTTCACAGAATGTAATTCACGTACTTTATGTTTCTTTTCCATATCCATTCTGAATGTGGAACACTGAATGTGAATGTGGATTGTCCCCACGAATTGCTGCTATTCGGTTGTCAGTTAACATTTTCCATACCTCGTTTCAAGGCATCTCTGCAACCGGAGGAACACCTAGAAACATATGTTTCCCAATGACCTCCAGGAAAGGAGCCCGAATAATTGAAGAGACGACAGTTGCATATCCGAGGCATATTTTAAAATTAAATGTAAATCGGATTTTTAAAAGAGACCAAATGATTACCCTGGCACCCTAAAGACCATTTGGTCCTAAGAGAGCTCGATCAACAGGCGGTTACCCATCTAAATTTTGGGCTACGTAAACTTATCTTTATTGATCTTACGAAAAGCGCACTTACAATGTGTTATTGTCGTTAGTCATTAGATTACAACCCAATATTTAATGGTATGTATAAATCATCTAGCAGCTCATCACGTAATTAGCATCTTTTCAACTATTCATTTGATCATCATCTCCTCCACAGTCCCAACTTTTCTTATCTGGCAATTGTCCAAAATAGTAAATTATTATTCTTTTTACAAAATTACTCATTGTTTAGTCTTTCAGTGATGCGCATCACTACTAAAACATAAATTTGGTACGCCTTGCTGTTCATAGCATTTGCATCATTCTTTTTATCAGAAATAACATGTAAATTTATATTTAAATAAATATTATTAAAACGCTTTTCCGAAGATCGATCCTGCAAACTCTCGCATGTCAGTTACTTAACCTGTCGGTCATATTTTTCGGTCTAGAATCACATACATAGCTTAAGAGAGCGCAGAACACATGGCGAAAGCTAACTTTGAAATGTAAATCTATTTACGGAGGAGCTAATCGCCTGTACGGAGCATACCGGGGTCTGCTTTCTTTCTTTATTTCTTCACATTAACCTCGAACAAACGCGTCTGAAATAGCCAAGTGAGAGAGAATGTTTCAGTGAGTTTCAGCGCAGATGCTTCTTCTTTGAAACGCTGAAATTCTTCACAATGCTTGCTGTGTTCACGACGGAAATGTGATTTAAAGAGATTTGCAAAGTAGCATCGTATTTAAATGTTTTATTGCTACGAGAGTAAGGTACACTGTACACTTTGTAATACATTATCGAATATTGTTATACGATATGTAAGTGTCTTACTAAAAAACTTATACAGTATAAAGAGTATATTGGATCAAATAAATATAAAAGTGTACTTGCGAAAATTCTTCTTAAACACTACCACTATGTTTTGGTATTTTTTTTTCTAGAATCTAGCGTTCATAAATCGTGCATCATGAATTAGTTCAAGATTTTCGATAGATTGTTCATGCAGAAATTACATTATTAAAATTTGTAATTTAAGTTATTTTTATGTGACATGTTTTAGCTTCGTTAAAAATAAAGATTGCTAACTGACGAAGCCGAAACCTATCGTGTAAAAAAATGTGGAATACTTGTAAGTACCATTGTATTTCGTTAGTCACAAAGTTTTCATGTATGAGCTATGTGAAGCCTACAATACGCAGGTTAACACTTGCATATAATAATAATAAATAAAAGATTTTATTCCAGCAAGATTGGGTGGGTTGTGCTTTACCCAATCTGCCATATTTTTAGATACATATATATTCATATAGTACATACAAAATAATAATTATAAATGAATATAATAATTAATGTTGGTCGCTGCATCATCTCCATCCAGCGATGGCTCACGGAGGAATTGATCCATTCAGAAACAGCCAAGATGATGGTGTTGTTGGACTTCCTTATCATGCTCCAGAAGCCGGCAACAAGGTGACGCAATAATGCTGGGAATGAATGGACTCTGCCCTCCGCAAACATGTCAGATGCGCTACAAAATCTAGAGAGTTGCATAAGTTGTCGATACGAATTATTATACGCAACTTTGAGCTTCTCCCACTCTCGTTCAGGATAGCTAGACCAGAGTTCTGATGTATATAATGCCATACAATGTGCTTTGAATAGCACTTACACACTCCATATGCGTCACAATTTCTAGTGTACATCGGGGATCTAAGCAATAATATTTTTCTAAATAAAAATGCATTATATTAGTACGATGAGTACTAGGTTACGACAAATGCCCCATGATTTCAGTTTTTCAGCAATTATTACTACCTACTTGATTCAAACGTTTCCCATTAATATTTAATAGTTCGACGAGCATCTCAATAACTTGCTCTTCAGTCTACAATAGCAGTCATACAGATAGAGTTTTGGTTACATTACATTAAATTTATGCTAAAGTCATCGCTCCTTCGCAGTTGATGTCCGCTCGGACGGACGTTCTTACGGCCCACTCATCTGGCGGAGATTCGGTCCGCTAACTGGTAGTTAACGTGCTCTTTAACCGGGGGATCGGCACGTCTGGGCACGTGACTCGAGTCCGCTGTAACCTTTACTTTGCAGCCGGTGCCGGAACATCCGTGACTCGGACTTACTGCTGGTAATTTATGTGGTCACTTTGAATACGGCCACTTTGACTCCCTATCTCTGCGTGCATTTTGTGAACACAGACATTATAACTAAATTATAAGCATTTTGTTGAAATGTAAAGTTAAGGTTTAATTAGGTTACAAATGAATAATTGTAAAATTCAACATTGCCGTCATGTTATATGTTGCCATTACAAAAAAAATCCCTAGAAGTCACTTTTTGTTTTTTTTTTATGTAAGCACATACAGGAGAATACCGACAGATGGTGATAGTAATTCTGAAGTCTCATCTGTGGAATTCTATGACGCTTACCATGGTGTATATGGCTAAACGCTGCATGTGCAGTGTTTATCCGCCAACGTCATAGACTACAGCCCGAGATTCACGCACCATCCTTTATTATTACAGGAATTTACTATGAATGGGTGGTCTTCACGGGACTACTTTCGTCTACCACCAATTTTAATAAATAGGCTATGACTGATATTTTACGGATGATGGTTTAAATTCACACCAACCGGGGGTATTTTAGAGCTCAGAAATCGATTTAAAATCCTTTTTTTTTTAATCTCCGTCGGGGATCGAACCTACGACCTTTGGCTTGCAAAGCAAACGCTTTGACTTTTGAGCTATGACCGCCGACACTTATTATATAAATTTCTAGGTACTCGTATATATTTAGTAACATTACATTTTTTAACCGACAATTCTTTTGTGAAACTGAATAATTATAATTTTAAATTCATTTTGTTTAAAAAATTAACAACAAAAAAACCTTTTATTTTATTTAACAATTTATTTTCTTAGGATGGATCTAATGTGGTCCGAAACAAATTTAATTACTTGAAAATAAATTGTGATAAAAAAACTAAATATTTTAAATTTAAAATAAATAAATAATAATTGACGATCATCAAAATTGCGGGAACAAAACTGCTAAATGAAAATCTTGAAAATCGGTTTTAGCAATGGCGTTCTGTGAATACATCTTCTCCATACATATAACATAATTTTTTTAGATTCATTTTTCTGCTCAGCGTACAACAGTAAAGTATGCCTAAAATTATGTTTTTCACTTTATATATGTATTTGGTACCAAAAAAAGCTATTGTGAAGAATCAATTTAAATTTTTCAAAATCAAGCCTTAGTTTCTCATTATCAAAATATAAAACGATTGTAAGCCTTTAATTTACAGTCTTTAAAAATATTTTAAAAAGTAATTTGTTTGAATAACACGAAAATGCTTTCCGAACAATTTAATATGATGACAAATAAAAAAATATCGATTCAATTCTGAAATGTCGTTGTAACGAAAAGGATAAAAACATTTTTGAATTGGTAGTAAAATTTCAGAAGCCCATTTCTTGAAGCTACGATTCCGTTCGTTGAAAGCGTTAATTGATGTGTAATCTTGACTTGATTTTCGACATCGCAAAGGCTTTCAACTAGTTAGAATTCGGGCGCGTCACGTGACCGCTGTAACGTTGACAAGTCTTAAAATCGGCGACCTCAAAACGATCGGTCGGAAAAGGCTCCGTTGAATAGGCATATTAAATGGCAAAGTAAAATGGGCACGGTAGTTAAAATTTAAACAGCACTTTTTGTCAATGGTTTCATGGTATAACTGCACGATATTATAAACGTAGTTTATTTTTGGACGAAGGGTTCATTTATATAAATTATTATTAAGTTTTTTTTTTTCATATATTTGCACTGCAGCTGAGTATATTAGCCGGAGTATACAACTAATATAAATTTACTTTTATTAAATTGTCAAACTTACATTTGATAAATATTTTTTACAACAAAAAAAAACAATTGTTTTTTATACTGAATTGGCAATAAAGAACAGTATAGTGTTGTTTATGATTCGTAATTTCTTTGTGTAGAAAACAAAAGTTTGCGTAAAACTTCAGTTATATTCTGTTCCATAGTTGGTTAAGAGACATAGGTTAACTGGCTAGGATACGTTATTTTGAAGACGCATGAGAGCATAAGCTTACGTATTTTAAAAACGATAGCTGTCGTTAAAACTAAATGTTTTCTTTTATACACTGAGCTTTCTAGAAAACTACTTACGCCTGAGATTCAAAATACTAAACCGTTTTGATAAGAATATCAGATTATTTATGCGATAGTACTATTTTGTATTATTTTCCATTTAATGTATCATAAAAAAAATTATATTCAGATTTTTTACTACGATTTATCATTAACAAGTGCCACCTTACATATTAAAATCAAAATAACTTCCGATTCTGTGAGGGAAAAAATTGTATATTAAATGATATTTTCCTTAGTTAGTGTATCGTTGAAGAAATCTTTTGTATATTTAATAAATGCGAAGTATAACTTGTAAGTTAATCTTTTATTCAACTTATTCATATATTCACAATAATTTTGTATGACTACTTCCATTATTTACACAGTAAAACGGCGGAAAAGTATCCGGCTATCAGAACTACAAAGGAGGTTAACTGGGTAAAAAATTCTTAGAACGTAATGTGCTATGTAAAACACTGAACTACTCGCAACACTGTTTTAATGATTCCAAGCCATAGTCTAATAGCGTTAAGATATCAGAAATTCACATACTCGTATATCTTTGAGAGATAACCAAATGTAAAACACTAAATAAACGTAAATATTAAGATTTTTGTTTTACTATTAAGTATCGGGGTCCTAGGAGCTCATAAAAGGTTGACAAAACTATAAAAGTATCTGATATATGTTAGAAATCGATTAAAATATAATGTTTTACGAGCTTTAATATAGAATACCATTATAATATTTCAGTCAGTTTATAATGGCAAACATTTAAATATATATATAATACCTTAATATATTTACATTGTTTACATTGTCGTGCAAGGAAAAAGTATCCGGGTCGCAGGAGCACAAAGGAGGTCGACTCTATAAGAATGTTCGCGGAGCGTTATTGCGCTATGTAAAACACCCACTGAACTTTCAACCCTTCGCCGCGCGCTAATGCGTGGAACATTTCTATAACGCTACATGACTTGGCAGTTTAAGGTTTCTTCTTCCGCTGGCACGCGCTCACAGTACCAGCGCAATGTGTACGGAGGTCAAAAGAGAAATATCACGTAAGAGGGACATACAATAAATAATGATATATACGAGTACATTTCCAACAAAAATCTACAAAACTTCAACTTCTAAAATGAATCATGGAGATGTGTTTTAAAAATTACAGTATACGGAGGTAGATTATTATGGATTCATATATGATCCAACAGATGCATACATCAGCAAGGCGTGCAAGGCGTAGTGTTCAATAATCAAACAAAAATTCTTGGGTCAAAAAATATTAATTTTAGGCTCCGCAAGAAACTTTCCACAACATTTGTTTGGAGCATCTTGATGTACGGCTGTGAGACATGGTGCTTATCTGAAAGTGATAAAAAAAGACTATAGGCCTTTGAGATGTAGTCATACAGAAGAATTCTCGGAATTACCTGGAGAGACCACGTCACTAACAATGAGGTTGATGGATCAGTCACATCATGCGCCACGATGGTCTTCTTCACGACATAAGTAAGTATAGTTGTGTAGGGATGGTTGAGTGGAAGTGGTCGAGGATATGAGTTGTAGCACTTATGCTGAGCTAAAGAGGATTGCAGAGGATCGAGAAGAGTGGCGATTTAGATGCAAGATATTGCTGCTGCAAACCAATCTGCCGGATTGATACTACTAAGAAGATATGCTCCATTAACTAGTGCATATGTAAGTCACAAAACTGCTGTCATTAAAACTAAAGGGTCCGCCATCTAACTTTTTTTTTTCAACCAGTGTTTATTTCGTAAATGGTAACACTTAGCTTATGTCTGATTTGACAGATAATTAGTTTTATCCTTCCGTTGAACGAATATGGTTGTGTATACGCTTGAAAAACGCTGAAAAATATTGCGACATTACTTTGAAAATCAGGCCATTTTTCTTCAAAAATGAGCAAAGAGTGGCCGTATCAGTTAATGGCGATCGTTATCGAGCCATTTTTGTTCACAAAAATTTAAGAAGAGGATATTGGCAACATTTGGTTTCAACAGGACGGCGCTACGTGCCACACAGCCGAAGCTACACTCGATGTTTAGCGCCCCATTTTCAAAAAAAAAAGTTATTTGGCGGACCCTTTATGTAAGACGTCATGATCGGCGTCTCATTCCATTCGCTGCGTTATTCCGTTATTCCTCAATCAAACCAACGTATCTCCAGTATTTTACGCTGACACATGTTTTATAACTCATTGTACGGCGGTATTTGCTAGAGAGCATATAGCCACAGAACTGTGAACAATAATATCATCATTGTAAGAAATAAAATAAAAATCGTATTCGTATATTATACTATGACAGCATGGTATTTCTATATACAGGTATTCTAGCGTTCACTCATCAACTCAATTGTATAATTAAAATGACATGTTTTAACCAGCGGGTGTAACCTAGAGTAAGGCGTTTGCTTCCCATGCCGATGGTTGTGGGTTCAAACCCCATTGAAAATTAAAATGAATTAAATTTTTGTCGATTTCTAAGCTCAATAAATACCACCGTTTGGTATGAGTTTGATCACTCACCCATAAACTGCCAGTAAAAGCCTATTAATTAAAATTGGTGGTAGACGAAAGTCGTCCCGTGAAAACCACACATTCCAAGTGAACCCCCGTAATTATAAATGAATGTGTAAGTGATGTGCAGTCTACAATTTTGACAGATCAACAATTCACAGGAAACGCTCCTTACTAAAAAATATTTCTCTATTACTATTTGTCAATCGTGTGCAATTCTCTTGTGCGAGTTCTGCAAGCATAAGTTGAGTACAGAACGATCATTGATTGCACAGGTTTGTGGTTCAACTCCCAACATGATCCGTTTATTTTTCTCCGATGTATTGATAAAAATTTTTTTTATATAAGACGATTATTTCATTAAATTAAAATATGATATTATTTAAGAATATAAATATATTTGTTATACAAAAACGAGATATGCGGATTGAATTGCGTATACGAGTTATTTGATGTATATGTGTTTTTAAATGTAAAAAAAACAGTTAACATATTTCAAAACGTCGCATTTTCATTATTCTATTGTAAAAACGCGGGAATTTGTCAGGCCCGTACATGTATCAATCATCGCAGAGGCCCGGATTTACTACAAATGGGGTTTCCCAAGTATGCGCAGTTAACAAAGTGCCGGCTAACATTCTTGGGTGAAGCTTTCCGCAAAGCCCACAAAGAAAACTGTTCCTGAAAGGGATTATGAAATAATTAACACCCGCGTGCATTAGGCCTGCGTGGGACGCGCCACCTAGCGGCTTTCAGGAAGGCTGAAAGCTCTCTAGCATACTCGTACGTTTTCAGTGATTCAGTAAAACTCTACATTCAATGACGTTGGATTTACGTACTTTGAACAGAAAAGTAACTCGTTTCATATTAGTATAAATACGAACATTATTTGATACACATAATCTACTTATATTTATTAACTGTATGCAATTGTTTAACCAAAAACATATCGTAAGCGAGGTTTTAGTTACAACAGCGAAACTTATCAACTGTGGACGTAAAACCAACACTTGTGGTTGTTACCACCTGTCTTATAAGTTGGGTTGATCCGCTCCTTAAAAATACAAATGGTCCATGCCTATTCAGGGAGTGTATAGATCTGCTTAAAAAACCCGATAAATAAATTAATCGAAAAATACTTTGGCTTCTACAGCAGTCTCTTCCAACCTGCCCTGGAGGAAGCATATATGTTTCGTCGCTCGACACCCAAACCAAGCGGACGTCTTGTCATTCTACCTACAGAATGGCGCGTAGTTGCGATTGTGACATCGCGCAAATACATCGTCGCTTAGACGATCACCGTTTGCTGCTGGAGCGGCTCTTAAAGTCTGTTGGATGCGAGAAGGAGGATATACCGACGTCCATTGGTGTGGACTCTCCACTCAACCCAACAAGTCTGCCGTCTTCCCGCAGAAGGCGCATGCCTAGGAAGTGCAAGGAGATTCCGGCTACCTTCGCGGAAATTGTTAGAAGTCCTCGCCAAGTTTCACCATCACTCGACTGTGACAGCAGAGACTCCGAACCTGCCGTCGGTGAAGCCGTTACTTCAAGTGAGGCTTCCGAAGAAGAGGAATCCTCGGAGTGTGCTATGCAAGGAGCCCCTGCTGTTCTGAGTAGGGCTCCCAAGAAGGTCCTCCAGCTCGTGGGTCGAGGAACTGGAGGCCCGGAATGCTCTCTCCGTGGATGCTCTCTCTCTCCCACGAGCAGTCTTTCCGAGGAAGTTTACCACTCGGATATGAGTCGCGCCTTTTCTGATGGGGAAAGGCGTTCAGCACGTCGGGTGATCCGCGGTTTTGCAGCTCCTTCGAAGAAGGTTACCGGAGTGAAGATGGCGTATCTTCACGCCAAGGGTCTTCACCCGGATACAACAGCGGATGACTTGCAGAGCTTCTTGGCAGTGACCGCTGCATTTAATCCCTCTTGGATGACCATCAGGAGGATTATTAGCAGACGGACGCTGTCAACTTCTTTCAAAGTCGGGGTCATCGCGACTTCGCTAGAGTCTCTCATGGAGCCTGAAGTGTGGCCTGAAAAGACCATCGTTCAACCCTGGATACGTGTAAGACGAAAGACTCGCAATGAACAGTGGTTGAAACCAACTTGAGTGAAGATATTGACATATTTAGTGTTATATTGCTTCAGATTCAGAGCTAGTGTTGACGAAGGCGAAATTTTGGAAGTTTGATGTTGTGACAATAATGCCATGTTATTTGTGGGTCATCCATGATTTACTTATAACAGGGTTTTTGTTGTTACAAGTCAACTATTTGCATTGAGTCTCCTAACGCTTGTTCTGGGTGTGAGGTCATTGACACTAAATGTGTCAATAAGTTTACAGGGCCACACTTTTATGTAAATACTTCAATAATGAATTAAGATGTAAAAATATTTTGTAATGTTATTGAAGGAAATAAATAAATAATTGTCTAATATGTTTCCTGATAGACCTTCGATTGGCTATGGTACCCATATCTTTTAGATATAGTCAGAAACAATATTCTCTGTATATGGAATAAAAATGTATGAAAGAAAAAAATGTAACTGTCAATACTTTTTTTTTCGTTTAATGGATTTTAACAAAATCGGAGGCTTGACTATTAAAAAATATTTGAAAAAATATTTGATTTATAGTGCGTTTAAACTCACTTCAGTTCAGTAAATTGTGCGTGCTGAATTCATACCTGTAACAAAATAATATATATTAAAAGGGCACACTCTTATTTACAATAAACAAATACACAAAATTTAATATTGATAAATAAGAGATTAATTATCAAAAATAATTAATTATTAAAAAATGTGTCTTTATATTACTTCACTTTTGTTGGGTAAAAATCTATCATATAACAACTAGCGTTTATCAAAAATTAATTAAAATCATTATCTTACATTGGAAAATGTTATTGAAATTAAGATGTTTAAATGGAAAACAAAATCATGTTCAATAGGTAAGTATATACTCAATGTGATCTATATTATATATAAGGTAAAATATTTTGTTGATATATTTCACGTAAGGGAGGCCCAATTCAGACATGAACTCCACGAGTTTCTTTAGAGGAATAATTTGTTGGAGTTGTCTGTTTGATGAGCATTGGGACCTTCTGTTGCTTGTCTTTATTGCTTTGTTCTTAGTACTTAATCATAAGTACCTATATTTGTATATATTGTATTTTTTTATTTTATGATTAATTTTAATTGTTCTTCAGAAACGAATTGAGTTGTTAAAATTTTTAATGTTTCTGTACGAGATTTTTTTTAAATATATTGATAAATTTAAGGATATTAAATGAGTAAAAAACAATAAATAATTTTCGAACGCTTAATTAATTTATTTTTGAATGGTTGTCATTGCATTATATTTAATTTATATTTAAAATGCTTATAATAAGAAAATATTATTGAAAAATCTATTTCCTGATAAAGACATTACGTGGAAAAAAATTTTAGTGAGATTTATCGGGTGGATTAAAAATATTCCATCAATAAATTCCTTCACAAAACAAACGTTTTTTTTTACAAATTTCGGATTATACACACTTCAATTGTCGGATGGACTGAAAGCAAAAAATATGCCGTGAAAAAAATCTTACAAGAAAATGATATGATCGTTACGCTGACCAAAGCTCAAAAAAACTCACTGTGCAGTAGATTTCAAAAAATCCGAAAGGTTAAAGGTTGATTGTTGTATGAGAATTCAAGGGTTCTATCCTAGTGAAGCTTAAAAAAATACATTGATGAACTAGAGGCAAAAAAAGTCTGGAAAACCCCAATGGAAATAATAATAATAAATAAATTAAATAATACAGCATAAATTAATCATTGAAATGTAATTTTTTGGTCAATCGGATATAAATTTATTTCAATATTGTCATAGTAAATAAAATATGGATAATTATGGATACGAATATATCACTTTTACAAAACAAAGGTCGGAAAAAGAATTTAAAAAAGAACAATTAAAAATATTCCACGTTTTAAAAAATGTAACTGAGAATCAAATTAAAAAATAAATAAAAATGAATAAGAAAACACATTTATATTAAACCTCACAATACTAAATAAATTATATTTCCAGCAATGTTATCATACTTTAAATTTGCTGTCTTAGGTATAATATTGATCGATACTCTAGTTTGATGTGCGACTAATCTCCAACACATAAAAGTGTCTGGCATTGTCCATTATGAAATTATTAGTACACATAAAATATTCATTCAAGCAAGGACTCACAATATATAGAAATAGACGGTGCATTAACGTGTACTATAGTCACATGACTTCAGCTATTAAGCACTCTGCATAAAGCCCTTAGTCATCATCAAAAATGGTGGAGCGTTTTACAATTCAAAGATATCACATATCCATCACAATTAAGTGGTTTTCTTCAGAGTGTATTTAGATAAAAAAAAGTTTATCGGGAGTATAGAGCTCGCATCCTCCGGTCATCCGGCGAGCTTATGTGTGTCAAGCTCAGCATGAATGAGAGATGGAGGCTGTATGGACCATAAAAACATGTTTTCCTGCAAAAGCTCCAAGGATCCGGCCCGTCGGAGCTTTTCCAGCCTCACACAAGAGATCTTTGATATCAGCACAAAACGGTGGGCGAGGTTATACTTTTACACATCAAAAAAACTCGGGAGTTTATTTTTTCGCGGTCCATTGTGATAACTCTTTTATTTGGATATAGAAAGTTAATATAAAACATTTGGCAACTTCATAGATTTTTTTATGGAAATAAACATGTACGGTTCAGGGTCGTGAAAGAGAATTCCCATCTGTGAAATCATACTATAAATTTCGGCACTGTGAACAAGACTAAACGCTATATTGATATGATTAATAACTAATTAATAATGATTATTTAATATGGTGACCGAAACAATTCATCGTTTAAAATAAATGTGAAGCAAAACTTTTTTTTTTAATTAAAATATTCTTCTTACAAATTGTATGTGACAATATTCAAGATCATATAATATTATTATAAAACCTAGAATGATATGAATAGTTAATAAATTACACTTGCGTATACACATTTGCGACTCGGAAAAACGTGTCCGAGATTAATTTTCTCTAGTTAATTGATGATAAATATGTCGCTAAGAGTAGTATTAGTTATAAATTTGTACGTTCTTCAACTATTAATACTTAAAAGCCTCACTGTGGTAGGTATTTGATTAAATATTATAAGTACTCATATATAACCATAAACCAAGCTGTCATCATACATCAATATATTTGTTTATACAAATATCGTATATGATTTCGAGCTTAATCAACACTTTGAGAAAGCTCGCCGCGTATTAAGAGGCGCCAGATAAAGTTGACGGACCAAGTCAATGAAAGCAAGATAAAAACTTTTTTTGGCCCAAGAGAAGAAAAAAGCTCCCCCGCGGACGTCCGACCTAATAATTCGACAGAGATGGATCTCCAATTGTTTTCGTTTAATCCGGTGATGAAATATGTCCCGGGCAAAAAATGGACATTTATCAAAGGGCCGCGAGGACGGACCGGGGATTTTTTCCTTCTATTTCCCGTCTTTGGCGCCCCCTTTTAGCCTCAGGGCGACGTTTGACACTGAAATATTATTTCAGCAGATAGAACGGGAAGAAAAAACAATTATGTGTTTTTTTGGCCAGTCGCGGGCTATTTGTAAGAAACACAGGAGAACTGTTAACACAGCAATTAAATGCAGATGTTGCTATATTAATACTCAGTTTTTTAAATGCATTTTTTATGCAAAGCATTAGGAAAATTGAATAACTAAATATACTATTTCGCTACAAGAAAATCCTCTGAGGCTTTTGCTTGATTTACTCGTATGTTCTGACATCAGCATGATATAGCCATTGCTGACTGGTACCGAAAACCTCATATACAATCATTCGTCTCTTATTTTCGTTCGCTCATCGAACACGGTTTACTCGTACACGGGAATATGAGCCACAAACCTTTGTAACCAAGTATATTTCATTACCCAACACTGGCGCACGTCTATTTTTTTTAGCTCACTGAGTCGGGATATAAACACGTATTGCATTATCGATACGTTTTATGGTACATGTTCTAAGCTGAATGTATATTTATTGAGATTTAATCTATTAATTTGTTCACGTATTTGATTGTACCTACAATCTATTTATTAAGTGTAACCTCTAAATCACGTAGAAACTATAAACTATATGACAACATTTTTTTTTCATTTACTTGTAAGCTGAATATTTCTTTATTTTTTGCTCAAAAGTAAGATTTTTTTTTCTCTATACTAGAAAAATAATAAATGTTTTGTTAATCCTACACTAACCTTACGACCCATCACTTGTGTGCTGACCTTACATACTTTTTTTCAAAAAGGTGAGAAAAAGAAAGCTTCAACTAACATCTTATTTTCTAGAAACCCGACACAGTATCATCACTCTGGCTTCAAGAGACTCTGCTAAAGGGTAGCACTGGAAGCTCAAAGTTTACAAGATGAATATCGCACAATGATGGACCGTGAAACAGCCAGCTAGGTGTGGGCTTTGCTGAGTATCGTATTTTAAGCAACCTGATACACAGGCTGCCGTATTTTCAATGCAAACGGATCTCACCCACATTACGGAGATAAGGTAAGCTATGAGGCGAGTGTAAAAAATATGTTTCTTTCAGCCGGTGGAAGGGTGAATTTTGGCTTAATCTCGTTCGCATTTTACGGCGAAAAATGTAAGAGTTTCCTTTTTTCGGCTAGCCGACATAACATTTTCACGGAATATCTTTTCAATTTTGAGGCACGCATATGCGCCCAGTGTCAACGAAATACATGACGAAAATATTTACTAAATAACTGAAATATTTACAAGTGCACACAATATTTATCTAAAAAATTAATGCTTTTAAACTATGCAGAACATATGGAAATATTTTTAAATTTCATCCCATATACACCCAAATTGCAGATACTTGGTGCAAACAACGCGCCCAAATTCTGTCGCATTACTCCGATACTACACCGACTGCATTGGTTGAGAGTTCCGGCTAGTATCCAGTACAAACAATGTCTCTTAGCTTACAAGGCACTCAACGGAACTGCACCGGGCTAGATCAGACTTATTATTGGATCTACTTAAGCACTTCGATTAAAAATCAATGCACATTTATCAATTTCAAGGAGTCCTACCCAGCAGCTTGTCGTAATACATACATACTCGTATTCACAAGTCGACTTTCGGGTACAAAGATGTCTTAATAACAGAGATAGTGGCAACCAATAGAACTAGAAGCGTTTTTTGGTGACCATATTTTCCTGATATGTAACATATATGGGAAGAAGATTAAAGCAGATTGTAAGCTTTGATGCTACATATCTAAAAGTTTTAGCAGCGAGTATAGCTTAGCACTAAAACGTTTCCTTACTTGACGGAGAATCGCGCGAGAGTCATTGTCAGAGATTAAAATAAAAAATAAATTTAATCGATTTCTAAGCTTTATAAATACCCCAGTTAGTGCAAAATTAATTCCATACCAGTAAAATGTCCGTCATAGAATATTAATAAAAAATTCGTGGTATACGATAGACGAGTGATTCCACGTAAAAATCTAAAATGCGAAAATGTCAGAATATCGTCTAAAATATTGGGAGATCAATATTCCACGCGTATCCATATTTAAAAATGGCAAAAATCATAGAATGAACACATGAAATTTCTTCATTAAAATCTGTCGTAATTTACCTGCAAAAAAAAGGATTATACTACGTTGTATAGACTTTCAGTTCGCTGACGTACATCACTGGATGTGAAAGCCTCGCTCTACAAACACGGGTGTATGGAGTAAATTGATCGTGGGCGGGCGCAAAATTGGATAGGTGCGGTGTAATGATGATGAGATGAAGCCGAAGAAGGTGGATAGAGAGCGTTCGGAAAATGACCTAATAGAAAATTCCCAAAGAAAAAGTGGCCAGTCAAAATTGACGATTATACTCAAAATATTCGCGTATAATGCGCTCCCACTATGGGAAGAAATAACGTAGGAGTAACTCATATCGAATTGCCTTTCGGTTTTTATCAGAGAATATAGAGTAATTTTTTTCTACTCTTTTGAACAAAGTTATGGTATTTTTACGGCCATTTTTTTTTTCGTAAATCTTTCGTCGTAAATAAATGTTACTAGAGTATGCTTTTGTAAAATTATCTTGCTTGATAAATATTTGCTTTAATTAGGCTCAGGACAAAGTGTCTGCGATCGTTGTGTTTATTAAATATTTGTGTTGAGACAAGATGAAGGAGTACAGAGCCACTTTTGATTTCCAGTACAATTATGCCGTAAATTTAAATCTCTTGGAGCAAAATAAATTTATAGAAGTGCTTTGCGGATGAAAAAGATAAATCGACAAATATTTTTACGTAACGTTGAGAAAACATGAGAAAATTAGTTTTTTTTAAATGCGTAAAATTCAACAAATATGTATTTTATATATACAAATGCACTTAAAATTAAAGTATACCCAACACTTGGGTACACTTGATAATGACTTCTTGACAAGGCCAAAATAAATCGTATATCAAGACGTGGAATATATTTTTAATGCTTTATACTCGTAATTAAAGTATAAGAGTATCAAAAATTTTAACGTTCAGATGACTGCAGAAGAAGCTTGCTAATCGCCTTGAAGAAGCTGGAGCTTCTTATAGCTTTATGTGTAATTTCTAGGACTCACCAGTATTACCACCAAAAAACTTATACCAAGTCTACGAATCTTGGCAATGCAACCAAAAGCCAACGCAGCCGTATAATTAGTTTTAAGAACTTTACATCCTACAGTTGATCAAGAGAGGGTAAAACCGTCCGGCACATAGGCGGCCTTAGGAGATCATAAGCTAATACCTTTACTTCATTATAAGGTCTTTTGCAGTTCTGAAAATCTATGGGGAACTATATAAAGAATTAATTTCATGGAGCTCTGAGGTATGAAGCGAGAACTATGGCTGTTGACATAAATTTAAAGCGGTTATTTGTTGCTTCCAACTCCTGTACATATATATGAAGATTTTATTTTATTAAAGTTTTATAGAACCATAGATTCGCGTAGTCTGTATCTCGTATCCATCAGATTAAACGACAATAGAACCGCAATTGTACCAGTCACGATATTTGAAATTCCAAAACTGCGATGTCACGTTGTAAAATATGATATCA
Source organism: Glossosoma conforme (assembly GCA_022606575.1). Classification (NCBI taxonomy): domain Eukaryota; kingdom Metazoa; phylum Arthropoda; class Insecta; order Trichoptera; family Glossosomatidae; genus Glossosoma; species Glossosoma conforme. The sequence goes on along the minus strand of JAGTXR010000075.1, from coordinate 641,502 downwards.
TTAAGCAACGACCTCTTTTATATTGAATGAAATTTCAAATATGTTTTTCGACTTTTATTCACAAATAATTCATTGATTTTTCAGACTAAGGTAAGTAATGTGATAAGCGTCATAAAATTAAACAATTCATAGCAACAATCGTTACAATTTACAAAACGTTCAAAAACAGGACAAAACCGAAGTGATTTTTTAGTTTTATTTGCTTTAAACATTTATATTTAAATTTTTGTCACACTTTATCATCTACAAATCAAACCACCTAATAATCAGATATTTTTATTGAAAAAAAAAACGCATTTTTAAATTAATTAATTAATTTTAACAGAACTGCAGTTCCAAGGTACAAAGAATAAGAAAAACTAGAGTGTAGATTAACATACAATACATACAAAAGAGAAAAAAAACATAAAAGAAGAAAAAGATCACAGAGATCTAGGAGAACAATACTATCGACAAAAGAGGAAAAGGATGTCAGAAAAGTATAGAGGTGTGTTGGTAGGCCATTTAGGAGCGCCATTGCCATTGTACTAAATTGAGTGCTCGAAGCTCCTCAAGTATCAACTGGGATCAAAAACAATGTATGGCTACGAGAACGGTTGTACTTATCTGGAACGTAGAAGATAAAACATTCAAGAATCTCATTAAAGACAAACGTTTTGAAGAATAAAACAAGTAAATCTCAGTAGTTTCATACGAAATTTTACTTGTTTTGTTCTTTAAATTTGACAAACCACAAAGTTGCTGTATTCTACGAGTATGTGAAAATTTTGAGTTGAGTCACCTCAAGTAACCGATTTACGCCTAAAGAGCGTCGGTCTAATCATCCGATCCCTCCTTAGAAAATACAAATACTAAATGACTCAAAATATACCACGAGGTCTTGCAATGGAGGTCGTCACGATCAAAATATTTCCAGGTGGAATATTTCCAATTAATATTAATCTTGATCCAATTCAAGATTAATATTAAATACATATTGTTATTTTAGATGGTTTTAATATGCATTTCGTTACAGCGGTTCTGATTCAATGTAAGCGATATATTATTACCTCAATAACTAAAAAATCAAAGAAGATAGGCACCTTGTAAGAACCATCTCAGAGAGACGAGCCCGATGGATCAGTTACATCATGCGCCACGATGCTCTTCTTTACGACATTGTGGAATGGATGATTGAGGGTAGAAACTGTAGAGAGCGTCCTAGACGGGAGTATTTGCAGCAAGTGTTCGAGGACATGAGTTGCAGCTCTTATGCTGAGCTGAAGAGGATTGCAGAGGATCGGTAGGAGTGATCGAGATGCAAAATTTTGTTGCTGAAAACCATTCCACCGGATTGCTACTACGAAAAAGAACTAAAAAAATAAATGTCAACTTTCATGTTATTTACTCTAGAATTGTATGTGTATCAATTGTTGAAATAATATATTTTAAGCGTCAAAATTTAAAAAATAATTCACCTTTATAATAATAATTACAAAACTTTTACCTGTCTGTTAAATGCGAAAGTGTCAATAGGCCGATTTTATCCGGCAGAACGGCCTAAAGAAAAGTTAGCGCGATCAAACGAAAAGACGAAAGTCTAAAAAGAGAAAAAAGATCGACGAACGTATCCGCTATTAAGTTTTCAAATTATTTTCAGATATCGCGTTATAACGGGGCACTTATCGCGAAACGGGAGATCAAATTTAATTTTAATTCACTGTTAATTTCTGTTCGAAGTCTCCCCTCCCCCCATTCCTGAAAATTAGCCCCCCTTCTGAAAATATTTGAAAGTTACACTCGATCATAGTAGAGAGATGAAGTTAGCCGCAGGCCCTGAGATTTTGTAAATTATGAAAATGGGCGGGAGAGTATCAACGGTATGAAAAAAAGAGATTTAAATTTGATTATTATATAACATATTTATTTTTTAATAGAAGCTTTTAGGGTGTTATTAAATTTACGGGATTTAAATTATTAAGGAGTTTCATGTTCAATTGGAGTTAGACGTGTTTCAGCCAGGTTAAATGGCCATTTTCAATCATTTTAAATAAATTAACATTTTCAGCATAACTTTAAAATTTTACACACAGAACAAAGGCACTAAGCTCTCAAGTTAAGAAATCCTCGAGATCAGTATAAATAAATTGGACACAAATATAAACCTTATTAATGATCAAATTATATTTGCTACTTCCTCTCTTTTGTACCCGATAAAACGTTGATACTGCTCTGTACATTTTTGTTTCAGCTCAAATTTCACCGGACTTTCTAAAGTCATTAACAGTATTATCAATTAATGATAAATCTACTTAGTATAGCTTTCCCATCTACTTTTGGATTAACCACAAAAAAAATATTTTTTTTTTAAATTATCTAGAATTCTTACTTAAGTGCATTTTGATGTAAATGTTTGTTGTTTTTTAATGGCCTTTGTAATAATACATGTTATTTTGTTGTGACATCAATGAATTCCCTCATACATTAATGATTTCCAAAACACATATACCCATCACACAATTCATATCCACCTTTTCACTCACTCTTTGCTTTATATACAGCCTACACTCACTTTACTAACTGACTTAAAAATGGCCATTCGACCTGGCTGAAACATGTCGTCACAAAAATATATTGTCGAATAAATTCTGAAAAATTATTTTATTTCTATCTACTCATCTTAAATTGATTTATATCAATAGGATATCGTGATTCATCAAGCGTATTGCTCTCGAAAAACTGAAACAACATATACTTGGGGTTCATTTTTTCGAAATGATATGTTATTAAATGGATTTTTTTAAATATTTATTAGCATATTATTGTATTGTTTCAATATTCTAATCTACTTTTATAGATCATTGACTATATAACAATATTATTAGTTGTTATTAGTTATTATGTTATTAGTTGTACTAAGAAAATATTGACGAATTTGATCGACAACCGATTGAAAAATAATGTTTGCATTTACGCGCTTTAGTGTTGAATCTTTGAAATGTTTCGAAGTATGCGTTGGAGTCGCGTGTTAAGCAAGAACGTGTGATAAATCGTGGTAAGTTATCTGTGTTTTGAATTGAATATAATTTCACATCGGTGCCTGGAAGCTCATTCCGCAACATGTTTATTCTCAGGTGTGTAATTCAGGAATAATGGCGCACTCGAGGATGTAATTTGAACATGTTTTCGAAGAATTCGATAGACTAAGTTAAAAAGCAATTAATTGAAAGGAATGGTATAGAATTTAAAGACTGAGAGTTCGCAGATTCGATCCCCGGCAAAATTTCAGTATCGTTATTTATAATCGTAGATACAGTCATCTCGAACTGCCGCTATAAGACCATATTCCTCGCCTCAATACTTCCTGTTTCTTCGAGTTCAGCCAATTATATTCTATGTACAAGTATAGTAATGAGTGCGGCGTGAAGCATTAAGAAACAGAAAAAAATCTTTTATGCTCTCCTGTAGCATTAAAAGTACATATCTAAGGTAGGTCCACCTTCGACCTTTGGTCGATTTTAGGATATATTTTTTTATGTAAACGCATGCAGGAGAGCACAACCGGTCAAGACCAGTGCACTCTATGACGCTCAGCCAGGGAGGCTGGACGCTGCATGCGGGAAACGTGTGTTGTGTTCGTGTTTGTGTGTGGGTTGGGGAGATTGCAAGTGTATATTTATCTGTTTCTTGAAGAGATCCAGATTGTAGGAAGGAGGAAACACAGACGCTGGAAGAGCATTCCATAGCTTACCGGTGGCATTAAGGAAGGAACTTTGGAAGCTGCCAGTTCTTGGTCGACATATATTAACCGTGTATGGATGTTCGGCAAGTGTAAGACGAGTTTGTCGGCTGTGAGTGGGTGCAGGAGGAATTAGTTCTTTAAGTTTCGAAGAGCAGCGACCGTGGTAATAACGGTAGAAAAGACTAAGAGAACCAACCTTACGTCTGTGTTCCATTGATTGTAGACTAGACGTAAGGGTGTCATTGTTTATCAAACGAATTGCTCTTCTTTAAACTGAGTCAATTAAGTTTAGAAGGTATTTTGGGGCTCCAATCCAAAGGTGACTGCCGTATTCAAGGATAGGTCGGATTTGTCCTTTATATGAAAGGCTTGCTTTATACGCTTACATATCTTGTTATTCGCAACAAATTTAAATCATCGATCACCCAGCATTTAAGGCAAGCTTTTCTTAAAAAAACATTATAATTTCGTATTTAGTAAGATACCAAGGCTTACAATCAAGTTTACAATACAAGGATGCGGAAACTTTCATTATCTTGTGTATGACTTCGTCCAATCGGCTATATAATACATAAAACAAAGAAAGCATTATATTCATTTAATTAATTATATAAAAACCTATATATTTATAACCTTTCTTTTTAGGTATATGCTAGCAGTAGAATACAGCGTTTTGAAACCAGTGAGACTTGTAGAAAATAGAATATTTGACTTGCAAAAGAAGATGTCGCGTTTAAGAGTTTACTTTTTGTATCTAGTACAAAAGAAAGCTTATGGAATATTGCCATGCTCGCGAAAAAGCCTAAAGATACCTGCTCCTTTTTGATGTAAGCTTTACCATTTAAGACTTTGACAAAGTCGTCAACCTTTCAGGCGCAGGTAAAACAAAACAACTTTGCGCGATTGTTGACAAAGCTCTTGCGGAACTGAGCTTGATACCATCATAAATAAATATGTTCGAATAAAGTATATTACATAATTTATTAAATACATAAAATGTACTAGTAATTTCTTCTAATATCCGTTCCTTATAATAAATAAAAACAAATTTGAAAAAGTAAATGAATAAATGAACACGTATGGTTTCGACGAAGTAAAGCGTAGGTGACTGATGAGTATTGCACTGTACCACTGTAGTACTGTAGTATTGCATTAAAAAATTGTACGCGAATTAGAACTTGTATAGGTTACGCTTTATGCATGTGTTGGGAACGTGTTGTTGGTTGGGAAAATTCACTCCTTACTACCAAATGTTTTAAGTCTCGGAAGCAAATTGCTAAGCATCCAACCTTCTTAAAAAAAGAATTCATCCTAAGCATGCCACGGATACAACAGAGCTGCCGTCTCTTCAAGTTCCAGGGCTTCTGCCCTGATTCCCGTTGGGGACCATATTTGTTTCCATGTGGACCTAAGGGTGTCGAGGCTTAGGACTCCAATCTTCTTAAAAAATCCTATTAAGATATCACTTTTAACATGCCACGGAAACTGCAGGACTGCCGTCTCTTCAAGCTCCAGGGCTTCTGTCTTGGTGCTCGTCGGTACCAATATATGTTTCCATGTGGACCTTAGGGTGTTGACAAAGGCACCTGGCAGAAATAAATAGCGGCAATTTGTGGTGTGAAAAATTTCTGATATTAAACAGATTTAAGAAGAAATATACGAGTTTATTCGTAAATTAATATTCCCAAAATAGAATATTCACATGTATATTTAATAAACTTCGGTATATGAAATAACACAAGCAAAACTACAATGAAAATTAATAACACGTTCCCAGAACAAATACATTAACCGGCGAAATGGTTCATAACACTGATATATTGCGCCGAATAACATAATAACATCATTCCCAGAAAACTAACTTTTATGTACTACAATTCCCATTAAATTCTCTCTCTCGAAGAATTTTGTTGGGAGAGAGTTGAGAAAATTAAAGCTACGGCAATTTAATGTAGTGTGTGATTCGATTTCTTTTGGCAGAAAGCTGAAAACAGTACTGCGCCTTTCAGTTCTGGAGTGGATCGTAGAAAATCATAAGCCGGGCACGCGGAATTATTATAATTGAGCCTCTCGGCGAGCAATTCTCTCTGGGAATGTTTATTTCATTCCGCATCCACACTTAGTTCCTTATTAACGTGGGGCCAGCTTGTTGCGAGGGATTTCCTCTAGTTCGTGAAAGGCTTTTGGCAGTGTTTTCGGTGCATTTGCTCCCTGAAATTTCATGCATTTATAATCAAACTTGCCGGCTTAGAAGAGATTGCGCGGACGGCTGATCTCATGCGAAAGCTGTACAGTGTACACTAGAATATGAAGTGTACATTGTGTAATAGAAAACACATAGCGATGCTTGCAAAACGTAATTAAATATAAACAACAAAATAAGTTAATCCGTCGACAAAAAATTAATAACTAAGGACACTCAAATATTATGTGCGTTAATACTAAAAAGAAAAAACAGTTTTACTATAAGCAAAAACACGAACTTAACTAAAATAATAAGTAAAATAGTTGAAATATCTTACTAAATAAACTTATAACGTTGATTAGTGAAATGCCTTCAACAGGTGATTTTACAGTTGTTAAGAGTGGTTCTGAAAAGAGCCTTCAATCATGAATACTTTCGAGTGACGTCAACGCAGGAACACTGGCTACCTTTAAGGCCATCGCTGCTTTTGCTACCCACAAAGAAATAAGAGGACATGACTTTCTATGTTCTTTCACAACTTCCACATCTGAAGCTGTTCATTGGCTAACATATTTTATAACAAAGATTACCTTGCTGTAAACCAATTCACCAGATTGATACTACGAAGAAGAAAGTGTTTTTTACTAGGTTGAATACTACGCACACGCGATGAGCTGGTTCGTTCTATATAAGACGACCATATCTAAACCATATCTACTCAACCAACAGGCACACTGAAGTGGCAATGGGCAGGACGTATCTGTCGAAGAGACGACAGTCGATGGGAAAAAAATATTGGAGGAAACGAAGCATTGGCCGACCCCCTGCAAGATGCACTGACGACATAAGAAGAATAGCGGAATTGGCCTGGATGCGGAAGGCAGAATCAAAGAGGATGGACACTCATGTGGAAGGCATACGTTCAACAGTGGACGGATACAGGCTGATGATCTTAACCATACGGTTGTTACAATATCTTCGTCTCTTTGACTTTCAGTAAGTACATTATATGAATGTTATCAATTTAGTTTCCTTAAAAAGACCTAAGTAATATATATTTTTCTTAATATTTAAGTATTTGAAAAAAGTCATCTTTAAAAAGATATCTAAATTTAAAAAAAAACTGTAAGATATAAATAGCTTAAATTAAATGAATTATTGTTATCGGAAAACTTTTAATTTTTTGCCCCGTTGTTTGTTCATACATTAAAAATTACCGTTCCAGGAATACTTATCATAACTCTTCCCGTGGTAGGCTTTTAAAGAGGAAGAGCTTTTGCTGGAAATACAACAAGAAACGCGAAAACTTTCCGTGTAACGGATTAAAGTTATCCTCTACAACTAACCAGTAGAGCTCTCGCAACGATTTTCAGTTTTGTAAATAATTAAGTTGATTTAGTACCCGGCGAGAAAAGCCGTTAACACAGACATATTATGATGGTCTTATAAATGGTCGAGATTTCGAGCCTTGTAACGTTTAATGATACATTTTCATAAAATAACACCAAACTTTTATATTAATAGGCAGCAAAAAAAATATATATATTCCAAGCAATCAGGTAATGAAAGCTCTACTAAGGAGTTAAAGTGATAAAAATATGTGTATATCAATTACATTGTGGTATAAGTTGACAAGACGCAAAAAACAATAATCCTATGATGTGTATACTACGTAGTTGGTGGAGGTTCTAGTGCGGAGATAGCTTGAAAAAAAGGCAAGAATTAACGGTAACTGAGAGAGTGACTAAGTGGTACAAATTCACCGTACATAATGCTATAGCAATGGCGCAATTATTATAATATATATATATATATATACTGAACAATTGATGTACATAGAAGTCTTCAGTGACTTATAATGTATGAGAATATTGAAATATAATATACTTTGGTGAAAAAGTTTATGGTTCGAATCTCAGCGTCTGCTGTTAATTTTTCTATGATTTTGATTAGGGAAATGCTATAAGATAATTTTCTATGTGAAAAAAAACATCGTGGGCTTAGATCTATTGAGAAAGCGTAGTGAAATGCTACATATATTTTAGTTCAAGTACTAAAATAATAGTCGAACCACTTAAGGATGTTTAAATTAATTTCAAAACTAACTGAAGTATAAAAGTCTTAATCGAGTGTTTTACGATAATTATGATGGGGAATACTTTTTAGAGCTTTAATCTGCTAATCTTTTCAGCGCTGCAGCCTGAAAAATCTTATTTCAGGAGGTGAAAGCTCTCGGGGCGCATCGGACCATTCATCTTCACGGGTAATGAAAAATAGAATAAATTTTATCAAAGTGGCGATTCAATAAATGGAAAAAGCTCTGATCTGAAATTTGAAACGGCTGAAAGTTTCCGAGCTTTGCTGAAAAAAGAAATGGAAATTTATTTGTAATCTGAATCCGTTACGGATTGGCATTTCGGTTTCAGGCGATAATTTAGCTTTCGCAAAATTAATAAGGATTCGAGTTTAAGATCACTAACGAGGCAAGAGTGATAGTTATTTTAGTTTTCAGTAAACTTAATATTTAGTTTTCAAAGGGCGTCCATGCGATTAAACACTGAATCACGAATGATAAATTGCCATTATAAATCTCAGAAAGCAATTTTTTTTTAATTTATTCAACAAAAAGTTATAATAACTTATAACTAACAAACTATTTTAGATCAAACTAATTTGTATAATTTATATTCCAGACAACATTTATGTGCATTGAAATGAATAAAATAGTTTTGTGATTTTAATTAAATTAGTTATATATGTGCTAAAATTTTAATAAATTTGAGATTATTTTTATAAAGTAAAATTTTGACAATATTATTGTTATAATTTTAACTATTTAATTATTTACCTTGTTTCTACATGGATCACGTAAGATAAGTTCTCTATTAGGAGACTGCAGTTTCGACTAACTCGTACCCTTTCTCAATTCATCACTTGTTAAGAAATAACTGAGCTGCGATAGTACTTTATAAGTAGTCAAATCCACTTATAAAAATAATAATATAAAAAAAAATAAAAAAATACTTCCTCTCTCATCATTCCCTGATAGACACACCCCAGCCCCCTCTCTTACATAAAATGGGCTTGACCACTTATAAAGTAATATCGCAGCTCAGTTATCTCTTAACAAGTGATGGATCGAGAAAGGCTACGAGTTAGTCGAATACATAGTCTCATAATAGAGAACTTATCTTACGTGATCCATGTAAAAACAAGGTATATAAATAAATATTTATATGTTATAATGCATCTCAAAGTAAATGCTGAAAACATTGACAAAAAAAATACAAATTTAAAAACTATTTTGTTCGCAATGTGATATGGTAATTTGTAAACAAGTTAAGCTGCTCAGAAATGACTATTGACAGTTTATGGTAGGCATGTGCTCTATACATGTAATTATAAAATGTAAAAATATATATTAAATTAGCTGAACATCGTGAATAAAAGCGTACAAAAACACGAAACTCGGTGCTTCAGAATAACTCAGTAATTACTTTCACAATTACGAATTAATATAAGAGTATCTAAGGCAGTGCTTGAATAGGTTTAGTTGAAAACTGAAGCACGTCATAAATAAGAATTTGAAATAAATATATACAAAAAAAAATGTTTTTCACACCTTTGTTTGAATAATATTTATATGTAAGTTCATTCATTATAAGTGTATGCTTTGAATCTTTCGCTCACTCGTATGTGCAAATATTTATTCTCATGGACATTTCGAATCGACAACTTTATACAATCTTGCAATTTACAAAATAAAGGCAAGTTATAGTGAACTCACCATTTTATATTGTACAACAAGCGTGTTGCTATTTGTTAACATTAATCTATGAAAATAAAGAAACCCCAAAATTAAAATAAAACATGTTTTCATAATCTCTCACAAAGTACTTAAATATAATAATCAAATTCCTTTTTAAACAATGTAATCATCAACTTCAACCCATTTTCTTAGTACTATTCAACTATACGAGTATTATATAATAATATAGACTATAATATTAAGGCAATAAATATAACATACTAACAACGAATACATTGATTATCAATTTCATCATATTTAGAGACGAATTAATTAAAACTTTATCAACATAACAGCCTTAGGACTTCCGGCCCTGAAAATGAGAGACTGCAGCTCTGGCAACAAGTCGCTTCAGAGGATTTCATTATTTCAAAGGAACGCCTACCAACTGACAAGAACCTTGACTGTTAGACCTGGAATTCCCTGCACAGATTAAGAACCGGAGTTGGCAGAACAAAGAACAACCTCGAGCGGTGGGAAATGCTTCGGCAGGGAAGAGTCACTATTGTGCGACTGTGAAGACCTGCAGACCACCTCACACATAAGATTTTGCTCTATGTGCCCAATAAGCTGCACATCTCAAGACCTAATACTGAGGAACACAAATGGATGTTACCAGATACTAGGCAAAAATAATTTGACGTTGCTGACACAAAAAAGAAGTACTTCCCTTTATAACATGATTGTTATCTTGATATTTGTAAATGCATGTTGTTATTCGTTTTTCATCAAGGCAAATAATGCTGTGTAAATACTAAATAAATAAATAAATAATTTATGAAAAATGGGCTATTTGGTAGGCAGTTGAAAATTTCACGAAATTAACATTTTTTACTGCCTTTTATAATTCATTAACGGTCTCATTAATTACGTCTAATCGGCCGTTACACATCGCAACACAAATAAGGTTGAAGTCAGCTCTCCCACCCCGACCAGCCAGAACAAACAATAGCCCCCTTAACAATCATCGCCGTAAGCCACCCCGGCCGCGTTAAATATACATTTTCAATTTGAAAATTAGCAGTAAAAGGATTGACTTTATGAATAATTCATGAAAAATTATTATCCCAATATTTCGTTCTGAATCCGGTCCCTGTGTAAATACACGTCTTGTTGACTTCAAACTTTGGTTTTCGTACTTCTTTTTCTAATTCTCTACAATATATGAGTATGATACCAAGCGAAACGTATGGTTATTGTGAAAGCAATATCACTTTTTTTGACGTCAGCCGACAAATCATCCACTGTCGAAATTTTGCAGAAAAAACAGTTAGTATCAAGATTAACATCTTCCTCTCTCTCAAAAGGTGTTATTCTGTCGCGTGATGGCAGGATTAGGAAAAGATTGATAACACAGACATTTTCGGAAGCACATTGACATATGTTTACGATAAAACTTTACAAATTTATGGCTCGACCTAGCATTGGGCCGAGCCACAATACAATATGCTCTCGCCGACGGGCGGAGCACGACTACCGCGCTCCTGATGGCTCTAACCCTCGTTACTAGCGGCGGTCTATATAACTTATACCAAAAATGGCTGACACATAAATGTATGGCAAGCGAGAATAAGAGACGAAAGACTGTATATCGAGGTTTCGGTACCAGTCAGCAAAATGCTGATGTCAAGATATTATATAAATTAGCGTAGCTTATACTTGAATTAATTAAATTGTCCAATATTTACATATGTTTTGCCTATGCTTAAACAAAAATATTTATAATTATTTTGTCTTCTTCATCATATGCTTTCTCTTGAACTGCGTCCTGTTATTACAAAATATTTTTTTTGCGAGACGGATTCATTTTTTTTTTCACTTACAGACACATTACAAATTAAAAAAAAAACAAATCGTTACTGAAGTACAATAAAAATTAATATACAAATATAGGTACTTATGATTAAGTACTAAGAACAAAGCAATCAAGACAAGCAACAGAAGGTCCCAATGCTCATCAAACAGACGACGCCAACAAATCATTCCTCCAAAGAAACTCGTGGAGTTCATGCCTGAATTGGGCCTCCCTAACGTGAAATATATCAACATTTTTCGATTTGGTTGAACAGTCTGATCCCTCTCCGAAGAGGCATAGTAGTCATGGGATGTCGAAGTGTCGCACTATCTCTTATGTGGTATTCTTGGAGGTCGGATGCCCACTGTTATCTCGCTAGTTGCTATGCTCACAATTAATTTTGGATATATTCTTCCAACATGATCTCTTCAGAACCGTCTTCTTAATCTTACCCATTTCACGACATCTTTGATGACGCAACATTTTCTTATGTCTGATCTACTTAACTCGTATTGTCAGTTCTTTTATGATTCGTACAGTCTTCTTTTGAGTAGTTCCCAAAAGGTTTTTTTCTTAGTTTGTGGTGTCAATCCTCTCGGTGCAGTACGGTACAATGGGGCAAGTTTTCATTTAATACAAATTTTCAAGACAGTTTAATCTATCTCCGCCACATACAAGCATAAATAACTTGACGATTTATTCTTCCATTGCATCTAAGGAACATTAAGTCTTGTCAGAACTGTGAATCCATAAAGGGTACCAAAAAACTGAAAATATTTTCCTATTTAAATTGTTAAGCGTAATATCTGAAGGATTGCGTACCAGCAGGTGTTCTACAATACATAACTTCTAGAGCTCAGGAGTTATCCACGTTAACAAACTAATATTTCCATTTTAGTCTTCCTGTTCTAGGAATATTCTGATATTTAAACAACTAAGGGTCTATAGATTTGTCACCAGGTAAATAAACTACGAAGAATCTAGTTTTCATTACATTACGAGTGTTTTCGTGTTATTATCTCAAAATATGGATATTTGGTCTTAAATAACCTTGTTTATTAAAGTAAATTATATTTAAATATATAAATTAAATTTAAAAAAAATTTACATTATCATTGTTTTGGAACCACTGGATCGAGGTGATATTACACCCTTAATGGTCTCAGGGCCAGCGAAATAAATTCGGGAGTTCCTTATCGCCCCATGAAAAGGAAATACTTTGTTCATTTCAAACATTTATATTGGATATTATCGCAATTATGAGCGTCGGACAAATCCTTTATGTCTCCAACTTTCCACCCGGAGAGGAAAAAAAGGGAAAAGCTCCCCGACCCCACTAGGAGCTTTTCACTCATTAGCATGATTCCGCCGTTTGGATTCAAAAATTTCTAATGAATATTAAATTATTGCCGGCGATGGAGATAGGGTGCCTTATAATTTCGATTCGGTTACAGCCAACTGAAACAAAACTCGAAGGCTTCTTTTTTTATAAGGAAACGTGTGAAGGAATCGCCGAAAAAAAATGGATTGATAATTCACGAAGATTATTCTATGACAACGTGATGGGGTAAAGTTAGAAAGATCGATGGCTTGATAGTCCATGATGATCTTTCTATGACAACTTCATGAGGTAAAGTTAGGAAGATAAAATTTAATAAAAGTCCATAATGATCTTTCTATGACAAATAAATTGGGAAAAGTTAGGAAGATCAATGGATTGATAATCCATGATGATCTTTCTATGACAACTTAATAAGGAAAAGTTAGGAAGATCATTGGATTGATAATCCATGATTATTTATGGATGACAACTTGATGAAGAAAGTTTAAGAAGATTAATTAATTAATAGTCCATAATAATCGTTCTATGACAACAAGATGATGTAAGGTTAGGTTAGAAAGATAAAGGGATTGATAGTCCATGATTATCTTTCTTAAACAGCGTGACGAAGTAATTTAAGGAATAAAAAGAGTTTTCAGAACATTTTCGATCCAGCTTTTGTTAACCGAAATAAACAATATTATAATAGGGCATAAATATCCGAAAATTACAAGACAGTATAAAAAATAGTATGTAATAAATGAGTACGATTCATTTTGATTAATACCGGCGGTCATAGCTCAATGGTAAAGCGTTTGCTTTGCAAGCCAAAGGTCGTGGGTTCGATCCCCGACGGAGATTAAAAAAAAATGGATTTTTAATCGATTTCTGAGCTCTAAAATACCCCGGTTGGTGTGAATTTGATCCATCACCCGTAAAATGTCAGTCATAGCCTATCAATTAAAATTGATGGTAGACGAAAGTCGTCCCGTGAAGACCACCCATTCATAGTAGATTCCTGTAATAATAAAGGATGATGCGTGAATCTCGGGCTGTAGTCTATGACGTTGGTGGATCAACACTCCACATGCAGCGTTTAGCCATACACACCATGGTAAGCGTCATAGAATTCCACAGATGAGACTTCAGAAAAAAAAAAAAATTACTATCACCATCTGTCGGTATTCTCATGTATGTGCTTACATAAAAAAAAAAAAAAAAAATGCAGGTAGCTGGACGCTCCAAGTGGAAAAAATGTACGGAATAATTGCTATGGATAAGGAATCAATACATTTGTACATAACCATTTATAAACATGGCTCAATTTTAATTATACGAGAACATTAAATGTACTGTTTTCAGTCAAGGCTAACTTAACTATATTACTTTTTCAGAAGTATGTTAAAATATAATGCGAAATGTGGAATTTGCTTCGTTTTCTCGTTGCATAATTTAAAATTGTTTTCAGTTGAGGTCGGTTGGGCGAAAAATAGTTGTAACCAAACGTCGATGAAATATTTGCGAGTTATTTGCCAAGGGCCACTAGTTTCTTTCTCTAGCAGCTAGAGTCTAGCTCATTAAAAAGCGTTCACTGCTCCCCTTAAGTGCCCATAAACTATGGCAGCCGGCATAACACGACTGCAGATAATATGCATTATTAAGAGCGTATTAATGTGCACAAACTCCTTTTTTATGTTAACGCAAACAGAAGAATACATCCAAACGGCAATGCTGAAAACAAAAAATGATAATTCATGATATCTTTTAGTGTGGTTAGATTGGACGCGGACTAAAACTTGGATAGGTTACGGTGTGTTGCTAACCGCGTGTAGCTGGTTAGGTCAAAGCACCTCAAAGTATCAATATATGGCCAGGCGTTGACCAGAGCGTAGGCCATATCATGCAAGCTTTGTAAAATTTGTTTAATTAACAAATCACGCAAAAATGACTTACACACTTGACAACAGCTTATAGATTAAAACGAAACATGTCATAAATAAAATTGTGGATTTAAAACTAAAAAGCTTCTTTCATTGTAACATTTCAATATTAACCTTTTCATTACGGCTCGGTTTGAATACAAATTTCACTGACAATTATAAAACTAGTATTTTAAGCATAAATGTACTTATCTGGTCTATTTTCATTTATCACATTGGTTCTCTTATCCTTTAGCTATCAGATGATGCATAAAAAACTATTCTAAGAAAGTAGCAAAATGATATATCACGTCAAGCGATGTCAACAGTCGGGCAATCTTATCATGGCATATTCCGACAACCGATGCGAAAGGGTTAAATTCAATATAATTAATTAAGATTTTAAAATATTACAAAAATTAGTAATTAGCAATTTTAAAAGATAAAACCCTTATATTTAGAAAACTATTCAGTAAACATTATATTGAACACTGCAACATTAATATAAGGCAACAGTGGAGAAGGGGTTAAGATATATATTTTTCAGCTTCGTCAGGAAGCAAACCAACATCTTTAGCATGCTATTCGTGCGCCTTAACCTCTAGAGAATAAACCTCGGTAAAATGCACATAAGCAAGTGCAGATAATATTCGTAATGAAGGAGCATAAACAAGCTGGAGGGTAAAAATACAATGCGGATAAGCACATAATGCAGCTGCTGGTACGAGTAACTTGAAGTTAAGGGAAAATGCAAGCTCTTCGTAAAATTGTATAAGAAACTTTCAAATTACTAGAAAACTGAAAAAAAAACCTTTTCATTTCAGTGCAGATAACCTTTAATTTGTGTTAAATTCATAATGTCATTCCCGTTCAATTCTATTTTAAAATTATTTAGGCGTTGAAAAAGACTTACATTTCAAGTTTGTTTTAAGTCAGTCAGTTCCTTACCGACGTCGAAACGATTTAAGTTTCGTGTTTTAATGCCGATCACGTTACGTAAACACAAAAAGGAGACCAAGGTTTCGTGTACAATGCATCCTTTATCAGTACTTAGCTTGCTGTACGTGATGTTTGATACAATAATAAAATATATTAAACATTTCAAATGTATTTTCAATGTTTTGAGCGTTCACTTTGAGATCCATAATAAATTATAAATATTTATTTATTTATTTACCTTGTTTTCATACCTTATATTAATAAAAAAATAAAATAAATAAAAATAAATAAAAATAAATTTATACCTAAACCACTTTTATGTATTTATCTCTTCCTTCATCCTTGCAACACTACCTATCTCCCTCTCCTTTCCTGATAGACACACCCCCACACCCCCCTACAAAAATGGGTTACTTATAAGTACAACGCAGCTCAGTTATCTCTTAACTAGAGAAGGATTGAGAAAGACTACGAGTTAGTCGAAACTGCAGTCTCCTAATAGAGAACTTTTGTTACGTGATCCATGTGAAAACAAGGTAAATAAATAAATAAATATTTATAATTTCAAATGTGTACCAAAGCGAATGCTTCTTCTTCGTGTCAGCGACGTCAAGTTATTTTTGGCTAGTATCTGACAACATCGATAGCCCGTGTGTTGCCCAGCATTAGGTCTTGAGATGTGCAGCTTGTTGGGCACATGGAGCAGGATCTAAGGTGTGAGACGGTCTGCAGGTCTCACAGCGAATGCTTAAAATGTTTAAATGAGTTATATTACAATGAACGTGGAATGGTATTTAAAAATGTAAGATTGAAGTATTTTAAGAAGAGTTTTGAAATGATAAAAAAAATACGGGAAAAAAATTAAAGCATAGTGAAAAATAGCTCAACTTAACGTTTAGTTTAGACGCATCGCTGTACATAAAACAAATTCAATGGTAATTGACGAAATTTCGACTGAATTTACTGTTAAATTTTACATTTAAAACATTAAAAATATACCGTTGATTTGTTTGGAGATGAAACTTACTATGAACGTGGCGTAAACACTCATCAAATAACACGTTAACTCGCATATTTATATTTATAATAAGTATGTATAAGTATTTGCAGCAGGTGTTCGAGGACATGAGTTGTAGCTTTTATGCTGAGCTGAAGAGGGTTGCGGAGGACCAAGAGGAGTGGAGATCGAGATGCAAGATTATGTTGCTGCAAACCAATCCACCGGATTGATACTACGAAGAAGAATAAGTATGATACTTCTTATTAAGGTGTTAATGGCACTTTCACTCACTAACATATAAATATATTCCACTTTAAAAATTATATGAATCGAATCATTTTAATCTCAATTCCAAAAGTAAATGTCTGACAAATCATGAATAATTTAGTTATTTCATAATTAAATAGTCAGTCTTCTGAATTGTCAGAATCTGAAACGGTATTTACACCCATCACTTTACACTGCGTGTAGTAAAAGAAGTGAAAACAATCCCACATAATAAATCACCAGTCTCACGAATCCTTGTGATCTTAACGCAACAAAACTAAACATTCGAAGTAAGCATTCAAACAAGCAATCATACACAGCCTTCACGTAAATCACGAACGCATCGTTCAGGGCCGGAGAGGAAGCCTCTGAAGCCGACCCCTGAAACTCCAGGACTTTCAGGAATCCCGGCGCATTTGATTTGATCTAAGAAATTCATTCCCAGAAACTCAAATGAGCAAAGTTTGCCCGGCCAAGTTTGGTGTACAGACGGCATACGATTTATGGCAGAACTACTACTCTCCAGAAACCACCAAGTGGAAAGCAATCATATTAAACAGAACGGGAATCTACCCGTATATAGAAACTCACCACAATTGTGGCTATTGTGGTTTAGACAACACCTTAGCGTTTAAAGTGAGAAGCCGTGTTCGATTCCTAGTGAAGCTGAAATATAATATTCGCTATTCAATTCAATACTGTACGCGATGTTTTTTTTTTTCATTTCACGTGTTTTTATGAGAATCAGAACTAACTTGAGAATATCATGAAAGTTTATAGACATAAATAGAATATATATTCCAAAAAGGGAGAGAATAAGGGAAAAGCAAATGCTTTACATGAAGAAAACAAGCAAAGTTTTTCAATAATGATTTAATAAATTTAATTTAAATAAATTATTTAAGGTTTTATACTCGTTATCTAAGTAAAAAAATATATTTTTAAAATACATTTTATCAATAGAAAACGTATGATTATGAAGAAGTATTCCATATTTTTTTATTAGCTGACAATGGATATTCTAAGCAGCTGAAACATGTCGTCACCTTATAAAAAATAATTTGCAATAATCTTTAATTTTATTTGATATTATGGAATTCCAACAAACGGAAAAATTACTTTTATTTAAAGAATAAAAAAATATGTTACATGTCGTAGAGGCCGAACACATTTTTGTTTCGTGTTCAGGAAGCGAGATTATTTTTTGTCTAATGAAATAAAAATACATGTAATGTAATATTAACAAAGCTTTCGGGTCAAAGGGTGGCGCGGCCAAGCCTCCCGCAAAAGCCTGAAAGGTCCTCCCAGCGTCTAATCCGCTATAAATTTAAGCAGTCAAAGGAAATCCTGAAGATTCAAGGGGCCTGTAAAAGATAGTAGGTCAATTTGCTTGTCCGCAGGTTTGCACCGAAAGGGTTCTTGCTGAAACATTCGAATATTTATGAAATTCAGGAGCTTTACTCCACCGAGATGTTTCGTGAAAAGCGTTGTGCGGTGTCAACGGAGGTGAAAGAGATCTACTCGGGTGAATTGAGATCCGCTTTTCGGCAATTTAATTACGCGGAGCATAATGAGAATTTAATTCCAAATTTAAGATAACATTTTTTTTTTCAAATCTTTCAGGAAGGTTCTTACATTTTATTCGTTTTCCACTGATTCAGTTTAAAATTTAGAGAACTGAGCTTACACAAAAAATATCAGGTATAATATAGGCTAAGCTGCCAATAAAGGTTTTACATATATCGAATGTATTTCAAATACATTGCATTG
The DNA here is from genome assembly GCA_022606575.1 of Glossosoma conforme. Taxonomy (NCBI): domain Eukaryota; kingdom Metazoa; phylum Arthropoda; class Insecta; order Trichoptera; family Glossosomatidae; genus Glossosoma; species Glossosoma conforme. The sequence continues at coordinate 622,777 of JAGTXR010000075.1, read as the reverse complement.
TAAGTCTGTAAAAAAGATAAATAAATTGACTAAAAAAGATACCATTCAACGATTGCATAACAAAAAATATTAAAAAGTACTTAACAATTGAATGGAAATTAAACTGTTTAAATGACAGATCTGATTCGAAAGTGTGCAACAGCACTGTTAATAGTTGTTCGTTAAACTTTTATTCGACGCCATAATACTCGTAAGCTCTGTTTTCTCCGCTCTCCTGATATATAACTGTGACTTAACTTAAGGCATCAGCATTACTGCGTGACATAGTTTTAAGATCAACAATGTATTTTTTTTATTTCGAAGCAAACAAAAAAAATCGACAATAATTACATGTCGTCTCTTTTATTTTAGTCATATGTATATATAAAGATAACATACTTAAAAAAAAAACGAAAATTCCGCAATGTCTTAAAACTAAGGCGTTCAACCAATGCATCCTTAATGTATTAACTTAAGGCGCAGAGACGTAGAATCTGACGGCAAGTCTTACCCATAAAATAAAAGTCATCAGCGTGCTATGGAGAGATCCATGCTTGGAGTGTCGCTAGAAGATAGAATCCGAAACAAAGAAATACGCAGAAGAACTCAAGTAGTGGATGCTACCCAACGAACAGGCACACTCAAGTGGCAATGGGCAGGACATATCTGTCGAAGAGACGACGGTCGATGGGGAAGAAAAGTATTGGAATGGCTTCCAAGAACTGGCAAACGAAGCATTGGCCGACCCCCAACAAGATGGACCGACGATATGAGAAGAATAGCAAAAGTGACCAGGATGCTGAAGGCGGAGGATCGAGGAGGATGAAGATTCATGCGGGAGGCCTACGTTCAACAGTGGACGGACACAGGCTGATGATGATGATGATACTTAAAAATCACATAACAAATAAAATGAGGTTTATAAAGAAATAAATTTATATGATGAACATATTAATACAAAATAATGATGTGTAATGAAGATAAATAAATATCCTTGATGATAGCAACCACAAAATGAAACCCTATTCCCAAAGGGCAAGACGGGTATTGGTAACAATAAACGCAAACACCATTACACAACATCACGAGCACATATTGAAATAAAACGGACGGGAGTGTTTGCTGAAAAGTCCTGAAAATCAAGTTTGTCTATTAACACACATGGTAACGGCGTCGTTATTTCGGGCGACGGAAGCGTCCGAGGCGGGGGACGCATTTCCGGCGGTCCCAACCGGATGTGGGCCGAGATTAGGCCGCGCACCGCAAAGTGTGAGGGCCGGGTCGCAAAAGAACGGCCGGCAGCCCGTCGAAAACTGAATTTTAACCACTTTATCAGGCTTTTTTTGGCCGTTCACTGTAACAAGCTTTTCATGACGCAATATTTGTTTTCGAGCTTAAAGTAACAAAGTTTTTGTATTTCTATTTCGATAAAACTAAGTATGATTATTTTTTGAACATATTCGATACAATAGGTATAAGATTTTCAACATTTTTCATAATAGCTAGCGCATTGTAGCCGACGTAAAGGTTTCAATTTCATTTAAAGAAATGAAATAAGACTTATTTTTAATCCAATTTATTATAATTAATAAAATCCTTATAAATTTAAATTCATTAAAACAAAAGATCACCCTTAAAATTTGACCAAGTATGTACATCGAACATTATTGCCTTCGTAACTAGGCGTCTAAAATGAACAAACGATAGATTTTTGACCATTTATTACTGGATTTATTTTCATACAAAAATAAGGTAAGATCGAGTTGAAAAATAGTTGAAATGATACAGAAACTTTGCCTGAGAAGAAATTAACATATTTACATAATTTCGACGTAGTTTCATAAGCAGTTAGGGCATCCATCCATAAGTACTCTACAAACTTACATATATTTTAATTATATAGATAATGAATTGGAATGGAACAAGAACACTTTTCAAATAAATGAAAATATTTTTATACTCAACAAAATACAAATTAAACGAACGATACGGAAAGGAAAAAACGAAAAATTATCACGTAAACTAGAACAAGCTAGAAACCTAACTTATGTAAAAAACCATAGAGTACATCATTTTTAATACTCGTACATTACCATATTTCATAATCTAGAAAAAAAAACATTGCGATTCTTTTATGAAACAAATGAACATAATCTAACAGTAAACAAAGTACGCCGTATCGGAATATCATCACAGGAGCTTATCTGCAAAAGCACCGCGTGTCCGGCGGAGGCTTCGCGGGAGGATCGACCGAAAGCTTGTCGCGCTTCCGGTCCCCAAGCGCCGGAAACGGACAAGGATATTTATAGATCCCACGGACTAACGAAGCAAACTGTAACCTGCGGGACGATACTGAAACTGTAAGGATTCGCGAAAAAAGAAAACCCGCCGTGAATGTGAGTCAAATTGACTGTTGAATATTTTTTAAACACAATTCGCAAATACAAACACTGTGCTTGATTTTTATCATCGTAAGTGTAAATTGACATAAATAATAAGTACAAAACCTTTTCAAATTATCGCAATTTTTTTTTCATATTTTGCGTATCACTGTTGTTCCGCGGAACACTGTTTGAGAAAGTTTGACAAGTATTCAAATCTATATCAAATAATTGTGCGTGATATTCGAACCGTATTGAGTATACTCATAAACTAGACACTTCTTAATTCATTCTCTAATATGGCTTAATATTTGTATGTATATCGATTGTTTAATATACTTAATCTATATTTCAAACAAACTTCTTCTACAAATAAAAAAAGATATTAAGAACATATTCATTCATAAATTTGATGAATTTTTCTACCAATATAGACAAAAGATAAAGTCAAATAAGTATCAGGTGAGAAGAAGATAAGAGATTATAAGCATACATTTATTTATTTGAATTGTTTAATTATATGTATTGGTTATCAGAATTTTAAAGATATTTTAATATAAGCGCGGCGTTCTTAAGAAATGAACCATTTAATCCGAATTCCTTATAAAAAAATTTATCTAGATACCTTATACATGACGACCCCCAGGTTCTTGGAATATGTAAAAGAAAATGTCACATGTATTTTACCCACATCATACTCAACTAACACAATAAAAGTCTGTAGTTTTCTCGTCTCGTTTAAAAAAGGCCGAATGAATTTTTTTTCTTTCGCGGCAGTGTTTGTTTCCCCGCCGGAAGTGTCACGTGGCCGCCCCTGCAGCGCCGCCAGGCGGAGAACGGCGGAACTAATTACGGGCGCTTTCAAAAGCTCGATGTGTTTGTTTGAGCTTTTTTCATCGGCTGGCAAATGATGGATTCGATCGCCGGTTCATTGAAAAACCGTGAAAATTCGCATTTAAACCACCGCGGTTTATTTGAGAGGGGAAAACAGAAAGGGAGGGGTGAAGGCTTTTTTTATAAGGTCACCGATACGTGAACGCACTTCACAAAATCATTAAACGTACTTCACGAAATTACTGAGTTGGGCCGTTTAAATTGGATGTAACGCTTTTATAACGAGAAATGCTTTTATAAACTGTAAGAATTTAGTAAAAGAAAAAGTGTGTAGGAATTCGTATATATATTAAACTGGTGGTATTTCATACGAACGATATTCTTCGAAAATGATATTAAATAGAGCAAGGCAGTGAAATATGAGAAAGAAAATTAATATTGTTGATCGAAACATTAATTTATTTAATCTCAGTAGAAAAAGTAATTTGAAAACACAATTTCAATTTGTGAAATTTCATCAAATTTTAAATAGAAATGGGTGATTCAACTCTTGGAAAATAAAGAGAAATAAAAACTCTGTGGAATAATAATTTTAAGAAAGTAAGTGCTTTGATCAAACCTAATATAACTTAACTATAACAAAGCAGTTTTAAGTGAATAACATATAACATTGAAAAACGAACAAGATTATCAAACAGCTTTTAATAAATCGATTCAGTTTATTAATTACAGGGAAAAACTCACTTATTCATGTCTGGATTAAGTGTCCTGGATATAAATGGCTTACCTGTAACAAAAAATATTAAATAAGTTATGTAGACGATTAAACTTTAAATTCATATATACGTGAAACATTATATAGTGATGTCATTTAATTTACATAAAAGAATAAAGTTATATATTGTAGTGAATCAAAAAAATATGGAGCAACCTGGGCATTCTCTAAAGATGAAGGTGCCCAAGTATCTGGATATAAGCACACATACTGCAGATGCTGCACAAAACCATAGACGCATGCAGCGTCAGACAACCCACTCGTTTCAATCAATTGTGGTCTCTTGCATGTGATATAATTTAAAAAATGTTATACATATATATATATTAATTTTGGTCTTCATTAGGCCATGCCAAGTCATCATCGGCGGCGAGTATAGCTCAATGGTCAAAGCGTTCGCTTTGCAAGCCAAAGGTCGTAGGTTCGATTCCCCACGGAGATTTTAAAAAATAATGGATTTTGAATCGAATTTTGAGGTTTCAAATACCTTTGGTTGGTGTGAATTTGATCACTCATCCGTAAAAAATCCAGTCATAGCCTATTATTTAAAAATTGATGGTAGACGAAAGGTATACCGTGAAGACCACTCATTCATAGTAAATTTCTGTAATAATAAAGGATAATGCGTGAATCTCGGGCTGTAGTCTATGTCATTGGCTGATCAACACACCACATCCAGCGTTTAGCCATATGCACCACGGTAAGCGTCATAGTATTCTACAAATGAGAAATCTGAATTACTATCATCATTTGTCGGTATTCTTCTGTATGTTTTAACATAAAAAAAAGTAAGGAGAAATTAGTAGAAAAGAAATACGATTTCCATTGAACAAATTCACTGAAACGAAACACAATTATATCAATACTATTTTTAGCAAACGGATTTTATTATTCCTCAGGCGCGTAGACATCATCGACTGAGCGTTTAATTACGCCGGTCGCTGAAAAAAGCTCGTTCCAGGACGGGTATCGAACATCCCCGCATCCCACGCACAAGTCTCGCGGCGGCCATTCGCTAGATTTATGCCGTTTTGATCCGCCGCATTTGTTTACATCAGCCGGTAAGCCTCCGCGTTTCGGCGGCCGCGTCCTGAAATTGTTTCATAACGCCGTCCCTTCAGGAGTTTCAGGTTTTCAGGCCCGACCGCCCGCGGCGTTGTAAATGCCCGCGACGGGAGCTTCCGGCAGAGGGGACGACGCGAAAATGACGTCATCTCTCACGCGGACGCTCTAGGTGTTGGAAGATCCGTCTTTCTTGTCTTATTAATTTACGTCAACATCGCAATGTACTTGCGTTTTCCACAAAATTGTTCAACAAAATTTTTTTTTTTTTTAAGTCTCTAAAGCTCCTTTTAAACATGTATTATTAATTTTAACATGACTCAAAAATGGCTACAAAACTACAGCTATCTCCTTCCACAGCTCTCTCATCACTGTTCCCAGATTAACCTCATTGTGTGGAAGTGATTACTGACAATATTAAGACAAGGCAGCTCTTAGAATAATGATGCAACAATTTGGGGAAAATTGCTAAAAACAAGATTATTAGGGTCATCATTTCGTTTAAAACAAGAAAACTTGAATGGTTGTCTTGTTTTACAAAAGATACTTATAGGATGTTTATTGAGATACATATTTATAATTTTGAAATGTAATGCTTACTTATTTCGATTTTTTTCGATCGACATTTCTTTGTGGAATTTCATAATATCAGATATAAATAAAAGATTTTTTGGAATTTATTCAACCATACATTTTTTGACGACATGTTTCAGCCAGGTCGGATGGACATTTTCAAGTCAATTAGTTAAATATGTGTCGGCTCTATATAAAGCCAAGAGTGGGTGAAAAGGTGGATATGAATTATGTGATGGGTATATGTGTTTTAGGACTAAAACCATCACACATGTCGTCAAAAAAATATATTGTGGAATAAATTCTAAGTAATCTTTTATTTATATCTGATATCGCATACTGAAAATGTGTTAAAAATAAGATGAGTGAATGGTGGAGACAACAATAATATTTATTATTGAGTGATGATTAACGGTTTATAAAGCAAACAAGAGTAAAATAGCAAACCAAAACAAAGTTTCTTTGAAAATCTGCCATGCTAATAATACATTGTTGCGGCAATATTAATTCCGGCTTCCTGCTGTAACCCGAGGTGAAAATATGGAGCGAGAGGTGTAGCGGAGCACCTGCAGATTGGTGCGAGGCAGCCTCTCGCGAGATGAAAAAAAATTACGTCCACGAGAAGGCGATAAACTTATTTCGCTGAATTTTTCACGAGAAGAAGAGCTTTGAGTCCCGCGTTAAATATTCCCGAACAAGAGAGATGCCCGGAGCTTTTACGGGCCGAGTTATAAAAAGCTCAGTGCGCAGTGAGATTAAAACGTAAACGTAACCGGACGAGGAATGCCGGGCGTCTCTGACTGCGCGATCCCGTGAAAGAGCTTTTTCATGATCCTCGCGACGGAATGCCTGAAAGTTTTCACTGCAAGTGAAACGACTGTTATGCCATACAAAGTGAAATCTCTAATTAAAAAGACCTTTATAGTTCGTACTATTTAACATCAAAATAAAAACTCTACAAATGGGAGGCGAAAAAAAATGTTGCCAGTAGTAAAAAGCGTAAATTAGAATTATGAAAAAATACAAATACAATGCGTATATACTCGTACATAAAAGTTGAATATTCAAATTTATATACAACATTTTAAGGTATACTTTACGTGTATTTTAAAAGTTTAATTTATATGTTGGTTAAAACAGAGTATCATATTAATAACTTCTTACGTTTTCACGGCCAGATTTGATATTGTGGCTTTTGGGCTTAGCCGTGTGTGGCGAATTTCTTCTGTCCGATATTTCGAACGCCATTGCAGGGGTCTCAAAGTCATCAACCCTGAAGAAGACCCCTGCAATGGCGGTCGAAATATCGGAGATAAGAAATTCGCCACACACGGCTAAACCCAAAAGCCACAATATCAGAGTATCATATATTTCTACTATGAACGATGCACATACCAAATGCCAATAAAAAGCAGAACGTTCATTACCCGAGGGTACAACAAAAACTGTATCAATTGTATGTTAAGTTGTGATCTAATACTCTAAATGTCAATAAAGTACTAAGCGGTCAATACGCGAGGTAGCAACAATACCTGCACAACTCGTGTCAAGTCGTGTTACATTAAAACTTGACAAAAAAAAATTACGTTACAATGCATTGGTCAAGCTACAATACATACGACGCACAGAGAATATGACCAGTGATGACACCTAAATAATATGGTTTGAATCATTAAAACTAGCGTCAAATTATTTTTTCCCAGTATCTGGCAACATCGATAGCTCGTGTGTTGCCCAGTATTAGGGCACATGGAGCAGCATCTTAGGTGTGAGGCGGTCTGCAGGTCTCCTAAGTCGCACAATAGTGTCTCTCCCTGCTGAAATATTCCCCACCGCTCGAGGTTGTCCTTTGTTCTACCAACTCCGGTTTTTAATCTGTTCAGGGAATTCCAGGTCAGCCAGTCAAGGTTCTTGTCAGTTGGGAGGCCTTCCTTTGAAGTAATGAAATCCTCTGGTGCGGTTTGTTGCCAGAGCTGGAGTCTCTCATTTTCAGGGCCGGATGTGAGAGGTTGCATGGATTTCAGAAAGCTGCTTCGCGACTTCAATCTTGGTGTTGGTGTGGACGGTTGGTTGATTGCCTTACGCATTTCATCGGCGCATATGACTTTGCGTCTTATGTGTGGTGGTGCGATGCCAGCCAAGGGGTATAGTTTAGAAATGGGTGTTGGTTTGAGGCAGCCTGTGACGACCGCATGCATCATTCAGGGCAGTTTGACGCCGCTGTTACGAAGAAGAATAAGAAGAAGAAGATCATTAAACGAAGATCAAAAATATATGTTACCATTAAAATAATCTTGGGTGGTGCTAGATACTAAAATATGCTGACAAAATAATTATTTATCCTAAGAAAGGCCAACCTTATATAAGAAAAAAAAACTCTCAGGTTATTATTAAGGTGAAGCAACTTATGAAAAATTTGAAGAAATATGAAAAAGGAATATTTGAACATTACTATTCATGGGATATCAGCCGACGGAGCATCCCTGGGAAAAATTATCATTCGTAGGTAGAAACAGACCTCCAAATTAAAAACATTAGGAAAATCTATATGTCTTGATAAGTAAATAGTCTGCCGATGTGTTTTTTATCTAAAAATATAAGATTTTTGATACGATTAACAAGATTGCTAATGCTTGAATCATAGTAAATAAAAGATCTTAAAAGAAAGATATAAAGAAACTGTCACTTCAATAGTAGCAGAGACACGCAATGTATTTTCAATACTACTCTTAAGACTATCTTCGTAGTAGTAGTATCAATCCGTTGGATTGGTTTGCAGCAAAAAAATCTTGCATCTCGATCTCCACTCCCCTCGTTCCTTCGCAACGCTTTTCAGCGCAGCATAAGAGCTACAACTCATGTCCTCGAACACTTGCTGCAAATACTCCCGGTTAGGGCGCCCTCTACAGTTTCTACCCTCAACCATCCCCTCCACAGTGATATAGACCATCGTGACGCATGATGTGACCGATTCATCGAGCTCGCCCTTTCTGTGATGGTTCTCACTAGGTGCCTATCTTCCTTGAATATCCTGAGAACCTTATTGTTCGTGACGCGGTCTCTCCAAAAAATTCCGAGCATTCTTCTGTATGACCACATCTGGGTATGCATTTCTTCCGACTGTTGCGTGGCGTGTTCGGGAATCCTGAAATTTTGATGAATATCGGTTTGTGTGTCCCCGATAGATATCTGAGAATAAGGAAGCATAGATTGTTCGCTCTCCCTAAGAGTAACACTAACCTGCCAGAGACTATGCCTCTTGGGAGAGGGATCAGACTGTTTAACCAAATCTCCTCGGATGTTGATATATATCATATAAGAGAGGCCCAATTCAGACAAGAACTCAAAGAGTTTCTTTGGAGAGATAATTGGTTGGCTTCGTCTGTCTGATAAGCATAGGGACCTTCTGTTGCTTGTCTTTATTGCTTTGTTCATAGTACTTAATCATAAGTACCTAATTTTGTATATATTGTATTTTTTATTTGTATTTTTATTGTACTTCAGAAATGCATTGAGTTAACATAATTTGTAATGTTTCTGAAAGGCAAAATAAACAAAATTGAAAATTGAAAAAATCTCAAAGGACATTATAAAACAGCTATAACAGCTTGGCAATAGAATAAAACGAAATTTTATAATAAACAATTATATTTAATAAAATATTTGACGTGTTCGCGGTATAGCAAACTAAGCATTTATAAAACTGAATATTTAATCATGTTCTTGTTTTCACGGCAAAAGAGAAAGGTGGGCGAAATTTTCAGTGAAAATATAATTTGATCAAAAGTGGAGCGGAGCATTCTCTCGCATTTCGGATGACATTTGACAGCTGAAAAATATTACAAAGCTGATAGTTACTGGCATCTGTTGTATTATTTTTATAATACGATAAAAAATGTATTGAACAAACGTATTTTAAAAATATATAACATTAAAATTAAATTCGTGCTGCCGAATAGTTTCATATGTAAATCAAATTAATAAAAAATCTAAATTATCCACAATGACACATAATATGTTTTTTTAAAAATAATTATAACATTAAAAAGTCAGACTAATCACATGGAACGTTACAATTTTATTTCGTTGAAACGAATTTCATAATTACGAATAATAATAATAAACACTCTTTATGGATTACACATTGACAAGTTCAAGAATACATCCGGAAAAATAAAAAAACTTTGCTTAATTTTCTACAACTCTCACAAATATATTTGAACAAAAATACGTGATAGATTTAAGGTTTGCTACGAGTATATCCGGTAAAGTGTTTCTGAATTGTGTTTTGGAAGCTTAAAATGTTTTAGATTCTGCTGAAAATACAATAAAACAACGAGACTGATTGAATGTAAAAGACTTGAATTTATACGCGACAAAGTTGCAATGTCATGTTTTTAATATAAATTCCGCATTCGGAAGCTCTTGCTGATACAATACCGAAAAGCTCATAATCAAATAATATAAAGTAACGTCATCATTTAGCTGGGGCAGCTTTTTTATTATAATAAGAAGAAAGCACCCGGTATATTTCGGCACGCGCATATTCGGGAAATCCAAAGAATTCCGTGACACGGAATTATAAATTTCATAATAAAAGTATATGGGGCAAGGTTAGACCTTCTCTGCGTCCGCATTTGAAGAATGCTGAACATTTATTTTCAGGTATTATGTTATACTTTTTGCTTAAATAAAGTCAAAAAGAATACAGGGAATGTTTTTTTTTTTCAGTGCGATAAGAAACTTAAGTTTTATATACATAGTCGAGGGATATGGCTGAAAAATCTTGTCCGGTATGTGTGCGATCATTTACCAGCTAGAAAGAAAAAATATTAACAGGATATACTTAAATTTAAAAAAGCCTACAACCTTTTTAACGAATAATAAATCGACAGCAAAAGGAAATGGTAAACATGCAAACACTTGCCGATTACCGAAGTAAAACAATATTGGATGCAGACCAAAACGTGGATAGATCACCGACTGTTGATAAACGCCTGTAATTGATTGAGTTGATATGCTACTGAGTACGAAATGGTTCTAGCCTAAGAATCGTCGCGTTAATTATAGAATATAATTTAGAGAACTGATTAACAACCAAATATGAACCGGCAACTATAGACTCTCGCTTTGAAGGCCGTGGGGGACCATATATACTCGTTTGTTCCCAGGTAGACCTTCACGTATACTATAGAGATAGATGTCTTCAAAAAATTCGTGGATAATGACATATGAAAAATTTGAACGAAGCCAATTCGTTATGATCATAAACACTAAATATGACATGGATAAGGGAAGCAAAAATATATAAAAATATTACAGTAGAAAATAAAAATAATTATTTCAATCAAACACGAGAGCAAATTACCTTCACTGAAATATGGAAACAATAGAAATTATTACGCTTTCCTTATTACTTAATCCTTTAGCACAGGGTCAGCACTTTGGCTTGAAATCCTGAAATTCTGAAAAATACGCGGAAACCCGCTGAAGGATGGCCCGCACGCCGGCCTAATACCGTCCCGTTGCTCTTTCTAGAGCTTAATGCTGAAATATCACTCCATATCCGGTGTAAATTTTCAGATTATTTTCAGTATTTTTATCTCAATGCATACAGGAAATTAATGCCAGTAACAGCAGATATTTTCTCTGCTACTTTAAGTGTGCTAGCTTAAATGATACTTAATGGGTTGAGCCGCCCATTAAAACGAGTACCAAATGGATCATACTGCGTCATCTGATTTTCTCGGAAAACGCAATTTGACACACAAATATGCCTCAAATACTACGACCGTCTCTTCAAATCCCTTAGGTCCTCTCCCTATGATACCGCCGGCATCTATATGTGTTTCCAGGACATCCAGGTGCATAGATGTTTTGATGTCAAGTGGCTACAATTTTTTATTACCATATACTCTAAATGTGGCAAGATCATTTTGAGAATGGCAAAACACTGAGTGTTGATCCATCAAGAGACTAAAAATGGAATTAACGCAATATATATATTGTTACAGGGATTCATTACAAAAAGGTGGTGTTTTTGGGACGACTGTCATCCACCGCGAATTCAGATTAATATGCTGAGACTGGTATTTAAAGATTAAGGAATCAAAGTTAACACTTGTGTTATAGAGCGAATACGTTGATTAAAAATCATTGTAAATTTTGTCAGGGATTGACCCATGACTTTTGGTATTATAAGCATTCGCATTACCTTTAATCCATAGAAGTACGCCGACAAGTTCAACTGTGAATTGTTTGTAAATAATGTAAATGATACTCTTAATATCATTTAAGTAAGAATGGTGATTATTCGCACGTTTTGGAGCCTAAAATAGCACAGGCCTTAATGTTTTCGTGAGAATTTCCAGAAATTTCTGATTTTTTCCTGAAAAAAAGTGCCGTCCGGATTTATGATTCGCGGAACGGCCATAGCCGTGAGAATACGGGGAAGGACATTTTTTATCTCGGATTGAGAGTAAAGAAGAGTGTGAGGCAGAGAATAGGCTCGCAGATATATCGCAAAGTAGAGAGTCAAAAAGGACAGAAAGGTAGGAGAATAACCGATGAAAAGGTGGGCGTTATTTGCGATATTACCTCCAAGCCGATATCTATTTTCATTTATATTTTTGGCATATTCGTTTCCTATTTAATGCATATGTCCACAAATGACCTAAAAAAAATTCTGATAAACAACATATAATATACAATAATAATAAAATAGTCAACACGCGTTGTGAAGCAGCTAGCCAAAAGGAAAACGTCATAAAAACCATCAGATGGGTAAAACATTCAAATTTTGCTTTCCTATATCTTTATTTACGTTGTTATACATGTATTTTAGTCAATTTTTCGTTGTATTTTTTAAAATTATGTATGATCTGATCTTTATTAGCGAAGGTACAAAATCTTATTTCTATAAGTAGCTTTACTTTATTTTGAATATTCTACTTACAAAATTTAGAATGACGATTTATAAAAATATTCAACAATTGATGAACGTACTAATCATAGCAAATACTCGTACCATCTAATATGACAATTAAACGTTTTTTCTTCTGATTATTTGTTGTATTGCTTGTCATGTACTGTTCAAAACGTTATTTGAACATAATTATTTTGCATAAGACATAAAAAGTCTTTAAAGTATTAATTGTCAAATTATAATCAAATTCTCTATTTTAGCTCGAATTTGTCGAGTCATACAGTCGGGTACGACACAGGGCATTGAGCATCACAATATTTTGCCACTCTATGTAAATTGAGGGGATCAAGGTCTTAAACAACATGTACATAGTAATTTTCGGTGTATGAAATTAAATTTATTAGTATTAATTTTATAAAATAAAGAATGCATACTCATCGACATGAAGCATTGATCATCGTAATATTCTGCCACTGTATGTGAATTGAAGGGATCAAGGTCCAAGAACGACAGGTGCCGAAGAATTTGCGATGTACGAAGATCAATTATTAATATTAATTTTATAAAATACAGAATTACTCATGTTGTACATTAAGATATGAAAAGGGATATTTTGTCAAATGTATCAGTACCAATTCAACTTCGGTCTTTGGACTTATCCTCAGTGCCTTGGTATTCCGGCGTCACCATTTATCTGACGCTGTAATTTCAGGACCGCGACCTCGGTTCCAGAACATTTATGATAATATTTCATATAAATTTATACAAATCAAAAAAATATATATAATCATACAAGTACCTATTATATACATATTTTTAAAAACGTCTCAACGACAATTGGCCATTTGACCATATATTTTTTAATCAAATGTCCAGGATCCTTCATAACGCGAGATAAATAATAATACTTATAAAACAGATAATGTATTAATATGATAATATTAAACCAAATTTGATATAAAATATAAATTTGGTTATTACATAAATTTAAGTCATAAAAAGCCGGATGGTTTAAAAGCAGTTTCACGAGTATTATACACAAAGTAATTCTAAAAATTACTTAACCGAAGAAAAAGTAATCTGCTTAGCGAAATTATTCATATGTTTCGCGTTGCTCGGCCTCGCAAATCCATTCTGAATGAGAGACCTTTAATCATGTTATTTTTTCTATTCCTGGCATAAATACGCAAAGTTGTAATAACCATCATCAAACTGGGCCCCAACTTTCAAAACGAGCAGATTGTACGGCAAAAATATCAGCAACACTGTTACCTGCGAAAAACACGTAAAAACGAATAAAATGAAAGTACACATCTCTAATGGTTGAATTACAGGTGGGGAATGAAGGTGAGTAGTAAGTAAAGGCAGCAGCAACGAATGGGTCTAAAAAATGCGATGTGAGGCGAGGGAGGCGGTAGAAGCAAAAAAGTTTGAAATGGCCTTTACAATTTCATTACACGTTTCTTTTGGGGCATGCTTTAGGGTTATGCTAATTACGTGAATGAAAAAACTAGCTGAACGTTTGCTGGTTGGGAGGGCAAGTACTGTGGAGAATGGCAGATCGTTGCGAAATATGTTATTAGTGTAATCGTGTTTGTGGATATTATTTGTGTATTGAGGAAATCGTAATTGCAGATAAAAGTTTGCTGAGAGAAACGTTAGATTTTGAAGAAAACTTTCACATTGAAAATCGAATTACTAAAAACATTTATACCATTAAATACATTTTACCTTGTATTTAATATGGATCACTTTTAACAATTACATTCACATACTCGAACGCGAATTTACTTTCAAGCAAAGCTGCTTTAGTTCTTCACATGTATTAACTTACTATTGTTTTTTATGTAAGCACATATAAGAGAATACCGACAGATGGTGATAGTAATTCTGAAGTTTCATCTGTAGAATTCTATGACGCTCACAATGATGCATATGGTTAAGCACTGCATGTAGTAGTGATCTGCCAACGTCATAGACTACAGCCCGAGATTCACACATCATCCTCAATATTACAAGAATTTACTATGAATGGGTGGTCTTCACGGGACGACTTTCGTCTACAACCAATTTTAATTAATAGGCTATGACTGGTATTTTACATATGAGAGATCAAATTCACACCAACTGGGGGTATTTTACTGCTCGGAAATCGATTAGAAATCCATTATTTTAAATCTCCGTCGTAGATCGAACCCACGACCTTTGGCTTGCAAAACAAACGCTTTGACCTGTGAGCTATACCAGCCGGCAAATTGTACATCAATTCATGTGAAATAACGTGTCAATATCATCAAATTTGGACGAAAATATATTTCAAAGAGTATCCTTTGACCGACGACAATATCACTCATTTAATATGTCTCATTCAATCAACGATGTTAAACAACATTGGACGCACCACTTAACTTTTATGGGTAACCGCCTGTTGCTTGTCGGGCGCCATTAATCGAGTTGAGCCGCCTCTTAAGAGCGAATGTTTCAAGCATCAAGAGAATCTTGATGCTTGAAACATTATTGAAAAATTAAGATTAACTATTCATCCAAAATATGTCTCAGGTACTACAGATGCCGTCACTTCCGGTAATCGATCTTCAGCTAAGGAGATCGTCAAGAACTAAATATTTTCCCAGATGGACTTTTCGGTGTATATGTCTTGATACAAGGTATGGAAAATAGTAACTGATAGAACTGAGTTGCTGAAATTTGTGGTGGCGATATGTTTCACATATGAAACGGATATGGGATGATAAAAAATTCCGCTCCGAGGTCTCTCTTTCGACAAAGACTCTGATAAAGGAAGGGGCTTAAGAGGGAGGTCTGACAGCGGTTATGAGCGGTAGGGCCCTGAAAATGATGCAAAAAACAAGGTACACAAACCCTGAAAATCCCAGCACGTAGAAGTGTTAGCTTCGGACGGCGTCGTAGATTTAAAACCTTTTTTTTCTGTAAACACATTAAGAAAAATACCATCAGACGATGATGGAGATAATCCATTATCATTAATACCTGTACCATATGTCGTCAAAAACAGCCACTACAAGCTCTATCACCCACTATAGTCCCCGACTACATTATATTGTATCTGTTATTAGAGCCCGGGTGCATAAATACAAAAAAAATGGAATTAATGATATCGTGTCGATCCGGAGAACATGTCCCACCCGGATATGTAAGGTGGAAAGCGGCCTACGCTCCCTCACCTCGTCATTCTATACAAAGTCTTACCATCTACACCAAGTAATCTAGGCAAGCATCTATTCTCGGAACGAATTCATTGATATAACAATAATCACAGCAGCTAAGGATGGGGTAATTAATACAGGTAATGTATTGGTGGCAAAAAATTCACCATTGATAATATATCGCTGGCACATTGTTATGATGGTTAAGCACTGTATATTGTATTATAACACTGGGAAAGAGCGTGTTTCAGAAGAGTGTTAAGCATAGCGACTGAAAAGTTTAAGACATCCGAAATATACACAAAAGATGCCGAGACATTTGAAAATCTTTGTCACAAGAACAAACAAAATATAACATAGTCATCATCATTATCATCAGCTTGTGTCCGTCCACTGTTGAACGTAGGCCTCCCGAATGAGTCTCCATCCTCTTCGATCCTCCGCCTTCCGCATCCAGGTCACTGCCGCTATTCTTCTTATATCGTCAGTCCATCTTGTAGGGGGTCGGCCAATGCTTCGTTTGCCAGATACATAGTGTGGAACTATATTTGATTTTATAATGTTACGGGAATCGAACCTAGTGTTAATAAGTCAAACGTTTTAACTCTCGGTTGAACCTCTCAAAATTAAAGCATAAGAAGGCTGTATTAAATCATCCTAGTAAGCACAACTTAAATTTGGTTTTTTGCTACATACAATAAATCCTCTACTCGGGATATCATTACGCAATCCTCATACATTTTATACGCGACTGGTCTAATACAAAAGCAAGAAATAAACGGGGTTACGTTTCTTACGAATATTTCGATTCACATATAGTTACATAATTTTGTAGGTTTTCGTGGCCAAATTTGGAATCACGCCTCTAGGGTTGAGAGTTTTTGAAAATTTATATAGGAAAGAAAGAGACGATCGCAACACACGGCTCAACCAAAAAAAAGTTGCATAGATAGACATGCATAACTTAAATAAAAAAAAAAAAATCTGCTATCAAAAAACGAAAAACTTTTGACAAATAAAACCTTCTATCCACGAAAAATAAATGTATTACCTACGAGAAAGCTCATTATTTATCGATATCTGTACTACAGCTAGAGCATAGGGCTGCCATACAGTTCTGTCAGCCATAGTCATTCATAAAAGTTCATAATACATCTCTGCATCCGGAGCGCCAAAATATCTTTAAATGACACTAGCTATAGTTTATGCGGCATATTTATCGTTTTTAATCAGCATTAGTCCTAAAGAAGCGTCAAGGAGCCACAAGGCTTTTAAACGAAGCCAAAACGTGTCGCTTCTAAACAAAAATGTGGAATGATTCATAATAATACTATTTCATGCATTACATTGATATTATTTGATAGAATTTCAACACGATCGAAAAAAAAATTAAAATACTATATATTATTTTTTAAATCGGAGTGAAATTGACAAAATAAAAAGATACTTCATTTTATGATACGCAGCAATGCGCGCAAGGAAACATTAGTTTTTTTTTTAATAATTAAAGACAAGTACAGTAAAATTGTTTCAAATTAATTTCTAATTAAAATTTTAATGGGTTCTCTGTAATCGTGTTTGTTTTCAAAGTTGGCCGAAAAGCGCTGAGAACGTTGCATTTCCCTTCTCCTTCCTAGAGTCCGCGGCCCGCTTTACTTGTAATTCTAAATTATTCCCGGATTAACGTTGCACGTATCCGTGAAACATGTGTTGGGATGTAGTACGTGCATATGTATGGCCCATTGTTCCTTCCGCGAAAAACTGGGACCGCACCCCACCCAACACAGACCAAAACGTGTGGTCACAACAACGATAATGGTATGACCCAAATTTTGGTGTGACCCCAGATTCGGACAAGGGGTATTGTGTATAAGAAAATATGTACGCAGGATATGTGAAATATAAAATTTTTTATGTAAAATATCACACGAAAACGGCCTTATTTTCATAATGTAACTGTAGAAAAAAAAACTTTCGCTATCTAATACTTGTAAGTGAATCTTAGTCTTCTTCTTTAGCCTCGCCATTTCCCATCATCTAAGATCAGCTCTCTTTGTACACATTCGCCATGTCTGCCTGTCCTGCGCTTCATTCTCGGCCCAGAGTTTTCAGTTTCTTGTCTACTGTTGCAGTCCAGGTTGCCTATGGTCTTCCAGGTCATCTTCTTAGCGTTGATATTTTGAGGGCTTTCTTCAACATGTGGTCGTCATCTCTCGTGAGTGAATCCTAGTAATTTCAAATAATTTCAAAAGTTAACTGAGAAACATTTTATTTTATTTTTGTTACTCGTATTAGAAATATGAGCCAACTATTCAATAGATTATTTTATTTATTTTGTTGAAAATGAATCACACTGTCTACTGGATAAAATACCGCGGTAACACGTTCGATTAAAGCTTTATCAGTTCCTCATGGGTATCAAACATACTGATGATGCATAAAGTTAAGTAAATAATTAACAAAGTATTACAACAATAGGAAAGTATGAAGGTAAGTAAGGAATGGAAAGGTGTGAATTGAGTTGCTATGCCTAGCAATGGCGCGAAATATCGAAATTAATTGAATAAACAAAACAGGGCATTTGGTTTCGAAAACCGCGAATCGCAAAAAATCCCGTTTTTAGCCGTTATTTTTGTGCTTGGATTGACGCGTTGCAAAAAGGTTTTTTGTTTATCGTATATGAATGATTTAAGGTTATAAGTCGTTGTCTTTTTTATTTTTAAATTATGCCGAAATATTTGAAGTTGACTGTAAAAAAAAACCAATTAGAAAATATTTATAACGGGCGTACTTTATAGACAATTTAATGTAGTGTTATATTAATATATATTATTAAAACGAGTACATAAAATCAGAGTATTATGCATTGTGAGTGACATTGAACCTTTGTTCATTGTTGATATAGGTATTGATTATACTTATTATGTAACGTAACATGCAATTGAACAAAGCGAGCAAAACAATATGCGGAACAAAAGTGCTTTATATTCATTATTTATAATTCTAAACAAAGACATTTGATACGATTGATCGACTGAAAAAAATAAGCCCTTTGTTAGACTGAAAAATAAAACGAATGTAATAATGAATTCATCGATTCCCGTGTGACGATAAAAGTCGAGGTTTTAATAGAGCCGAGCTTTACGGTAAAAGCTCCAAATTGAATGTGGAATATAATTGGAGTAAAGCTCGGTTTTTTGTTAAATCAATTACATAGAGGAAAATACCAACAAACTGCAAAGGAAAGACCTGGTTATAAATGAGTAATGTTCAATAGATGACTTTTTCAACCACGTACTTTCATTAATAGACAATGTCAGCCATTTTTCGGGAAATAAATCGATATCGCTCATCTTTATATTATGACAAGTAATGTATTTGGAATATGAAGTATTCTTGGAATGACTCCGATGTAAAACTTTTTTTTCATTGGAAAATGAAAACATTTTATAGAAAGTTTCAAATTCATTTCATATCTATAACAAATGATAACCATGTATTACTGTCACAAATTTCTGTTCACTGCCATAGTCCATATATAACAAACCAATCTCTGCACGAGGAGGTCCACCAAGGAACATGTATGGTAACTAATGGCATCCATGGTGAGAGTTCGAGGATTCGAAAAGACATTAGATGCAGTACCCAGAGCGTATTTTTTTTTTTGTAAATTATCATTAATGAGATCGGACGATTAACTCGACGCTCTCGAGAGGACTAGACCAATTCGACTCAACCAAAATAGAAAGATTGAATTTTTATTTTTTATTTTTTTTATTTAATCAAATATAAAAAGATACATTCTTTACATAGTAATTTACATTCCAATCTTTTTTTTTTTTTTTCCTTTTTTTTTACATTCGCTTACCACACCACTTAAAGATAAGATCTTGTGTGTGATATATTTAAATGAATTGTTTTTCTTCTTAGATTCAGTGACGCAAATTATATTCCAATTCATTCAAAAATATTTAACATTGATTTGATATACGTAATAAATAGTTTGTGAAAAATATGTGATGATATCAGGTGTGTAAATTAAATCAAAGTAACTTTACACGTTACAGTTATAGCAATCAAATCCTGAAAAATACTGAATGAAGACGCCGAAAAAAAGTTAAATCTTGAGATGGAACCAAGGTATGCTCGCCTCACAGTCAAGTATTTTAATCTCTCGGTTATAGCCTTTTGCGTTGGTGGTTGGTGGGGTAGATCCTCCCCATGTGTCAATCAATCAGGCAGAGATACGGTATGACGGGCAGTCGTGTCGATGCCAGTGCGACACAGCGAACGAAAAAATAAGGTTCGTTTGTCGGTCAAGGGGGATGGATTTTTTTTAAACGTCGAGTTAATCGTCACAGCATTTTTCAATTTTTGAAGACTTTGTGGCCACTAAAAAAAATTCCACGCATTTAAAATCTTTGCTCGTATTTTCGGTGAGAAAATTTATCTTCCATCTCCATCTCTTTACAATCCATGAATGCGATTCTAATCTCTTTCACGGGTTCTTTCTTATAGAACTTCTGCGCAGTGGCCGCAATTGTTCAGAGGGGACTCCCACTGGACTTATCAGTTGCTAACTGATCATACTCTGGATGAGCGCGTCATCAAGGAGACTTAACTGTTTTTGCAATATATTTCATAATGTAGCTGTGTTATATAATATAAAATATGTCGCTATGGAACGGATAACGTTCAATGGGATTCAAAAACAAATAATAGATCAAGTTAATATGCACTACGGTAAATATTTTCACTACATAATTTTCCTTAAGTTACTTAGGTATTTAAATAGTTATCGTTATATAGTCAATATATTTAAATTTTTCAGTTGGTTTAAATTATAAATTGAAAATATTTAGTTTTATTTCAAAATTGTTTTTAACTGATTGTAGATGTTTCGGCCCAGAACCGGTTGACCTTAAGCAATGCCTTAACTCTACCAAGGCAGTGAGAAAAAAGACGTGCGATTCTAACATGTAAGTACGCACCCAAGTCACCGTTTTATCAATTTTAGATGTTAAAGTGTAATAATATATACACTAGACAGAGTTTAGAAGTAAAACCGAGTCGATGTACTTAAATTTCAATTCTGGTTACACCGCGGTTAACACACCACTTATACACAAAGTGCTATAAGGCCAGCTATGCTCTACGGATCGGAGTGTTGGACCCCGCTGAAACGTGACTTGGATAGGATTCATGTGGCAGAGATGAAGATGTTGAGGTGGGCGGGCGGTGTGACTAGAGTGCACAGAGTTCGAAATGAGCATATTCGGGGTTCATTTCGGTAGGCCCCCATACCTGAAAAGATAATGGAAAACCGCCTAAGATGAAATGGGCATGTGACACGGAGAGATGAGGACCACATGGTGAAGAGAGGCCTCAACATACCCACGCTGAGAAGAAGACCTGGAAGACCACAGGCAACCTGGACTGCAACTGTGAACAAGGATCTGAAAACTCTGGGTTTGACCGAGAATGCAACGCAGGACAGACACACATGGTGAATGTGCACAAAGAGAGCCGACCCCAGATATTGGGAAATGGGTAGGCTAAAGAAGAAGACACTAGACAGAGTTTGGCAAGGAACGTCACTTTTAAATACAGATAAACTCATTTAATTTAGTTTCAAATTCATTTACACTGTTGAACCGTCTTCCGGACCTAAAAACAAATTATCTTATAAATATTTATTTATTTATTTACCTTGTTTTCACATGGATCACGTAACACTATTTGAGTTCTCTCAGTTAAGAGATAGCAGCTCAGTTATCTCTTAACTAGAGAAGGATTGAGAAAGACTACGAGTTAGTCGAAACTGCAGTCTCCTAATAGAGAACTTTTGTTACGTGATCCATGTGAAAACAAGGTAAATAAATAAATAAATTATTAATAATGAAATATACATATACTATACATAAAATTCTTTTTTTTCAACGCGTCAATCCAAACACAAAAATAACGGCAGAAGCGGGATGCGAACCGCGGACCTTGGAAACCAACTATGCCCAGGTATTCATACCGCTCAGCCGACTGGGCTATTACTGTGCCTGGACCGACTCACGTTGAAACTAGTATTCATGTCATTGTTATCATCGTATGATAGATGTCGCTATAGTATATATTCAAAGTATGTATATTTTTATTTTTTATTATTCAATCAGTCTTCATTTATTCACAAGCTTAATATTATTACTTTCCGACAGTCTATTTATTTTAGTAAGTACCACTCGGGTCTCGAACCAAACTATAGACTGAATGGATGAGAAACGACTACTTATAGTTCCGACTTGGACTTTATAACCAATCATTTACCTGTGTTACTGATTAATAATTTTACCTTCTTGATATTGTCTCAAGGAGACATTATTATATGGATTTTTTTAATTTTTATTAGAATATTATTTTATTATTTCAATATTCTAATCTACTTTTATAGATCATTTTACTATATTATAATATTATTAATAATTAAATATACATATACTATACATAAAATTCTTTTTTCAACGCGTCAATCCAAACACAAAAATAACGGCAGAAGCGGGATGCGAACGGCGGACCTTGGAAACCAACTATGCCCAGGTATTCATACCGCTCAGCCGACTGGGCTATTACTGTGCCTGGACCGACTCATTAAGCTTGTGAATAAATGAAGACTGATTGAATAATAAAAAATATACATACTTTGAATATATACTATAGCGACATCTATCATACGATGATAACAATGACATGAATACTAGTTTCAACGTGAGTCGGTCCAGGTACAGTAATAGCCCAGTCGGCTGAGCGGTATGAATACCTGGGCATAGTTGGTTTCCAAGGTCCGCGGTTCGCATCCCGCTTCTGCCGTTATTTTTGCGTTTGGATTGACGCGTTGAAAAAAGAATTTTATGTATAGTATATGTATATTTAATTATTAATAATATTATAATATAGTAAAATGATCTATAAAAGTAGATTAGAATATTGAAATAATAAAATAATATTCTAATAAAAATTAAAAAAAAATCCATAAAATAAATAAATATTTATAATTTATTATGGATCTCAAAGTGAATGCTCAAAACATTGAAAATAACAAATTATCTTATTATATTATGTGTAGGTCAGTTCTTATAGTTAAAAAGATGGATGCTTTTCGATGCAATTTGAGGAAAATACTTCAGTCTTATACATAATACGTGGCTACTACAAAAATTGAATCACTAATATGTTTATACACTCATGATTACTTAATTGATTTTATTTTTTAAATTTATTTCCGCCTTATGTTCCGAGTAACAGTGGATATGGCTGTGGATAGGAAAACATCCCTTGCGTGGGTATCAATCAATCAGAGAGAGAGCGATAACAGTATGACGGGAAGTCGTGTAACGCCAAGGGCGACAAGACTGGCGCAAAAAATGCCAAGGGGAAGAGAATCGATTGTGAACAAAACGGAGCCTGAAAAAAATCAGGTCTATGAAAAATGAACGAGAATATTTTTGGATTTTTTCGTATACAAACTGTTACGTTTTTTAGATACTCAATATGTTTTGTTCTGAAAGAGAGCATGATACGTTCTTGTAATGCTCACTGAAAATATTTTACTGGTCTGTAAAATCATTTAATAAAAGCTAATCAGTAATATCAAATGACAACTTTTTATTATACTGTTTTAATATGGTTCACGTTGAACACTGTATATTCACATACTGGAATATCACAGTTTTGCTTGCAATGAGAGATTCTTCAGTTATTCACACATATGAGAAATGGATAATACTAGATAAATAATGAATTATGTTTTTTTTTCTATTTTTTCGATCGATCATTCTTGCTGGTAATCCATATTATCAAAATAAAAATAAAATACTATTTGCAACTTGTTTCTGCTACGTTGGATATCCATTGTCGAGTCAATTAGACAAAAAAGTGTGCGCGTTTATATAAGGCACGGTGTGAGTGAGTAAGTGGGTGTAGGTTGAGTGATAGGTATATTTAATCGTGTAGTCTAAAAGATCAATTCAAATTTAATTTTTTGATGATTTTGATGATTCAATGAATCAATTATGAATGATAAAAAGTGGAATAATTAAAGTAAAGTACTCTTTTTTTAAACGAATTATGTGTTAAGAAAACTTGACGAAAGGGTCAAGAGATGTTAAATTACCTTCTACTATCATGCGGGTTTACAAAATTTGAGTAATGAATTTATTCTACAAATAAATAATTATATTTCATAATGCAAAGAAATTTATATTTTAAATAAAAATATAATAATTTGGAAAAACTTTAAGTATCGGTGAGTTTAAATATGATGAATGTTTCATTGTATATATATCAGATTTGGTTTTAAGACAAACCTGACATAGGATGTACCGAGAACCATGGCGGTTGACAGAACTTTAACGCGGCAGTTCATTACGACCATACGCTATAGTTAGGAAAAAGGAAACCGATATGATGATGATGATTTAATCAGATTTTGCAAAATATTTAGAGATGTGTTAATTAAGTTATAATGACCTAAGTGAAACATAAACTTAAAAAGAGTCATTTTCCAATTATTTTGGACGGAAGTCAGGTAAGAGCTTTTGTTTTTTTAAAGTGGCAAAAGATGATTTATGGGAATCCCAGTTGATAGGAAGCGAACTTATTAATTGAGTTCATCTGAGCTTTAGGCGCAGTGCTTAAATTTCCGCGTCTGTGAGCGAAAAGCTTTATTTATTGATTCTGCTCAGACGAAACGCGAAAGAGCTTTTACGTATGAAATATTACGGGAGCTTTGCTAATTAAATGTACGAACTTATTGTAATTAATTTTGGTTGTTTCGTCGGATTATGTTGTTAAATTTAAATGCACGTAATCAGTGAGTAATCTCTTCTGTTTTAATACTCAATTTGACGTTTTGAAATGTTCACAAAACAGAGTACCCATCAAGAGTCGTACTCGTATTTTGAGAATCCACTTTAAGCGATTAAATAAACTAATTTACTTAATTAAGTTT
Organism: Glossosoma conforme; assembly: GCA_022606575.1. Classification (NCBI taxonomy): domain Eukaryota; kingdom Metazoa; phylum Arthropoda; class Insecta; order Trichoptera; family Glossosomatidae; genus Glossosoma; species Glossosoma conforme. Next base: position 598,065 of record JAGTXR010000075.1, on the reverse strand, counting down.
GTTACAACTTGGTTAATTATAAAACACCTTAAGTAAGCATATACAGGAAAATTTCTCAACACATGTAATAATATATATATCTCATTTTTTGTTTCTTTTACAATTGTTTTTTACCTTCTCATACCTGAAACAATATGGTCACCACAAATTGACACCACTCAGTTAGCTGTCAATTCCCATACTCAAAACATAAGAGTATTTTCATTTGAAAGTTGCATATGGGCACATTTATATGGTAACCGACAATCTTTTTAGGGCACAAGCTCCGGAACTATAGAATCAGGTGCATATTTAAATGATTTTTAATTTGATTTCTTTAAGTAGATCACATGATTGGCGCAACGTTCACGAGATGCGATCAATTTGGTCCAAAGAGGTGGCTTAGCTTGATAAAGACACGCAGTTAACAACAAGCGGAGACCCATCCAAATATTGTTTCGCACCCAGTGTTACTAGGTTTCGTTGATCTTACAAAAACCGAGCCTACAATGTTGTTGGATAGTAGTAAAATATGAATAAAGTATACTTTAAACGGAATTTTCGTCCTTTGTCACAGTTGAAAGTTGTGGAGTGCAATAGATGCACAACATTCGTGCTTTCCTGCATGTGTTTACATAGTTGGGGTCATCGCCACTTCGCTGGAGTCTCTCATGGAGCCTTAAGTGTGGCCTGAAAGGACCATCGTTCAACCCTGGATACGTGAAAGACGAAAAAATCGCAGTGAACAGTGGTTGAAACCAACTTGAGAGAAGATATTGACATATTAAGTGTAATATTGCTTCAGATTCAGTGCTGGTGTGGATGGATACGAAACTTTGGAAGTTTGATTTTGTGACAATAATGCCGTGTTATTTGTGTGTCTACCATGATATACTTACGACATGGTTATATTTACACTGCGTATTCCGACACTTGTTCTGAGGGTGAGTTCATTGACACTAAATGTGTCAATATAATTACATCATCGCACTTATGTTAGTACTTAAATAACGAATTAAAATTATATATTTTGTAATGTCATTGAAGGAAAAGAAATAAAAAATTTAAGAAAAAAAAACAGTTTCGCAGTGTTGTAAAGACAACAGATTATATCATCGCAATTTTGGTGCTCTCATGCATAGGCTTACAAAAACAGGTCTTTATGAATTCTACTGTAGTGGGAACGGTATGAAAAAAAATAACAAAAGGCTTTGTGGAATTAAATATGCCTTTTTACACAACACGCACTAATATTTTTCTATCGTAGGTTATTCAGGAAGTGGAAAGTTCCCCTTTCAGGAAGGAGGCATTGAAAATATCATTTCTCCGACAATGTGCGTTTCTGTACGGCCGAGAAGCCTCCGCACAAAGGCTCGGGGAGGTTCCGGTCATTTTTCAGCGATTGACGCGCCCGGCCGGCTCCTGAAAGCCGCTGAAGGGTTCGCATGACCGGAAACGATAAAAAATACTAACAATCCGAAAGCTCCGGTGACGTTTCTGCTACGATTGTCGCGCCATTTATCATGGGATTGTTATGCATTCGCCTTTTGAAAGCTTTATTCGGCTGATGTGGCCAATTGATAATTCGTGAACTTACTCGTATATACGAACAAGTAAATAAGTTATTTTATAGTTACCTTTATATTTACCTAGCTTTCGATCAACTCCTACGTATAGGATACTTGTATTATCCTTAAATATGCTTTCTACATATGGCTGCAAATTTCACGAAAAAACAAGCAGCCGCGTGTGTTTTAAAAATAGATTCTTGTGTAAAATACTAGGTATGCGATGTTTTAACTAAGAAGCGGACAACGCAGCCATTCTACATCATTCAGGTGAGGAAAAAACAAAGATGAACATAATTGACACATTTACTTCAGATTCAAGGAAAAGATAAACTAAAGCTGCTTTTCTAACTAAAGCCCTCGGGCTCTCGCCGTCCTGGAAGGCTGTTGGAAACTAAACATAGAATGTACTCGGCAGAGCTGACATGGGATGAGGCGAGAACCGTGACGAACATATGCTGCAGTTAAGGGAACGGATATAGTTATGATCATGATGATTTCTGAACAGACGGCAATGTATAACCCCCATCCTTTTATACCACTGCTAATCTTGGTATATCACTAAAAGCTAATGCAGCCATAAAATGTATTTATAAAACAGTTACATGCATAGTATACTGAAGAAACGATGTTTTAACTTAGTGAGGTATGCCGAAGTAGGTATACCAACAGTTGATTAAAAGACGAAGATGGACCTAGCTGTAACATGTTCTTGAGATGTTATGGAAATATATAAGCATATATACAAAAAACTACTTAGCGAGGCTCTGGGAGGTAGAGCTGAAATAGGATGATCCACAAAAAATCATCAAACCAAAATTAGAACGGTATTCTTCTGTATATGTTTACATAAAGAAAACGTTATTGACAACGCGCTCTCACGCCACGCTATAAATATTCTTACTGCAATAAATTTTTTTTTTAAATATAGTTAAATTAAAAAGTACGAGAAGATTAAAGGCAATAAAGGTTTAGAGGCCCGCGCACACGCGTCCATACGCACATTCCCTTTCCCGGCTCTGAGGGCGCATAACAAATTATTACCACATTACCCCGTGTACCGCGCCGCGCACCCATAGTGGAAGACTAAACTTCACATCAAATTTAAACTCACAGTAAAGAGGCAAGGATCTTATACTTACAATTGGATCTGGGCAGTAAAGAATAATGACTGAATTCTCAGTGTAACTGATGTTATATATATTTTAAGGGTCCCGTGGCGTAATGGGCTTTCGTGATACTTATGAAGCGAGTAGTCACGGGTTTAAATTTCATCTACAGCATTAAAATCATAGCCTCTTTAAAACTATACTATTAATCCGTTTTACCCATTCATGATAACTTTCGTACAAATACTGTATGCACCTGGTGCATTCCTAGTTTTCAGATACATGCGCAATATCAGGTATTTTTATCTATACGCGAACAAAACAAAGTGAAGTATATACAGCGAATGTAGTACCGCCATTATTTTATATGACTGTGAATCCTAGTTTTTTTACCAAAATCTAATGAAGCCGTATAATTATTTTGAAAATAACTTTCTCCGAAGAACACTACGGTTATCAGTAATTAAATATTCACATACTATAAATCAAAATTCTTTATGTGCATCAATTCGTTCAGAAAAAATATCGGCAGAAGCGGGATTCGAACTAGCGAGCTTTGGAACCAACCGTTGCCCAATGTTCATTACCCTAGACTACTCGACCATCTCCTGCCCGAACTGATGCGTGGAATAAGTTGAATTTATACCATTGTTACCATTGTTACCATCGTATAACGATATATGTCTCTATAGTATATATTCAGAGTGTGTATGTTTTTATTTTTTTATTATTCAATCAGCCAGTATTTATTCACAACCGTTTTCTTTCCGGCAGTCTATTTATTTTAGTAAGTACCACTCGGGTCTCGAATCGAACTATAGATTGAATGGATGAGAAACAACTTCTTGTAGGTCCGACGTCGGACTAAGATAATCATTGATTAGCTTTTAAAGGAATTATTATTATTATATCAGTATTTGTGTAGCGATTTTTTATGACCGAATGGTCATTCCAAAAGCGCTTCTTTGCCTGTGAGTAAAAAGGTGGGTCTTGAGTCTGCTTCTGAAGGATGCCTCCGCTTAAAGTTCTCTTATGCTTTCCGGTATCGAGATCCACGCCATTGATGCCTCGTACCTGAAAGCACGATTGCCAAAGACTGAAATGATGAAGTAATGGAGCAATCACGGTAATCTTCCAGTTGGTTAGGAGACGATGGTGGAATTGGTTGGGACATGTTTTTAATATGTCACAGCAGATTATAATCCAAAACTATCACTTCTTTAGCCCTGAGCTCTCGTCGTTAAGTAGGGGTGTCAACAATTACACATGTAGATAGCACACATTACAGAATGTACGTGGCAGGAGCTTCGGAAGGCAGAGCTGACATGATACGACACTACATGACCGCTGACAAAACATAAAACGGCGGCAATATGTGACGAAAATTTGCTGCAACTAGGGAACAGATATAGAAGAACAATACACAAAATAATTGTATATAATGACTAGTAACAAGTAACCTACAAAATTGGTACTTTAAATAGTACTTTCGAGATGCTATTAATATGTCAAAAAACGTGGATCTTTTCAAAAACAGATCGATAATATATTTGAGATACCTTAAGCCCTTATATAAACATGATACATCATTTCCACATGAAGCTTATTCGAGTGCAAAAGAGGCTTACACGAAATTCTGGTACTCATTTGTTTACTATTGTAACCTGTTCGCATCGGTACCCGATATATGCCGTGTAATTTGTATGTGTTTATTTGTACACCAAGCCGTAATAAAAGGGTTAAAAAGTTATTAATTTTGTGTTTTTTTATTTAAACGGTGAAAAGTCAAAATATAACACAGCTGATAAAAAATCAACACGGGTAAGCAACTACTGTATTATATTTAATGCTAGGATAAAGCATATAATTTTATTTACATTTTATTCAAGCAACTCTTCGTACAATAATTCCTTACTTATTAAGAGCACGCTGAAGAGGCAGCACTTCTATTCAAGTACTAACGATAATTTCAGCTTTAACGACCCTCTCAGATGCAATATAATTATATCACCAAGTGCGAGGTATGTTAGAGGTGAAAGTCCCTTCACGAGCCGGTCGCGCTAAAGCCTCTTTTAAGCCGGGGGACTTCCTCCCCCATTGACAGATACAGAAAATTAATCAACGGAAGTTGGAAGCATACTCAGTGTTTATGGCAGTGTCAGTCGAGGGAATGAATTAACCAGTTGTGAAAACCTGAAAATTAAATACTTGCTAGGTACGATTAGAGAAGGCAGAACTACTATTCAAAACATATTTGGATGAGAATATTCTTAATACTGTATAAACCACCGAATATTATACAATTAATCAACAACTGATACATACGAGTACAGTACTCGATGAGACAACAAAGGTAGTCAGAGATTTGGACGAACAGCTGGATATACTCGTAGTGCATGGTTCATGGCTCAACTCCCTGCGTCCACCGTTTATTTTTCTACGATTAATTGCAAATTGAAATAACTTAAAAATCGACTCAGTTCAAAAAAGAGCAATACAATTTATGAATAATGGCACACTTCTAACCTTCGATCCTTGGAACACATACGTAAGATTGGTTCATGTAAGATTGGTTCACGTAGTCTTTACTACCATTATTACAATGACCGTTGCTCCTCTGACCTTAAAAAATTAATTTCCTTGAACCCACTTGCCGATCATAAATACACAGTTAATGTATGTCGGCCAAGTACTGGCAGTTTACTAAGTTGCTTCCCAAACATCACCGGAAACCTCTCAAATGTTCTTCCAGAATATGTGTATCCTCCTTAAACAATTAAACCATTTTTTCTTCTTCTTATTCTGGTCTATCCTTTTGAAGGGCGATGTTCAATTTGGATAATTGCTGACAATATCGTTTTGCTGTAATTGTCTGATTGCTTTCCAAGAGTTCAAAATACACAATACCCTTACAATCCCACAAAACACAAAGTATAACTTTATTTTATGAATTTCGGCCTCAGAAGTTGTTAATGGGGCTTGTCCAGGTATAGCGCAATGTCTTTTTCTTGTCACGTTGTTGTACACGAACCATTTCTCATCTCCTGTTACCAAACGATGCTAAAAAGGTTCATGTTTCTGTCGATAATAGTAATACAATATTGATCTCTTGAAGAAACAGTTTCTGATTTTTTTTTATTGACAGTTTCTGTTTTTTTTTTCCCATCCCACATACAAACACACGTTTTCCGGATTCAGTGTCCAGCCATCCTGACTGAGCATCATTGAGTTTTACTGTAGACTCGTTGTACTCTCTTGCATAAAAAATGTGCCCTAAAAAGTTTAAAAACCACTGACATACGTAATAAACATAATATTGACAACATCATACTGAGATCGAAATGTTACCCTTGCCACTTTACATATCGCTGTTATTCTAATAAGAAAATAAAAAGCACACCTTTCTCCTGCTTGGGAGGGTCACAGGATTCCCCTACCGACACTTCTCACATCCCACTAGCAAGCGCCAACAAAACATTTGTGTAAAATTTAACGGGACTGCCATCCCCTCAAGCAGTAAAGGCCTAGGTGCCAATAGGATCACCATTCACTGTCACAAACCTGGGACATAATAATATAATGAGATATTTTTTAAACTTCAATTTCTCAAATATTATTTTCAGTTTCTGCCTAGAATTTAAAAATAATAAATCTTCCAAAAATATTGCTATTTATGGTTATATCCCACCATTATTTATTTAATTGTTTTTTAATTTAATATATCATGTTTTTTTTTAAGTTCTGTCTTAGAATTTCCATGTTGTGTAAATACTGATCCGCCAACGTTATGATACAAGATTCATATCATCCGTATGTATTTAAGAATTTTTATATTTGGATGGTCTTCACGGGACGACTTTCGTTTACCAAGTTTAAGTAATTGTTTACTGACATTTTTATTAATCGAACCCACGACCTTAGGCTTGAAAAAAACGCTTTGACCATTTTTTAGATTAGTATAATTAATCTACATTGTTTAATAAAAGAAAATCATATTTAAATTTAAGATATAAAGTTCATTAATGAATTTATTTGAGAACATAAAGACTACACTAAAGTGTTTCTAATGAAAATTATATATACTAAGCATATAATATATTTTTTACTCATTCAATGGTTGAGGGTAGAAACTAAGAGGGCGCTCTAGACGGAAGAATTTTTGCAGCAAGTGTAAGGACATACTTGACAACAAATACATACTTGTAGCTCTTATGCTGAGCTAACGAGGGTTGCAGAGGATCAAGAAGAGTGGAGATCGAGATGAATGATATTGTTGCAGCAAACCAATCCACCGGATTGATACTACGAAGATGAAAGATAGTGAAATGGCGCATTGGTTAATACCGGGCTTAGTAGGTACAATTTATTTTATATATAATATAATATTTGCTATGGATTCAAATGTATAGTAACATTTTTATTTTGTCTATAAATAGAAAATTGATTTTAATGAGTACGTAATAATAATATTAGAAAAAATCATTACTACGATTTAAAACATACTTTTAGGCATTGGACTGTCATTGAAGATTTATATTTCACCCCTAATACAATCAAGGATGCTTCTTGATTTGAAATATATTTCCAATAGCATATTTCATACAATGCCATTTTTTTTGACAATGCGCTTGAAAAAATACAGTAAATGTTAATGCTTTTTTATCAGTTCTTTATGAGAGTATATGGGCACCATGTAATTTAAAACCCGATTACAGATTAAAAGTCTGATTAAGAAAGAACTGGAATATGTACCTGAGAAATTATCTGATACCTCGATTTCAGGAATATTTTTACTCGTGGTGACCCTAGGTTCAAAAGGGCGCCCCTTAGCGAATGGTATTAAGATAAGGCCCTTCCAGCCCCGGAGTACTTCCGACTCCAGTTGTCGCACGAGAAACTGCTCGCATCACTGTTAACCGATTTGGGTACAAACTGCCTAAGTGCATAGTTGTTAAGAGCAGATGCAAAACGATTTAAGTCGTAAGTGTAATAAAGACTAGTGTGTAATTTAATGGAATCTTCTTCGTAGTAGTATCAATCCGGTGGAATCGTTTGCAGCAACAGAATCTTGCATCTCGATCTTCATTCCTCTCGGTACTCCGCAACCCTCTTCAGCTCAGCAGCTACAATTCATGTCCTTGAAGACTTGCTGCAAATACTCCCGTCTACGACGCCCTATACAGTTTTTACCCTCAACCATCCTCTCCACAATGTCGTGAAGAAGACCATCGTGGCGCATGATGTGACGGATCCATCGGGCTCGCCTTTCTGAGATGGTTCTTATTAGGTGCCTATCTTCCTTGATTATAATGAGAACCTCATTGTTCGTAACGTGGAATGTGGTATGGAATCTAGGCATTGAAAAATTCTAATTTATTCCTATCTCTAAATGTTTACATTAAATTTGAAATGTTGCAATGTTTTGGGAAGAACGCAGCCTGACGTTAATATACTAGTATCAAAGCAAATAACAAGTTATGATAAAACAAACTGTAATCTCTGTTCTCGTTAGCTCACTATAGTTAATAAAATCATTTGACCTAAGCTTAACGTGAAATAATTACCGCGTTTAGAGTTAACGAGTCAAAAAATTAACGAGATTGATTATAGCGTTTCGTTGGTTATATAAAGCCATCCCTTAGAAACAAGTAATCTGAACAAGTAATTTGCCGGTGGGTATAGCTCAATGGTCAAAGCGTTTGCTTTGCAAGCCGAAGGCCGTAAAATTTCAGTCATAGCCTATTAATTAAAATTGGTGATAGACGAAAGTGGTCCCGTGAAGACCACCCATATATAGTAATTTCTTGTAATAATAAAGATGATGCGTGAATCTCTCTGGGCTGTAGTCTATGACGTTGGCGGATCAACACTCCACATGAAGCGCTTAGCCATATGCACCATGGTAAGCGTCATAGAGTTTCACAGATGAGACTTCAGAAGTACTATCACCATCTGTTGGTATTCTCCTGTATGTATTTACATAAAAAAAGTTTCGGGAACATCGAATAAATCATCTTATCGATAGAGTCTGAAACATGTAATCACTTAAAAATAAATGGGGAATCACACTAAATAATTATTTAATAAAATTTTAATATATTCCCAGGTAGATGATTTAGTACATAGATATTTTGGGACAAGGCAGCCATAGACAATAGTAACTGACAGAACTGAGAGGCAGGAATATTTGGTGATAATATGTTCCAGATAGGTTTTTTTTATAGGTACTTATTATAGGTACTGATCCTCTTAACTCTCATAAATTAGTCCTGCAGCTGACACAATTGACAATAATAATATCATTTTTGTTGAACACCCACACTAAGGTGGGATATCTCGTTATCGGAAATCTGCTTCGGGCATTGCTAAGAAACAAGCAAATCCGTCATTATTGGAAGCGTCTTCATAATTTAATTCTACTTTTTTTCCAATAAACCATGGAATACTGAATTATAAATGTACGTGATCACATACGTATATATCCATTTTTGGAACGATTCAAGCGCATTAATTAAATTGGAACGAAAATAGAATCACAATAAAATTTATATCTTTTGAGAAAACGATATGTTCTCAATTATATTCGAGTCATTATTTGATTTATCGATAGTCAAAGTTTTTTTTTACTTAAGAAAGAACAAGATTAGCAGCATGTAAGAAGTAAATAGTACAAATATTTTGCTTAAATTTAGCATTATTATATCAGCGTTGATAGAGAGCTTTTTTAAGATTATTCTGAAATAGTCATTGCAAAAGCGCCTTAATGCCTCCCTCGACTCTGCCTTTGAAGGATCCCTCCGTTTTCAGCTTTCTTATACTTTTCGGCAGCGAGTTCCAAGCTGTCGATGCCAAAAAACTGAAAGTATAATTGCCAGCAAGACCGCAATAGAACTAACTCTCGTCAGTTGCAGGTAATTTTATTTGGTCTGGCTGATCTGTCAGTAATATTCAATAATATTCAATTACAAGTGGAATTGTTTGCATTCTTGAATTGTTACAGACTTGGGGTAGTCATTTATTTCTAGATCATCATGGAGGAATCAATTTGATTAGACATATAAGCGGCATACAAACTAAAAAATAAACATAAAAATGCATACAGCATAGCACAGTTAGTAGAAACCGGTAGGCTCTATGACGTTTATGCAGCTCGGGTAAACAATGAATACAAAAACATTTTTTGATATTTATTAAAGGGTTGCGGAGATTGCAAGTATGGACATATCATTAACCTGTTCGCATCGGTAACCAATATATGCCGTTTAAGATTTCTCTACCGTTGACATCGGTAGCCGTGATATATCGTTTTGATACTTTCTTAGAATAGTCTTTTATGTATCATCTGATAGCTAAAGGATACAAGAACCGATGTGATGTATGAAAATAAACCAGATAAGTACATTTATGCTTTAAATACTACTTTTATAATTAACAGCATAATTTGTATTACACCGAGCCGTAATGAAAGGGTTAAGAATATCGCGTATTATGTCGGCTAAGACAAATAAAATACTTGAGTGTCCGGTTTTTAACCAATAATAACAGTAACGCTTTTCCACTGAGCAATACACGTCGCATATTTTCGTTATCACTGCACAAACAGTTTGCACTTATTCCATGTGCAATGTGCATTATACGTGCACAGATAAAAATAATAAATTATTTACAGACCGAAAGGTGATAAAGCAGAGTATTATGAAATGGGTTCGTGTTCTGTTTGTCTGCAGGTAAATGGGAGATAAGATAAAAAAATACTGTGACTAGTCACATGTAATTAAATCATGAGTCATGTTGCTATGTGAATCAATATAGACACCATTTTATGAGTATAACTTTCTATGTATTTGTACGTATTATATTCTTTGGAAATAAATTTCAATTTTCTCAACAGAACTGAATTGTTTTTTTGTACAGGTAACTTAAAACTTAAGCCAAATGATCACAATATATCTTCTTCTTCGTGTCAGCGACGTCGCTCACAGTATTCTGTGATAACAAATATATTTTCCAATGATGGTGATGCATTCATTTTTCCCAGAAGACGACATTCGTAACAATATTGATTTATCAAACATACAAAGAATGACTGTGAAGTGTTGACACTTTAATGTTTCCACATACCGTAAATGATAAGTGATGATAATAATTTAATGTCATGCAATATAGCAAAGAAAAATAATAGCAGGCAACAGTAGTTATTTATTTTAATGTAAATGAAAACCTTTAAAAATTTACATATATATAAATATATATATAATAATATTAATCTTTATAAATAACAATGAATATATGATTGTATGTAATGTTATATTACTTATCACTGTTTTTACTGCCTATAAAATCGCAATGAAATTTTTCAAATATCTTAATCATCAAGAATAGTTTCTGTATATTAAAAACCATTTGACAACTCGATCTACAACTATTTTAAGATGAAAAAAAAGCCAGTACTATAGGGTAATCTGTCATTTGTAGATTTAAGACGCCTTAAAGTAATAATATTAAATTTAATTTAATACAACAAAAAAAAATTGTTTTGATTCAGATTTATTATTATTATATTTGTATAGCGCTCTTTTATGACCGAATGATCATTCCAAAAGCGCTTCTTTGCCTCTCTGAGTAAAAAGGTGGGTCTTGAGTCTGCTTCTGAAGGATGCCTCCGCTTTAAGCTCTCTTATGCTTTCCGGTAGCGAGTTCCAGGCCATTGGTGCCGCGTGGCTGAAAGCCCGATTGCCAAAGACCGTGCTAGGACTACCTCCCGTCAGCTGCAGGGTGCTTCTATATCTTATATCAAACGTTACATGTTTCGGCCTTCCTAGAGATCATCTTCAATAATCTTTTGAATAAATTATTGAAGATGGTCCCCAAATAAATGTGAATCAAAAGTAAATATTTTCAATTTACTATTTTTTTTTCATTAAAATTAATTTAAAATTATAGTTATGCAGTTTCACCAAGTATTGTCAGTTGATAACCTTAAGGCTGTAAAGTAAGTTAAGCAAACAAACCATAGAAGCATACTTGATGTACATGCTTAAGTGAAGCTACAAGTCTTATCGTATGGGACGACGATATTTTATTCAATGAACTTAAATTAATAATAATAACAAATGCAATAAATAAATATCATTAAAAAAGTCCTGAGCAACGCCGGGTACATTGCGCTAGTTATGAATATAGTCAGCAATGATACAGGAACTAACATTGCAGATATTGACATTGGGCATTGAAATAAATTTACAAGGATTTATTTTCCAAATCCTGTTATTAATAAAAATGTTAAATAAAACTTAAGAGTTAGTGTTTAATGTTTTGGGATACAATTCAATTGCAAAATATTTTTTTAAACATAAACTAAGCAATTAACAAAAATCATTTGATGGGGCATTATTTATTTTTTATAAATTAAGTAAACGCTCAAATAAAATTAATAAAAGCATAACATATTCAAAAAAAAATATCATGTATAATAAAATATTCAATGTAATCCACTCGACTGAAAAACGTATTAATCTGCTGAAAAATATTTCACTGAAAATGTAATATTTGAAAAAAAAATCCTCAAAGCTGGCGCGACTGAAAATTTAAATAATAAAGGCGGAAGGTGTTCCTGAAAAGGGGCAAACTTCAGCTGTGTGTCAAAGCCTCAAGTGACCAAGTACTTCAAGGGATGTTCAAGAAGCTAAAGAGTTCGACTTGTATGCTTATGGTTGCGGTTTTAATCCCTGGTGTCGAGAAATTATAGAAAAAAAAAAAAATTATATTATAGGTGGCATTTATCAGATTAAATCGTTATTTAAAATAAACGCGAATTGTACTTCGAAAACAAGTTTTTTGTGTTATTAATCTGCTCCTGCATCTTGTCACCCAGTAATTCGATACTCAACTTAGAGAGGAGGATGTCAATGCATAAATTCGTGGTGGTTTATTATTATTAAGAATAGAAAAAACCTTGGATATATTTCAATACTCATATATTTGTGTGATGATAAACCTTACCATTTTTAATATTTATATCTTTATTTTTAGTTTATTATATCAATTATTAAAAACTAATTAAATTTCGAATTAATACTTCCCTTCATTTGTTTTATTAAAATAAAAATATGTCTCTTGTGGACGCCTATTCAAATATATTTTAAGGTTTTATTTCTTAAGCACTTATATGCAGTAACCACCTCGAGCGGTGGGGAATCTTCGGCAGGGAGAGTCACTATTGTGCGACTGTGGAGACCTGCAGATCGCCTTACACCTAAGATCCTGCTCCATGTGCTCAACAAGCTGCACATCTCAGGACCTAATGCTGGGCATCACACGAGCTATCAATGTTGCCAGATACTGCGCAAAAATAATTTAACTTCGCTGACACGAAGAAGAAGAAGTGACCACAATTTTTCAGAGCGGATACCGGTTGGACTTACCAGTAAGGAATGAGCGCATCATATTAGACACTTCACAAACCTCTTAAGTTGAGAAACTGAAGTCTATATGATTTATCCTTATTACCGTTCGGCGGAATTTTCTAGTATGTGTTTACACAAAAATGTACCTGTCAGTGGTGTATCGTGCCACTCGCATAGTATTAACCTTATCGTTTTACTGTATGTATCAACCTTTACCGTCTCGCCATCACCCCCATCCTTGACACCAACACTTTTTTCAGCATTTTTAGCATTTTTAGTAATTTCAGCAGCTACTGTGTTATAAAAAATACCACGTTTTATTTTTTGTTAATTTTTAAGCAACATCATGTTCCCTCAGGTAAAAAAAACTGTATACATCATAATGTAATGAATATACGAACGTGATGCTGATCTTAGATTTTTAAATGCGATGTAAGTTACAAAGTGTGAATATTTTTATTTATTTTTCATAGCTACTTCTTGCTACAATTTCAGTTCATTTATTGAAAGAACAAAGAAACACAATATAGTTCCATAGCAGACAAAAACGTTTAAATTTGAAACATTTATTTTCCATTAGCAGCTTTAGACGTAATACTATACGTATATATATATATATATATATATTTATAACGTTAAAAATATTAGTTTTAGACGTTAAATTTGGACTTTTTGACTTCTTCGTCGAAGGTCGTCGCGGATAAAGAAAAGGCATGATTGTTAGACTCCATACCGAAGACTTATACTTATTTAACCAGGCCAGGCCTCTGTTGGATTACAGCGGCTATTGACAATAGTAAACCTTGCTGTGATAATATATATTTTTATGCAAACATAACCTCAACCTCAAGGAATTATTATTGTTGTACATAAGCTAAAATCACTTTTACCAAACCCTAGCCTTTCGGATTCTTGGAAGACCACACATAAGCTGTAGAAAATATTTGTTAGATCTTTAGTATGGCGTATATTGATGTCCTACTACCTTGGAAATAGGGTATGAATCTTGCAGCTGATACGTCTCTAATAAGTTGCATAGTGAGATGTACGGCGAAATGAAAATGTATAAAGGGCAAAGATCATTAGCAAAAGTAATATCTGTGATGGCGGTTAAATTCGGACAAAATTAAGCAATAAGAAGCACTGAATAAACTAATAAATGCACTTATAATTGTTTATTAAAAATTATAATTGAATAAATATGTGCCTATGATTTATTTAATTTGTAGTGCGTTATCTGGGTCAATACTCGGATGTTTATCATTCGATAGCTAGAAAAATAGAGAAGAAAATATAAATATTGGTTTGGACATGTTTGGGTTTACTTTTTGTCGTTATCGTGTCGATATATACTTGAATTATGTTCTGTAAATATGATTATCACCTACCTTTGTGATAAACAACGATTTATGTCTATGTATTTATCGTAAAGTGTATTTCAAAACGTCCACGATTCCACGTAAACTGTGATAACGCAATCTTTAATAGTGCGTTCGAAATAATATATTACGACCAATAAACGAGTATGCTTTACGATGTTTGAAAATAATAATAAAGGAATCTTAACTGTTCAATGCTTTCTTTTAAAAAAAGGTATGCCGCATATCTTAAAGATGTAATCAATTTACTCGCAGGTAATTTAAGAAAGACAACTATTTTAGAAGGCTGATAATAATGTTTCTTACAATTTCCTTTACAAAGTAATGATGAAAAGTGACTAGATTTTGAAGGCCTTGGCGAGCACTTTGAGTGCGCAAAATTTAACCTAGAAGTAAAATATAAAGCAAAGATTCAATATAAAGCTATTTTGTTATTAGTTTAACTTTTAATAAATAAAATGAATGCTTAAAAAAAACACATTTCGAAATGCTTTAAGAAAAATTGTAATATTTCAGTATATAAATTTTACAAAACTGCCATATCCGCACAGTATTTGGAGCATATGGAAACCAAAAATTGACGTTTCAGAGTTCTGTAAGCCCAGGTTGTCTATGCCTTGTCCCAGAACACCTGTATACCAGGAAGTCCAAATGGGAACATATAATATTTCCTAACGTACATGTATGGAACTGTTTTATGTGTGTTTTTTCGTGTAATCGCACGCAAGAGAGCACAGTCGGTCAAGACCAGTGTATTATATGACACTCAGCCAGGGAGTTGTGTTCGTGTTTGTGTGTGGGTTGGGGAGATTGCAAATGTATATTTATCTGTTTCTTAAAGAGATCCAGATTGTAGGAAGGGGAAACACAGACGCTGGAAGAGCATTCCAAAGCTTACTGGTGGCATTAAGGAAGTAACTTTGGAAACTGCCTGTTCTTAGTCGATACACATTAATCGTGTGTTGATGTTCGGCAAGTGTAAGAAGAGTTTGTCGGTTGTGGGTGGGTGCAGGAGGAATAAGTTCCGTTGCCCCCTTAAGGTAAGTAAGCAGGTGACATCAGCATGAAATAGCCCTTGCTGACTGGTACCGAAAACCTCGATATACAATCTTTCTTGTCTATTTCTGTTCGCTTGTCAAATGGGGATGTGTCCGCCATATTGGCATTAGTTATATAGACCGCCGTTTGGGGCGCTGGTTCGACAGCGCCGACGAGCGCGGTCAGTTGCCTACCGCCCTTCGGCGAGAGCATATTGTAGTGTGGCTTGGCCTACTGCTGCGCTTAGGTCCGGGCTACAAGCTTGTAAAGTTTTATCGTAAATATACGTCAATGTGCTTCTGAAAAAGTCTTTGTTTGCTGACCTGCTCCTCATCCTGTCTTACGCGACGGAATAACACCTTTTTGAAAGAGAGGAGGATGTTACAGGTATACAAATTGTTTAATTGGGAAAACTAAGGGTCGATGACTTGTAATCTCTACATTGTTATAATATGTCCCCTGCCAGATGCGTTTCGTTAAACCCTTAATATTTAACCATTTAAAAATTAGCAATTTTAATTATTCGCTTAGTATGTATCGCCATACTACTTTGCGGTCGTTCTAGAGTCGGCCGCAGCGTCATTACACCGAGAATCGGCAAGTTAATCAACAGCCTTCTATTATTCATTGGAATGGTCTCATTTGGCTGGAGAAGAAAGAGAGTGAGAGGCGGGCGGGCGGTGAGAAATCTTTTAAACTAATCGAAAAGGAATCGGTCCGAGCGATAAATCTGGACTGCGGTGTGCGCTCCCCTTTCCTGCTCCCCTAATAGGTCAGCGCCATTAACCCTTCGGCGCCCGCATCTTTTCGAGTATGTATAATATAAGAGGCGGTCTGTTTAAATAATGGGTGTTGGATCATCGTTTAAAAGGCCCTTCCGAAGGCGTGGCAGTCAAATAGGAAAGATTAATACTAACGTTGCTACTCCGCAACTTCAACAATGAGTAAACGTTTATTTCATAAATATATAACTGTATGTATCGACTTTTAGAAGCAAATGGTTCAGGCCTCAGGAACACCAAGCTAATATAATAATTTCTTTCAAAGTGGTGATTTACAAATACAATAATTTTGGCGTATGCAAACACCGTTTAACACTATACAATTAAAACTAAAATTAGATGTGCATGTCAGGCGTGCGAACAAAAATTAGAGACAAAAGATCGTTTTTCGAGGCTTTACGGCATCAGCCTAAATGAGCTATATCAAGCTGATATAGATTTAAAGAAAAATAATGTAACGTAGGATTTATCAAATGAGGAATGATTTTAAAATTTCGATTTTGTTGTGAAACTTTTTCTCCGCAGGGTTGACCAGGGCCGGAGTGGGAACTCCGCAAGATTGAAGGCCGACGCCATAAATTATCCATTAAGTTAATTAAGCCGGCGGTGTGAGGACTTAATGGCGATAATGGTGATGTGATAGGAAATCTGGGAGAGAGGGAAGGGGGCCCTAAATGATCACCGCATCGATTTTCGCTAATTTAACTTTGGTGAAGTTGGAGAAACGGTTCCATTGAGAGAGCATCTGTGAATATTGACAAAATAATCAGCTCTTAAGCACTCACTAGACTTTTTGATTAATAAAATATGTAGAATATGTTCAAAACAACGCTATGTAAAAATCAGCCGTGTAAAAAGTATGCTAAAATAAGCAATAGTGGTGGATTTTATTTAATATATTTTCAGGTTGAGCAGGTATTTAGGATCAAATGGTTCAGGCCATGAGAACGTCGAGCTTATCATCCCATTTTGTTTAACCCTTTCGCATCCGTTGTCGGCATATGCCGTCAAAGATTCCCCGAACGTTGACATTGGTTGACGTGATATATCGTTTTGCTATTTTCAGTACTCATTGTGACATCTACGGTAGGAAATTAGAAGCGCAGTCATTCCCTTTATCAAGCTACATGTATTATTTACAGGAATCTGTAAATCATGTAAATAAATATCGTTAGGTTTCGTCAAAGGAGCGATTTTTCTGTACACCACATTTGTCAATGGCACCACATATATGAAATTACATAATGGACGTTTGTTAAATATAATAGTTTTTTATGCATCATGTGATAGCTAAAGGATAGAAGAACCAATGTGATATATGAAAATAGGTAGGATAAGTACATTTATGCTTCAAATACTAGTTTTAAGTAAAAAAATGGTTTAAAAAATTCACGCCGTATTGACAGTATAATTTGTATCACCAAGCCGGAACAAAAGGGTTTAAACAAAAAAGTATCAAATCATCTAATAATATGATTCAGATACAACAGCTGCAGTCTCATCAAGTAATCGGGCTGCCTTGGAGGTCTTCAGCAACCATTTACCTTTCTATATGGATCTTCTGGTGCAGATATACCTTGGGACGAGGAATGGACAGTGACAACTGAGAGAACAGAGTGGCGATAATTTGTAGAGACCATATGCTTAAGATATTACAAGAAAATGTGAATTGAAACAAATTTTCTGGTGATAGAATAAAATTATTGGTGAAATCCTGCATACTTATAATTTTTTTTTTTTTTTGTAATAATTCCTTCGATTCGACTGACGACGCGATTTGTTTTCTTTAATGAGATATGGCTAACGTCAAAACTATGCATATTTTAAAAATAAAAATAAATGTTTTGTATATATTTTTGCCAAGAATACAGGGGCTTAAAAACGAAGGTTTATTTTATACTTTTTTGCAGCATCTAAGTAACATATCTCAGGCAGGACCATTTTTGTTTCTAAGCTTAGTAAAGGATAAAAGACTCTTTTCTCCGCTTACTCACCTTGTCATTTTTCACAAAATCAAACCACAATACCCTCACTATTTTACGAAACGCAAGTTTTTTTCAAATGATACAATAAAAATCATTAATTATCTCATTTATAACATATTCATTTATTCATCAGATTATCCCATGCAAAATTAATTATTAGGAAAAAATATTCAGAGCATGTTTTCAATTTAACCGGAAGTGAAACTTTTATATTAAGACAGGTCGACATTCTTCAGTAGACTTCACGAAGTCGTGTGCCCCTAAGTGATTAACATCGGTAAAGTCGATTTTCATTAGGAACCGGGCGTCGGTTAACTTAGTCACGTTAACTCAATCCGCCACCTTAACTGAGCAGAGGACTGCTCAACTTTTTTGTCAATGGTTTAATCTAATTTGTACGAAACCCGAAATTGTACTGCGGCGAAGTAAGAAAACGAGTTTAATGAACGAAATATAGAAATTAAATAAAAGCGTATCTTCGTCATAGTATCAATCCGATGGATTGGTTTGCAGCAACAAAATCTTGCATCTCGATCTCCAATCTTCTCGATCCTCTGCATTCTTCTTTACTTCAGCATAAGAGCTATAACTCATGTCCTCGAACACTTGCTGTAAATATTCCCGTCTAGGGCGCCCTCTGCAGTTTCTACCCTAAACCACCCCTTCCACAATGTCGTGAAGAAGACTATCGTAGTAAGTAAATTTAAAGCTTTTAATTTACACTTCTTCCAAAAATCGATCACCTCCTTTAGGGATATGAAATTTCCGTTTTTATCCCCTCCATACAGAATGTAGAGTATGATGCCGTTGAATATTTTTTATGGTTAAAAACATAATTTGCCAAATAAATAATAATGCAATGTATGCGGTCTGTAATTATCTAAGTCCTGTATTTCTTACAATTCAGGATCCGTAACAACCTTATGTTATTACCTGAAAGGAGTAGGCAGAGCGTGGGACTCTATTTAATGGAATGATTTCGAAGAATTTTGCAGGTAGAATTTTTAGCAACCCAACCGTCTATGTTTCAGTAAATACTAAAGGTTTGTTCAGGACTTTTTCGGGAAGTTTTTTTTTGTTTTTATATAAATCTTTATTTAAACTTGAGATACATGCACATTAAATTATAAATTGAGTATATATATTAAGTTTACAGACAGAGTTATCTTTTACTTAAGCTACATTAATTTTATTGGTTAATATTACATGAAATTCCCTAAAAACACTAAGATATACATTCTATAGAATCCTTGAAAAGGATTAGCGAATACCTTTAAAAAGCGCAGACTAAAGATTAGAAAATGAAAAAGTGGGCAAGGAATCTGTAAGTTAATGTCATTTTATGCATTCAGCAACAATGTATAATTTTGAAAGCGGAATAAGTTTAAGACAATTCGAAGGATTTTATTTTAGGCAAACGCAAAACATTGTCTCAAAGTATTGTCACTAGGAAAGGGTCAGCACTTTGTTCCTCAAAGCAATTAAAAAACATTGTCTTTGTTTGATGTACTATCGCAAAAATGTTTAGTAAACTGAAGGAAAAAATGTTAGCGAAAAAAACGACCCGAAACTGTCTTAAGTTTCCACTGAATAAAGCAATGTATGAAATAAATCACCGGCATTACAATTTATACATGCACTAAGTATCAAACAACAAACTTAAGTAATCTATTCGATTGAGATATAATCAAGGAGTGCTGGAGTGGGATGCAAAATACTTTGCCAGTTTTACTGACAACTTTACGAGTTGTTCGCCTACTCTTTATTCGCGATGGATGTGTGCGAGAAGGAGGTCAATAGACCCAATAACTAACCGCAAGTGAGCGATGTATGGCCGGGCGATATATCAGGTCCGTCCTGAAGCGGGATGGGCCATCAAAAAGTTTGGCTATATAAAGTAGTAAAGTTGGTTCTGGCCAATTTTCTGTTATAAAAAGAATGTTTGGGATAGAGTCGCATGAACGAAAACAGTGGTCTGCAAAACACCACGTGTTCCATGATATATAACAGGTGTGTCGAGAGAATTCAGTTGTGCTCTTAAATTTCAGGTGTGTCGTGAAAGACTATCGACGGTTAAGTGCTTTAGCTATCATGTATCGTACATGTCACAAGAAATTTCAATTGTATTAATATTTTATTAATTTCTTTCAAAAACGTTACAATTTATATTTAATACGATCCTGAAAAAAAATATTACATAAATAAACAACATAAAAATATGTATAGTCACTTTGATTGTGTACTAAGAAAAACAAAACAACAAAGACAAGCAATAAAAGTCCCAATGCTCATTAAACAGACGATTCCAACAAATTACTTCTGCGAACAAATTCGTAGAATTTATGTCTGAACTGGGCCTCCCTTGCGTGGAATATATCAACATCCTAGAGCGATGTGGTTGAAAAATTTGATCCCTCTCCCAAGAGGGATAGTATCTAGCAGGTTAGTACAACTATTAAGAAGAATAATCAATCTGTGGCTCGTTAGCCTCAGATAATTGTCAGGACATACAAACTGATTTCCAACAAAATATCAGGATTTCACGCGTGCAGAAAGAGCTCGATTCTTGCTTTAGCAACGCAAGAGCGTTTTTTAACTCCTATTTCATATACGCGCGTTAAATCGACGATGTTCTTAACGTAGTTCAAAAGCAATTGACCGTTATAATGGAATACTGTCGGTGCAACGGTTCAATTTAGTAGGATATGTCGAGGTGAGGGAGCGATCACGGCAGTTTATCATCTTAGAGTCAGTTAAAAGACGAAGATAAAGCTGGACATTAAATTTTTTCGGTTGCCGCAGGCAAGCATAAATTACAGCAGCACTTTCACATCATTTCAAGCCACCGAGCTTTCGCAGTCTTAAAAAGGTGGAAAACATAATATAGAATGTCCTCGGTAGAGTAACGGGTAGCATAACTGAAATGCAATGAGGCGAGAATTATGTGTAAATAAAATTTGAAAACAGAATCAGCAAAAAGTACATAGCAAAAAATATATAGCACTGTACTTGATAAATTGAAACTACAAAGGCTTTTCATTTGGTAATCTTCAAAAAATTACTTTCTAGAGTGCCTTCAGGGACATAGAGAAATGAGTAAAGCAATACTTAGAAAAAGTTTGCCTTTAGTGAAAAAATGATCGGAGGATTGAAGATATTCAAGAAAGTGGTGGGGGAGTCTCATTTTCTCTGCTCCGTCGGCATTATTAGCGTGCCGCAAGTTCAAAAAAAGTTTGGCAAACACTGATAACTAAGAAATTCACGAAGGCAGCTTAAAAGAAGTTGGCGAAGATTTGGTTAGAAAGAAAAAAGTATTGTTTAATACTAATGGATTGCGGCGGGGTTTTTTTTTTGTTTATTTGTTGACAGGATACAAGTTGCTCCGATAACTTAACGTAAAAATATCGGAGAAAGAAGAAAAAATAGGCAATAAATCTGAATTTGCCAGCGGCGTAATTTAAGCTTTATCGGTAACAAGAATAATTGCTATAACGTACGAGTAGAACAATTATTTTGTATTGAGACTGGGTCAACTGTAGTGGTTTTTAGTTATAATTTTATGTCTACTAAAAAAATTTGATGCAAATACATAATTATTATTTAGTAAAATTAGAATGTAGTAAAAAAATTAGAAATAAAAACATATTTGAATGTTGCCTATTAAATCGATTATCGTTAAAATATACTCACCTTTAATATTACCAGAAGTAATTATCATAAGCAACTCCGGCAAACAGTGAAGGAGTTTATCCAGATAAAAGTTAAATAAAACATTGCTATATATTGTACAATCGTTTCTGTTAGTGAAAAAGGAATCATTTGAATGTGACACTTGGGAAATCACAGAAACTGTTTAAATGGACTCATGAATTTTATAAATTACCTTTTGTAGCTGTAACAAAGACTGACGTAACAACGTCCGCCATATAAAAAAAACAATAAAAAACGTTTTAACGACCTTTTAAGCAAAAAGTGTCGGTCGCCTCATATACTTTATTATTGCATTTGTGGTGATGACTGAAACAAAAAAAACGTTTGAACTTGCAAGGTAAAGGTCATGGGTTCGATCCCCGACGGAGAAAAAAAACCCATTTTTAATCGATTTCTGAGCAATAAAATACTCCATTTGGTGTGAATTTGATCGCTCACCCGTAAATTGCCAGTCATACCCTATTTATTAGGTGGCAGAGGAAAGTCGTCCCGTAAAGACCACCAATTCATAGTAAAATCCTGTAAATAATAAGAATGATGCGTGAATTTCGGGCTGTAATATATGACGTCGGCTGATCAACACTCCACATGCAGCGTTTAGCCATATGCACCATGGTAAGCGTCTTAGAATTCCACAGATGAAACTTCAGAATTACTATCTGTCAGTATTCTCCTGAAATCCACACAACCTCTCACATCCGGCCCTGAAAATGAGAATTTCCAACTCTGGCAACAAATCGCACCAGAGGATTTCATTACTCCAAAGGAAGGCCTCCCAACTGGCAAAAGGCCTTGACTGGCCGACCTGGAAATCCAGTCAAACAGATTTATTAAGAACCGGAGTTGTTGGTAGAACAAAGGACAACCTCGAGCGGTGGGGAATTCTTCGGCAGGGAGAAGACACTATTGTGCGACTGTGTGAATTTGCAGACCGCCTCACACCTGATGCTGCTCCATGGCCCAACAAGTTGCTCATCTCAGGACCTAATGCTGGGCAACACACGAGATATCGATGTTGCCAGATATTGGGAAAAAATAATTTGACGTCGCTGACACGAAGAAGAAGAAGTATTCTCCTTAATGTTTTTACATCGTTAAAAATCTAATACAACAATTTCAATAAAGGTCAAGTGTCATTCTATCGGCCGTTAATAAAAATAAACTACAACTATAATTTAAAATTGAAGTAATAACAATTATGGATATTAAACGTCAAGATAATTGCTTGATTCTTCTAGCCGATTAAAAAGTAGCAAAGCTCTCTCACTATTATAATAATAAACTTATAAATCCCACCCCGACCCCGGGGCATATTTTTAATCCCATGGTTTTGAACCTCGCCCGACAGTTCACAAAGCGCGACTGGATTACTTACCGGAACAAAAGGGAGTTTTGATTTCAAGTGTTTAAGTTAATTGTTGTGAATTTAAATGATCCCGAACCGGAAGGAGTTGCCTGAAACTTTCAGCAAACTTGCGGCCGATTTGAGAGAGAGCCGAGTTCATCTTTAAATTTTCAGGAATAAGATCCGAATCACTTCAGCGTAATTTATACAATACGAAGGATTTGCGTAAATGCTTATAATTAATGATTATTATACATTTGTTGAACGCAGTAAATTTTTGTTTGTCATATTAAAAGAATGAAATAAAAAACTGTAAGAACCACCAAGTTTTAATAATTTTTCCTACGCAGTTTGTCCTGAAGAAGGTGAGATGTCATCGATACCGGTAGGCGAATAAATAATTAAAATTCAATGGTTTTTACATAGTTTTTTATTCCATTAATTACTGATTTTTATAATTTTAATCATGCAAAAATAGCACATCTTCAGCGCCATTATATTGTTAGATTAATGAATTAAACTTGGATGGGTCAACGCCTGTTGTTATCAGCGTATCGTTGGACGGAATGAGCCGCTCTTCAGAACTAAATATTCTTGGACTCACATACGTCGGACTCATCATCTTACTTGATCTTCAAGTTCCCATCACCTGGAGACTTGTAGATACGAGCTGTATCAACCTCGAATTACAATTTTCGGTTTCGTTATGCTTAAGTTTCGTTTAAAAAAAGTGTACCGCGAAAAAATCAATGGTTCTTTAATTCGTTACTGTGATTTTAAAGCTTTGCACATAGTATTAATATTGTATAGTGTAATAATTAGCTTTATAACTTTTAGACATTGACACCGCTCGACATATTATTAGAACGACCGGCATCTTGCGTCAACAGCGTTTATTGTCATCGGTCGACGAAAGAATCAATGTTTGCAAGTGGCGCCCTTGGCATAGACAGGCGGCGCAAGGAGGAACTTGTTCCATGCGGCCTGTCAGTCAGGCGGGTAATTATCCTCTCGGCATTAGCAAGAACGCGTGCCTTAGTTTTTAGGTTCGATGTTGTATTTTGTTATAAAAAAACGAGAGTAATCTCAAGTCGTGGCTTTGGTCAATTTACCCATTAGTATCAACATATAAAGGTTCTCACCTGGGAACTTGTACATCAAGTGCCGAGATATCTTACCGGGGCAAGGCACAAACGATGGCAATCGATAGAACTAAATGGAGACAATATTCAGAGACCACATGTTCTAGATATAAAACAGGTTTGCCAAGAAATTACCTCTAACGCCTAAGCAATGTATCAACGTTTAAGTAAGAAAAATCAAATCGCATGGTATTTTTTGCATTTAAAAAACTTCGTCGTAATTCACTCCGCATGTGTTAAATTAAGCCCCACCCCTCGTTGCTTAGAATCCACATGTCCCATCCCACGTGTCCGGCGCAGGTGAATGCTTTATGATCCGCATGCATAAATAAGGGTCAGTTTACACTTTTACTGAACCTTCCACTCGAGGTTTCTAGAACAGAGTAATGGTGGTAATAATTTGCGCCTTCTTCACAACACGCAAACGTACTTAACATGTTATGCAGTATTCTGGTCTAAATAAATAAAAACGGATTAGCAAATATTTAAAATATTTTTTAAGCCTTGCTTCAATCTTCATCATCGTGTCAGCGACGTCAAATTATTTCTGTCCAGTATCTGGCAACATCGATAGCCCGTGTGTTGCCTAGCATTAGGTCTTGAGGTGTGTAGCTTGTTGGGCACATGGAGCAGGATACCAGGTGTGAGGCAGTCTGCAAGTCTCCGCACTCGCACAATAGTGGCTCTACCTGTCGAAGAATTCCCCACCGCTCGAGGTTGTTCTTTGTTCTAACAACTCCGATTTTTAATCTGTTCAGAGATTTCCAGGTCTGCCAGTCAGAGTTCTTGCCAGTTGGGAGGCCTTCCTTTGGAGCAATGAGATCTGATGATTAGACGACGACGCTCTCGACAACTATTTACTCTTAGACTCAACATAAACAGCGACACGCAGTAAGCAACATGGTTGTATGACTCTCCAAATTTTTCTGTCCGCCTCCAATGGTGCTTAACCTTCGTCTTACTATGTTAAAAACTTCCGCGCGTTCCGATGGTGTGTACTCGTTACACATTCTGATTTAAAGTGAATAAAATGAGTAGAAATTCGAAAAAATGAAAATATTCAAAGACATCGCTTAATTTTATAATAGTTGATGTCAATAAGCAGTAATAATTGACATTTAATAGCTGAAAACATGAAAAACATCAGACGAAGACCTCAAACGGCCAGACGCACCTTGGCGCGTGAACTTCTGAGAGCTACTAACATTAGTTAGCCTGTCGACATATCGATGAGCCTATGCGCATCGAAATCATTTCGAACTAGCCGACCAACTGAATTTTCCCGTCTCGCTCACTCATATTAGTACGTCAGCGAGAGTGAGGAGTATAGATGCCTACCTATCTGGGTATTTTGTTATTTTATTTTTGCACACGCTTTTGTATGACTTCCGACAGGTCGAATGAATACATGACAGTTGACGCGTCTTGAGTGTAGTGATGAATTTATTCCGGATTTTAGAAAAATATTTCCTGCTCCCGATGAGTGCCTATTATTATAAATATTTTTTTTTTCAATACGTAAATGTATTAAGGAGGAATGCCTAAAATCTGAACCCTGTATGTATTATATTTACAGAGATATTTAAATTATTACAAACAATGTGAAGTCGATAGACATCACCGGGGAGGAGGGGTTAACGCAATAAGCTTATGAGAACCGCGCTTACATTGTGCTATTGTTGTTTCCAAGGCGAGTCTTAAAGTTAAAGCGTTTGTTTACCATAACCCAGGACCTTGAGTTCGATATCCGACAAAAACATTTTGTTTTCAATCTATGCTCAATAAAAATAAAGAATACTCATAAAATAACAAAAAATTGTTCCAAGACCACCACTCTTTCAAAGTAAATCCCCGTATAAATTGATGAAGTGTAAATGACAGGCTGTAGTCAAATGACAGAAGTGGATCAACACTTAACATCCAGCAGCTAACCATCCATATGGAGCAGCATAGAATCCATTTTTTTTAATTTGCTGTTTTGTCCTTGTGTGTATTTATATTATAAATTAAAAATCATTTTTATTTTAAATTACTTCGTATTTTTTCGGAATTTAATCTACGACAATTGACATAAAAATCAACTCTTAATAGTATAAAAGGCATAAACTTTTACACACTTAAAAGTATACTTAGCAAAATAAATATATTTGTGTCGGAAACAACAGGGTCAGATCCTGTCTGCCCAGAAGTGGGCGACGTCGATGGCGTTACTTCTGGCCATCATCAGGTCTTCCTGGGTGCAGCTATTCGGGCACAGCGCACACTCCAGAAGGTGTAACAGGGTCTGCTCCACGCCGCAGTCACATTCAGTCGGTCCGCTGTAAAACTGCCAGGCTCTCATTTGTGTCCTCGTCTTGCATACTCCAGTCCGAAGTCTGTTAAGGGACCTCCATATATTCCACCCTTGGTCATGTCCAGGGGCTAGGTCCTCTTTCGGGGCAATCCAAGTATTCCCCTCAGTTGCGCTTCTCCACATGATCAGCCGCAGGGTGGCCTCAGGTATCACCAGTTCCGTTGTCGACTGTAGGAAACTTCTTCTTGATTTGAGCCGTGTGGTTATCTTTTGGTACCCAAACATAGGGTGGAGTGCGTCGTGGGTTGCTTTGGTGAGCTCCTTCTTGGTAGTAACTTCTCGCCGTATGTTTGTGGGGCAATGCCCGAGAAATATTTGTAGTAATAAAGGCATGTCTCCCTTTAATTGCACGGTATATCTGTCAAAGATTTCTAAAAAACGTCGATTTACGACGTGTTTTTTGTACTTCAGGCGATACATAATGACGGTTTCAGAGCCCCGAAAGACGTTGGCAAAAAATGTACAATATGCTTCTATAGCGTGAGTGGAAAGAGCGCATATTTTTATAAAAGCGAGGCCATAATTTACACGTCGTAGCCAGGTTAAGTAGAATTGGGGTCCGTCGGTAATTAACATAAATAGAAATTCAAAAACCCCTACGTTGTACAGACGGCGCGTGTACCTAACGTAGGGTCACCAAGAACTAAAATAAAAACGGGACATTTTTTTCAACAATGCTAGTAATTAAAAATAATGAAAAAAAAGAAAAACCTGGAGATTATTTGTGAATAGTCAGTCCAGGTAAAAAAAACAGCACTTGTGATTAGACTTTCTTTTGTAATGTCTCCATTTTTTTTATTTTTTTTATTTTTTTTATTAACGGTCTAGGCCAATACATACGATTTTAAAATAGAAAATACAATAAATCAAATGGTAAAACAGAACAATATAATAGCTAAGACAATACATTTAGACAAAACATGAACATGAGCAAAAAAAAACAAATCTAGTACATTAGTAGAGGGATCTGCGAAATGCTGGAAGGTCCACCACGAAAAAGTCCAAGTCACTAGAGGAGTTAACCAATCTACACATTCTTAACATAAGAGAATAGAATCCGTAGTCGGTTTTGGATGTCCTTACATGTAGCAGGTCACTGCCTCTAGTGAACCGGGAGGGAATATTGAACGTAATTTCTTGCAATAATGTCAAGTCATCGATTATGGAGTTCATAATTTTAAAAATTAACAGCAAGTCAGTCACTGTTCTATGTCTCTCCAATGTAGATACATTAAGTCGCCTCTCTATATCTTCATAGGAGTAGCTACCTCTCTCAAGGCCGATCAGTCGTGCAACTCTTGACAAGAAGCGATGTTGGACTGATTCAATCCGGTCGATATGAGTTCGATAGTAGGGAGACTATATAACGCTAGCATATTCTAGCTGCGGACGAATCAGAGAACAGTAAAGGACCTTGATGGAATATTTATGCAGCGAACCTTAGATTCACTAAATTCTAAAGCAGCCGTGTGTTTCGTAGTGTTCCTGCGTAGAATATTGGGGGTACGATGGTTTGATTTAGGGAGGAATGATACTTTACAATAAGACAGACATTCATTTGAATTCATGAACATTCGTTCTACAATCGGTCAAGAGACAAAGGTGGACCTCGCTGGTATTTCGGAGGATAGCAGAAACTAACTTATGTTGATATAACTACCATATGATGCATTTTCTTTAAGCTCGGAATCTCGCCATCCTGGGCCGTCAGGAAATATACATACGAGTACAATGTGCAGAGCTCCGGGAGGCACAGATAACATAGGACAAGCGCGGCTTGCAGAGCTATTGGATATATTTAGCGGCAGCTATTGATATTTATATGCTCTAGATATATTACGTACATGGGAAGAAGAAAAACGTTCAGTAAGGGAGTATTTATGGATGGAAAAAATAAGGACGATAATGATAATTTGCTCTTTATTCGAGTAGCGTGTGGTATCCCCAAACAGGGGTCGTCCTGCCCCACGCTAATATAATTTAAAATAAATATTTAAATAGGGAATTCCGCGCGCGGAGCTAAGTTTTAACGGCGAGCCGGGGTGTGAAATTACAGGGGAGCAGGAGTTATGAGGAGGTGTGTTTACCAAATTAAACGAAATGTATGCAGCACCGAGTCGTGGAGGGCCATTATTCCGGAGCTTTCGGAGGCTTTCGCGAGCGTGATGTAACGCCGACGCAAGCTTTTAAGCAGGGGATAATAAATAATGATCAAAGCTCTTTTTAATACGGACGCATTATGAAATTTACAGCTTCCTGAAAAACAAAGTTGCAGATGCAAAGTTTCAATACATCCCAGGAGACATATCATAGTTCAAACTCTCATTGTTTTCCGATTGAAGCATTGCAATATACTATTGTAACGTACAATATATTATAAATGGTATTTAGACTTAAGTGACTGTAGATGTTTTGAACCAGTCCAAGTTCATTTACGACAGCGAATAAACTCTACAAGTTGAAGGACATTCTCTACTCTATAAGGACAATCACTTGGGTTTGGTTCATTGTATTATTGCAACGTTTTTTTATAATTCGAAATATGAAAGTTTATTTGGACTGTTCTTATCTGGTTATAATGATAAAATAAAATGTGCCTAGTAAGTAGATCATATTGGTATTTCACGTAAAAATAACTTCTTCTTCTACAAAAAGGATAAATCCGGCATGTCCTCCAACACATCAGTTGGTTAGAGACCCAAAATAACTTCTAAGCTTCGACTCGACTCGGTTCGATAAAGAGCAGTTCGTCTAATTAATTGTAGCAAACTAACATGACGTCTGTGATCCAATCATTGAAACACAGATGGTGGTAGAACAAATAAGTAAAACAGAATTTGGGCGCAGAATCACGGATGAAGTTTGGTAGGATTTTTACATCTATCATACGATGATAACAATGACATGAATACTAGTTTCAACGTGAGTCGGTCCAGGCACAGTAATAGCCCAGTCGGCTGAGCGGTATGAATACCTGGGCATAGTTGGTTTCCAAGGTTCGCGGTTCGCATCCCGCTTCTGCCGTTATTTTTGTGTTTGGATTGACGCGTTGAAAAAAAGAATTTTATGTATAGTATATGTATATTTAATTATTAATAATTAATTCCTTCTTCAGCCACCCATAACACTCTGAACAGCGAAACACAGTTAATATACTTGTAGGTCGACCAAGAACTGGCTGTTTCCAAAAACGTTACTTAATGCCAATGGTAAGTTCTGGAATGCTTTGAAAAACAACCGTATAAAGAGTCATTGCTTGGCATATGATAACCAAGTAAAGACCCGTATATAGTGACATTTCATAGGGTAAGCATGATTGATTCAAGTGAGGAAGCCTTAGCATTCGACTAACCAAAAATTTTAAGAAACGTGACTGCAAACGGGTGTTAAGTTGGTTACCTTATGTCAAGGAATTTCTCAGCATACGGGTGTAAGCCACTCTGGCTGACCGTCATATAATACTATAGAGCCACTGGAATAGAATTGTGCTCTAATGATTGAGATTTAAAAAAAAAATGGATGTGTTCGAACGTCGATCGAGTAAAAATATATTTTTTTCAGAACAAAATAACACTAAGCATTGAATATTTTAAATTTATCAAAAAGTGAACGCAAAAAGTAAAAATAAAATGATGGTATCTATTAGTAATTAAACACACACATACTATACATCAAATTCTTTATACGCATCAATTCATTCAGAAAAAATATCGGCAGAAACGGGATGCGAAACGCGAGCCATGGAACCAACCGTTGCTCTTGTTCATTACCCTAGTCTACTCGACTATCTCCTGCCCGAACTGATGCGTGGAATAAGTTGTATTTATACCATTGTTACCATCATATAACGATAGATTTTTTTATTTTATTTTTTATTTAATCAAATATAATAGGATACATTTAAGATTTTATTGACAGTATTACATTCATTTTTTTTTTATTGTTTATTTTTTGGAATTCGCTTTCCACGCCACTTAAAGGTAGATCTTGTGTGTGGCGTGGGATTCATCTGATTTAAGTGTTGCATAAATACATTTTTTAGAATATAAAATAATATCATTAAAATTTATTCATATGGTAAGTTGTAAGTGTGTTTTCAAAATTTTGTACTAATTGGTTGAGATCTTTGATCGAGTCATGTATGAGTTCTTTTATTTGAATTTTATTGTTAATATTGTTGCATTTAAAGTCATTCATTGGTAAGCATTAATTTTGAAATTGTAAATGATGTAGGTATACTTTATATTATTAACCTCGATAGTAAATACATTACATAAATTGTAAATGATGTAGGTATGCTTTAAATTATTAACCTCGATAGTAAATACAGTACAGGAATTGTAAATGATGTAGGTATACTTTGAATAATTAACCTCGATAATAAATACAGAATTCAGCCGAAATCAATCCGGCTGTTTGCGATTTTAAGCATTTTCTCTCTGATCATGCACTGGTGGCTAATGGCGTTGTGGTTAGTGGGTATATTTGTTTTGTGAAATGTGTTTGAATTGGTACAATTGATGCAAATTGGTGTCTCTTTAATTTTACAGTTTATGTGGTTGTGATTTTGTGAACAGTGCAAGCAGGTTGGTGGTTGATCCTTGGCCAGACATCGTAGTGCTGTGTGTCCAAATTTTTGACAATGGTAACATTGCATTAGTGGGTTGCAGTCCTCAATGTTGACTCTGTTGTATCCAATGTTAATTTTTTCTTTCTATCAGATGTCTTCTAATCGAAGGAGTTGTCTGTATGATATAGTTTGTGGTATCCCACTCTTTTCCATCGTTGCTTTTCTTGATTTTAATTTCTTTGATTAATTTAATTTTAGTCTCGTCCTCTTCATTTAGTCCGTTTTGGTTGACTATGTTACTGATTAATTCTTCTTCAGTAATGCCTTTTTGTAGTCTCTTAATAATTAAGTTTGGTTGTTTCTTTTTAATTTCTTCAGCGGTAACCTCGTCTCCGATTCTCTTATTTATTTCATTGCACGGTAAATTAGCTTCCTCTTTTGTTGCGCAGATTATTAGATTCTTTTTTTCTCCGATTTTTTTGAAAGTAATTATTCCCATTTTCATTTTGTTTAGGTTCACATTTTTTGCTATTTTTGTTTTAACTATTTCAGCACTAGCTTTCTTTTTTGACTCTTTTATGATTGCGTGTTTTGAGTCTTGTTTCGTTGTAAATTTAGTTGGTTCTTTTGGTGAACTCTTTGTGATTGTTGCATAAGATATGTTCGATTTAGAGATAATTTCTTCAATATTTTTCATTTGTTTCTTGTTGTTATTAATCAATTCGTTTTGTAAATCAATTATTTTTCCTTGTAAGTCAATTTTTTGATTTTTTGTAATTTCTTCAATTTCTTGAATATTTTTTTCCAGTTGAATTTTTAATTTATTATCTTTTGCTGAGGTGATCTTATTGATCAGCTCTTTATTATTAATTATTAATTCTTCCATCTCCATCGCATTTTATCTTGATTTATTTAATCACACTTTGATGTTCACTAGAAATTATTATAAATCAGTTTTTTTTATTATTATTATTGTTGCACACACGTCACTACTCCGAATTTATTGGAGCTACTGTAAAGTACGCACTCTGTAATGGTCGAATGACGAATTAGATATAAAATAATAAATATAATAATAAATAAAAATAAAAATAAATAGATGTCTCTATAGTATATGTTCAGAGTGTGTTTATTATTATTTTTTATTATTCAATCAGTCAACATTTATTCACAAGCTTTTTTTTTTTATATTATTACTTTCCGACAGTCTATTTATTTTAGATGTTATCTATTATAAGTCGCCTACTCATCGAGACTAAGTGGAGATGTTTAAAGATTTAACTATCGCGCTAAAATACGTCGATGTTCCGTAATGTCTGACGTTAAGAGATCCCTTGTACGAAGACACTCACAGCTCCGCATAGGTCGAGTTGAGCGATGGCACAGTTGACAGTTGCCGGCGCTAGTTGGAGCACTTTACCGACAGCTGTTCCGGGAAGGGGGAGGCTTGTTTATTCAGACATCGATCACTCCCTTAACGCGCACAGTGAAACATAACCTTTTTGAAACCAAACGCAACATTTCAGTGCCGGTTTTAGTGGGTGGCGAAATGGGTCGGTGCCCCAGGGCGCTGACGGCAACTAATCTCGCTAACATTTTTTAAATATGAGCAACGTAAGGCGCCAGAAAAATAAATGCTCTAGGGCGCCACAGGGTCTAAAACCGGTACTGCAACATTTTATGATATGTATAAAGAATACGGCTGAGAACATTGGCATTTCGACGAGGTATTCAGATTCGATCTCCTTATAAACGCATTTTTTTAACGCTCAAATATGTCTCAGATATTTTACCTTGCTTCTCTACAAGACCCGGATCTTGACGTGAAACTTGTATCCAGGTGGATTTATGTGTACAGAGATGACTTGGAACAAGACTTGAGAAAAAAATTACGAAAGGTGCCGTTTCATCAAGTCCTGGAAGTCGTCGATAACTATAAATATTCCTAGATACACACCAGGATACAGTGATATCTTGGGACAAGGCATGGACAATAGCAACTAAGAGAAACTAGTAGCGGCATTTTTTGCGACTATATATGTACTATATGTGTTACTAAAATGGGAAAATTAATAATCATAGATGAAACATGTTTTATATAAGCAATATTTTTCCATGGTTGAATAATCATTTAATTCATAAATATAATAAAGAGCAATCAAAATTTAATGCCTTAAATGAAAATTTCACACAAAATTTTACAATTTCATGAATACTGAAAACATAGTTACATATTCGCATTTATCATAAAGGGGAATTTCTTTAAGAGCTTTCTACTTTATCTTGGAGTAATTACGTTAAGTTTAATTTAGTTGGGTTAAGTAATGTTGTTAGACATTGGGTGGAAGCAATTCGACGTCGCTGACACGAAAAAGAAGAGTTCTATTTTGACTAGCTTTACAAATTGTATTGTGGCATCAAATGTTTGGTGAAATTATCCGGCATTATTGTTACTTTGCGAGCATTTTGGAGCATTCACGTAAGCAACATAGCAATTATGCAACATTGCAACACAGCAACGTAGTGTGACAGTTAAAATATCGATATAATCATCATGATCATTATTACATATACCGGTATAATAATATAAAGATGGAAGAAATCCAACATCTACTTTGCAGCTGTCAGAATGAGGTCTATTAGACATCTAACTGATGCTCCTATAATCACGGGAAGGCCTTCAGCCACTCTTTAACAAGTATCTTTTTGCGTGCGTCCAGTAACGAGTTCACACATATGTCAAAAACAGGACTGAACAGGGAGGGTTTTCACAAAGCGGAATCTAACAGTAAACCATGAGTTTCGCATTCGCGAGTCACGTGTTAGTCGTCGCTACCTTAACGCATTCTTCCCGAATCGTCATCCCCCATTTCGGTAAGAGTGCGGATGGATTCCGACTACGAAATGTAAAGGAGAGAGGGCAAAAGCGGGGCGGCTAAGGGACTTTAAGATAATATTATGTCAAGTTATCGATCCGCATGAGTAATGGCTAGCTTTGTTCCAGGAGAGGGCCGCTCCTTCATCGTTCATTTACGACCGGAACGACGGTGTAGTGACCGGAATATTTTGGATTAATGAAATATTATGACAGACGATGAGACAGAAAAATGAACAAATTTATTATGTGATTGGATTGTATTGGATTATTCGAATTACACTGTCTTGGGTTACACGCAGTTCGAGAACGGAAGAAGTAAGTAAAATGGACTGTTTTTCTACCTTTTTTAAATTAAGTACATTAATTACTTGCCGGTGGGTATTGCTAGAGGTAAAATGTTTGATTTGCATTCGGAGGTTAAAATTATAATAAGTTTTAATCTATTTCTAAGCTTTATATTGATTGGGTTGAGGCGGCCCTTAGAACAAAACGGTCTGGACCTGGGATAGTCGGGCTAAGCGTCTGATTTCTTTAAAATAGATGCTACAGCACTCTTCTCTCCAAGCACTCGCACTTTTGATGTGGAGGTTGTCGGTAAATTTGCTGGTATATATGCAGATATGACCAAGGAGGAATGCACAGTAGCAGCTGACAGAAGAAAGTTAAGGTAATATGTGGTGGTCATATAGTATGTTCCAGATATAGAACTGATTCGGGAAGAAGAATAAAAACACTTACAGTAAAACACCCGTAAAATGTCAGCCATAATCTAGTAATGAAAATAGGTCGTTGATGAATGTCGTCTCGTGAAAACTACCCATTCATAATGACTCCATGTAAAAAATAATAATGCTCGAATGCCGGGCTGTAAAGTCTTTCTTCTTCTTCTTCTTTGTGTCAGCGACGTCAAATTATTTCTGCCCAGTATCTGGCAACATTGATAGCCCGTGTTGCCTAGCATTAGGTCTTGAGGTGTGCAGCTTGTTGGGCACATGGAGCCGGATCTTAGGTGTGAGGCGGTCTGCAGGTCTCCGCAGTCGCACAATAGTGGCTCTCCCTGCCGAAGCATTCCCCAGCGCTCGAGGTTATCTTTTGTTCTACCACGTAAAGTCTATGAAGTTGGCGGGTCAAACACTGAATCTACAAATACGATTTCGCCGTTACGATCTGTCCGTATAAGCCTATTAGCTCTTTCATAAAAACAGCTTATATTAATTAAGAACGTATGTACTCGGCAGAGCTGCGGGAGGCAGAACTAACACGAAAAAAGACGAAAACCATGACATTTGGGAGAACTTTACAACATCAAATGGTGAAATAATAATGTGATATTCTAACTCTAACTAGAAAGCAGATGTGAAATATTTTATGACGATAACCTTTTCACATTTCAAAAACCGACAAAAATATATATAAATATTCGGCGTAATATAAAAATACATTTCTGAATATTCTCGCGTTTACCTTCAGCCACAGATTTCCCAGGCTTCTGATTTCGTCCTTATTTTCCTATTTTTATTTCTCCACTGTCCATTTTGATTTAGCTCCTCTTTTCAGTCGCTACGCCAGGAAGGCATAAATCTTACACGCCATTGCCGTGCAAAAATCCAGCGAAACTAACCCATTATTGTTATATATTATATCATATGTAAGCCTACCTCATTTTATCGTGGAAATGTCACTTTAGTCTAGCTGATACTTACACTCGTATATATACTTTAGTTACGTTGATTTACGGCCGAGTAATGTAAGAAAAAATTTCGCATCTATTTGAGCAAATAAATGTGTATTTATGTAATATATACGATGATGTGATATAAATATACAACTGAAACATTAATTCACATGGTGATATACTTAAAAAATAAACTAACTTTTTAATTAATTTTAATTTAAAAAATTATAAATTAAAAGTATAAATATAAATATATAATTACAAATTAAAAAAAGTGTATTTATATTAATTTACAATTTATTAATTTTCATCCAGCGACAACGGCACATCATGAGCGCGGTTTTCTTTAGACCACTGAAGTTAAGCAACATCAAGCGCAAATCAAAACGCGGATAGATTTTCGCATTTCGCTTATAGCGTATCGCAGGACGGGTTGAGACGATTCTTAGAACCAAATGGTACAGGCCTCGGGTGCTTCAGACTTATCATTTAATCCAAAATATATTTTTCCGAAACTACGGTGTCGCCTCTACAAATCCTCGGTCATCTGCCCTGGAAGTATCGAGAACCATATATATATTGATATCAGCTTGATATAGGTCTTTTAGGCCGAAAAGCCTCAAAAAATAATCTTTCGTCTCTTATTTTTGTTCGCTCGCCTGACATGCACATCAAATAATGTATGTTTTATTATGTAAAATTACACGGCGTTTGCATACGCAATTTTATTTGTTATGACAGTTGCTTCATTTGGTGCTGCAACTGTAATCTTTAATTTGATTTTTTTGCTGTAATTGTCTTGGCGGCGCTGGATGTCACAGTGTTCCGGCAATTGTCAGTTAATTCTCGTCTGGCCGGCGAAATGCCATACCGGTTAGACGAGGAAATCAAGTTTCTTTATTAAAAATAAATGCATATTGTCGTTCAAAAACAAGTTCTTTGTGTCGTTAATCTGCTCCTGCAACCTTCCTCCACGCGGCCACGTGACGAAACCGCGACTTGTCGTCTTTTTAAAGATGGGGGAGGTCAATATGTATACTTTCAGTGCAAACGAGTCTTCGGACGAGGAATGGACAGATGACAAAACTAGTTGGTGGCGAATTGTGATATGAGACGGATTCGGAAGGACGAAGACAATTAAAAAATATATATTAAATATTACGAGCACAATCAATATAATAAAGCAACTCGCTCGTGCGTTTTGACGACTTACAAATCAATTAGAGGGTGTCACCATTGTTCCGCATTCATCCAATTCCAAATGAACGAAATAGACGTTACACCTTGTTAGGCAAACTGAATGGTGAGAGGAGGCCGCACGTCTCTACCAAAGTTATAAGGGGAATCACCCCCATTATATTATAGGGTGATCACGAAACAGAGAATGGCTGGCGAAAGCCGCTGGCCGAACTGTTAGAGCTTCATTAATTAGTACAGACAAATGCACAGTGGATGGGTTAAGGAATGCCTTGCATTTCAATTGCATACGGAATTATATTAATAAGTTCATCCAGAGACCACATCACGAATGATAATTTTTAATTGATAATGAGAACATAAGTCTATCGCTATTACACCCATTTCAGTGTTATTCACCAAAGCCTCTTTTATAACGAAAATGTACTCTGAAGAAAATCTTTGATAAGTTCTCCGAGAAGGACAATGCGACGGGACTATTGAGCCTAAATGCCCCAAAAAAGAAGATTTATTACTTAAATTTTATTTATTTGGGTTTGCTCAATAGACACAATACAATATCACTTACAGAAGAACAATGGTAACTAATCATAACTAAGTATTTATCTTATTACTAGAAAACACACTATGTATGGGCAAAAATAGTTATTCGTTTTCCTAAGATTGACCACATTATGCACCTTGACCGTCTACTGATACAAAACAAATTCAGTGAAATAAAATAAAACTAGCTTACATTGGTTTGATGTTTAATATAGCTACTGGATGATTGGTATTGAAAATTTTTTGTTATGACTATGACATAAAAATAGAAACATAAATGTTTATAATTTATAAAACATGTCTTTCAATCTGTTATTGTGTTTTAACTCGATACATTTTTCAGAAAAGCAGTTGAGACGTCACTCTAGTTTAAATTACCTTTCCACGTTTTCAAAAATGTAAAAAAAAGCGACTTTAAACGAGCGTCATCATGCTAGTAGCTCGTTACCAGCTTGTCAGCTTGACGCAAAGCAATCTGCCGACATTTCACCTTTCCCCGAAAGCCCCGGAATGCACCCAAAAATGCATCACAGTTCGTTCCCCGTCCCGAGATGCATTCTTCTTGCTAATTAACGAGGGAGCAGCTGCGAGAGAGGGAGCTAACCACTGAAAATCTCTGCTATGTACATCGTATGCATTTCGAAAATAATTCTTCATATTTATAATTTTAAATAAATTTTCATTAAAAAATTAACAAATTAAAAATATTTAGTTTTAATTCATATTTATTTTTAATGATTACATGTTTCGGAATGTATCAAGTCGAAAAAGCACACACACAATGGACTAACCGTCGACTTCGCTGAAGATCAAAGCTAAAATTACAAGGAATTTTCTAAATTGAACACAAAAAATATAATATTATATAATGGCTTAATACATTAAAATAACACATACCCCTTGATTTTATGTCTTTTTTTTGTTAAACCCGCACACATATACAATCTGTAAATATGTGTGTACTAACGTAGGAATTAATACTTTTACATACCTATATAAGCCACTGCCAGTTTATAATTTAACCATTATTGAAAGTCTACAGGGAGGCCGAAACATGTAATCGTTTAAAATAAATGTGAATCAAAACTAGGTATTTTTAATTTGTTAATATTTTTTTCAAAATTAATTCAAAATTATAATGTATGTAATATAAGTGATATATGTACTTGCTTTACATGTTATAATCAAATGTTGTTGAAGAGTTTGTTCATTGTTGAAAATGGTCGCATTAGTTTCGAAACAAGTACAAATATTTATAAGACTTATGTGAAATAAAAAACAAACATTTTTATTTGTTGTGAAATGTTGTATGTGACATGTAAGCTTCAAAAGAATAGAAGATATAATTCACTTGAAAATGGCTTCACGGCGAAGGTGAAATACGTCGCATAAAAATAAACTTAATATTATTAATTACTAAATATTTCTTAATTTCTTTGATATTATGGAATAGCATGAAAACCTACGGATCATTTGAAAAAAAAAAAGTAATGTGTTCGAAATTCTTGTACGAATTTCGGAAAATCAATTAGCAGGTACGCGGCCAATGATGAGCTCGGTTTCCCTCGGGTGAGACGCGAAGTCTGTCGGGCATGGGCCAGGTGAGACTCCTGGGAAATCTTCTGACTAAGAGAGGCAGAGTGGATCGTTAGGCATGCGACACGAGGGATGCCTGGGTAATGAGTGATCGGAAAATGATGGTCGATGTTGAATGAAAAATAATGTTTAGTTAGAAAAAGTATAGTTATATTACAGCAGCTGCGGGTTTGAGCGACGGGTTGATAATACTTAAAAAAATGTCTGTAACCCCACCACAAAAGCCTGTGAACCTTTCTGATTATCACATGATTATTACAACTATTTGCTTCTCTATATTATAATACCAAGGTGTAAATTGACTAAAGCCACAACTAACTTTACTGTTATTTATTTAAAAATATATAAATACAAAAATCCGGTTCGAACTTAAAATAATGGTATGCGTTAATGCTGATGCCTTGAGTCTGCGCTACGGCCAGGAGAACAATCCAAAAGCAGGAAACGACTCAGCCTTGACCCGCTCGCAAGCGCGGTAGACGACAGTCTGAGAACCGCTTGGGGTTTCAGCACCTCGCTTGTCCTTGATTTGGCGCTACGTAGACAGTCCTGTCAACTACGTCCACACCGGGAACCAGCCGGTTTTCTTGTTAGCCACTGGTTAGCTTTTATGAACGAGAAAAGCACAATGCCAATTGTTTAATAAGATGGCGAAGACCGGTATCCATAATAGTGGTTGTCATATAAGAGTATATCCGTTACAAAATTTCGCCACACAGCTATACTAGCTATTATAATTACATGATTTTTCTTCCAGAAGGAAAAATTCCGAAGACGCAACTGTAGTATCCGAGGCATATTTCAAATGATTTATCAATAAGGAAATACAAAAAAATCTCATATTTAACCCAACGTTCTAAACGCATGGACCATATGGTCCAAAGCACCGGCTAAAACGAATAATATATCATTTTATCATTTACTTTGATATCCATTTTATGATATTGTTATTTTACCTTGATTTAACATTGCTTAAGTTGAGCAAACAC
Source organism: Glossosoma conforme (assembly GCA_022606575.1). NCBI lineage: Eukaryota > Metazoa > Arthropoda > Insecta > Trichoptera > Glossosomatidae > Glossosoma > Glossosoma conforme. The sequence goes on along the minus strand of JAGTXR010000075.1, from coordinate 557,820 downwards.
TGTACGTAATACATGTTAAAACATTTTAAATAATTACTGCATAAAATCGAATATATAATATAATTTAAAGGCATGTCTTATAAATAAATTTATTATTCTTAGTCAATTGATGGAATAATCAATTTCTATTAATAAGACAACTGAATAATTCCACCCTGTGTCGCTTAGGCAGCCAATAAGGTATTCAATTAATTGCCAAGGGATGATTCGTCTGTCTGATCAAATATTGTTCCGCCACACGAGAAGGGGACAACAAGATCAAATGTACGAACAATGAACTGCCAGTCTTAGGACAATTCTATGACGACGGTCGTAACCGAATTCAATTATGTGCGGTGTATTGTTATCGGGCCGGTATTGCATTTAGGGGATCGAGAGGCATTTGCAGGTATGTCAATTAATTAAATAGATACTGACATCTACTCGATGTGGCTCCTTCAGGCTCATACCAAAAGACCGCGACAAATGATCTGTTGTCTATGCTTCGCTCACTGGATACCTAAGTGAACGGCTATTTTGGGAATCGCACCCCCACCACAATGCCAGGCAGTCAAGGGAAGTAATCGAAGCGCTCGGTCACTTTCGTCCCGGCCTTCAAGAGACACGCTCGTTCCCGCTGACTGTACCACCGCCGCACAGCATCGCCATCTTGGAATCACGGGTAACACGTGTCGGGAACCCTGGCAAGCTTACTGATCAATCCTCCGCAGTTTGACCCTCTAGATACGGCCCGTATTTAGAGCCGTGTCAATACATACGCAATGTTATGCCATTTAAAGCTTGATACTCGGTGAATGTTTAAAAATGGGTAACATCCTCCTCTCTTTGAAAAGTTATTCAGTCGCGTGGAGGCAGGATCAGGAGCAAATTAACAATACAAAGACTTTTTCTGAAGCACATTGACATATATATTTCGCTAACTTATCACACACATTTAACAGGCCAACAACAATACGACCGTTTTCACGTTTGGTACACGATTGAGCGCACTCGTGATGGTCTGTCGCACAGCGCCGCAAGTGGCGATCTACGAACTAGTCGAAAATGCCAATATGGCGACACATACATGTACGACAAGCGAATAGAAATAAAAGACGAAAGATTGTTTATCAAGGTTTTCGGTACCAGCCAGCAAGGGCTATATCATGCTGATGTCATGTGATTAATGGATTACAATTAGTATGTTTCATTTGAGGACCACGGCTTCACAAACATTATATTTTTCAACCATTAGCTAGTGCGTGTATTACAACGTTTGAAAACGATTTTTCCAATGCTATATCCGCTTCATATTTAGAACATACGGACACCGCAAATTGTCGTTTCACAGTTCTGTAAGCTCAGATTGTCTATGCCTTCTCCTGAAACATCTGTACATCCGAATATCCACATAACATGGTTCCCGAGAGAAGTTGCAAAGACTGCGGTTGTAGTACCAGATAAATATTTTGGTCTTCAATAATCAGCATTTTAAGGAGATCGGATGATAAACAAGAAGCTCCCGAGGCATGGACATTTCTTTGTCTTTAAGGGGTGGCTCAATCCTGTCGGAGGAATATATAGAGCTGTGATTTGATTAAATCAATTCTTTTAAATCAAGCTTCATTAGGTTTTGAACCGACGGCGTCTGAATGACAAACGTTTAATCACTCTACTACGCCGCACGGCATAACAATTGTAACAAGTTATTTTGCAAGATTAAAAATAGTTTTTTCAGCATAATCACAATTAAAAAGGTATTTTTCTACTGCATAAGTAAATTAAAATTCCCTACATTGAAAGGACTTAATCCTCAATAATAAATATACAACTATGAATGAAAGTATACAAAAAATGATAAATAACTTTCCACCCCATCAGCTGCCAAAGAGGAGTTTAAGTCTATCACAGAAACTATACCTAAAATCATATCCTTCGCTATGAACTATTTTCCTCAAGTAATTATATGTTTCAGATTTGGAACGGATATAGGAAGAGAAACTTTTTTAAAAAAATCAACAAATATGATAATTATAAAAAAAACATTTCACGAAATCATTAAAAACCTTCCAATTAACATTTGATATAACCTGCAATTTGTTAAGGCATTCTCTTAAAATTAACATCCAGCGACGGGGGTTAAAAAGTTAAATAAAAGCTCTAGGTGTGATTAAATTTAAGTAGGCTATATAATATAACTTTTCCCGGGCATAATTCCAGTACAGCTGCGGTGGAAAATTAGTGTTTAATTCCCGGTTTGGTTTATCTTTTCCTTTAATTTGAAAAGCGTTTTCGGTTAGTGTCGTAATTCACTTCGAAAATTTTCCAACTTTTGATTTCATTAGAAGAACTCTACCGTTTCGGGGAAACATCAGAACTAATCGCGCAATTGCAATGTGCTTATTATTATAAAAGCAATTGAAATTATGTTTATGTACTGTGAATAATATATGAGGGTGTTCGGAAAGTATTTTTTTATAATAAAAAAAACGACGTTCTTAACCTAGATGTTTCAAATGATTACAAAAAGTCGATTTAAAAAAATAAACTATTTTGTCTTCATCATTTTTAACTTCCCTTCCCGAACGTAGTGCTCCTTCAATATCAGGGCCAGCCGGCGGTCATAGCTCAGTGGTCAAAGCGTTTGCTTTGCAAGCCAAAGGTCGTGGGTTCGATCCCCGACGGAGACTAAAAAAAATGGATTTTAATCGATTTATGAGCTCTAAAATACCCCCGGTTAGTGTGAATTTGATCCATTACCCGTAAAATGCCAGTCATAGCCTATTAATTAAAATTGGTGGTAGACGAAAGTCGTCCCGTGAAGACCACCCATTCATAGTAAATTCCTGTAATAATAAAGGATGAAGCATGAATTTTGGGCTGTAGTCTATGACGTTGGCGGATCAACACTCCACATGCAGCGTTTAGCCATATACACTATGGTAAGCGTCATATAATTCCACAGATGAGACTTCAGAATTACTATCACCATCTGTCAGTATTATCCTGTATGTGTTTACATAAAAAAAAAAACAATATTGCCGAATCGAAATTTAGCAAACATTTTTTTTTTAATTGTATTATGTCAGTACATATTATTTGAACATCGGAAAAAATACTTGCTTGAACAGCATTTTTACCTTTTTGATAATAAAAAGGAACATATATAGGAAAATGCTCCTGTTCACCTTTCTTTTTTAAATGACAAACAACTAAAAGGAATGCGTAGAATCAATCTAACATTTTCACAGCCAAGCCTTGCTATGTCAGTTCTTAAAATTGATATAATAATAATGCATATCGATTTTGAATGACCTTATCATCTAAAACGCCAAGGTAAAAAAAGGTTAAATATATAAACATTTTTTTCTTAATACAACTAAGTGTCGTTTATTTTTATTACAGTAAAAAAATATTTAACACCTTCACGTCTGCGCTATTTCATCACTCACATCCCATTTACCTTTGATATAATATCGTATATTACGTCAACACTTTGCTCAAAATAAAATAATAACACAACAAAGGCGAAGATCCATCCGAAAATTTTCGCCGAACTGTTTTCGCGCAAATATATATTTCTTTTTGATGGGCGCTTAAAGTGTAATGAAATGTATTCTAAAATATTTTTTCGGGAAATTTTCCGCGTGAGTTATTATATTCCCTACAACTTTTTTATTTAAGCTAGATTAACCCCGGCGTTAAGGAAACTCTGGTGGGCATAAATCTTTCTCTGAAAGTGTTTTAAATAGTTAATTTATCCAAAACGGTTTGTCTCAGTAGTAATGTGGCTGCAACGCTATCAATTTCGGGTTCAACTTCTTGAAATGCATTTTTTACGTTCAGAATTTGTCATTTTTCAACGACATATACTCACCAGATAGTTACTAATTTATGGCAAGTCTCTTAGTATGTGTTTTTAAAATTAATGCGATCTACAAAGCCATTGTGATTGATTTATTTAACAGAACCGAAATTGTTAAAGGTGCTTTTGCGTATTTGTTTATTAAGGTTCGCCGATAGATGCAATACCATACAATTAACAGGTAAACATATCAGACGCACTGAATTTCTAAATTAGATCTATAGAATTTGATGGTGTATGTAATCAGTAGAAAAAAAATCTTTTAAAAGATTGTGTATCGTTCTCCATTTATGTCGGAGTATAGCGTTCGTTACTTGCGTGTAACTTTCTCTAACCACGAATGAAATCGCTGGTCGGACTTGACGTCTGAAGACGTACAAAGTGAAAGACTTCGCGGCTGGCGCGCGAAAGCCTCCAGGTCCGCCTAACGAGGAAATCCGCTGGCGCCACTTCCGGCCGCGCACCGGAAGTGTTTGGGAGCTTTGACACCGCTTCCTGCTGATTACTCGGGAGCTTTTTAAAAAGCTGTTTACACGCGTCGCGTAATGAACGAGCTTTCAAAGTATTTTTTTTTAAGAAGAATTTTTTCTTTGATTTCGATTCGGCTGAAAATAACTCACATATTTTGTATCGTGAATCGAAATGAGAGAACTTTTCACGTTTTCTTAAATATTATGTTATAAATTGTGTTTAGCCGGGCAGCAAAATCGAGTGGAAGGCGCATTAGTTTGTAATTCAGTCGTTGTCAGTTCGGAAACTCGACCGAGCATAAATAATATATATATATATTGAATGTAAGCTCTAATCTAAATGACAATTAGCATCTAAGCTGCCCCCGATAGAGTTGAGACACTCCTTAAAGACAAAAAATGTCCAGGGATTGAGAGCGTTCTTCTTGAAAAAAACCCTGATCATTAAACACCCAAATATTTCTACGCAACTTTGCAGGCTCTTTCCCTGGAGGCTCCCGGGCACCATATGTGTTCCCACGAGAATCTACGGGTAAGCATGTATTCTGGGACAATGTATAGACAACCTGAGCAAACAAAACTGTTGAAAATATATGTATAAAGTGAATATGGTAAAAAAAAAAAGTGTTTTAAAAAATATTTTCGTATTGAATTATGTCCCCTCTACACATTATTAAACAAAAATAATATATTTTCAAACCAATGACTCGCCGTTCTGGAGAATCCATAACTCAGTAATGTATTCCAGTGATTATGTACTAGCCATGTGTTCCACATTGTAAGAGGGTATCATGTAAGAAGAGATGTACATAAATTGATTTAAAAATTGATTGACACATTAATATATACATATATACTTTGAATATATACTATAGATACATCTATCATACGATGATAACAATGACATAAATAGAAGTTAAAAAGTGAGTCAGCTCAGGCAAAAGAATTAGCCGCGGTGGCTAAGCGGTATGAATACCTGGGCAAATGGTTGGTTCCAAGGTCCGCGGTTCGCATCCCGCTTCTGCCGATATTTTTTCTGAATGAATTGACGCGTTTAAAGAATTTGATGTATAGTATATGTATATGTCATTACTTACTGACAAATTAATCTAAAAAATATCAAAGACAGACAATAGCGTCTGAAGGTCATGATCTAGCAAAGAGACGAAATCTAGAAAAGACATAAATACCTAAAAATACTTTAATGTCACATGCGAAAGTATCCAATCCGAGAAGACCCACGAGACAAACAATGACATTTAATAAATGTGTGTTCAGAGAGACATTAAAACGGGAATACGAGAGAGTAAAGCTTTTCAGCTGAAAAAGGCACAATGTAAAATTAAATTGCGGTCGATTGCGACTGTTCAACGCACACGGCGGTTGAGATGCTCCAAAAGCTCCCAATAGCGAGCTTTCGCCCAACTCGGTACGCTTTGTGGCACACCGTACACTCTTTATATTAGACAAGTCTACTATGTTTCTAAGTAGTTTTTATTTCAAGATAACACAATAAAAAGAGGCAAGACAGTTGTAAAGAATTCACATTTGCGGCATCTCTGACCTCCACCATTTTAGCATATGTTTAGTATTCATCAACAAACTAGCGTCATTATATTTAAGAAGAGTTCCAATTAAACGAAGTTCTTCTTCTTCGTGTCAGCGACGTCAAATTTTTTTAATATCTGGCAACATCGAGGGCACATGGTGAAGGATATTAGACGTGAGGCGGAATGCAGGTCTCCACAGTCGCATAACCTTTGACGACCAAATTATCTACGCTTTATAATCCGATCTCTTTAAAAATACTGAAAAACGAAAGGCCCGAAAATGCCTCGGATACTACACTCCCTTCTCGTCAAAGTCACATATATTTACAAATATATATCTCCCCATATTTATTCCATACTTGGAATATATGATCACCACGAATTGCCACCACTCAGTTCTGTAAGATGTCATTGTCTATGTTTTATTCTAAAACATCTCTAAAGCCTAGTAAGTCTGCCAGGTTAATATTTGCATATATGCAAAACATGCATTCTACAGATAATTCCCGAATACGTCCAGGGCAGAATAAGTCACAGGCGGTAACCCATCCATGTTTTGGTTTGCATCAAATATCACTTAGCTTCGATGATTTAACGTAAGTCAAACTGTAGTTTCGGTTCATGATATCTTTTTTCACTACAGAACATTACAAATTAAAAAAAAAAACAAATCGTTACTGAAGTACAATCAAGATTAATATACAAATATAGGTACTTATGATTAAGTATTAAGAACAAAGTAATAAAGACAAGCAACAGAAGGTCCCAATGCTCATCAAACAGACGACGTAAACAAAAAAATTCTCCAATGAAACTCGTGGAGTACATGCCTGAATTGGGCCTCCCTTACGTGAAATATACCAACGTCCGAGGCGAATGTGCTATTGTCTCTATTTTATTTTACGTAAGCTTCTTCTATGCATACTTTTGAGTTGTTATCGCATAATACTTGTAAATAAATCGATCGGTAATATTTGCATGTGTTCATATGAAAGTAAAATATTGGTTTTTTTCATATAATATATCATACGCGGTCACCCATGAAATATGGGCCGCACCCTTTTATACTTGACACGCCAGCTATGTCGCGACACGCCCCATATTACTTCCTACTATTTTACCTGCATTTTTTTTGTTAGTAGAAATGAATTTAATAATTAAATTAAATAATAGTACGAATAATTGAAGAGTTCAAAAGATGTTTATGTTTTCGAATTAATATTATACCGTTTAATCTACTAATACCAAAATTTAACACACAACATGCAAAGAATGGTTACAAATACAACGGAATAGTGAATTTCAACAATCTTCCTCCGAAAATAAAAGCGATCAGTGACATGAAAATAATGAAAAAAAGGGTAAAACGGTTCTTCAAAAATAAAAAATCAGATCTGACGTAATTGTACAAAAATGAGAAATAAATGATATATATATAATTTTTTTATTACATTATAATGTTACTATTATTAAAATGATACTAATGTAAACCTCTCTGTATATGATTCAAGCTAGGTACTAAGTAGTAATTGTATGTATATGATCCAAGCATAATAAGTATAGAATTTATATAAATTATATAAATTATTTATATTGTTAGAAAGGTATTGATTATATTAAGTTCATTAAAATGTGTCTGGTGGAAATTGAGACTTAGATGGGTCGAGGCTATTAAAGAATCGAAATATATATGTAAATGATGCTGAAATTGTCACTTCGATTATAAAAAATTTATAAATTTTAATGATATTATTTTATATTCTAAAAAAAAATATGTTATTATGTAAAAATGTAAAAAATAATAATATAAATTATACAACACTTAAATCAAAAGATGAATCCCACGCCACACACAAGATCTACCTTTAAGTGGCGTGGAAAGTTAGTAGAAAAATAAAAAAATAAAAAAAAATGAATGTAATACTATCAAAAAAATCTTAAATGTATCCTATTATATTTGATTAAATAAAAAAAAAAAAAAAAACATATCACCCAAAATATGCCTCAGATAAGATATACATATACTCAAACAGTCCCCGGATTATATCCGTGGAAGTCATTGCAAACCATGTATTTACCCAAGTGGACCTTGGTGTGAAGAGATGTCTCGACACAAGACATGGATAATGTGGCTGATTAAACTGAGGAGCGCTCATTTACGATGACCATATGTTTCACATATGGAAATGATATGAAAAGAAAATTAAAAACAAGATTTGTGTGCCTTGATACAATTATTAAAAAAAAAACTAGAGGCCTTTGAGATGTGGTCATACAGAAGAATTCTAGGAATTTCCTGTAGACACCACGTCGAGAACAATGAGGTTCTCAGCATAATCAAGGAAGATAGGCACTTAGTAAGAACCATCTCAGAGAGGCGAGCCCGATGGATCGGTCATATCATGCGCCACGATGGTCTTCTTCGCGAAATTAAGAAAGGGATGGTTTAGGGTAGGAACTGCAGAGGGCGCCCTAGACGGTAGTATTTGCAGCAGGTGTTCGAAGACATGAGTTGTAGCTCTTATACTGAGCTAAAGAGGATTGCAGAGGATCGAGAGGAGTGGAGATCGAGATGCAAGATTTTGTTGCTGCAAACTAATCCACCGGATTGATACTACGAAAAAGAAGATACAATAAAATTAATTAAATACGAACCTAATTATTTTGTGTTTCTGTATATTTTTTAAAACGTTTATATATATAAGAATTGTATAACTTAATCTGTGTTAGAAGAAATTTTATTAACACATGCATATTTGATATTTCAAATTTATCTATAAGTACATGTGAAAAACATTAATTATAAATCCACTCTAAATTTTTGGCAACATGTATCATGAGAATCCTTTCCCAGCACTTGACAATTACTTACGACAAATCCGAAAAATGGCTTCAAAAATATATATTTTTGTATATTCAAACTTAAAATTATCTGCCATTTACAGCGCTTCAAAAATTATGAAACTAGACTTAAATCTGAAAGAACACTAAAATGTTTTTTTAGAATGTGTTTATTTCACATTATTTTATTTTGTAAAGATAATTAATTACGTGTAGCATACAGTATAGGATTGATGGTTCAAAACACGTCTACAATTCAATTTAAAATATTAATTACTTTCCTCCTGAAAAATACTGAAAGTAAACACCTACGGCGGTCGATTTCACGCTTTTCAGGACGTTCGAATTCCCCTGAAAGTACCCCTCCCTTTCGCCTCCTCTCTCCTGGGTTATTACAATTCTTCCTTTTTCCCCGCCCACCGGAATTTGTAATTTTCGAAATTGTCTTTTGTTTTTGTTTCGAACACGCGGCGAGAGCATTTCTGCGGCGACGAATGGCTTGTTTGTAAATTTTTGACTGAAATTCATGAAAAATTTATGCAATCAAGACGCACTGAAATTTAATATGTATCCGAGATATTAAATAACTTATATGCATTCAAAGCACAAGCAACTCAACAAAACAATAGTATTTCGTAACTTAATGAAAACTGACGGATTACTTGTATTTTCAAGAAACATTAGATTAAAAAAAAAAAAAAATTAATATATCGTCTAAATATGTTGCATATGGCTATCACAGATATAACAGCAAGAACTATGATCAACATATTTAATGCGACTATCAGATATAACTTTTTTTCCCAAGTTTCTTTACGAACTGATATCCTCCTCTCTAAGATATCGAATTACTGGTTGACAAGATGCAGGATCAAGTTCACAATGCAAAGAACTTGTTTTCGTTTCACAATTCGCATTTGTTTCTCAAACACATGCTTTTTTGTCCACCCGTTATGACGGACGCCATTAGGCATTTGCCATAATGGTCGCAAGTGAGCTCTCAACTGACGGCGCGCTCTGACATCTAGCGCTGCCAACAGTCGCGGCAGAAAAAGCGTAATTAAAGATGACAGTGTTACTACCATGAAATGGGCCAACTGTCATTATAAATAAAATGGCGTATAAAAACACCGTGTATAATTAAAAAAAAGTTATTACATAACTAAAACTAATATTATCAGATATGCATGTCAGGCGAGCGAACATAAATCAGGGACAAAAGATCGTTTTTCGAGGGTTGCGGCATCAGCCTAAAAGAGGTATATCAAGCTGATATCAATACGTTATGTAGCCGACGATCTTCCACAATAATTTTTAACTATTAAAAGATAGGTGACAGTAGTTTATGCTACCATTCGCTTATCGCTTCCTGATTTATTAATGTATTAATAAGTTATAGATAATATAATTTTTTTAAATAACCAAATATGACAGTTTCTACTTATAGTTTTAGATCCAATTGATAATTATTTTAGAGATAAACGAAGGTTATTTGAAATATTAGAACCACGTTATGGTTTCCTCACATTCAAAAGTTCACATTTCAACATGTTATTAAAGAGTTGAAAATCATTATCATTAAAAGTATTATTAAGAAGTTTCATATCAAGCAGTTGTCAAACTCGGGGTTTTATTTTTTACTACGAACTTACTTACTGGACATCTTGTTTTTGGCTCAAAATTCCGTGTAGAGCGCGGGTCGTAGTCGTCTTCACGGTAAAGAGGTTAATGCATACGCACCTTCTATCTGACATCTGAATCGCATATGAGGATTTCATTACTCGAAAGGAAGGCCTCCCAACAGGCAAGAACCTTGAATGGCGGACCTGGAAATCCCTGAACAGATTAAGAACCGGAGTTGGAAGAACAAAGGACAACCTCGAGCGGTGGGGAATGCTTCGGCAGGGAAAGACACTATTGTGCAACTATTGAGACCTGCAGATCCTGGATGTGCCCAACCTGCAGGACCTAATGATCCTGTTCCATGGGCCCAACAAGCTGACACGAAGAAAAGAAGATCTCAGGACCTAATGATGGGCAACACACGAGTCGATGGCGTTATCGATGTTGCCAGATACTGGGAAAAAATAATTTGACGTCACTGACACGAAGAAAAAGAAGACCTGACATTGCTTAATTTTTTAAAAGAAAATTCTTGCTGAGCTTGCATAACTAAAAAAGTAATTTAAATTTAGTATGTAATTGTTTGATGATGCTCTCACACATATCAAAATTAAAATATAAAATTTCAATATTTAAAATATCAATATTACAAGCAATTCAATTTGAAACATTAGATTTTTGATTAACTTATTCAACTTTTAATAAGAAATAAAAAACATTCTTTTTAAGTATTATTTTCTACGTTTATATAAACAAACATACGTTTGTATATTGACCCGTTGTTGTATTCCAATAGTTTTTCAGTGGTTTTTTTTTCAGGTCAGAGCTGAGTGAACTTTTTTCACGTCGAGAGGAAAATTCAGTTATGAAAAACAATTCAGCGCCTGCAATATTTTTGGACGGAACGACCGCCCTTCGACTCCCGGCGCAACCTTTTTCAATAATAATCGGAAATCCGCTTTCGTAACGCAAGCGGATCGCACTGGCTTCAAGTCACGTTCCACTCTACAGAGGTCGAAACCTACTTCTTCGTGGAGGTTTCCCCTTCATACCTGACCCTTACTTTCCTCCTACCCAACTCAGATAGAGCTTTAAAGCTCTGGTCATATCTGCATGGTGACTATTTATTACGTGTATAAAAAGCTCATAAATAAAAAAGTTACTCGTATCTACGAGTACATATTGCATTTAAGTAATAATGATAATACGCGCAAAAAAAGTATATTAAGATTTTTTTTAAGTATACTCATGCATTTTTTAAAGTATATATTGAGATGTATTAAGTGCTAAGTATGTAACATTAAGATTATCAACTGACAATATTTGGTGAAACTGCATAAATAAAAAATAATTGGTTTTGATTCACAATTTATTTTAAATGATTACATGTTTCAGCCTCCCTGGAGATGGTCTCCAAAATTAAAACTAAGGGGTTTAACCAGTGCATCCTCCCTGTATTAACTAATGGCGCAGTGATGTGGAATCTAACAGCAAGTCTTACTCTAAAAAAAGTCACCCAGCGTGCTATGGAGAGATCCATGCTAGGAGTGTCGCTAAAAGATAGAAACCGGAACGAGGATATCCGCAGAAGAACTCAAGTGGCAATGGGCAAGACATATCCGCAGAAGATACAACGATCGATGGAGAAGAAAAGTATTGGAGTGGCGCCCAAGAACTAGCAAACGAATCATTACGTAACACAACTTTATAAAAATCATAATGTATCTGTATCTTACCCGCAAAAGTTTCAATAAACAAAATAATGTTTGTATTATATTTATAATTATTGTTTATAATCATTAAAAAGCAGTGGTATGGTACCGTTATGAAAAAAAAACAGAGGATCACGAGTAAGTGTGCTAACTATATAAAAATATTTCCTTTTCCCCGCATTAAATGTGGGGAATTCCCTAAATTTCCCGACGCTCGGGGAAGCACAACAACAACAAATATAATAATTGAATGACCCGGGAGGAACGCGGCCTAAAAATTAATTGGGATATTTTGGCTACAAATGCTCGGGACTCCAAACTAATTTAAACCTTATTAAGGATCAACAGAATTAAATATTTATTAAAACATAAAATTAATCCGAGTAAGCGTAATAACGTTATGCACACGCACACAAAGTGCAAAAGGATAAAAATGTTAATTCTATAAAAATGTATATTTTGAATTTCCAACGAAATTCGTTTGGTTTCTATGAATTGCAACCATACATTTGGTCTTGTATCAGACAAGACCATAGTTCAGAAGCTTCAATAAACTACGTCACGAAGTGTCGCCGAGTATTTGATATAAATAATTTTGGACACACTTCTAACCGACGGAATTTCTAAGCTTAAAAGGTTGTTTTAGTTTACACTATCCTTTTTATTATTAAATCGTATGCAGTAGAGAACAACAGGTCGAGACCAGTAGGCTTGATGCTTAACCAAGACAGTTGGAGATTGCATGCGGGAAATCTGTTATTTTAGTGTGTGGTTTAGGGAAATCTCAAGTATAAATTGATATATTTCTTGAAGAGATTGTATGATGAAAAAACACAGATACTGAAAGATCATTCTAAAGCTTCCTACGGCATCAATAAACATGTCTAAGCCTTCTAAGGTTCACCGTCGACTATAAGTCGACTAAACTATGGAAGAGTTTCAAGTAAATTTGCCTGTGAATAATATTTGGACTGCCTAGAGTAGATAGGGAAGTAGAGACATATACTTTATTTAAATGTCGTTCGAGAAACGAAAGTACAGAAGGCTTAGGATGACACAAAAGAATATGAAATTAAAATTGAAAGAGTTACCTGTTTCTTCAGAATGCTGATCTAATTTGGAACAAAGCATTAAACGTGCATCATACAAAACAACTTTTAAAACGCATTTTACGGCAAACATATTATATATATTAGCTAGGAAATTCTAAATGCATTATGGAAGAGATTTTTTTTTTTTAAATACACATATTATTCCGGAACCGAGATCGCGGTACCGAAATTAGAGCATCAACTAAATGGTGACGCCGGAATACCAAGGTTCAGGCACTGAGGATAAGTCCAAAGACCGGAGTTGAATTGGCACTAATTTATTTGATATTATACCCCCTTTAATATCTTAGTATACAACATAAGTAAGCATTTATAAAATGATTATTAATACATTGAATTTCATACACCGCAAATTCCAAAATACCTGTTGTTTTGGAAATTGATACCTTTAATTTACATAGAGTGGCAAAATATTATGATGGTCAATGCCATTGTGTCGTACCCGACTGAATAAATGGACAGATTCCATCTAGGATATATAGAATAATAATTACTTGAAAGACATTTGATGTTTAATACAAAATAATTATGTTCAAAATAACGTTTTGAACAACTGTGTTAAGGTATTAACAATAAGAATAAATTCTACATTGTAAAATGAAGTTATTGTTAATACGCAAATCAATTAATGTTCCAAATAGTTTATTAATTACTCGTATATGAAATATGTTCACTAGTCATATTGTACTAAGAGGATTAGACGAACATACCAAACAATAATTAATGAGCTTTGTAATGCAATCCCATCATTAACGATTCCTTACTCGAATAATTTGATATATCCATTAAGCAAATTAATACTAGTAAATACCTTACACGTGTGTTATGCTGAACAATAACTATCGCAGATAGATATACTTGAGAATGACGATTGACCGTCAAGCAAACGGTTATCATTTCAATCATCGACGAAGCTTTTTCCTATAAATTATAATAGCTGTTGAAAAGAAAATAATTTAGGTCATGAAGTAATAATATATAGAGTGAAATATAATTGAAAATGTGCTTCCGTAGAATAAAAAGGGTGCGATGGTTTGACTTGGGTGAAGAATGGCGAACTGTGGAAGTGGACAAGGCCTTCGATCGGTTAAGAGACGAAGATGCACCTGGCTACGGTATGTTCTTTGAATGCTACAGTAGAGCATAAAGTACAGCAGCCTTTTTTTCAAACCAAGGATTTATACATTGAAAATACAAGACTGAATTCCGAAAGGCAGCGCTGACATGGGATAAAGCAAGGACTATACCCACAGATCTTTATGTCGGTCGTTTGTGACGACTGTGTGCATCGGCTAGAGAGCCGGTATTTTATTTATGTAAGCACATACAGGAGAATACCAACAGAGAGTGATAGTAATACTGAAGTCTCCTCTGTGGAATTCTACGACGCTTACCATGGGTGCATATGGCAAAGAGCTGCATGTAGAGTGTTGATCCGTGGAACGACATAGACTACAGCTCGAGATTAACGCATCATCCTTATTATTACAGGAATTTACTGTGAATGGGTGGTCTTCCCGGGACGACTTTTTCTACCATTAATTTTAATTAATAGGTTATGACTGGCATTTTACGGGTGAGGGATCAAATTCACACCAACCGGGGGTATTTTAGCGCTCAGAAATCGATTAAAGATCTTTTTTTTAATTTCCGTCAAAAAGCAAACGCTTTGACCATTAATAATAGACTAGAATGAATTATTACATATTAATAAAACTTACGTATTATATTATAAAATGGAAGAAGATTTTCTTGCTTTGTAATCAGCAAAGTTACCTGTAACAAAAAATACATTTATTAATTATCAAAATGAAAGTAATACATAAAAATACACACGCTAACAATGGTTTATACTCGTATATAAAAATTGCTAGATAATTAATTAAACTACCTACAGTGTATAAATAATATCACGAGAAATATTTGCAACAATATTAATGATAAAATGACGTCACTGCATAAGAAATTGAAATAATGAAATGTACTAAAGATGTATTATTAATTTATATATACTTTAGATTTAATTCTATATATAGTATCTTAATTATATAATGTTAGTATCAAAATTATGACAAATTATAAATGTGTATATGTACAATTTAAAATATATAACTGTATAACATAGATAACACAGTGTAAAATGTATCTTATTATATTTGATTAAATAAAAAAAAAAAACTAGGAATGGTAAGATTTTTTAGGTATTTAACATTTGGGAGCTTTAAAGCTTATGTAACACAGTGATTCTGGCGTATCCGTACTTTACATTAAACGAAGAGATAATAGTTAATGGGCATCGACATTGAAATAACCCTGCTTTATCGATGGTGTTGGGACTGTATAAAAAAACTCCGAACAGAGGTTAACTGTTCTTTACAACTTAAGCAGTAAAGTTTAACCGTTGTGTATCGTCGATAAGGGCGATAGAAAAGCAACAATAAAAAGGGAAGAAATCCCTGTTTTACAATAAACCACGGTTTAGGCTGCAAAGTTACACAGATTCAGATCAAATAGGAGTTTGATGTGATTGAAAAGGAGAAGCTAGAGAGATTCAGAACAAGACTGTACGGAACCCTAACATATGCATCGTGATTCGTGATCCAGGAAATGTATTTGGGAGCTTTCAAGCAAATCACTAATGCTATGAACATACGTATACATTTCCAGTAAAAATAGTTTCTTTATAAAGTTTTTTAGGATACAAAATTATATTTTTGATGCCATCTTTCGGCTTCGTCGCAAAGCATTTCCCAAATGTGATAATATTTTTATTTTATTTTTATGTAAACGCATGCAGGAGAGCACAACCGGTCAAGACCAATGCACTCTATGACGCTCAGCCAGGGAGGCTGGACGCTGCATGCGGGAAACGTGTGTTGTGTTCGTGTTTGTGTGTGGGTTGGGGAGATTGGAAGTGTATATTTATCTGCTTCTTGAAGAGATCCAGATTGTAGGAAGGAGGAAACACAGACGCTGGAAGAGCATTCCATAGCTTACCGGTGGTATTAAGGAAGGAACTTTGGAAGCTGCCAGTTCTTGGTCGACATATATTAACCGTGTATGGATGTTCGGCAAGTGTAAGACGAGTTTGTCGGCTGTGAGTGGGTGCAGGAGGAATTAGTTCTTTAAGTTCCGAAGAGCAGCGACCGTGGTAATAACGGTAGAAAAGACTAAGAGAACCAACCTTACGTCTGTGTTCCATTGATTGTAGATTAGACGTAAGAACAAACGAATTGCTCTTGTTTGAACTGAGTAATTAAGTTTAGAAGGTATTTTGGGGCTCCAATCCAAAGGTGACTGCCGTATTCAAGGATAGGTCGGACTTGTCATTTATATAGAAGAAGAAGTTGTTTATCGTTGAAATACCGACGTGATCTATATAATACACCTAGTTTTTTGGAAGCGAGACCAGCTTTACACTTAATTGACTCGTAATATTTGACATTATTCGATATTGATAATCCAAGCATGTTGAACGAGATTGCTTTCGGAAGAGAACAACCGTTGAAAGATACAGGATCATCTTCTTGGTGGAGAAAGTACATGATTGGGTTTTTGAAATGTTGAAACTGACGAGGTTGAGGTCGCCCCATCGTGAAACCCTTTCAAGAGACATGTTCATCTTCTCCACCAGAGATTCCCTAGCAGCAGATAGTTCCGAATGTTTCGGAGGTTTATGGAAGATTATACTCTCATGGACAGTGCTGTCGGCATAATGGAACTCCTGAGTTGATATATAATAATATTTGAGTATACGAGTTTTTATAGTCAATTAATATGGGTGTAGAAGAGTTTTTATGTTTTGAATATGTTTGTAATTGAGAATCGTGATATATTTTCACATGATCGGTAAATTATACGTGAATATTTTTTTTATTTTGTGTAAGAAACCAATATAAAAAATTACTGTGACACATATTACACATTTTTTTTCAATCCTCGAATTCAGATCCTAGAGAACTACTTCTATATCCGCTCTTTAGTTGAAGCATATAGTCGCACCTAATTTCCGTTAAACAGACCCGTCAGCTGTCAATTTCATTGTCTTATCCGAATTCATGTCAGCACCAGGAGGTAACTTAACATATGTATCGTGACCACCCTAAATGTCTACAAGTTGTAATTTCCGGCTACATTCAGGATGATAACTCAGACAGTACATCATAGCTGAGATGGTGGCAGATGAACCGAACTGGTGGTCAACGGCAGCTCTCTAGCTTTCCAAGAAAGCTTCTGCTATTGCGTCAGGCGGCGACCGGCAGTAAAAAAAACGTCAAAAAAAACATGATCCACGACCTGAAAGACCATAGGCAACCTGAACTGCAACTGTAAAAAAGGATCTTAAAACTCTAGGCTTGACCGAGAATGCAACGTAGAACAGACAGCAATTGTCGAATGTGGACAAGGAGAGCTGACTCCAGATGATGGGAAATGGCGAGGCTAAAGAAGAAGATTCAGGATGAAAGCCCGGAGTCTTGAATAGCTGGTGTAATTTTTAGGAGCGTTTGAGCGATTGTATAAGTATTTTTGATAAATTCAAATGATTCAATTATATTCTATTTTATAATACACATTTCCACTGAGTCCATTGTGGTGGAATAATATTTTGTTTTAATTTATGTTTTTATTATTTTATTTGATTACATACTTATATTTTTCATGATTTTCAGATTTTTTTCCATACGTCGAAAAAAATCAAAACTGCTACCGACATTTTGTAAATAGGGAGAGGCGGCGCCGTAAGCATAAAAACATGTTTTATTATTTATGGTTTAATTAATATTCGTGTTATGGCAACATTTAGAGTGTTCATTATTTCGTTTTATATTCGAATATTCGGTATGAGGTTTTTTAAATACAATGCTTTATATAAAAGTGAAGTGTGCTTAGTATAAACATTAAATGTACAAGACAGGACTTCGAGTACAAGATAGGATTTGCTTTTTAAAAAACTGGACATCCTCTTTAAAGCGCGTTTTTTCACCGACAAAATACTAACTCTATTCGAAGCCGACATTCGCCCAGTTCTTCAATATGGCGGCCACCTTTGGATAGTAGCCCCAAATTACTAGTTGGATTCGATCGGCTCAATTTAAAGCAGACCAGTTTGTCAGATAAACAACGGTACCCTAACATGTAATTTTCAATCTAAGGAAAGGTTTTACATCGCTTTTATCATAGACATTGCTCTTTCGAACTTAATCAGTTGATCCTTCCTGCACATATTCATCAACTTCGAACTGGCGAAACACTTTCTTAGCATCAGCAGAGGGTGAAAATACAGCATAAATATTCACAAAATGACAGTAAGAATCATCTTAGAGATGCGACCCCGATGAATCGGTCACATCATGCGCCACGAGGGCTTTCTTCACGACATTATGGAAGGGATGGTTGAGGGTAGAAACTGCAGAGGGCGCTCTAACAATGAGGTATTTGCAGCAAGTGTTCGAGGACGAGTTGATCGGTCACATCATGATGAGCTAAAGAAGGGATTGCAGAGGATCGAGAACAGTGGAGATCGAGATGCAAGATTTTGTTACTGCAAACCAATCCACCGGATTTATATTACGAAGAAGAAGCCGTTATTACAGTTTTGAGGTTTTATAAAGGCATAGGATATTTTGTCAAGAAAAAATTCAGCACTTTTTTCTTCTTCATTTGTTGTTACCTATTTATTTATTCTTTTAAAGTATATATGTATAGTTCATATGAAATCTACTACGCTTGAACTGTTGTTAAAGTAATGGCCACAGTACACGTCTTGTTCCCACGCGAGATTTCATTTACCGAGCAACGACTTTATGTTGATGGCGTTGTCTCGGCGTAGATAAAGTTGCAAACTTAAGTTTGCTTGTCGAGTCAATTTATTTGAGAATACTTGCTGAAGATGTGAGGAGAATCGCCCGCTTCCATAACCTTAGTAAATTGTTAATACTCAACGGGACATGTACATTTTGAAATAAAGTAGAAAAGTAACATTAAATAGTTAGTAATTAGATATACACATACAATAAAACATCAATTTTTTATACGCATCAATTCATTTAGAAAAAAATATCGGCAGATGCGGGATTCGAACCACGAGCCTTGGAACTGACCATTGCTCTATTTTTTTACACCGCGCAGTCCCTCGACTATTTCTCCACCTGAACGGATACGCGAAAGATGATTTATTTATACCATTGTTACCATCGTATAACGATAGAGATAGTCTCTATAGTATATATTCAGAGTATGTATATTATTATTTTTTATAATTCAATCATTCACAAGCTTTTTATATTATTATTAAATAATTTTTCAATGGGTTTATCATGCATTCAATGCAAAAAAAATACGCCTGTCCGGGTGTGACTATTGAGAGGATTGCGAATTTAAGATTATTTGGCGTACAGATCACTCAGAGCACTCTGCATTCTTCAGAAGGAGCTTGCTTCCTACCTTGTGAACACTTAAGCGTCATTAATCACATGCGCAATATCTGGGTTTTCCAACTTTACTCGATCAAAACAGAGTGCCGACTATACAGGGCCTGTATCGCCTGAATTTTTCTTCACGATTTTGATTCTGGACATTTTAGACGTAAAGTGGTTTTCAAAAGCAGATGTCTGCGTAGGCTTCTGAGGGTGAGACATGGTTCGCCTTTGTAAGAAACGACGAAGTGAGGGAGCGCACAAAGCAGCCTTAATAAGACAGTCAATCGAGAGACGAAGGTGGACTTGGATGCGACATGCAGTACTGATGCCGATGCCTGGGACGCGTCGAGCAAATTATCGGATCTTATTAAAAATATATGATTAAATTATCAAACAAATAGTAACTCAAAATTAACGTTATATAACGCGTAAAGCAATCAACCAACCGTCCTACTGCTTGTATAATCAGATACCCCTTACACCCAGACTCAAGTCGCGTAGCAGTTTTCTGAGATACACACACAACCTCTCACATCCGGCCCTGAAAATGAGAGACTCACAACAAGTCGCATCAGAGGGAGGCCTCCCAACTGGCAAGAACCTTGACTGGCGAACCTGGAAATCCCTGAACATATTAAGAACCGGAGTTGATAGAACAAAGGACAACCTCGAGCGGTGGATAATGCTTCGGCAGGGAAAGTCACTATTGTGCGACTGTGGAGACCTGAAGACCGCCTCACACCTAAGATCCTGCTCAATGTGCCCAACAAGCGGCACATCTCAGGACCTAATGCTGTGCAACACGGGCTATCAATGTTGCCAGATACTGAACACAATCTTTTCAAACAGCATCTCTTTATCAAGAGACATTTATTTTTTAATAATCTACATTTAAACGATTTTTTAATAATCCAAATATGCAAAAATGTTTAATTTATGTATCCATAATTTACATTCGAGTTTAGTACACGTTTCAAATTATTATCTCCCGCGTCACGAAAGCCTTGACGACAGTGTTATGGGAAATGCTATCGTAATAATTCAGCGCGAGTGTGTAATAAAGTTGAAATTCGTGTGCACTGTCGTGGGAATAAAACGCGATTTGAAACGCGACCATAGTTTGGATGCCGCTGAAAGGCTCTCACTAAACATTGTATCTGATGATTGCCTTTCCATTGTTAAAAAGGCGCTTTAACATTTTTATTGCTCGAACATATTTCAGGGGCACTAAAGTTACACCACACGAGCCATTTCTCGAATTTCTGGATCTCTTTTCTTTCATATCTGATCCCTAGCATATAGTCGCCATAATTTTCCAACGTAAAATTCATCAATGGCAATGATCTAGCACCAATGTGACATTGCTTTTTGAATCTCTGGATAAATTTTATGCATTTTCTGAAGGCATTCGGCCGGCGGTCATAGCTCAATGGTAAAGCGTTTGCTTTGCAAGCCAAAGGTCGTGGGTTCGATCCCCGACGGAGATTAAAAAAATAATAGATTTTTAATCGATTTCTGAGCTCTAAAATACCCCGGTTGGTGTGAATTTGATCCATCGCCCGTAAAATGTCAGTCATAGGCTATCAATTAAAATTGGTGGCAGATGAAAGTCGTCCCGTGAAGACCACCCATTCATAGTAGTTTCTTGTAATAATAAAGGATGATGCGTGAATCTCGGGCTGTAGTCTATGACGTTGGCGGATCAACACTCCACATGCAGCGTTTAGCCATATACACCATGGTGAGCGTCATAGAATTCCACAGATGAGACTTGAAAAAAAAAAAAAAAAAAAATACTATCACCATCTGTCGGTATTCTCCTGTATGTGCTTCCATAAAAAAAAACTAGATACATAGATACATCAGGGACTTGAAAAAAAAACAGCTATAATTTATGCTCTCCTGCAGCATCGGGATAACTAGTCCTTGTTTTAATGATCACATTATATAACAGCAACGTCATTTTATTGGATGCTAAGGTTTCTAGCTGATTAGTGCTGTATTATTATCAGAAAGTCTATAACTAAACATTTAATCAGATGTTTACATTTTTGAAAAAAATTGAAAGTTTGAATTTAAATTTTGCGGATTCAGTGATTTGAATAAACCTTTTTGTTTTTATGTTGGCACTACTGTCACTGAAATCTGTCCCAAATTACACGTCAAAATATTCATTAATGTTTGAGATACTCGTAAACAGCTAAAAGTAGTTTCTTAGTTTTTGTATAATGATGTCTGCAACTATTATATTTATTAAGGAATGAGCGTAATGTTTTTTAATGCACTTTATACCTTTGAATTATATCAAGTAATATAAGTTCAAGTATAAATTATTGTTCATAAAATTAAAATAAAATATATAAGAAATTACATCAATATTGATGCCAAAAATCCGTCGATTTAAATTTTAGATAATACAGGGTTATAAAAGTCTACTTAACAGGTACTCGTAGTAAAGTCAACATTATATTGAAATATTTCATTCAATATTGTGGCTTTTAGGTTTAGCCGTGTGGCGAACTTCCTTCAACCAATATTTCGACCGCCAAGGGGTCTTAAGATAATCTGAATAAATCAACTCAAAACTAAATAAATCATCAATCCTGAAGAAGACCCCTGCAATGGCAGTCGAAATATTGGTTGAAGGAAGTTCGCCACACACGGCTAAGCCCAAAAGCCACAATATCAAATCTGGCCGTGAAAACCTAAAAAATATATCTTATTCAGTTGAAATAGGGAAAAAGTTGAGTATGTCTGAATCTCGATACATAAAAACGACTTACAAATCGCATGAAAACAAAACACGATACAAAAATATTGTAGGCCTCATATTTATTTATTTATTTCCTCTTGTGATTTATTCGAAAGATGGTTGTATCAGATATGTAAAAATCTACACAAAGCACGGCTTTTCAGCGTCC
Organism: Glossosoma conforme; assembly: GCA_022606575.1. Classification (NCBI taxonomy): domain Eukaryota; kingdom Metazoa; phylum Arthropoda; class Insecta; order Trichoptera; family Glossosomatidae; genus Glossosoma; species Glossosoma conforme. The sequence goes on along the minus strand of JAGTXR010000075.1, from coordinate 535,328 downwards.
AAAAAAAGCATGTTTTCGCATTATTAGGTTTCAGTTTTATTACATCGGAGGTTTTTCATGTGAGATATGAGGTTTCATTTCATTCTTAAAGAGCATTTTATGCTGCAATAAATTTTAAGTTATCTATGTTTATTTTAAGTGGAAAATTAGGTAAAATAAAGGGTCCGACAAATAACTTTTTTTTTTGAAAATGGGGCGCAAAACATCGAGTGTAGTTTCGGCTGTGTGGCACGAAGCGCCGTCCTGTTGAAACCAAATGTTGCCAATATCCTCCTCTTCAATTTTTGTGAACAAAAATGGCTCGATAACAATCGCCATTGACTGTAACGGCCACTCCTTGCTCATTTTCGAAGAAAAATGGCCTGATTTTCAAAGTAATGTCGCAATATTTCCCAGCGTTGTTCAAGCGTATACACAACCATATTCGTTCAGCGGAAGGATAAAACAAATTATCTGTCAAATCAGACATGAGCTAAGTGTTACCATTCACGAAATAAGCACTAGTTAAAAAAAACCTTAGATGGCGGACAATAGTATGATTTTCAAAGAAATGTCGCAATATTTCCCAGCGTTGTTCAAGCGTATACACAACCATATTCGTTCAGCGGAAAAATAAAACTAATTATCTGTCAAATTAGACATGAGCTAAGTGTTACCATTCACGAAATAAGCACTAGTTGAAAAAAAAACGTTAGATGGCGGACCCGAATACATAACGAACAATCTGTGATTGATAAAGAGAAACGTAATAGCTTATAGTGCGGTGTCCCTTTGACACGGAGATGAGCATGATAATTTTCATAGTAACATACGGCTTGAAATATGACCACAACAAAAGTAATAAGATTCATCAGTATATATATAAAAGTGTCGGAAGCATAAGGGTCAGATTCTGTCTGCTCAGAAGTGGGCGACGTCGATGGCGTTACTCTCGGCCATCATCAGGTCTTCCTGGGTGCAGCTACTCGGACACAGCGCACGCTCCAGAACGTGTGACAGGGTCTGCTCCACGCCGCAGTCACATTCAGTCAGTCCGATGTAATACTGCCAGGCTTTCATTTCTGTCCTCGTCTTGCATACTCCGGTCTGAAATCATTTAAGGGACCTCCATATATTCCACCCGTGGTCATGACCAGGGGCTAGGTCCATTTTATGGGCAATCCAAGTATTCCCATCAGTTGCGCTTCTGCACGTGTTCAGCCGCAGGTATTAGCCGTGTGGTTATCTTTTGATTTCACAGTGATAATCAAATAAGCCGGTCAATTATTTTCAAATGTATCTATGTTTACCTGATGATACTGGTATCTGATACGTAGATGATTATTTTTGAGAGCAACTAGTTCCGATGCGAAAGCCGCACGTATATTTTTCTCTCAACAATCGAATAAACTACGATCCGCGCGTATACGCGCTCCGAAACTATTTAACCGCATTTGATCGCAAAGTTTCGGAGATGATCTCTCTAAGGCCGGCTTCCGTACCCGTAATTAATACCTCAGCTGAACCCTCGACGAAATCTACAGAATCCAAGTGGCGATCATCAACCTTTTAGAAGCCGCAAAGCGAAAATTAAAAAACAATTGGGGTAAAATCCTATCAAGCCTTCACGCTGTCTTGTAAGGCCGTGGAAAACTATACAGACAATATACTCGGCAGAGCTCCGAAAAGGCACAGCTGACATGGGATGAGGCGACGACTATGACGGCTGACAGAGCTTCATGATGGCTGTTTGTGACTACCATATGCTTCAATTAGGAGATCGGACATGGAAGTGATGATGAAATTACATTTATTTTATTTAATTTTTATTTATTTTTTTAATTTTAAATTTACAAACATTACGATCGTTTGTTTATTGCGTTCATAAATAATGAAATAATCAATATAAATCAAAAGAAACAACAAAACACAAAAAATAAGTTATAAGGTACAAGAAAGAAGAAGAAACAATGCAAAAAATATAGGTATTTACTTATGATTAAGTATTTTGATTTTTTCGATCGATATTTCTTGGTGGAATTCCATAATATCAGATATAAATAAAATATTTTTAGAATTTATTCCACAATATATTTTTTGACGACATGTTTCAGCCAGGTCGGATGGCCATTTTCAAGTCAATAAGTAATAAAGTCACTCTTTGCTTTAAATAGAGCCTACACACACATTACTAATTGACTTGAAAATGGCCATCCGACCTGGCAAAATCTTTATACTCGTATATAAAAATCGATGTTTGCCTTTTATGCATTACTACACCATTCATCCGATCGATATGAAACTTTCAGTAATAATTGTGGCTATGTCTGTGATGATTACTGCGAAGGAAAACTTCCAAAAACGGCAACAGTAAAAAAGAAATGAAGAGCGCATACTCGTACATATCAACATGTCAGTTTCAAAAGCAATATTACTAGAATAACTTCTTAGGTTTTCACAGCCAGATTTTATGTTGTGGCTTTTGGGTTTAGCCGTGTGCGCGAATTTCTTTTCAACCAATATTAATTATAAACATCGCGAACTATAGGTAAAAGAGTAAGCGAACATGAGAGATCGTGCAGACTAGGCCACCCAATGGCGTCAGCACTGGCAGAGCATCTGGCTGACACGGGACATAAGTTTTCATTCGAACCCGAAATCGTGGCTCGAACGTAAGGAAAATATGCACGCCTAGTAAGGGAAGCCATTGAAATCAAAAGACATCCCATCAACATCAACGGGGATGACGACTTGATTCTCAAAACAGTATGGCTTCCACCTCTAGCACATACTCAAAAACCTGTACAGACAAGCAAGGACGACCACAGTCCGACATGACGTTAGTGGAGGAACAATTTTTAGAACATACCTACCGTACACGATTCTCCGGACCAATGAAACTTGAGTATGTAGTTGCCATGGAGATAACAATGACGCTCGTGATATAAGATAACCTGACACCAACTCACAACTTAATCATCAATCCTGAAGAAGACCCCTGCAATGGCGGTCGAAATATTGGTAAAAAGAAATTCGCCACACACGGCTTAACCCAAAAAATATAATATTACTTGAATAAACAGAATGCATTGCAACGCATGCCGAGTTTAGATAGTTTAAAATAAAATAAAAACATTAATTTTGTTATATAAACTAAATAAATGTAAGCGCAGAAAGTACAAGTATGACCTATTTCATACGCGATCGATTCACCGAAAATGGTCGATCCGGTTCAAAAGGTTGGTTGCCCCATGGTCCAGTGGGTTTGCTTTACCCGGTATTGCGGCCAAGACGATCTCCACTCGACCCTCATCATCGGCGCGACCTTTCCTCGCATGATTGGGCGAGCAAGTGTTCCTCCTGCTACAGGTTCACCCCTCCGCGTTTAAGTTATGCATGTCGAATGTTACGCCCGGGTGCCGCGGGGTTCCTAACCGCAAGACCTCTCTATATGCTTATTGCAGCGCACTATTCAAACATCAATAAGCGAAATACTTGAATTTTACAGATTATCAAATAGTTGATATTTCTTCTCATTTATTTTATATGGCTATGAATCCTGAGGTTTTACCAAATTGCAATGCAGCTTTATTACCTATTATGACAACATTTGGCTGAAAACTATCATGTTTATGGTTAGCATTTATTGTAAATTAATTTAATAAATAATTTAATTGTAAAAGTATTTTTTATAATATTATTTGACTATGAAACATTTTTTTTGTATACAGTATAATTTATTAGTTTGAACTATAGAGTTGATAAAAAATACAGCGCCCGTATTGTCCCCAATTTTATAACACTTCTTATTATATATCCAGACTATTTATCAAACATCAATGAAAACATGAAACTCGAAGTCACGAAACAGCTTTCTGAGATCCACACAACCTCTCACATCCGGCCCTGAAGATGAGAGACTCCAGCTCTGGCAAAAAGTCGCATCAGAGGATTTCATTACTCCAAAGGAAGGACTCTCAACTGACAAAAACCTTGACTGGCAGACCTGGAAATACCTGAAGAGATTGAAAACCGGAGTTGGTAGAACAAAGGACAACCTCGAGCGGTGGGGAATGCTTCGGCATGGGGAGAGTCACTATTATGCAACTGCGGAGACCTGCAGACCGCCTCACATCTAAGATCCTGCGCCATGTGCCCATCAAGCAGCACACCTCAAGAAGACCTAATACTAAGCAACACACGGGCTATCGATGCTGCAAGATACTGTACAGAAATAATTTGACGTCGCTGACACGAAGAGAAAAGGAGATTTTAAACATCCACCTCTACGCTGGTTAATATCCAATATTTCATCGAATAAGACATCCCAGCTCGGACTGTATCCATTAATCCGCAGTGTAAGCGCGCCCTTTCGATATTGGTGCGACTCCACCTTTTCAGATTAATCGCCAAAGCCTCCAGTAATTAATCTAATCAAGTGATCAAGGTGTGAGGCAAGAGCTCTGCGGATAGTTTGCGCAGTGACCACATAATCATTTTCAGCCTGAAACGTTTTTTTTTTCAGGCAAAGTAAAGTTGATTGATCGGCGCTCTGTACGGACAGATAAATAATTGATAATTCAATCAACGTAAGAAAAACATTATTTCTAGTCTCTGTAATAAAAAAAGACTTCATTCCGTTTAAACTATTTACAATCCTTTAGAATACATACAAGAACGTATTATTTTAAGATTGGTCTTTTTGTAATTTTCTGTATTACAAAGGCCCCTGTTTTTTTAAAAAACTCAAAGAATGACAACAAAAATAATTGTTTCCCTTTTTAACTCACACTCTAGGAGATTTAGCCGAAAACAAATTGGCCGAAGAATTTTTGGCCAAAATAACATTTGGCCAAAAACGAATGTGTCAGCACAAATAAGCATAAATGTTTTAATCAAAATATTAATTTTGAATAGGTAATATTATTAATATTTCTATGGCGCTTTTTTATGACCGAATGGTTATTCCAAGAGCGCTTCTTTGCCTCTCTGAGTAAAAAGGTGGGTATTGAGTCAGCTTCTGTACGATGCCTCCGCTTTAAGTTCTCTTATGCTTTCCAGCAGCGAGTTCCAGGCCATTGGCGCCGCGTAGCTGAAAGCACGATTGCCAAAGACCGTGATAGGACTACCTCTCGTCAGCTGCAGGGTGCTTCTATTTGTTCTGGCTGATCTGAGTGTCTCTTCACGCGCGCTTAACTGCGAAGGCTTGATCAGTTCTGTCAAATAACCCGGTGCAGTTCCGTTGAGTGACTTATATTTTATGATTCACGAACATTTTACACATTATGTCTATTTCTTCATTCAATGAGAGTGTTAATGGACTGAACATATTTCTTCAAGAGACGACGAATAAAAATGTTGAAATGGTGCCGAAGAACTGCCAAACGGAGTTTTGACGGATCCCATGGAAGATTGACGATCAAGAAGGATTGCGAGAGAATGGGGAAGCAGAATACGAATAATTAAGAAGTATGGACAACTGCTGAAGGCCTACGTTCAACAGTGGATAGACACAGGCTGATGATGTTGATGGCAGACAAAAAATATCAGATACAAGTGGATGGTCCATTTTACGTCAGTCACCTCGTGGCTTTCCTACTGAAAGTTGGATGGGCGGACGCTTGACCGATAGATTCACTGTTGAGGAAGAATGAATTTATTATGCTTAATTGAAAGGCCGCAGATCCCTCTCAAGAGATCTATCGGCATAATTACCGAGCGGCAAACATTTAGGATTTAGCATAGTAATACTGAAAAGTGATCGCTTTTTAAGGAACCGATACGATCGAACGATTATATTGTAAGAGACTTATGATCAACATGTTTTTAGCATATATTTCATGACCAACGAAAATAACAAAATTTCTCGTTAGATCACTGAATTAAGTAACATAGAACATGGACTCAAACATTGATAAGTAAACGTTTGACTTACTGCGTGCTCATAACGTTATTTTGAACATAATTATTTTGTATTAAGCATCCAAAAGTCTTTAAAGTAATTGTTATAATCAAACTCTCTATCTTAGATGGAATCTGTCGAGTCATACAGTCGGTTACGAAACAGGGCATTTCGCCACTTTATGTAAATTGAGGAGATCAAGGTCCACAACAACAGGTATCAAGGAATTTGCGGTGTATGAAATTAAATGTATTAAATATTAATTTTATAAAATAAAGAATGCTTACGATTCGAAACGGAGAATTTAACATCCCAATAATCTGCCATTCTATGTAAATTGAAGGCATCAAGGTCCAAAACGGTATCGAAGAATGTGCGGTGTATGTCATTCAATGTATTAATTTCATATATGCTTACTCATGTTGTAAGCTATGGTATAAAAAATGGGTATCTTATCAAATAAATCAGTATCAACTTAACTCCGGTCTTTGGATTTATCCTCAGTGCCGAATATTTGGTATTCCGGCATCACCATTTAAGCTGACGCCGTCATTTCGGGACCGTGACCTCGGTTCTGGAATACCGCGTATTGATGGATAAGTTGAGCCACCCATTGGCTCAGACCGAGGAAGGGTCAGGTGAATCCTCTGAACTCTTTAAATATTCCTAAAAAATCACCCAAAATATGCCTCGGATATAACAGCTGGTGTTTCTTCAACTATACGGACTATTGTCCTGGAGCTCGTCGATAACCATTAACATTACCAGGTGCTGGATGCTCTGCCAGGAAGCTGACAAAACACAGTGGCAGCCGTTCAAGATATGGAAGTATTGAACGCATATGGAAATTTAAAAAAAAGTTAAAAATGTCAACAAAATACTCCCCTTTCTTTTTTTTAATGCGATACATTGGTTACGTCCTGGTTATAATCCGAAACGAGGAAATACGCAGAAAAACTCAAGGAGTAGATGCTACCCAACGAATATGTACACTCAAGAACTTCATGTTTATTGGGCATAAAATACATATCATACATTGGTTACGTCCTGGTTGTATTGAGGAAATGGAGCTTTCAAGGAACTGACAAACGAATATGTACATCGGCTGACCCCCCTGAGACAAGATGGACTGACGACATAAGAAGAATAGAAGCATTGGCCGACCCCTTGGATGCGGAAGGCTGAGGATCGAAAAGAATGGAGACTCATGCGGGAGACTTGCGTTCAACAGTGGACGGATATAGGCTGATGATGATGATGACATTGGTTACTGAAAATGGCGCGTAAATATTCAACTTTCATTAAATTCAATGAATCGGTTCAAAAAAATAATTTATCGCTTGAAATGTACTTTGTTACAAAGAGTAAATAAAACGCGGAAAAAAGCAACGGTGCCATCCAAAAAAATCTCGTAAAAGCGAATTCCAGCAAAAGAAAAGTCACGTAAAAAACGCTGGTTGAACATATAAACAGTTCAGCATCACAATACCTACAACAAATTATTCATAACAAGTAAGAAAATTATTGATTATTTATAAATTATAGGCAGCGACTTGCGGTGGGCAAATGCTCCGCGGTGAAACACAAATAGTATTATTAAATCTACCTGGTCGCATATAAAATTAATTCAATACACTCTCCATAAGACGCGGCGATTAAACTAAACGTACCAGACTATGAAATTTCAGCGTTATGCTTCGAAGCCTTCGCAGGTGTAGGTAGTATGAAGATAGATTATCTGATGGGCGGATATGCCAAGGGCGTTCGTATCAATTTGGGAAGCGTCACATCCGCGGTATGCCGAGATGGATTCCTCAGAGCGAGACAGTGGAAGTGGGGGAAGGTGGAAATGGAAAACTAAGGTATGAGGAGAATACGGAGCATCAAAAACTACCTTCGCGAGATACGAGTATTAATAAATCTACAACTGACACAACACATAAAATTTACAGCCAGAAATTATATCGTTGAAGTTTAGTAACTTTGGGGCGCGGACCAAAACTTGGGTTGAACAAAAATGATTTTTTTTTTCATGTAAACGCATCCAAGGAGAGCACAACCGGTTAAGATCAGTGCACTCTATGACGCTCAGCCTGGGAGGCTGGACGCTGCATGCGGGAAACGTGTAAAAACGTGTGGGTTGCCCCCTTTTGCTTACCACATACAGGTATGTGAACGAACGATTCTGGGCTCGAGAACGCGGGCTTATGATCTAATATCCTTCAAACAAACGATTGGTAATATATCTCGGATACTAAAGCCGTCTTTTCCAATTCCTGGACTCTGCCCTGCGGCTTATCGGGAACCATTTATGTTCGCAGATGGACCTTCGGATGCAAAGATATCTTAGGAGAAGTAATGCACATTTGGAATAATAAAAAAAAAACTGAGTAGCGGCAATTTGTGCTGAACATATTTTTCAGTTATGAAACGAACAATGGAAAATTTATTTGAAAATAAAACTGTACAAATAAACAATATGAGAAACAAACTATATATTTTTTAAATAACTTCTTAACATTGCGGCTTTTGGGTTTAGCCGTGTGTGGCGAATTACTCCTTTCAACATTTCGACCGCCATTGCAGGGGTCTTCTTCAGGGTCGATGACTTGGTCATCACTAAATCACTAAACATCAAATCTGGCCATGAAAACCTTCAATGAAAGTTATTTAACTTTTTACAATTATGCAAATGTGGCTTTCAGCATCAAGGTACACATATTACTCACTAGTAGTCGAATACGTATGTAAGAAAGACTATATATTCTGGAGTAAATGGTTAAGGGATGCACGAGACAGTATGTGGATTAGGGAGGCGATAACCCGGACCGGTGTGCGTTAATCCCACACGATCAAGCGCGTCAAGCCGACAAGGTCTGGTGAGATATTCGTAATTATTACCGTCGTTTCGCCAACTTAATAGGCAACCCTCGTACAATATAGCATTAGTATATGGATTATGTGAGGCATCTCATAATTTTGAGGGAATATTAATTACATTAAAAAATCGTAACAGAACACTAATATCTTTTAAACATTTTTTTTTCACAACTAAGCATACTTTTAGGTGACTTAAGAGTATATTTAAGTTTTCCAATACATAGGAAAGTATTTAAAAAATAAGCATTGGACAAGTGTCGTCAATAAATCGATAATTTCCCAGAAAAAACACATTACTTTCGTAATGCATTATGTACTCGTATTGATATCAGCTCGATATACCCATTGCATACTGGTGCCGAAAGCCTCGATATACGATGTTTTGTCTCTTATTTTTGTTCGCTCGACAGACATGCATGTGTCGCCATATTGGCATTTTGGTCCGGTCACGGATGTGACGTTAGTTATGTACATGGCAGCTGTAATTGGTGCGCCAATAATTCTGATGATCGCCACTTGCGGCGCTAGGCGATAGCACACGACGAGGGCGGTAGTGGCCAGTAGTTGTGTGCCGACCGCGACGTGGTAGTATTATGGCCGGCCCGGCATGTTATTCCGCCCAGGCCGGAAATTTTGTAAAGTTTATCGTAAAAATATATGTTCTTCTGAAAAAGTCTGTGTGCTAGTCAGAGTATTCATAAACATAAATTCATACATTAACTAGTTTGTCTGTATACTAACGACACGTCTTAACAAAATCGTCCAAAAAATTATGTTAGTTTAGGTTTTGTTATTTTAGTTGAAAAGAATAAGGGAGCAGGGAACTTTACGGTGTTGCCAGAATGCCATTTATAAATACTCAATTAAAATTATTTACACTTTTAATATGCGTATAAAGCTAGAGTATGAAAGTGTATATTAACATTATTGTGAAAGCTTATACTAAGCAAATTAATAAATGCATACACATACGAGTAAATATATACATTTAAGGTTTTTAAGTTTGTATTGTAACATATATATATATAATAATGTCAGAGTCATGAGAGTAAGCCGCAATGAGCAGCAGAAAATGAATATATATCAATGCTAGGAGTACCCTAAAAGATGCAAAATAGTTTGTATACCTTGGATGTACGATCACCTGGGATGGCAGAACAAAAAGAGAAGTCAACAGTCGCATACATCAAGCAAAGCTAGCGTTCAATAAAAAAGCAAAAATTCTTGAGTCAAAGAATATTTATTTAAGGCTCCGCAAGCAACTTGCCAAGATTCTGTTGCTGCAAACCAATCCACCGGATTGATACTACGAAAAAGATATAATAATAAAAAGGCAAATTATGGGGGGAAAGGATAGTCTGCAGTAGATTAGTTAACTCTTAATTTTAGTCGTACTGGCGTTTTGTAAACGGTACAAACGAAACATAAGTGATTCAAAATATAAAGCATAAAATAATCGAGGAGTGTTTTCTGTGGGCACTGACAAATTATTCACACATTCTTCAAATCAAATACGTGATACGTGAAATTAAAATGGTCCAACACAATTTTATGCAAATGCCGTCTTAACGCGGTAGCCGTAGGTACAGTGGGCAAACTGTTTAGCATATTTATTGTTCGTAATGCATGGAATTAGAAGGAAGCAATACGTGGCATCTCTGTACTGGGCCTTTGTCTGCCTCCCCATACAAATTGTTAAATGGTATAATCCGTTCGGTCATAATATGCAAATCACCGACACCGTTCACGTAGTATTCCGTAGTATTTTCGGATTGTAATACCGGCAGGATTTGGCTCTGTGAAAATTGTTTATATATTTTAATATCCAGCGGCGCTAATTCATCTGTTTGATACACGCAACACGTTTAATTTGGTTAACCCTTTCGCATTAGTCTCTGACCCATGTTTCATCCTACTACTACTAAGCAACGTGTTATTTGTGTGTCAACCATGATATACTTATGACATGGTTTTTGTTGTTGCAAGTCCAACTATTTTCGTTGAGTATCCCGACACTTGTTCTGAATGTGACAGTTGCAGTTATACGTGAAACATTAAAATATTTTAAATAAAACTTGCCTACATTATTCCTAAGCATATTTTGGGTTTTCTATCAGATTTTCCAATGATATGATTAGCCTGACATTCCCAAGACTTGGACCATTTGGTCCCAAATATCGGTTAACCTGACCAACAACACGCGGTTACCTACACCTGTCCTAGTTTTGGTCTGCGTCCAATGTCGTTTAACAACGCTTACTACGGCGTTTGTATCATTAGATCCCCTAACTTTTGCTCTGCAGATTGTCAGCAACCATATATGTTCCCATTTGGATCTTCAGTAATGTCTTGAGTCAAACCATGGATGACATAATGTAAATGACAGAACTTAGTAGCACCAATTTGTGACGACCATTTTCTTTTAGATACGGAACGGATTTAAGAAGAAACATAATCAATGTTTAAAAATATGTGAGAGAATGTAGTAAGCTGGACTCTTCTCGTCTCATGCTAGACTGAATGAAGTCTCCTTTATAATGCGTTCTTTCAGACTATTATTAGCTAGCACTTTTAAGTCAAATATTATGACCACTGCACATAAGTGCTTAGAGAAAGGATTCGTAAAAGACATTAGGATCGTAGTCACATGTCAAAAATGATAAATACGGTAGATAGGATATGTCACGGCAAATATGAACAACATATATTATTAAATACGAATATTATTTAAAAGAAAACACATCTAAGAAAATGACAATGAAACATGTAATTATGGTCTGGAATAGATCGGCTTATAAGGTTTAAAACTAAATTAAATGAGTCCTATCTATCTTGTATGGTGTAATTATTTCATAATATGCATATCACAAAGGTTAAACCACCTATATTTTGAAATAACTTAGAAAAATGATTTTATAAGCCACGAATAACGAGTTAAAGTAGTAAAATAAAAATACATAAAAATATCTATCTTACAGCGAGTATTACCAATATTAAAAAATAATTTTATTCGCGTTATTCAATGCTTAAAAATATATTGTCATAATAACTTTTTATCATTGGTTCGGCCAAATCATTAGCAGAACAAATATAACATCGTTTCGATGAACGATATTATTCAAAGGCATTCCAAACAGACAAACAAATCTGAAATTGTATTATTTCGATCTACATTGTATTGCCCACATTATTCAATGCTTGCGGATACCTCAACTATACGATGAAGGATAACAATATAATGGAACGAATTAATAAATTAAGTATTTAGATTCATGTGCCCAGTAAATCCATACAATACTAAAACGCGGTATAATGACAAAACCGCATCAATCATTTTCAGTCGAAAGCCAAAATATTACATTTTTTTCATAAAAGAAACGTAAAAATAATTGCTTTATTTTTCATTGTGCTTTGCTTTCTTTTCAAAAAAACATTACGATTTTGAGGCGATTTTCAGTTAATGTTTCACGAACCATTGTTGAGAAGATCTACCTGTCGGTTTATAAATGTTCAAGGTGTTTCCGATCATCCACGTACCTAAAAATGTATAACAAATGTAACATTCTTGGTACATATTATATTATCAGACAGTTTCGCCAATATCGATAGGGTGGTAATGTTCATTTTATTTAAAAAATTGGAATTGATAATTTCGTCATCGGAATTATAAAAAGATAACGCTTAATTTTCATAAACATAATAATTGCATTATATAACGGTGCATTGAGATCGAGCAAGAATTTGCACGTCCCAAATGGTAAATCTCTAATAAATTCTTAAATTATCTAAGAGAGAGCTGTAAGAAGCGGTTCTCAGGTATCTGCGTGGCTTGGCGGCAGTTTTTTTTTGACTCGGGCATTCAAAAGCTCTTATACCGCATGCAAAAATACCTTGACCTCAGTAGCGACTATATAGAAAAATAGGTTAAAGTCTGAACATTCCAAAAATGTACGCATTTATGAAATTAAACATGTTTTATTTACACTGTGAAAAATCACTGGGAACCTTATTTTACGGATAATCCTCGTACGTTGGTTTTCGGGAAAATGTAGGTAACCAAAATTGTCGCCAAATCGTTATTTTTTCCAATGCTCATGTTTTATTCCAAGATGGCTATGCACTTCAATGTCTACTTGGGAACAAATATGATTCCAGACAACACCACGGAGAGAAGCCCGGGGACTTGAAAAGACAAAATTGAATATAAGGCATATTTTGGGTGATTCATTTGTAGAGATTTAAAAATAAAATTGATCATTAGAACTCTCGAAGTCTCAAGGAACTGGAAAAAAACAATTTAATCGACGGCATACGCTAAGCATCATATGGCAGGTTATCTACGAAAACATGAAAGTTGCTCCAAAGTAAAAGAGTTTGCCATTAATAAAAAACATTTTCGTATCTTAAATAAGGTGTCAAAAACACAATAAATAAACCTTATGCATAAGATTTGTAAGACATTGTGAATTTTTCATTGAAATCACTTGGGAATACAAACAAAATCCAAGATAGTGATGCGCGAATTCTGATTTCAGAGTGAGTCGTTCCAATTTCAGTGAGCCGCTCTCCTCAACGCCCGGCGCAAAGATGAAAAATGAAGACACACAATAGGGGAGACAAATCAATACAAGAGAGAGGAATAAGCTCACTGAAAATTCAGGAGAGTTTTCCTCCTCGGATATTTCTTTCAGTCGTCGCCTGAAAAACCCTTTCACTGCACTGATGAAGATATTAAAAGTTTCCGTCGGTTAAAAAGTTTCGCTGGGATAAAGCGGGATATAAACGAATTTAATAAAAACGCTTTAAGGGGATTATCGTTTAATCCAATAACGTCTATTGGATTTCTTACGTTGTAACATCGCTTTATTTTAGTAATGGGATTACCGTTGTAGGATTTTAATGCGATACATTTTCGGCAAGTTGTCTTTAATAATTATTTTAAAGTTTATATCTAATACATCGCATTAATAATATATACAATAATATTAATGTAACGTCTTACAATATACATTTATAATTATTGTATAACTGTGCTGGTTTTAATCATCAAGTACTGTATTTTTCGAGACCTTTCGTAATAAATACTAACCAAAAAAGAATAAAAAACTGTCCTTTTATTAATAATTTTAGCATTCTTTACGAGATCCAAACAAATTTTGTGGAAGTGTCTTAACAATGACGGATTGAGGAAGGTTACGAGTTAGTCGAAACTGCAGTTTCTTAAACAGATGCCATACTTAAATATATATTAATATACATAATAAAAATCTTATAAAATTAAAAAAAAAACAATTTTATTTAACAGCTACCTGATTCCGCTACGTCTAGTAAAAATTTTTAAGTAAAATAAAAATTTAAAAAAGGAAGAAATTGTGGCTTTTCAATAACGCTCATAAAAGAAATATATAATCTGAATAAACCAACTCAAAACGAAATAAATTATTACTCCTGAAGAAGACACCTGCAATGGCGGTCGAAATATTGGTTGAAAAAAGTTCACCACACACGGCTCAACCCAATGGCCACAACATCAATAAGGTCAGTATAAATATAGTTATTAATAAACGTTTGAAAATAAATGGTAAATATAGCAATGAAAAATACATTGATAAAAAAATACCCGTAGGAATGAGAAATGGTGTTGTGAATTTCTAACATAATTGTATTGGAAAAACGTTATTGAAGTAAGTGTGTACAAAAAATGAATCCATAAATTTGTGTTTCGTGAAATATCGCCATAACATTTCACGAATATTAAATATATGAAGCTCGCCCAGAGTATAGCTACAAATTTAAGCTCTCCCGCGATAAGGGTTCGAGATTAACGTTATTTCTGGTCTCTTGATCCAGAAATTTGCGATAGCGTTGTGATTGCAGAGTAATTTGTAAAGTGATACTGAGGGCGGGGAACAGGCAAGGGATAACTGAAAGAAAAGCTCTGAAAGAAAAGCTCTAAAATTAAAAGCTCTCTCTGCTGAAAAAAATACAATACATCGATTTGATTTTTTCCACTGTTTCAAAACGATGCATTCATAAATCTTTTTACGATAATACAAAAGACTTATTATCAAAAAGACAAAGATTCTGTTTAACAAGGCTTGCAATATTGCAGAGTAGTTAAAGATATTTGAGAGGATCAATGTTTTCAGATAGTTGATATCTTGAAACCACGGTCTCATTTATGTGAGTAATTTCACAACATGAGCAATGATAATATAAGTTTATGTAAATTCAATGAAAACCATTAAACAACCACATAATATGTTAAATGGTTATTGAAGTGAAATCTAATATAATCGTATTAAAAAAATCTTTCAGCATCCATTTAATCACAAATTGCCAACACGCAGTTCTGTGAGTTGCCACTGCCCATACTTTGTATCAAGACACATCTGTATCCGAGGATTTACCTCGAAACGTATATATTTCAGGCTTTCGGTGATTCTTTCATTGTATTTTTCGAGATCGAACGATTAACTCGATGCTTCCGAGCCATTTTTTCGTAATAGGCGACTTAACCCAATCAGCGTATGCGATTAACAAGAGACAGTAATCTATACATGTTTGAGTCTGCCTCCAATATTTATAAAGATCGCTGATCTAACGAGAACTGATCTTACAACGCGTAACTGCGTTTGGTAAAAAAAAAGCAATTCTAACGTTTAATGATTTTTTTTTTAATTTATACTCGTACTGACTTGCTCACATATAAATACTAGCATTCACTTTGAGATACATTTCTATATTAAATATATAAATATTGCATACCTTGTTAAAACATCTATCACACTGAGCACATATGTTTCACTTGCAGATTTGCTAGTACGCTTGTACACGTTGGAACTGATGAATCCTTCATTGACTGCAAAACTGCAGTCTTCCAGCATTTGAAACAGTGCTCAGTGTGATCCATGGTAAAACAAGGCGTGAAATATTTATCTCTCTAATACGAGTAAAATGAAATTTCTTATTAAATATAATTGTATTAAATTTAAGACATGTCAAAAATTGTGTCATCAAAATAACACATAAAAAAGGTTGCGCAATATTTAATAGCTTTAACTGAAATTAGATTTAAATAATTGCACAAGTCAGTACAATATTTAAAGATTATACGACGCTGCAGAATTCGGCAGAAAGGTAGGGATGGCTGACCAAGAATTGTGAGGTTAGAATACCTCTCGGAGGATTCTGGGGTGGTTTTGTGGCGGTACAATTTGACGGGCGGGGTCGGTCGCCCAGGGACCCGACGCCTCGCAGCCCTGAAGGCGATGCGGTCGGAGCTCGGCCCCGAAAGCTCCTTCTTGGAACTTTCTTTATTGCCGCAAGATTTAAATTGAATTTTTCGACAATGCGGATGCAGAACTTTAAACTTACAAACGCTGCGATTGTTGTAATCGATCGATTGTGATAAAAAAAATGTTGTACAAAACATATAAACTATCGTCATAATCATCATTTCCATGTCTGCTCCCTTAACTGGAGCATATGAACATCAAGAGCTACGATCGTAAAGTTCTCTCAACCCCTTTTTTCTTCGCTTCATCCCATGTCAGCTCTGCCTCCCGAAGGATCCACCAAGTACATTTTATATATAATGCCCAACGGCCTTCAAGTATAGGTAGTTGTAATAATACGCTCTTACAGCATTCATAGAAAATGTCCGAGCCAGGTCCACCTTCGTTCCTTGACTGACTGTATTATGTAAGGCTGCCTTGTCTTCGCTCTAACCTCGTCATTCCTAACAATGTCGAACCGTCGTACCCACAGTATTGTACGCAGGCGTCAGATTTCGAACCCTATTATTCGGCTGCATTAGTTTTTGGTGGGATGAAAAGATACACAGCCGTAAAGAAGAATGGGAACGGTAGCTCTTTCACATAGTGAAAACCTGCCTTTTTTTATTCACCTTTTTACAGAGTAAAAATAGAGTAGAGTATTTGGAGTAGCTTTAAGGTGGATATAATGAGATGATGGCAAATTGTCAGAAAGACTCGTGGGTAGTAATATTATTTTTTACGTTCTATAATGATAAATTAATGATTTAAAAAAAACTATAAAAGTTGATAATATCAAAAAATAAATAAATAATACCTAAATCTTTTTTTTTCTTCATCATTACAACCTTATCTCTCTTCCTTTCTTATCATTCCCTGATAGACACATCCCTACCCCTCAGCTCAATTATATCTTAACAAGTGATGGATTGAGAAAGGCTACGAGTTAGTCGAAACTGCAGTCTCCTAATAGAGAACTTATCTTACGTGATCCATGTAAGAACAAGGTAAATAAATAAATATTTATGATATGATAAAAAAATATTTTGAATGGCTTTTAAAGCAAAGAATAACTCGCGTATTCAAATTATAAACAAATAAATAGTAAAAAAATACATTACAATAAAAATGTTGAACTCATTTTTAGATTAAAAGAAATTAAAATATGATACAATAATTGAAAGTCTTCTCTTACACATGTACGAGTACACATAGAAAATATATTAAATGGTGAATGTAAAATGGTAGAGTACTAAAATAAATTGTTATTTCATATGCGATCCCACCGTGTATTCCGATAAACTAACAAATCAACATTCAAAATAAAATTGTAGTTTCAAAGCATGTGTTAACGATCCAAAATGTATGAATAATGCAAAATGTTCATTGATAAGCTATGAAAATAAAAATAAAATACAGTACAAGCGTAAAATTTACGCGTATTATTTTAAATTTGTTTGATTTTATAACGCGATAGTCTACTTGAATCCGTGGTGGCTGAAATCAGCTGAAAATTCAACGGTCGACCAATTCGCATGACCGTGAAAAGTTTATCAGGGGAGGTAGCGTACAGAACGCTGGCGATCTGAAAATATTCGGGCGGGCGGTTTTTCATGAAAGCCAAATGGGTCGGTACGTAAAAGGCTTTTTTAATGAAAAGACCACACGGGAAAATGCCGCTGGACGGCGATGAAAAGACCTTGTGTATACTGGACTTTTATTGCATCCCACTCGCCTCCACACCAAAGGAGAATTAAGCCTCCAATGATTATTCGCTACTTATTATTATTGTCGGTTAGTAATTGATAGATACCCGTATTTTTAGCATGTTTTTTTTGTATTTTTAGCGTTTTGGAGCATTTAAAGCTTGGAGTTTAGCATTTCAGAGGACGTAAACGTGAATTTTATTGTTTTAGAGCTTTTAAAACTAGCATCTATTTTTATAAGATGCAAATAATGAATAATTCCTTTTTTTTAAATTTATTTATAACCAATATATATTATATAAAATAATCTTAAAATAGGGCAAGGAATTCAGGAATCGTCTAAGTTACAGCTACAAAGTTCATTTACAGAAAAATAGAGATAAAACTTAGCTGAACGAATTTAATTAAATGGATTTTTAAATTTAGATTTTTAGATTATTATTTTTTAATATTCTAATCTACTTTCATAGATCATTGACTATATTACAATATTATTAGTAATTAAATATACACATAATTGACATCAAATTCTTTATACGCGTACTAGGGTAATGAACAAGAGCAACGGTTGGTTCCATGGCTCGCGGTTCGCATCCCGCTTTTACCGATATTTTTTCTGAATGAATTGATGCGTATAAAAAATTTGATGTATAGTATAAGTGAATTTAATTAAGTTGACTGATTCTCTAGTAATTGGTCTCTAGGCTGATTCTCTAGTAATAGGTCTCTAGTAATTGACATGTACAAGTACATGTCAATTACTAGGGAAAATTGAAAATGCTATCATTGTAAGCGAAACTGCGGTTTTTATGTGTGTGAATAAACAATAATCAACGCTATCTAATTTAATACAAGCCTTATTTATTTAGGTACCAATATTTTTTTAAAGTAATAATAGACTATTAAGACATTTGTTAATTTAACATTGTGAAGAATTATTGTATTAAGCAGTATTTCATAGTTATTAGTTACCTAATTACAGTATCAAAGAAAATAATCCTTCTCGTAAAAACAGACATGTATTTGTCTTGTAATATATTTGGCGATATTAAGAATACGCAGCTGACCTCAGACTAGGTGAAAATGATAGTAACAATTTGTACTTCTTCGTAGTAGTATCAATCCGGTGGAATGGTTTGCAGCAACAGAATCTTGCTACTCGATCTCCATTCCTCTCGGTCCTCCCCGCAACCGTCTTCAGCTCAACATAAGAGCTACAACTCATGTCCTAGAACACTTGCTGCAAATACTCCCGTCTAGGGCGCCCTCTACAGTTTCAACCCTCAACCATCCCCTCCACAATGTCGTGCAGAAGACCATCGTGGCGCATGATATGACCGATCCATCGGGCTCGCCTCTCTGAGATGGTTCTTAGTAGGTGCCTATCTTCCTTGATTATCCTGAGAACCTCATTATTTGCGACGTGGTCTCTCTAGGGGAAATCCGAGAATTCTTCTGTATGACCACATCTCAAAGGCCTCTAGTCTTTTTTTATCACTTTCAGATAAACACCATGTCTCACAGCCATCAAGATGCTCCAAGCAAATTTTTGGCCAGTTGCTTGCGGAGCCTTGTATTAATATTATGTTTTAATTAGGCAAATTATTTGTGTGAAATTTTCAGGATGTGAATCCAGAGATGTTCGAATTACAGTTAGCCGCTCGGACATGGCTTTGAACAAATATTAGAAAACGTTCAGCCAACCGGTTTTCAGAACAGTGAAACTGGGTCGGTATGTATCAGGCCTGAAAACAAGTCTGAAAACAACCGCGAGGATTCGCTGATCGAAAGCCTACCCTGCCTGACAGTGACGTGGGATGACCCGGCAGAGAAAAAGCTGCCCTAGTATTTTATATATTATATTATGATAATATGTAAGGTGTTTCGAACTATCAAGACAGTAGAAAAGCATTCTGAATTTCAGGGCATGTGATTAAAGATTTTTTTTTTTTGATTAAAATGCATAATTTGTACATAAAATTTTATTACCATAGAAATATGCCGTACTGAAAGATGCGTATCCTTGATACGTTCCTCTTTAGCGCACGCTATGTCCATCAGTTCAATGGAAAGTTTCAATTGGGACGCAAATATAAATTCCGACAAAATTACCTTTATTCTAATGTGTTTTGACCAAACATTAAATTGTATTAATTAATTTTGTACTTCATTTTAGTTAGAACCAAGCCTGCGGAACCGCAAAGCACAGATTTGTCGATCAATTATAAAATAAAATGCCATATTATAGTTCATTTAGACATAATCAATTTTCGCATTGTTCCGGAACCGATGTCTCGGTCCCGAAATGATAGCTATCTGGTGACGTCAGAGTACCACGGGTTTTGGCACTGAGGATAGATGTCCAAAGACCGGAGACGAGTTGATACGAATTTATATGATAATTGTTCTCTTTATATACATTTGTGTACTACTTGAGTAAGCATTTTGTATTTTATAAAATTAATTGTCATGCACCGCAATATCCTCGATACCTGTCGTTTTGGACGTTGATCCTTTCAATTTACAAAGAGTGTTAGAATATTGTGATGACCAGTGCGTTGTGTCGTACCCGACTGTGAGAATTGGTAGAAGAAGGTGCATTCCTAATGATCTTATATTATGTGAGATCAGCGACACGTGTAAAAGTGCTGTCATCAACAAATTCGAGCTAGCAGAGAATTCAATTTTAATTTGACAATAAATAATTTAAAGACTTTAGGATGCTTTATATGAAATAATTATGTTCAAATAACATTTTGAACAGGCAAATTGTCAAATTTTCAAATTTGCTTGATGTAAATGGAAAATCTCACAACTTTCTAATTAATTCGGTGACAATACTGTTTCCACTTATTTAAAACTATTACTGGCGTTCTCATTCTATAGAATGTTTAATGAGGTTAAATGCAGCCTTAATTTTTTTTCTCAGCTGTACACTACGCTTTGCTTTATGTCTTCCGACAAAATTATGCAAATTTTCCCGTTATCTCGCGGTCTAAAAATAAAACAGAAATTTGCGAGAGATGTTATCGATACGCCACTGATAGACCCGCCCCAAATTGCTTTCGGATCCGAATCTGGCGGCTGTTGTTAATTCCTGGCGGGCGACATCGGCTGGGCTGAAGAAGACAAATGCCCGCCGCCCGGGGGTGGGTCTGAAGGAGGGAAATAAAACAAGTCTTTTTAAAGCCCGCGGGCCTCGAATTTTACAGGGCTCCCAAGGCGAGACATTTAATTTTTCGATCATCGGCCGCAGTGAAATGTTATGGCAATAGTTTTCGAGCGCAACGTCTTGCTCGTGCGCTATCCTTGAGTGAGAAACACTAAGTGTTGTGTACAGAGCAATTTGTTGCTTGAAAAAAGAAATTAAAACAGTCTCTTTAAAACCCACGGGCTTTGAATATTGCATGGCTCTTAAAACGAATGATTTTTTTTGGCAATCAGCTGCAGTGAATTTTTTTCATAGCGGCTGGAAGAACTTTGTAGCGGCGGTTTTTGAAAACTTTATGCTTCATTTAGGGAAGCGGATATGGAAATAATTATTCACTTTGTAGTTGTCAGCGGGCATACCTCAATGGTCAAAGCGTTTGCTTTGCAAGTCGAAGGTTGTGCGTTCGATCCCCGACGGAGATTTAAAAAAAAGGATTTTTAATCGATTTCTGAGCTCTAAAATATCCCCGGTTGGTGTGAATTTGATCCCTCACCCGTAAAACTCCAGTCAAAGTCAATTAATTAAAATTGGTGGTAGACGAAAGTCGCCCCCGTAATGACCACCTTCTTCTTCGTAGTATCAATCCGGTGGATTGGTTTGCAGCAACAGAATCTTGCATCTCGATCTCCTATTCCTCTCGGTCCTCCGCAACCCTTTTCAGCTCAGCATAAGCGCTACGATTCACGTCCTCGAATACTTGCTGCAAACACTCCCGTCTAGGGCGCCCTCTACAGTTTCTACCCTCAACCATCCCCTCCACAATATCGTGAAGGAGACCATCGTGGCGCATGATGTGACCAATCCATCGGGCTCGCCTCTCTGAGACGGTTCTTATTAGTTGCCTATCTTCCTTGATTATTCTGAGAACCTCATTGTTCGTGACTAAGAATTTACTTTCAGTCGGTATTCTCCTGTATGTGTTTACATAAAAAGTAGTTAGCAGCCACATTTTGGCTTTTTTTTTTACTTGGTAGCCTCCAGGGCAAAAGCCCGCTAACTTGGATAGATTGCGGCTGTAGTATCAGAGAAATATTTGGTTTCATTGATCAGCGTTATTAAGAAGATCGGACACTCCGAAGTCCTGGATAAATTATGTTTTGTCCTGTAAGGGCGGCTCAACCTTATCAAAGGCATGTATAAAGCTAAGATTTGATTAAATGTTTTTTTAAAAATCACGCTTGGTCGGGATTTAAACCTACAGCGTCTGAATGACAAAGGAGTTAACCTTTAAATTATGCCGTCCGACTATATGAATTATATTTAAAAAAAAAAAAAAAAAAGCAATTATTGTTCTACGAGTATGTTTTCCGAAGTAGATTTAATGATGCAAGGTCTACTTTCATGCAAGTAAATTGGTTACTGTGAGCTCCAAAATAAATATTTGTATTACGACCCTGTTCTATTATATAAAGGTGTGCCTACAGTAGTACTTCAGCATACACAAGTCGCCCATACAATATAGCCTAATAAGCAAAAGCGGCCCTGGCAAAGCGCTCTCGCAAGAAGGAGGAAAGCAAAGGTTATTTTTAGGCCTCAAAGACATCTAAGGCCCCAGTGGTCGGGGGCCCGCAAACCGCACCGAGGCCCAGGGACCTTCCCCGTATTAATTGGAACATCCAAAATCCAAATTCGATTTAAATACCGGGGGACTGAATGACCTTTATATTATCAGTATTGACGTAGGTAAAGGATATAAGGGCACATAAGATATATAACAAATGTGGGTAACTAGACTAATCTATTTACCTTCATAAAAATATTGATTTTATCCCATAATAATACTACAGTGGTACCTCGAGTTTAATTCGTTCCGCAATCTTGCTAGTATTTCAAAAAAACTCGTATCTCAAAGCAAATTTACAAAAAAAAAAATGTAAATAATTGAAAACTAGATTTATAAAGTGTTAATTTCGCTTAATTTTCATCACTGCTTTTCTATTCACTGGTCTTTGCCTATTTTGCCATGCTTTTCTCACTTTCACTTGTAAACCGATTGCTCGCATCTCTAATTTTTCTCGTATTTCAAATAAAATATTGCTCGCTCAACGGTTCGTATCTCAAAAAACTCATATGTTGAGGCACTAGTATGACAATGTACTACTGTTTTATATACAGGCAGGTATTGTTTAGAGAAGTACTTGCTTACGATATCATATATCGCGAGTTTGCTCACTGACGAAGCATAAAATGAAATTTAATCGAATAATTTCGTAGGTTTTCACGGCCAGATTTGGTATTGTAGTTTTTGGGTTTAGCCGTGTGTGGCGACATTCTCTGCACCAATATTTCGGCGGTTCATATTTGAAATTTAATCAATTCTTAAATTCCATAAATACCACATCATTTTATATGCTATGAATCTTGATAACTTACATTTAAAAAATTCAGCGATTTAATCGTATTTTCAGAACAGCTTCTTGCGTAAAATACTGGGAGATCGAAGATTTCCATACAATTTATTCCTTAGTTAAATAGATCTATATATAAATTAATACTAAAATGTAACGTCTGTTAATTTAACATGGATCGCGTATGCGTTAAGTTATGTTAAAACATGCCTTAATTACTTTATTATATTAAAATTCTATAATCCTATAAATATGAATGCTATAAATATAAAAAGCGTAAAATCAAATATTTATTTTATATACCTATTTTAAAAGCCTCTAGGCATACCGCTTTGAATATTCACAGAGGACAAATATATACAAGTATTTTAACTATAAGTTGATTTCAATTACAAATTGAAAATTAAAAAGTATTGGTAAAGAAAGTACGTGGATTGGTAATTGCATTCGTTCAAACAGATTATTAACAATTTATGTGTGTGTGTCAATAAAGTTGATTTAAAAAAATAAGGAAATCACTTCAACAACTAAAAAGTTCGAAATAAAACTATATTTTATACATAATATATAATTTAAATTGACTTGCAATTATGTCTTCACAGTTACACCAAGTATTGTAAATTAGATACTTTAAAATAACTTTTTTAAATGAGATATAAGACACGGGTGTTGTTTCTATGGTGGTTTTACACTCCAACTTTGAAGGGTTATGTTAAATAAAAGCTCATATAAAATTTATTGAGATGATGTCTCTCGGCGATGTAAAAAATATATTGGATAATAAAACCGTATCCGGATAAGGTTTAATGCGTTAATAAAATATTGGAAAAAGGTCAAATTCGCTTTATTATGATATTTGTTATAATGTTACTAGAGCAAGAAACATGAATTTAGAATACGAGTATCAAGCATATCACTTGGATGATTAAAAGGGAAGTAAATATATTTGAATTGGTTTCATTTAGTATTTATATTGTTTTAATAATGTAGTATTTTTTATTTACTTAGAGTCTTACTCATCGATTAAAAATATATAGTAGTTGCTGAAAAATGGCTAACGTTTCATTTTCTCTGATTAATTGCTGAAAAAAACATCATACTTGATGGTACAAGTATTTGTTATGGATTTATATGTGCATTAATTGTTGAAATTTGACTTGGTGCTTAAAAGGCGTAGTTCAATACAACGGCGTTTGTCGAGATGGAGATCGGACACTCACTAGATCAGGTTAGACTATTGAGAGTGTCTAGAGTTTTATCAAGTATAGCTTACAGGTCACTGAGAGCGGTGTGTGAGGAAGGAACTCGATTTTTGTCGTGGGAAAGCTGTAATATATTTGAATTCCATACGCAAAATCTGGGACTCCAACTATTCAGTTTTTTAAATATCCTCATTAACCTTTATAAGGATTCGAATCTTGGCGTCTCACTAAAATCCAATGCAGATTTACAGTGTGTTTAAAAAACAGATGCCTACGTAGAGTATTATGTGTAAGATGGTTTGACTTTGAAAGAAGTGGTAGAGCGGACAAGGTAGCCTTTTACACTACAGACAACTTGATTGGAACATGTACTTTGGATACCTCAGGAGAACATAAACTACTGTCACCGTTTTTTTCAGACTTGGGGTCTTGTCCTGGAATGCCTTCGGGAATAAAATGCGGCATTTATGACATGAGATAATGGAAGGAACACGACGACTGACAGAGTTCTGCGACGGCAGTTTGTGATCACTATCCCAGCCCAGTTAGGGAAACGGATAATAAAAAACTGATTAAAATGATCTTTATATTTTTAATTAATAAACATCATTTAATTAATGTGAAGTGCCATAGCTGGTCGTCCCTATTGCGTCTCAGTATGTACATACAACGTAAAATCTGAACATTTTGGTAAAAATGTATAACAGGGATAAGCTGCAACACTGTTGAACACTTGTATCCACAAGCAAAATACTCGTACAAACAACAATATACAGTACAATGTAGTATGTAGATACAAGAGAATTACATACAATAGGCGTAAAGGAGTATTTACCCTTTACATACATACGCGTGCCCGGTCTTATCTACCGAAAGTAACAAAGTCTTTCGGAATAAACGTGACTTTCAGAAACCACTTCGAGGCCTGGAGAATTTCAAGCCGCCTGAAAGATTCGACCCGCTGAAATTCAGTACAGGCCACCGTCGGGGAAGCTAAGCTTTTAAACGTCCCAAGAAGTTTACTTTAAAACACTCGGCTATTCAATTTCAAACTAAACAGTTGCCTTGTATATTAATGCGGTAGATTTGGGAAGAACTGAGATTTCACGTATCACATGCCGACTTCTTCGGCCGGAATCGTGAATATCTTTTCATGTGAAATTTGCAAATTTTATGAAAATAAGTTATCATAAACATCCTAACAATAAAAAAATATACATTGCTTTACTTAAATATAATCGTACACTAGCAATATGCAGTATTTTATTTAAAAGCTTTAGCTGAAGCTAAATCGCTAAACTTTCTTGCGAAAAGATCCATACATAGCAAAATTTAAAATAAAAAATAAAAAATAATACAAATAAATAATAAGCTGTTTAATTTAACAAATGTGTTACGCGATACGATCACGATACGTCAATGCATAATTACCAATATATGGTTGACAATGTTTTTTATACACCGACTATTCAAAGCAAGTAACTGAGGAAACAAATAATTGCCTTTTTGGTACAGAGTTGACATGACACGAGCCGAGGATCAAGACAGCTGATTTAACTATACGGCAGTAATTTAGATCAAGTTCTTTAGTTAGAAAGCAGATATGGAAGAAAATGTTTAATCAACATCCATCCATTCTCAGATATACAAAGTGACATAGAATCAACATATCAGATCTATTTATCTATGTCTGGCGGTATACTCATACGATTAAATTAAATGTTATAAGTTAAATAAGCTACTAAATAGAGGATCGTTTCACTCACGTATTACTCTTTAAAACATATATTTCGGCAGCTCTTTAAGCTCTTTACGTTTAAAGTAACTCGAGTTCCTGAAATTCAAAGCGTCAAGGAAATATACGCGACTTTCGTTTGGGCAGAAATATTTAAATGGAGTCTTTCAGTGCTGGTGGCAAATTTAATTCTACATACTTCTTTCCGGCGCGTTTTGCTTTACATATTTACATGGGTCTGTTTACCCTCAAGGGTGTGGAAGGGCGAGAGAGAGAGCGAGAGAGAGCCTGAAGGAAAGTTTTCATATGTGAAGAGTCAGTTTTTTCAGGCGCTTAAAATCGGAACGGAAGCAAACACTTTGGGCCGATTTCAGGATTTTAGAATTTCAGAATTTCGGGACTGAACCAGATCATTTGATGTCAAAAGGCGGACGAATTTATTTCATTTATATAAGAAAAATCAGACGTGGCACATTTAAATGTTGACTTTTAAACATCACAAGAAAAGTGCCAAGATTTTTCAATCAGTTTTCCTTCAGAGTGTGAGAAAATTATGAAGTGATTTTACATGAGTATTTTACTTTATTTACCATTTCATCTTATATGAAGATTTTTCCTTTGATATTTCCTTGTTGTTTATTATTCTCTATTTAAAACAGGAAGTGGTGCTTGGATGAATAAAATCAATGAGTTTCTGCTTTGATGTACAAATGAAACGGATGTGATATATAGTAGCAATTTCAAAGATTGTAATTATTGTATTAACGTGTTTTTATTAGGTTTAAAATATTTTAGACGCAAGTAACATTAACTCTTTACTCTGAACTGGTTTTAGTGAGTTTAATACTACTTTTTATGTTTAAATTTATTAAAAAGCTAAAGGAAAACCCCAGGCACACTTTCTAAAAAAAATCTAACTTTAAATAAAAATTAAAAAATGTGCTTTAAGACCCTTTTATATTACTTATTATGTATATACTTTATATATTAACGAATCGAAAGGTATGCATAACGTTTAGTTATCAATATATAATTAAAATGGATTGTACAACAAAACTTATTAGTTTTAACTGTAAAAATGTCAAAAGATCCATAGAATGCGTAAGACGCCCGTGTCTTCTAACCGACAAAGTGGCACTGTAGGAGAAGTGGCTTATGCCTCACGATATCGACTACCTAGGAAGAATTGCTGACGATTTAGGCTTCACGGGAACATCAGCGGTGGACACATCAGCTGGAGTGTGCCGAGGCCGTCCGTACGGCGGCGTCGCACTGCTCTCGAGAAAGGCGGCCCTGCTCGACGTGTCGGTAATGATGTGTAGCAGTGCGAGTATTCAAATATGTTAATTGTATATTATTAAAAAAAAACTGTATTTACTTGATATTATTGTATGTAAAATTTTGATTAAGGCACTAGTGGCTGAATAAATAAAAAAAATATTATTATAACAAAATGAGTCTAACAATCGATTTGTTATCTAAATTTCACTTTCCATATCGAAAGTTGAACTTGTCCGAAAAAGGCATGGACAATGGCAACTAACAGAACTGAGTGGCTACAATTCATGGAGACCGTTTGCTATGGAAGGACAATGGAAAATAAATCTATCATTAAAAATCATCCTCAAAGCAATAAATTTATTGTTATTACTATCAATTCTAGGTAAAACTGCAATACTATAACGAATTTAAATAAAATATTTATATTTTTATCGTTATATTTGTAAATAATCAAACATGGTTTGAATAAATTTTTAAGATAAATACAACGATTTTCTATACAAACACGGAAGAGGAAATTTTAAATCAGTATTACAATGGAAATCATATACATCATAAGTAAATTGATATCCAATAAACATTATGTACCTGTACCTTCAACGGTTGAGGTTATTTAATGGATGGGCTAAGTGAATAATCCAAATATCGAGGGATCGGATAGTCGCGGCAATGTATTCAGAGCCAATATTTGTGATTAGATATTAATAATAATTGACTAACGGCCTTACCCCCCATAGAAGCGAATCGATCAATTACTCAAGTAATCTCTGTCTATGGCAGATTTCGACGAGAGGTATCGAGTCCGACAGCAATAAGGTATGGAGAATTAACACATAGACCAAATAAATAAATACAAAGGGATATTTACACAGATTCAGCCAAATCAGAGCTGTTAGTTTCTGTTAGTATACTATAGGTGATCGTATTTAAAAATATATAAATAATAAAAAAAATATATATAATTAACGATTTTTTTTATTACTTTTAAGTTAAAAATTTAAAAAAACAATTTTAACACCTATTATACGAAAATATTATAATTAAATTGGTTGTTTTTGTTCATTCAAATTTTTTCGCTACGCAATTTTACTTTTAGTAATATCAGGTTATACATACGTTTAAAAAACAAACTTATAGTAATAAATAAATATGCAATAAAACTATAGTAATATATTTTTATTGCATATCATTTTTGTGTTTTAAATTGATTTATACATTTTAATATATGTATCTTAAGATACGGGAATAGAAGTTCCGACTTTGCATGAGATAGGAAATCTCAACAGCCATACAAGCTAACTAAGCCAAGTTTATACCCTAGATTCGGTTGGTGCTTTGACGATTAGCGATGGTATAAAGTAAAATAATTATGTTATTATGGTCCGATTTGACTCATTTTCACATTGCAAATTAATAAAATAAAATACACACTTAAAGGTAAAAAAAAATGGACTCAATAGGTGGCATCTCAGTCGATTTATTAACCCTTTCATTACGGTTTGATGGAATACAAATTATAAGGTCAATACGTCGTGAATTTTTCAAACCATTTTTTTTGCTTAAAACTAGTATTTGAAGCATAAATGTACTTATCTGACCTATTTCCATATGTTTCTTCTATCCTTTGGCTATCAGATGATTCTAAAAACTATTACATTTAACAAACGTTCATAATGTAACTCCATACATGTGATGGCATTGACACACGTGGTTTACAGAAAAATCGCTCCGGTGACTAAACCTAACGATATTTATTTACATGCTTTACAGATTCCTGTACATAATACATGTAGCTTGACAAAGGGAATGACTGCACTTCCAATTTCCTACCGCAGATGTCACAACGAGTACTAAAAGTAGCAAAACGATATATCACGTCAACCGATGTCAACGGTCGAGGAATCTTTGACGGCATATATCGACAACCGATGCATTGACTGAAATACTCGTACATAGTAACGCTTCGACTTGGTTCATAATCTAAATCTATGTTGGTTTGGACATGCGATTTGTTTTATGCATATACATTTTTTTGCGAGATATACATTTTTTTAACATTAATTAAGTTAGATTTGAAATGCACGAAAGGCAAAAAATGGTTTGCCGGAGAGATATTTGTACCAGTGAAATGATATTCCATATTAAATTATTTTGTATAATTTAACCGTATGGATGCAGTGAGCCCAAATATGGGTCCGCTGCGGGAAGCCCGCCAGTGCCGTCAGCACACCGGTGTGTTATAAAACAGTATATTTTCGGTCAATTTTATAGCTTGGGTCTATAGCGACATCTATCGACAGCCCAAGAAGAAAAAATGGTTAAAATTGGACCCCAATTAGGGGTTCAAATCTTCGATAATCCACGAGGCATTGCTTAGATCTATTTAGGGTCATGGCATCTAAAAGGTTAAGGTCCAAGCTGAATTATTGCTTCACATAGGGGTACCCTTATAATTTATGTACTTGGTGAAACTCTTTGATGGCAGAGTCAACTATGTCTTTCAGTCAACTACCGAATACCTGAAATATCTGTGAATAATTTCAGGGATTAAAGTGACTTCGTGCTGAGGAATGCCGCAACGTTACAAAATGTCATAGTTCACAGTTCAAATTTGTATCAAAACAAGTATCATTTTATAAGCAAACTAAAAAGTCATGAATTAATTTAGCTTTGTTAGCCGGCGGGTGTAGCTCAATGGTCAAAGCGTTTACTTCGCAATCCAAAGGTCGTGGGTTCGACCCCGACGGAGATTAAAAAAAAAAAACAATTTCTGAGATTTAACTTGTGTGAATTTTCCCCCAGTTTGTGTGAATTTGATACCTCGCCTGTAAAATGCCAGCCATAGCATATTTATCAAAATTGGTGGTAGAAGAAAGTCGTCCCGTGGACACCACCCATTCATAGTAAATTCCTGTAATGATAAAGGATGATGCGTGAATCTCATGCTGTAGTCTATGACGTTGGTGGATCAACACTCCACATAGCCATATGCAGCATGGTAAGCGTCATAGAATTCCACAGATGAGACTTCATAATTACTATCACCATCTGTCGGTATTCTCCTGTGTGTGTTTACATTAAAAAAATGTAGAAATGTGTTGTAAATTAATTGGTAACCGCGAGGTGCGTAAGAGAGTGTAGAAGCAATAATGTTCTAATTAACGAAGGAAAAATGCTTTTTCATTTAAGAAAATATCAATACTTTTTTTAATTAATGTTAATAATTTAGTATTATAAATAGTTATAATTTGTTAATTCATTTTTAAATTATACAATTTAAGATATCTAATTCTCTTGTGTACAAAATATTTCATATTTTAAAAATATACGAATAAAATAAGATAATCTTGATTTTAAAATAGCAATGCAGCCGCATAATAAGTTTAGGACAGGTGCCTGCAGAGGGTATAAGGGTACGATGGCTTAACTTATGGAATAAAGAGTTAAGCAAGCAGATATAAAATTCTTTTATCGTATAGTATAGTCTATCAAGACATAAAGGTGGATATAGTATTATTAAGTATTTTATGGATGCTTCAAAAATAAATTCAGGCCCTAACCATGTTGAAAAGCCGTCGAAAACTATACAAACAATGTATTCGATACGGTTTCGGGAGGCAGATCTGAAATGGGATGAGGCGTAGATCATGACGGTTGATAGAACTTTATGGCGACTATTTATGATGAGCTAATAATATGCTCTTTCTATGAAGAGAGAGAAAAAGGTGGAAAATAAAAAGTATAAAAAAAAATATGAATTAGTGTGGAATGTTTTGCAGGTATTTCGTCTTATAGATAGCAGATCTGTGTTCTGGTGTAACAGCTGGTTCACTGTTTATAAACAGACTACTCCCTTCCTTTCCACTATATCCTGCCATTAAAAAACCATAGCATATGGCAGACAAACAAAAATAACTCATATCGTCCTTCCCCATATGAAAAAAAAACGATCCCCATGCTACTGCAGTAGTTCAAGACCTTGTGGAACAATAAATAAAGACTACAGTTTATTTTATGTTTCAACGGTTTTTTTTACAATTTGCGGTTAGTTTAATAATGAGACATATTTATATATTTACAGACTGTAAGTCAAAGAAATAAAATGTTTTCACGTTATATTTCACATCCATATGACATTATGTATTCAGAGTATCATTCAAAAGCCTCGAAAAACGATTGTTGGTCTCTTATATTTGTTCGCTCGCCTGACATACACATCTAATAATGTTAGTCTTAATTGTAAATTTAAATACACGGCGTTTGCATACGCCATTTTATTTGTTTTGACAGTTGCTACATTTCATGTTGGTTCAACTTAAGTTTGTGACTTAGCCGCGACAATCTTTGCGGCGCTTCATGTTACTAGGCCCGTCTGGCAGCTCAGTCCCCGACCGACCATGGTCCCCGATACATCTTGAAAATAAATGCGAACTGTGCTTCTGAAAAAGTTCTTTGATTTGCGACGTGCTCCTGCATCTTTCCTTTACGCAGCCGATTACGAACCCGCAACTTGTGGCATTTTTTTAAAATTGGGAGATGTGATTGTACATTTTATATCTCGATGCTGAAATAAGTGTCGCTCAAAAAGATAACAATTGCGTTTACAATATATAAAACAAAGTTTTTTCAATATTTAGAATTTTTAGAAAAATATATTGAAAAATTGTAAGGCACGAAAAAAAACACAAAAAATTTCATAATAAACATTTTTATTCGTGGAAGAAATATATTTAATATAAACCTTACCATAATGAAGATAGACAGAAAATTTTGCAACCACGCACCTGAAAATGATAAGAATAATTCATAAATGTATGAAAAATGATAGGTTTTTTTTACAAAAACTAACGTTTCAATATCAGGCAGCTCGATATGACATTTATGTGTAATTGATGGGTTAAGTGGATAACAATGTATCACGTATTTCACAAATAATTCCGTTTGACAGATAGAGTCTGGGTTTTTTAGCGTTGATTAAAAAATATTCCAATTTGTTGATATTGATTTTGATGATCTGCATTATAATTTTAGTATTAATTTTAATTAAAAAATTAATAAATTAAAAATATTTAGTTTTGATTCACAATTTATTTTAACGATTACATGTTTCGGCCTTCCTGAAGACCATCTTCAATAATAAAAAAATAAAAACAGGCATTGGCTTATATAGGCATGGAGAGTTGATTAGTTCCTACACACATATTTACAGGTTGTATATGTGTGTGGGTAATATAATTGAAAAAAGACATTATAAAATTAATGAGTACATATGTGGATTTCCTAATGTATGTAATCATTTATGTTTTAAATTTGAAAAAGGCATTATATAATTATAAAGTTACTGGGTATTTGTCATTTTAATGTGTTGAGCTATTATATAATACTAAATTTTAATTTTCAATTTAAAAAGGAATATAAAAATACCGAGTATTAGATGATTTTAATGTATTAAGATATTATAATAATAAATTAATGTGCTTAAATTAAAAATTCCTTGTAATTCTTCGGTGTTGATGATGCCTAGTCCCTGGAAGTTTTGGTTTTTTCCTTTTTTTCAGCTTGATTGATACCTAGAATAATAATTTTAAGCAGTATCAACGACTTTATAATGTAATTATTAGACAATAGTACATGCCAGTATTGGAAAGACAGGGGTAAACAAGTCGTTCATTTAGTAACAATATCTATATTATTATTATTTTATTTTAGTTTCTCAAGAATCTATCATTAGTATGTTATTTGTTGATTGGATATAATAAAGGAGATGATGCGAAGATTGTCTGTTCATTTAATAAATTAATGTTTTTATTGAGTCTACAACGATTAATTTCTAATATTTCCAAGTTATCTAATTTTTTTCCTTTATTGGCAACATGTAAAATTTTCAAGTTATTTACCATATCAAAAGTATGATTTTCTTCCCACAAATGTTTTCCAAATGTAGATGTATCATTTTTATGTTTCCAGCATCTTATATGGTCTTTGATACGAATTTTAAAAGCCCCACCAGTTTGTCCGACATAGCTCAATCCTCACATGGTGTGTAGGAATTAATTAACTCTCCATGCCTATATAAGCCAATGCCTGTTTTTATTTTTTCATTATTGAAGATGGTCTTCGGGAAGGCCGAAACATGTAATCGTTAAAATATATTGTGAATCAAAACTAAATATTTTCAATTTATTAATTTTTTAATTAAAATTAATTCTAAAATTATAATTATGCAGTTTCACCAAGTATTGTCAGTTGATAACCTTAATGATCTGCATTACTCAAGTACGTGAAAATTTTAATGTCAATATTTATTTAATATTGGAAAATAAAGAGAAAATTAATAAGTATTTAAAAGAATAAATAATAAATCGGTTAAAAATCACTTTTATAAAATTGTTTTTGTGCTGAAATTTATACAAAACATATATTCGTAACAATATGAAGAACTAAAAAAAATATTCTTGAAAGGTCTTTAAGTATGCGAATAAAGGGAGCTAGAATATGAAAATAAAGTAAAATGTATTAATTTATATAATAATTAAAATGCATCGCAAAGCGAGCTAAGAATATAAATAACGTATTGCGTATTAAAATAAATATGAAAGTACGAGTACTATAAGTAATAGATACATTTGTGAAATAAGCGAATTAAATAATTTTAAAAAATGGCATATTATTATACACAATAGATGTATCAAAAAAATTTATAAATCCAAGAAACCTCTCCCATCAACAAAACAGGAAAAGAAAAGGAAAAATGCATCGAGATATGCTAGAAAATCATTTAGAAACGTCATTTTATTTTATCTGAATTGGATAATAGAAACTGCACATATTTTAAATAGGATATAAAACAATGGATGACTACGATTACATGCCTGTTACGTCAAATCCCGTGGACATGAAATGACAAATTGTTAAAATATCAGTGTATAAAAAAATAGAAAAATATTAAACCATGAGTAAATACGAGTAATATGAGTAAAGAATACGTATTGTATGAATGCAGGGTGATGCACATTTCCTTGAATCAGAAAGGTCGCATACTTCGCAGCCTTATTGCATAGTTTACAGCGTATTCACCGCAGGCAGGTAGCGAGCAGTGCACTGGATAGGCTGTATTGTTCCCCGCTGAAAGCTCGAAAGCTCGAAAGCTGTCAGGCTGGAACGTGAAGATGAGCTATATCAAAGATAAAACAGAGAATATTACATCTTAGTCTTGCGAAGCTTGTCTTTGATTTACGGCGAAGCTACAAATGAAATATATTATTTTTAATAAAATAGTTACATAAATAACTTTGGGTTGCGGAGGACCGAGAGGAATGGAGATCGAGATGCAAGATTCTGTTGCTGCAAACCAATCCACCGGATTGATTTTACGAAGAAATAACTTTATAGGCATTCATGGCCATATTTGGTATTGCAGCTTTTGGGTTTACCCGTATGTGGCGAATTATTTTCTTCCAATATTACAACCGCAAATGCAAGGGTTTTACTCAGGACTTTGTGACAAACTCATCAACCCTGAAGAAGGCCCCTGCAATGGTGGTCAAAATATTGGAATATCATAATTCGCCACACACGGCTAACCCAAAAGCCACAGTACCAAAATTGTTACATGTTAAAAAAACAACTTGTCAATGTTTTAGTGTTTTAGACAGAGAAACACCTCTTCAAATAATGCCAAATTAAAATATGTATTATTCCTTTTACATTCCTTTTACAAATGTCACGATGAAGCTCACATTGACATGAAAAAAAGACACGCCTTTTATGCCTTCTATAAATAATACTATGTCTCTTAAAGTCACGAATGGCATTCACCGTTGATCCACAAAGCCATACAGAGACATTGCTATTATAATTGTGCTGAAAACAATATCGTTTGAGAGACCGAGACGCTCCCATAGGGGGCTCGAACGTGATAAACCATTAGAATGAAAGATTACTGCGCGAACTTTTGACAGATACAAATTGGTGCCTTACACCAATTTGGTGCAGTCGGGTACCAGAGCCGTGGCTGGTACAAACAAAAAGCTCCGATCCTGAAAAAGTTCGGGACGAGAAACCGCTTAGCAATAAATGCGAGCTTTGAGTCGTGTCATTGTGTGTTTGAGCGATATCGTTAGAGTAATGTATGTAATGTCGCGAAACTATTTATGTAAATGCTTATTTGTACATTTGATACACGGAAGATGATATGAACGAGTAGAATAAGGAAGGTTTTAAAAAATATCGTATTATAATTGAGCAGTCATTTTATTAATTCAGTAACTGTTAAGACATTTTATATGTAATGTGTATAATTCATCTAATTTTAAGACAGAAAGAGCTTACATATCTAGAAAATAAGCTTATTTTGCACTTGTAATAATAATAAAATATAATCTCTTTTAGAATATTATTTTTATATTACGAAGAAATTTCTTATGAAATGAAATATATATTGTTTTTAAAGTTTGTACAAACATTTTCTTTAAAAAATATATAATAAGAGTATTAAGAATCGATAATAATATGAAAGGTTACGTTATGTGAGCTTAGGTTAGACGACGAAAGACTACAGCAAAGTCTTCATCAAGATACGAAAATCAAGAACAATCAAATAGTAAAATGGAAGTATTTCGGTTAAGTAATCTGTTGTAAGATAAGGTTAGGATTCTTTGGTATAACAAATCGCCTAACCAAGTAACTTATACGTTCTGAACAGCTTTTATAATCCAAAAATCTTTGTGAATAAATTTAACAGAATGTCGCCACTTTCACAGCTGAAACAATTTCACCATGTCTCCGATTTTTGTGGGAGTCCACCAATATTCTTCGATCAAAAACCTCAAATAAAATGGAAACTTTATCTATTTTATAATGATTCACGAAA
Source organism: Glossosoma conforme (assembly GCA_022606575.1). Lineage (NCBI taxonomy): Eukaryota > Metazoa > Arthropoda > Insecta > Trichoptera > Glossosomatidae > Glossosoma > Glossosoma conforme. The sequence continues at coordinate 498,935 of JAGTXR010000075.1, read as the reverse complement.
TATTTATTTGATCATACTACGAGTATTACAGGTACGCCCATGTAGGATACGCGCCCAAGACGCTCCAGTATTCCGAACCAATTTGTCACCGCGTCTTGAGAGCGTCTTCGGTCGCATTTTTTTCCAACACTAGACGTCCAAAAACGTACTGAAATAATTTACAAATACAAATCCGTTCTCGGATAATGGCTCCTCACGAGCGTATCGAAGATCGTGTGTGCTTGGTTCGCTTCTAATTTTGGACAACGTCGCAAGTCACGTTTCTTTGTGGCTGAAATACACGTCACGTGCTTGCAGGAATTAATACTAAAACGGGCACATTGTATGATGTTTTTATTCAAGAGTCTTTTACGACATTCTAGTAGCGAGCGAACAATCAAATATAGCATAGTGATAGTCTTTCTTGTCAAGTATGTAATAATAATTTAATTATGTCGAATAATTGATTATTGTCCAGCAGCAATAGCTTAACATGGATAGGTAAGCGCTTGTTACTAACCGCGTGTCGCTGGTCGGGATGAGTCAATTCAATGAACCAAATAATACAGGCCTATTCATGAGCGTCTGGTTTATCATCCGACCTCCTTAAGAAAACTTAATTAACAAATCGGTCAAAATACGCCTCGGATACAAGTGCTGCCGTATCTTCAAATCCTCGAGCTCATACTTTGTGGGTCTTCGGGAACCATATACTCGTATGATATTGTGGCTTTTGGGTTTAGCCGTGTGTGGCGTATTTCGTTTAACCAATATTTCGACCGCAGGGGTCTTCTTCAGGATTGGTGATTTAGTTGTGATTTAGTTGTGAGTTTGTGTCAGATTATTTTTTTACAAGCGTTATGAATATTGGTTAAAAGAAATACGCTACACACGGCTAAACCAAAAAGCCACAATATCAAATCTGGCCGTGAAAACCTAAGAAGTCATATATTCGTATGTTTCCAGGTTGACTTTAAGGTGACGATGTTTTTAGATAATGCATATAAAGTGCAATAGCACATAACTAAAGTGAATGATAACAACTTGTGGTGATTGTTTGTTACAAATAAATAACGATTATGGAAAGAAAAAACATAATTAAAACAAAGGTGTGACGAAGCTCTTAGTGAGCGAAAAACGCGGTTCATATAAAAATGATTGAAAATTACTTATCGTGATCTATGTTAAAAAGAGTCATTATTTATTTAATGTTTCAAATAAATTTCAAAATGACTTATAAAAGTATGTACAACATGATACATATAGTATCTGGTTTATATTCAGTGACGAATGAATTATTATCGTACCAATTTTCTCATGAAATTGCTTTTGAGCGTCTGTCGTTGCTTTTGTATCTTTAATTCGATTGTGCTTTTGTATCTTTAATTCCTTCAGATTGTTATCGTGTTGAGGCAGGATGTGCCTCTTAACCGTATTAACATTACCTTTTGTGACCTTTTTTGACCCAACCTAACCTTGCGAGCATAAACATTTAAATTGTCAATTTGCGTCACACCTTAATAACAATGCCTCTTTGAAATATTTTTTATTTTCCATTAATATATTATAACATATACGTTTATTTTACCTTGCTATAACATGAATACGTTGAGCAACTGTTATTTATAAGCATGCGTTTCGTGCAATTGATTTTTTTTATGTTAACAAATACAGTAAAATACCAACAGATGGTGTTAGAGAATCTCATCTGAGGATTCTATGACTGTTGATTTTATTGATGATTGACATTTTTAAGCACGGCTAAAGTAGTTCAATTACAATGGCGCTTCTAAATGGGCTATAGAACACTTCCATCCTTTTCTTATCCTATACATATTTTGCCGATGGTATTGTTTTACTAAATTTCTGTGGTTATTGACAAGTGTCATTTATTTTCATTGCTTTCTATGTTCCCATTACGATTCTTCTTTTACTTTACGTACTTAACTTTTACGTTTTATTTTTCGTGCATATCTTATTATCACTTTTATTGCTATTTTAGAAATGCTCTGTTAATAAATAAATGAGGAGTGATGATCCGCCAACGTCATAAACTACAACCCAGCATTCACGCATTCATCTAATTTTATGTAAGCTCATTATGAATAAGTAGTGTTAACGGGGAGGTATTTATAGAGCTTAGAGTTTGATAAATACACATTTTTATTTTTTAATCTTTGTCGGAGATCGAACCCATGATTTTTAGTTTGCAAAGAAAATGCTTAACATTTAAGCCATACTCGCCAGTACAAGTAAACAGCTGGGAAAGTGCCAAGAGCGCACGAAGCTATGAAATCAGATTAATTATTGTTATCTCAATATATGAATATTTAATGCTTGTACGAAAGAGATTTTATCATTGGTTCTATTGTGTGATGTTTACGCCTTACGGGATAACTTTGGTGTATTACTATATTTAATTAATAGGATATGACAGGAATTTTACAGTTAACCATCAGTTACAAAGCAATCGAGATTTTTGTAAAATATTGTGATGGTTATAAATAATGTTAACATTTTTTTTTTAATTAAAGTATATTTGTACCTTCGCCGCGGATCGAACTCGGAAGCTCTTGCATTGAAGTCGTGCGTTTTAGCTATCAGCCATAATCTAGGTGAATGTGTATGCAAATCAGTGGAATATCGTCTGGACGGGCCTTCCACAAAAAACGACTTGGCATTACCCAACAGGGATGGATAACGAAATAGAATTACGTCCGATGGCGATATTGCTGGTGAATATTCAAATCATTCTATGCGATAAATGTAGATGTCAATTTTGTACTTCAATGGAATATAATTTCAAATTTGCTGTAAAAAAGTGAATGTAAAATCGTACGAATTTGTATAAATAAAACAGCGGGTTTTTACTAAGGGGAAAAGGTTCCGTGCCCATTCTTCTTTAAGGCTGTGAATCATGGCATCTCACCATAAGCTAATGCAGCCGTATAATGAGCAGCAGACGCCTGCGAAGAAGAAAGGTGGTACAACGGATTGAATTTGTGAAGAATAACGACAAGTGCTTCCATAATACATTCAGTCAACAGGCGATGGTGGACCTTGTTAGAACATTTACTCCAGATGTTGCAAGACAGCATAACCTACAATTGCTTATACCTCCAGCCTCTGGACTAACGCCGTCTTGGAAGCTTGTTAGAAATTATGCATATAATGTACTCGGTTAAGCTGCAGGAAGCATAACCGATATGTGACGAGGCGAGGACGATGGCGGCTAACAAATCTTTGTGGCGGCAATCCGTGACGAACATATGCTCCAGTTATGGAGCGAACATGATGTATACCATAGAGCGTTCTTTAAAAATTCGCCGCAAACGCTATGGAAGAAATCTATGTAGAAGTGTACGACTTATGAGGATTGACAGTATTACATAGAATAATGTGTATTTTTTTTGATACAAAAATGAGAATTTACCATCGGATTACTCTAGAATAGTGAAATAAGAAAAAAAAAATGTTTATTATTAGGTCAAATCAAAATGTGTTATCTGGTACTTGGCTAACATAACTATCGGAAGCTTTTTTACATTTCGGCAGGGTTACCAGTTCGACCCTGACGGAAAAGCTCCAACATTATATTAAACAAAGCTCATGCATAAAGCCTGAATAATTCATGACATTTGCGAGGGTGTAACTACTATGGGCAGAACTATCGCTGTCGAAAATAGTGAGAATGAAATATGAAGCAGCGATAATTTCATAGTAAACATTATGCGAAAACACTCTGCACTAAGAATTAGTCCATCATCCCGGTTGATATTAATAGGGTGTGTGTTTTACTTCAAAACATGACAAGATTGTTTTTTTCTTTTTGTTTCAGCCATATATTTAAGTCAAGCGGAAACTTATAGCCGCTTCTAATCAAAGTTAATCAAGTTCATATTTTCTTTCTTAGCTTTGAAATGCTCTTCTATCATTTATAAAGTCTAGATAATTCGCAACACTTTCGATGCACCTTCTAATGGCAGAGTATTATTGATCGATAACCATATCGTTTCGCAACTCTAGTCTAACGAAAGTTTGATCAAAGAAGTCAAGCAACATTGGAGGCGGAATATTCTTAACTACGATGAACCCACTCATTCCCGACCACTCTCGTGCGACGTCGTTTCTTTAATGGTAAACTTCAATGTCAATCAATATATAATAACATAAAGAATATAAATATTTCCGTAAGTAAAAGCTACAATTATGAAAAGCAAGTAATACTCAAATTTCTCGAAAAAAAAATTGATCACATATTTCTCGTATTTTCTTCACGATTGTTCTCACTACTTTAGGAGAGTCTACGATTTTCTTCGGAAGGAACAAATAGTATTAAAATCACGGATGTAGTCGTGTTTTTGTCCAGACGATTATGCAAAGCGCGGCCCTTCTTCCCTCACTGGAGCACCAGAGAGGACTGTTTGAATTTCATGGATTATGGATTTATAATGGAGGAGAAGAAATGGATCGCGAGAGGTGTGTTAATGCGGAAAGGCTGCAACACTATTCATCTATTCCTTCAAATCTCTCACTATTACATTGTCTGAAAAACACTTACGTTATTTCCCAACTGAGGGTTTAAATGACGTTTATTACATACACAAATTCACAATTAACCGCATAATCGTTACAAATATATAAACACCTCATAAAACAAGGCATTTTTGTTTAAAACGTGAGTGATTCTATGCAGTACTTTGTGGCTGGAACATACGATCACCACAAATTCCCGCCACTCAGTTCTGTCAGTTGACATTTGCTCATGCATTGTCTCAAGACATCTCTACGGTTCATCTGGGAAAATATATGATTCTTTACGACCTCCAGGACAGTAGCCAGGGGACTTAAAATAAACAGCACCAGTATCCGAGGCATATTTATAAGATTCGTTTATTTTTTTAAGGTGATTAAATAATTATCCCGAAGCTCCCGAAGCTCCCGACACTAACATGTTTGAATCTGAACAGCGGTACAACTTGACCACCATCACGCGGTTAGCAACAGGCGTTTACCCAAACAATTTTTAACATACATCCAGTGTTGCTTAACTTGTAACAATTTTTTTTCGTCGATGCATCATTTGTTGGACATTTTGTTGTACTCTTCCAAATATGGAAAGCAAAATCTATTTTCTCTCTTCTGCTCCTCTTCTAGCGTTCCATCCACGTGTTCTCTCTGCAGTCTACTGCGGTGCTCGCTAGCGGTGAACTAACTTCTCTAATTAATGTGCACTTGGAGGTTGTATTCCGCGAAGCGTTTCGGTGCCTTCAGCGACCTTGAGTCAATGCAGAGAGACGTTAATAGTTGTCAAGTGAAAGGCAAGCGTGTTTTATGGTAATTATTTAAAAGATATTAAAATTATTAACTTTACAACATTTGTTTTGGTATTCATTTAAAATATTTAGTAAATAGAAAAAAAAATCTAATAATTTCGTTAATTTAGTTTTCCCGACCATTTTTGGAACTGTTGCTTTTGGGATAAGCAGTGACATCAGCATGATGAAGTCCTTGCTGACTGTTACCGAATACCTCGATATACAATCTTTCGTCTCTTATTCCTGGTCGCTTGTCGTGCATTTATGTACGCCATGTTGTCATTTTAGACGGGTCCGCTAACGGGTTTGTTAGTTACAAACGCTACCGCTCGTGGCGCGCCAGAGAGGGCTTAACCCAAAATCCATAAATTTAAAAACATTTGACGTTGTTTTAACTATCCAATGTTGAGCACTGTTTGTTCACATAATGTAATTCATTTAAATAATTGGGTGAATAGTATTAAAATAAGCTAGAAACAACTTATTGATAATGTCAGCATTCAATGTTGGAAGATCTAACGAAAACCGCTACAAGATTTATTTTATTACCGAAAATTGTTAATAAATATGATAAATAGAAAATTATTTCGATTTACAAATGCGAACAAGACTTTGTGATTAATATTATACAAAAAAAAAGCCTGCAACAATAAATTTCTAAAAAATACATAAATACAATGTACACAAAGAAAAAGAAGCCTTTAATATTTTGCCTTTTCTCCGCATAAAATAAAATAAAACAAAACATGCGCCGGATATTTTATATTTATTTCTTACATATGTAAATCTGTGCGACTCTGAGAAAGCTAGTACTGTTTATGCTTTACATAAATATGTTAACATTCGGTCCTCCCAGCCAGTGAGCGAACACCCTAATTTAAAAACGTTAAGGGAAACACACACACGCTGTATAAACATTTCAATTTATTTGAGCCGTCTGAGCTTCCTTCCTTGCCCTAAAACCAGTGGCGCTTAACCGGTGCTCCGCGGAGCATACTGGCAACCCGGCAAAGGTAATTTAGGTGCTCCGCGAAGCGCTAGATAAAACGAATCAAGTTTAAGAAGACAGTTAACCACAAAAAATGACAGATGAAATGTTGCAAACCTTATTATTAATATTCGTTACATATATTGATCACATGGTCACCAAAAATTAACGCCACATATTTATATCAGTTCTCATGCCTTGTCGCATGTTATGTCAGCACCCAGAGTAAGCTAAAACCCATGAACTTTGAAATTGAATGAAACACTTTTTTCTTGATATTTCATATAAAGATTGTGATATCAGCTTGATATAACTCTTTTAGGCTGATGCCGTGAAGCCTCGAAAAATGATCTTTTGTCTCTTATTTTTGTTCGCTCGCCTGACACGCACATCTCATAATGTTAGTTTTAATTTTATAAAATTAAACGGCGTTTGCATACGCCATTTTACTTTATTTTACGTTATGACAGTTGCTCTATTTCATGTTGGTGCAACTGTCATCATTATTTTATTTATGCCGCGACTGTCTTGGCGGCGTTAGACGTCAGAGTGCTCCGGCAGTTGTCAGTCAAGCAATCATGTCACGATCGAACGGGGGAGTCAAGTCTTTATCGGAAATAAATGCGAATTGTGCTTCAAAAACAAGTTCTTTTGCTTGGTAATATGCTCCTGCATCCTTCCCTCCACGCAGCCACGTGACGAACCCGCACCTTGTCGTCTTTTTAAAAGCGGGGGATGTCAATGGTATATGTTATAGATTGGAATGTGTATCGAAAACCATTAAATTAAATTAGCAATTATGTATGAATTTAGTAGTAGACGGAAAGTAGTAATAATATTAAGCTTGTGAATAAATGATGACTGATTGAATAATAAAAAATAAAAATATACATACATTGAATATATACTATAGCGACATCTATCGTACGATGATAACAATGATATAAATACTAGTTTCAACGCGAGTCGGTCTAGGCATAGCAATAGCCCAGTTGGCTGAGCGGTATGAATACCTGGGCATAGTTGGTTTCCAAGGTCCGCGGTTCGCATCCCGCTTCTGCCGTTATTTTTGTGCTTGGATTGACGCGTTGAAAAAAGAATTTTATGTATAGTATATTTATATTTAATTAATAGCAATTATGTTTTTTGTACTGAAAATTTTTCGTAAAGGTTTAAAATTAAGACCAAAAAGGTTCAAAGTCACTGCTCTATCTCTTTGAGCTTTCTGAGTGCATAATGATAGTATAAACTAGCGGATTATTCCGTTTGCCAAGTACTATGCAAACGATTTTGTTGGATATCGGCTTTATGATGATTAAAGGAACTTGGAGACATTTGAGTAGGACTTGGAGACACGGGGAGGAAGAGATGATATTCATTCGGGATGAATTATTTATAAAGATTTTTCATGAAACGTTATTATGCCATTAGATGAATTTGCTTTACACGAGTTGCGCATACACAGGATGATTCAAACTTGTTGTCAACAATACCAGACAAGCGTCATATAATTCACCAAATATATTTATTCAACACCGTCTGTGGGTATGATGGCTGAAATGGAGGTCTCTCTCTGGGGTTTTGTGTGACAGCAAGATTCCAGTTAGGACCAAAGGTAAAATCTACAAAACTGCTGCAAGGCTAGCTATGCTCTACGGATCGGAGTGTTGGACCCCGCTGAAGCGTGACTTGGATAAGATTCACGTGGCAGAGATGAAGATGCTGAGGTGGGCGGGCGGTGTGACTAGAGTGGACAGAGTTCGAAATGAGCATATTCGGCGTTCATTTCGGGTGGCCCCCATACCTGAAAAGATAATGGAAAATCGCCTAAGATGGTATCGGCCTGTGACACGATGAGGACCACATGGTGAAGAGAGCCCTCAACATACACTGAGAAGAAGACCTGGAAGACCACAGGCAACCTGGACTACAACTGTGAACAAGGCTCTGAAAAAAAAAACTTGACCGAGAATGCAACGCTGGACAGACAGACATGGCGAATGTGCACAAGTAGATGATGGCCCCAGATGATGGGAAATGGCGAGGCTAAAGAAGAGACCGTCTGTAGGTAAACATACATTTTCAAAAAATCGATTTTGTCCGGTTTTCCAGTACGTTTATTTTGTTGACCGCTTTTTTTCCAACCCGCTTCCATTCTATCCAGTTTCGTTCTTGAACCACATGTTCACGCCGCGTGATGTACTCCAGTAGTCAACAAAAGCCAAGCGCTGACAACCAAAGTTCTCGTTGAAACGAAAAGCTCTCGCTTCTCTGCTTATTGCCAATGATGTGTCGGGAAGCGTTTAAGAGGTCAGATTTTTAAGGTAGATATGAAAAAAATAACTCTAAGCGGCGATGAAGTGACATTTTATAAGAAGTGTTCAAAAAAATAGATTATATAAATATATAAAATCAAATATACGTACACCGAGAAAATTCAAAAGACGCCTTTTTTAACAGCCCTCGTACGTGGGTTCTAATAATATATATAATCGTGTCGGAAACAACAGGGTCAAATCCTGTCTGCCCAGAAGTGGACGACGTCGATGGCGTTACTCCCGGCCATCATCAGGTCTTCCTGGGTGCAGCTACTCGGACACAGCGCATACTCCAATAGATGTGACAGGGTCTGCTCCACGCCGCAGTCACATTCAGTCGGTCCGCTGTTAAGCTGATTTTCATTTGTGTACTCGTCTTGCATACTGCGGTCCGAAGTCTGTTAAGGGACATCCATATATTCCTCCTCTGGTCGTGTCCAGCGGCTAGGTCCTCTTTCGGGGCAATCAAAGTATTCTCCTCAGTTGCGCTTCTCCACATGTTCAGCCACAGGTTGGCCTCAGGTATCACCAGTTCCGCTGTCAACTGTAGGAAACTTCTTCTTGATTGGAGCCGTGTGGTTATCTTTTGATACCCAAACATAGAGTGGAATGCATCGTGGGTTATTTTGGAGAGGTCCTTCTTAGTGGTGACTTCTCGCCGTATGTTTGATGGTGCGATGCCCGGGAGTTTATATAGCTATTTATATAAATGGCAAAAAATATTTAGAACAATTTGAAAAAAATAAAATATGCGGCATGTTTCAGCTGCATCGAGAAGCACACATTTTGCAGTACTCAAATACAAACTCTTAGGAATATCATCTATTTTCTTAATAATGCCTACTTGACGTATTCAAAATATTTTTGAAATGTGCAATAATTCTAAATGTTATTTTATATTTATTTACTCTGACATCCGCTTAAATGATGACTGCCAGTGTCAGTTTCATCGCTGACGACTAAAAATATAATGACGGCTTCACGCTTTCGTGGCACGTACTGGCAATTCGGGCCTAAAATGATTAACTAACAATTTTATTATTTGAAAGTGCTGATGGATGCCGGGGCCATTATTTTTATTTTCCTATGTCAAATAACCCACCGCTGAAAGCTCCATCTGTTATTTGCTTAAACAACGAGCTTTCAGACACTAATTTGGCTTTGTTAAATGAACTACATGGCCGTAGCTATCGCAGCGATTATTTTAAAAGGAAAACCGATTCATATTACATATAATTAAAGAAATAACAATATTTTTTATGAAATAACATGCCAACGTATGTGTTTTATAATATTTCACAATTGAGAGGGATTAATACTTATTTTACAACGTTAATCGTTGTGCTTATAGCGTCACTATTAGCAAAACTCCATAGAAAAACAGGCTTTATAAATTTAGTGCCTCACTTATTTACATCAATTATCATTGTCAATAAATACGATATACTGGAGCCTGAAGTGTGGCCTGAAAGGACAATCGTTCAACCCTGGATACGTGTAAGACGACAGAATCGCAGTGAACAGTGGTTGAAACTAACTTGAGTGAAGATATTGACTTATTTAGCGTAATATTGCTTCAGATTCAGTGCTGGTGTTGACGGACGCGAAATTTTAGACGTTTGATTTTGTGACAATATTGCCGTGTTATTTGTGTGTCAACTATGATTTACTTATGACATGGTTTTTGTTATTACAAGTCTAAATATTTACGTTGAGTATCCCGACACTTGTTTTGAGTGTGAGGTCATTGACACTAAATGTGTCAATACATTTACATCGCCACACTTATGTTAGTACTTCAATGACGAATTTAAATGTAATATATTTTGTGATGTCATTGAAGGAAAAAATAAAAAAAATGTATACTTGCATACAGCTGGCAGGTCTTTGAACATAATGCAGTTCATTGAGAGAGTTCAGTGGAAATTGATTTTTTTCCTCACAAAGTCAAAACATCGTATCCCGATTACCAGCGGCTTTGTTGTAGCGTTAATTCGAATAAAAGCTCTTGATTTCCAAAAGTTTCAACTAGGCTACCAGCCTACAGCGAACCTTCCTATACTCCTCACCTGAAGACTTAATTAGGGACATATATCATTGCCAAATGTACGTGCAGACTACAGGAACATACGAGACGTAGACTGGGAACTTAGAGAGATGGTAGCTTTAGTGTCTGAGCTATATTTTGAATGATAAGCCCGACGCACCCAAGACATGGAACATTTGGTACTAAAATGCGGTTCAACTCAAAATTTACACTTAAGTAGGGATCGTTATATTTATGAACAATATTGATATAGGCTAATATAGCTCATTTAGGCTGATAACGTAAGGCATGAAACGAAAACAAGTTATTTGTATTTTCAACCTGCTCATGTATCTTGTCACATAGTAATTCGATATCCAACTTATAGAGGAGGATATCAAAATATTACAGTAATGAAATACTGGCGACAAGTCACAGATGTCTTTTGAATGTTCATACAAATAAATGTTTTTTTTTAATTATTTTTAATGCTTAAAATGTTGACTAAGTGAATATATTTATAGTTTTACTGTTAAAAACATACACGCAGAAATTAAATGGTAATCGAAAAATAGGCTAATTGCGATGATTTTTAAACTATATGTTATCATGGCATCTCTCTCTTTACATATACGATTTGGGAAACGCTTATCTCCGTGATCGTAGATAGTCGCAGCCGACCGAACAACGAAGGAAGTTGACAATCAACGGGACCCATTGTCGGGGCCCTAATGACGCGTAGCTTAATTAAACTGTAATTAGGAGCAGCAGGATAGGGACTATGATAATACGTAATATTGGGCAGACCACTGAGAGAGAACGTTCAACTCAATAAACATATGATAAAGTGGTCAAACAGTAATAAGCATATATAGAGTTAAGCATAATTGGATGCTTTATTGCTAAAAGTATTGACATCAGCATGATATAGCCCTTGCTGACTGGTACCGAAAACCTCGATTTACATACTTTCGTCTCATATTTCTGTTCGCTTGACGTACATGAATGTGTGCCATATTGGCATTTTGAATTAGTTACATAGATCGTCAATGGTGTCGCTGTGCGACAGCTCATCTCAGGCGCGCCAGTCGTGTGCTGACAGTCGGCGAGAGCATATTGTATTTTGTCCCGGCCGAATGCTGTGACTAGGTCCGGGCCATAAGTTTGTAAAGTTTATCGTAAATATATGTCAATGTGCTTCTGAAAAAGTCTGTGTTATTAATCTGCTCATTATCTTGCTACCACAAGACGGAATAACAACCTTTTGAAAGAGAGGAGGATGTTAGTATGTTGTTGGTTATATTGATCCGATTAACAAATCACTAAAATTATGGCTCAGATAATACACAGCTGTCGTCTCATTTTCATGATGATTGATGGGAACCACTTATTTTCTCAGGTGGATCTTTGAGTGCTTCGAACGAAAGATTTCTTGGAACAATGTATGGACATTGGCAACTGACGTAAGTAGTAATTGACGTCAGTTTAAGGTGATAAATTGTTTCAGATATGGAACGAAAATAGGAAAAAACTTAAACTTCCTTCTCCTTCGCAGTGTCACTCAAAAACCTTGGATTCTTGAATGCTTTAAGCTCGTTCCAGATAGGTATACCTGTTTCGTAGACAAATTTGGATCCATTTACAAAAGCGCCTCTGAAAAAGAATCTACCACATATCGAGCGATTTTTTTATGCATATTTTTCCATTTCCATGTTGTAAATTTAAAATACATATCATGTATAATTACTCCATTTTTATTTCTGATATAGGCTTCAGCCATTTGGCATCGCCGATAAGGCATTCTCAATACTGTACGAACATACCATTCATTCCTGTTTTCCTGTTACCGTTATAATAAAATAGTTTTGTAGAAACCGTCAAAGGCACACACGCAATAACTCATGTAAGTTTCATCGCAATGCGGCCAACGGTACAGGAATGCAAACGTGACAGAGATAAACATAGATTTTTAAATTTATATATAATATATTATTATGTAAGCTTATATGGCTCTTGTATTGTAAGTGTGAGTTATTATTATATGGCAGAAAAGTTTCGTCATGAAATGTCGGTGGCGTTAGATTCCATTCAAGTGTAGTACATGTTCAAACAAAGGATATTTTTTACTCGAGTTATTATACAACACCGGATGATCCGGTAAGGAAACGAAGAACAATTCATCCTCCACACTAAATCACGCGCAATAATAGCTTTATAATATGACTTAACCCTCTACGAGATATCTCTAAAATTTAATATTTATGAATGCAATAACTTACTAGGCACTGGAGCAGTGATTCCAAACTGGCGTTTCGGAAAAACCGGCACTCTAAGAAGACGTACCAAGATACTACATGAAACGTTTCGAGTAATATTAGGAATTTTATCATCTATAAATGAATAAATATTTAAATATACACATACTATAAAACGCAACAAATTATTTTTATACGCATCAATTCGTTCAGAAAAAATATCGGCAGAGGCGGGATGCGAACCAGCAAGCCCTGGAACCAACCATTTGCTCAAGTTCATTACCCTTGACCACACGACCATCGACTGCCCGAATCGCTGCGTCGAAAATCTTGCATTGATAACATTGTTACCAATGTTACCATCGTATAACGATAGATGTGTCTATGGATATATGCAGAGTGTGTAAATATTTTATTTTATTATTCAATCAGTCAGTATTCACAAGTTTAATATTATTACTTTCCGACAGTCTATTTATTGACTGTTCCAGAGTTCGCTGGTTCGCATCCCGCCTCTGCCGATATTTTTTCTGAACGAATTGATGCGTATAAAAAGAATTTGTTGCGTTATAAATATTATAGTATGTGTATATTTAATTATTTATAATATTGTAATATAGTCAATGATCTATAAAAGTAGATTAGAATATTGAAATAATAAAATAATATTCTAATAAATAATTAAAAAATCCATAAAATGAATAAGTGTTTTTTTTATGTAAACACATACAGGAGAATACCGACAGATGATGATAGTAATTCTGAAGTCTCGTCTGTGGAATTCTATGACGCTTACTTATATTCTATGGCCAAACGCTGCATGTGGAGTTTTTATCCACCAACGTCATAGACTACAGCCCGAGATTCACGCATCATCCTTTATTATTACAGGAATTTACTATGAATGGGTGGTCTTCACGGGACAACTTTCGTCTACCACCAATTTTGATAAACAGGCTATGACTGGCATTTTACGGGTTAATGGATCAAATTCACACCAACCGGGTGTATTTTAGAGCTCATAAATCGATTAAAAATATATATTTTATTAATCTCCGTCGGGGATCGAACCCATGACTTTTGGCTTGCAAAGCAAACGCTTTGACCAGCTATGACCACCGGCTCATATCGTTTAAAACAACTTTATTAAATAAATCGAGAATAAACATCATTACAAATAAAACGTTTTCGAAACTGCAGTCTCCTAAACAGAGGCCATATCTAACGTGAGCCATGTGAAAACAAGGTAAATAAATAAATTATTATTATTATTTATAATGGATCTCAAAGTGAATGCTGAAAACATTGAAAATAAAAAGTTCTCTTCTCGAGGGTAATTTATGGTTTATTTAAATTTTTAGTGGCTATCGTCCTGTTTTGTTATGTATTTTGTATTAATGCTACAATTATTCAAATTGTTAGACGTACACAAAATTTAAACTATAAATAAATAACAAAAAAAAATATTCATCAGTAACACAGGTAAAATGACTGGTTGTAAAAAGTCCGCGTCTGACTTGCAAGAAGTTATTTCTCATCCATTAAATCTATAGTTCGGTTCAAGACCCGAGTGGTACTTACAAAATAAATAGACTGTCGGAAAGTAATAAAAAAGCTTGTAAATAAATGCCGACTGATTGAATAATAAAAAATAATAATATACACACTCTGAATATATACTATAGAGACATATATCGTTATACGATGGTAACAATGGTAACAATGGTATAAATACAACTTTTTCGACGCATCAGTTCGGGCAGGAGATGGTCGAGTGGTCTAGGGTAATGAACATAGGGCAACGGTTGGTTCCATAGCTCGCTGGTTCGAATCCCGCTTCTGCCAATATTTATTCTGAACGAATTGATGCGTATTAAGAATATTGATGTATAGTATGTGTATATTTAATAAATAGCAATTAATTATTCATTAAAATTAATAGAGCCGGTAGCATCTACGCATAAATATCGATAAAATACAAAGTGAAGCTTAGTTACGAAAACTTTATCTGCGGCTCAAATGATGTATTACGATTTTTTTAATTTCAAGCATGACGGTATAGGTTATCGGGAGACTAAAAATTTAAGAAATGATCCTTTGCTTCAAAAAGGTTGAGAGCCACTGTGTTAAGAGTCTCACTCTCACTACCTAATGGGGTGTCCGTGACGCAAATACCTAATTAATTCATTTGTTATTTTTTGTTTCAGTCGAGGCGACCTCCATATTTCAAATTCTTGATTGTTTGAGCTGTGTACTTGAGGGACTTCTACACAAATACGACTATAAAGGAGGTATTTTAATATTTTGAATAACATACTCGCACGGTTTTAGTTAAATCATAGAAGTAAAGCAAAATTGGGCGGAGGTCAAGAATATGGATGGGTCACCGCATGCTGTCGACCGCTTGTCGCTAGTCGGGTTGAGCCGATTCTTTGAATCAAATAATCCAGGAGCCGGGAGCTTCGGGCTTATTATTTAATCCTCTTTGAAAAACATCCGATTTATAAATCACACTAACGGTCACTCGTAAAATAAAATAGACCAAGTTGTAAATTAAAACGTGTCTGGAGCAAATAAAAAATGTAAATTAAACCAAAATATTTCTTTTTTTTTTATCTTTACAAGAATATTACACACTATTTCAGTTGGTCAGATATCTCGTCATTGAAATATTCGACGTTTAGTTAGAAAAACATTTTTTTTTTTTTTAATTAATCAAATATAAAAAAATACATTTTTTACATAGTAATTTACATTCCAATCTTTTTTTTTTTTTTCTTTTTTTTTTTACATTCGCTTACCACACCACTTAAAGATAAGATCTTGTGTGTGGCGTGGGATTCATCTATATTATTTTACAGTTTTATATAATTTTACAGAGTATTATATATTTATACATTTACATGATTTTGATATAGAATTAACATTATATGATTAAAGTTTTAATATACTATATGTTTGAATTAAATTTGATGTATATATAATTTAATAATACATTTTTGGTACATTTCATTATTTCAATTTGTTATGCAGTGACGTCGGTTGAGTTCGTAATTCTTTTAAAGTACTGTTTCACCTTTTCAATCAATATTTTAATATCGCTGATCTCTTTTATTTCCCGAGGAAGATTGTTAAAATTAACTATTCCGTTATATTTGTAACCATTTTTTGCAAGTTGTGTGTTACATTTTGGTATTAATAAGTTGTACATATACCTAGCAGAATGACAAGTGTACCAGTTTTCAATTCTCCTTTCTTTAATAGTCTGTAAGATAGTGTATTTTTGGTATAGTGTATCTACCGTTGGCACTTTGAATTTATTGTATAGGCTTTCTGTTGGGTAGGTGGGAGGCCTTAACATATGTTGGAGAACAAAATACCTTCTAGAGGTGTGAACATGCTATACATTATAATAATAAAATTTATTTATTTAACCACTAGTGCCATAAAAAAAAATACAATAATTCCAAGAAATACTGAAAAAAACTAAATTTAAATAAACAGAATATAAAGTAAATATAAATACAAATATAAATCGGCATGCAAACATACGCAACATTATTATTATTGTCCTACTCAATGAGTGGAACACCGGATCCCATCTGAATAACCACGTGAAGGCGCATCCAGTGCCCCTCCAACCCTAAGTCCCACCTATCTGCCCATACAGCGACCATTGCGTTGGGACTGCCGCGAACGCGCGCTCACAGAGAAGCGCAACGCTTCCTTATTATGGCATGGAAGCCATCCACTCGCGCCTCCGTCAACGTGCCGATTAAACTAATAATATTTATAATGTAAATGAATGAAGGCACATATCGTGGGAAATGATGAGATGTTAATGTCCTTTACAGCCACGCAACATAAACATTGGTTCGAATTCTAACAAAGGGTAGTGTGATATACGTATCGGATTAATGGAGAAGAAGGTAATAAGAATTGGTATAAGGTGAGTGCGCTTTCAATCTGTCTCTCCTTCATTGCCACATGATGATTACGGAAGTCAGAATTCGGTTTGCATAGATTCATCCACATAGATACATAGGACATGCACTTAGATGAGATAATTTATTTTCTAATGGGTCCGCCATCTAACTTTTTTTTTTCAACTAGTGCTTATTTCGTGAATGGTAACACTTAGCTCATGTCTGATTTGACAGATAATTAGTTTTATCTTTCCGCTGAACGAATATGGTTGTGTATACGCATGAACAACGCTGGGAAATATTGCGACATTACTTTGAAAATCAGGCCATTTTTCTTCGAAAATGAGCAAGGAGTGGCCGTTACAGTCAATGGCGATCGTATCGGGCCATTTTTGTTCACAAAAATTGAAGAGGAGGATATTGGCAACATTTGGTTTCAACAGGACGGCTCTACGTGCCGCACAGCCAAAGCTACACTCGATGTTTTGCGCCCCATTTTCAAAAAAAAAAGTTATTTGGCGGACCCATTATATAGTGGAACAGAAAAAAATATTGAAATATTCAGGCACAGTCCCTCAAATTTTGGAAACCAAATATCAAACATATATTCCACGTGAACGTCCTTTATGTCAATGAACTGCGACCCAAATAGCATATATCCGATAATAGTGAGGTATTTTTTTTTTAAATTAAGTAAATAACCTTTTTGTTTTAATCAAATCTCAATGCTACGGGTCCCGTATGAATATCTTATAAGGCGAGTGAAAAAACAATCAACATAAAATAAACGTTGGGTCCGATGAATGGCATTGGGCTTTTCAACACTATGGACCCCAGAACATTCAGGATACCGAGCCATTCAAACATCTTCTGTACAAGTTACTACAGTAGTAATTACAATTATATATATTGAAAACAGGTTGATATAGCTCCTTAAGGCTGATGCCGTAAAGCCTCGAAAAACGATCTAATTTATTACTTAAATATACATATACTATACATAAAATTCTTTTTTCAACGCGTCAATCCAAGCACAAAAATAACGGCAGAAGCGGGATGCGAACCGCGGACCTTGGAAACCAACTATGCCCAGGTATTCATACCGCTCGGCGAACTGCGCCATTGCCCTGCCTAGACTGACTTGCGGTGAAACTAGTATTTATATCATTGTTATCATCGTACGACAGATGTCGCCATAGTATATATTCAAAGTATGTATATTTTTATTATTATTCTATCAGTCTTTATTTATTCACAAGCTTGATATTATTACTTTCCGGCAGTCTATTTATTTTAGTAAGTACCACTCGGGTCTCGAACCAAACTATAGACTGAATGATCTTATTTATGAGAGATCTTATTTATGTTCACTCGCCTGACATGCGCATCTAATAATGATAGTTTTAATGATAGAATATTACGCAGGCGTTTGCATACTTCAGTTTTTTGTTTTGACAGTTGCTCCATTTCATGTTGGTGCAACTGTCATCTTTAATTTGCTTTTTTGCCGCGACTGTTTTAGGGCGCTAGATGTCACAATGTCGGCAGTTATCAATTGACTCGCGCCCCGGCCGCCAACATGCCATACCGGTCGGGCCTAGAAATCGATATCGAGTTCCGAGAGGTGAATATCAATATTTACAGATAATATACAAATATTCAACACTAGCCAAATCGTATGAGAATGATATAGATAATTCTATTATTAAAAGTATTAAGCAGCTTTAAAAATCGATTTCTTTACTAATATCTGTTATTTTAATTAGGATAGTAGTACACAACTAAGAAAGCATTTGTATGAAGATACTTATATAATTTAAAATTAATTTTAATTAAAAAATTAGCAAATCAATAATATTTGGTTTCGATTCACATTTGATTACATTTTTCGGCCACCCTAGAGACCATCTTCAATAATGGTCAATGATGGTCTCCACAGAGGCTGAAACATGTAATCGTTTAAAATAAATGTGAAATAAAACTAAATATTTGAATTTGTTTATTTTTTAATTAAAATTAATTTAAAATTATAATTATGCAGTTTCACCAAGTATTGACAATTGATAACCTTAAAGATACTAATACATAGACAACCAATTTGATGATAAGAATATATAATACATAGTATATTATTTTGTAACTATATATACGTACAAGCCAAAACTGTACCAAAAATTACAATATATAATATTTAATGGCCGCAAATGGGGAACATACTCGTATTATGCGTACATAGCTATAATATATTTAATGTACCCCTGGAAATCAACTTTAAATTGTTTGAAAAAAAAAAGTTTATGTGAGAAAAAAAACTACCTTTTAGTATTTTCAATAAATGTATGTTTGTATTGTGATATTTACTAAAGTAAAAATTCTAACTAAGCCAAACAAAAATACCACATTAGAATCGCGGTTCTCCTTAGACCACCGGAAGTTACAAAAGAAACATTTTACGCAACCAAAAGATGGGTGGCATACAGCCTGTGGCTTACAGCGATTCGATGGTTGAGTTGAGCCGCCCCTAAAGACCAAAATAGTCTTAGCCTTTAGAACGTCGAGATAGGCATCAATCTCTTTTAATAAAATTATTATCACAGTTTACAAAAATGGATCCTACAAGCGCAGTGTCCCAAGGCTCCATATACTACGAGTTTATATCTTAGAACAAAGCATGGATAATGCTAGCTGAAAATTGAGTGTGCGACAATTTGTGGGGAATACACGTGTATGTTGTAAAATAAAATAAAAATTCAATTAATTATTATTTAATTTACTTTTACTTTGAATGTTATGTTAAAACATTGGACTAAAGTTAGGCCTAAAAGTAGCTGTCACATCTTTAGAGCGAATCGGCATTCAGCGTGTTAACTCCCTTTCAAAGTGGTCCTTCCCATTCAGCGGATGGACCCTCAGGCGGGCTTTCTGTAGCCGGCCAAACGGACGATATCTGAGGGGCATTACCAATCCTTAAAAGCTCCCGGCGAGCGAGCTTTCAGCGGACGAATAGGCGAAAAACAGGAACAGCCCAATCGGTCACAATGTATGGGAGTGATCTCTCTGTCGGCGTTTCCGTTCTATTCCTATCCCATCTCTATTCAACTTGTAAGGAAAGGGTACCTCTTACATAGTACGGGCCTATAGGCCGGACCGTATAATGGAGCGATAAGATAAGGCCGCGCTTTGTTAAACCTCACTTATGATAACTTCGGGGTACGTGAATACGTTTTTTTTTTCTATTCGTAAATGGAGTAGTTACTTCACAGTGACAATATTTTTTTAGAATATATTAACGTAAGAACATCACAGATCCGACTGACGTAATGAAATATTTATTAACGACAGTCGGTGGGGAAGATTGGAGTGACGCATAAGAACAGGCAAACGAAGCCTTGGCTGACTCTCTGTAAGATAGACTGACAACATCTAAAGAATAGCGGGAGTGGCCTGGATGCGGTAGGCAGCGGATCGAAGAGAATGGAGACCCATGCTTGGAGGCCTACGTTCAACAGTGGACGAACGCGGATTGATGACAATGAAGTAAAATAATATTTGAATAAACTTTAATAATATTATCAAAACTAAATATATATTTTTTTGAAATTATTTATATTTCAGTTCTTTAACAAGCAACTCAAAATTATAATAAATTTGCCTTCAGCAATGTTTACTCGTTGGGTGGATAGTTTCGCTTATCAAAAGGCCTGATGGCATAAAAAGATTGATACATGGATTGCGAGAAAGACTTGAATTTCAGCATATTTCAGGCATAACGGTTCACACATGGAGGTTAGGAATTTGATATAATATATATTTACATGGAATCGCACAAAAAAAAAGTGATTGTTCATGATCCGATAGTACAGATTGCTTAGGAGAGATAGGTTTAATTCCGAAACATGTACAATGTACAACTAAATTAAAATAAATGTGAAATTAAACGTTTCCTCTTAAAAATAACTGGAAAAAAACTGTTAATTTAAAATTATAATCACCGCTTGGCCGGAAGCTTGTAAAGTTTTAACGTTAATATAATCAATGTGCTTCTAAAATAAAGTCTCTGTTGGCTGACCTGCTTCTCATCCTGCCCTCACGCTACGGAATAACACCCCTCTTTCTGAGAGAGAGGAGGAGGTTAATGGATATTTCAAACAGGACGTTATTAATTAAAAAAAAAAATATTGCATTATTGGAATCGAACTTGTATGAAATACAAGCACTATAAGCCACGCTTATTTTTCCATATGTAAAGCAAGTCCAAGGCTTTCATACTCGAATTCCATGAAACTTCAGGCATCCTGTATTAGACCCGGAGCTGGCTGTTTAAGATTACATGAACGCAGTGTAAACTTCAAACATATTCAACTGTTACACATTACATGGTGAATATTTTCCTTGCTAATTAGATTTTCACGTTTTCAGCGGATGGCGTGAGCGACGGCGAGAACGTCAAACACAGTATCATACACGAGACATTTTTACGATAAGAATTTGGCTACTTAGTTTGATTGATTGAACGTAGCTACGTAAATCAACAAGTAATGAAACGTGATTTATTCAAAATTACAACCAACTTAATATATTTATATTTTTAGTATTAACTGTGAGACCTGTAAAAGAAAGTTTTTTCAATATTCAACGTGATCCATGTCGTAAAATCGTTCGAAAAATGTCAACCTATTTTATTTATTATTAGTAAGAATATGTATTTATATTTCACGTATAAGTTTCTATTTCAACTTTTTTCATAATGTAGTAAATGGGTATCATAAGCATAAGATCCTGAGAAATCAGCTGTTAACTCTTTCGTCACGACACAACACAGCTATATACAATATCTAAAAGATATACTTACTATACTTATAGAAAAGTTTCGGTTAAAATAAACTTTGGACTTCTGTGGAAGATGACTTTATAAAAAAAAAAAATAAGGAAGTTGAATGATGACTCGAATACTCAAATGTAAGAAATAAGGTAAAACTAAAGAACAGTATGCAAGAGATAAGAAAATAAAATTAATGTGAATAAGCTACGTAAAGATGTTATATTATATAACTTCTTAGGTTTTCACGGCCAGATTTGATATTGTGGCTTTTGGGTTTAGCCGTGTGTGGCGAATATCTTCTCTCCGATATTTCGACGGCCATTCCAGGTCATCAACCCTGAAGAAGACCCTTGACCAAAAGCCACAATATCATGTTATATTATAGTTTAAAAAAATCGTATTGAAATCACTGTCACTCTCTTTTGTTATATACACATGTCAATTAAATAAAGTAATATATATTCCAATTATCTCTTTCATTAAATAACATCTATATATAAATGATTCATACATTGCTTTGTTCTTCTTCTTCGTAGTATCAATCCGGTGGATTAGTTTGCAGCAACAGAATCTTGCATCTCGATCTCCATTCCTCTCGGTCCTCCGCAACCCTTTTCAGCTCAACATAAGCGCTACAATTCATGTCCTCGAATACTTGCTGTAAATACTCCCGTCTAGGGCGCCCTCTACAGTTTCTACCCTCAACCATCCCCTCCACAATATCGTGAAGAAGACCATCGTGTCGCATGATGTGACCAATCCATCGGGCCCGCCTCTCTGAGATGGTTCTTATTAGGTGCCTATCTTCCTTGATTATCCTGAGACCTCATTGTTCGTGACGTGGTCTCTCCAGGAAATTCCGAGAATTCTTCTGTACGACCACATCTCAAAGGCCTCTAGTCTTTTTTTATCACTTTCAGATAAGCACCATGTCTCACAGCCGTACATTGCTTTGTTATGTACTGTAAGCTGTTTCGTACAATTATGTTAATACATGTGAAGAACTGAGGAAGATCTCACTGAAAGCATAATCGCGGTTTTCAAGTATGTGATTAAAAAGTGCTCAAGGTAATTCATAATAAAACAAGGTAAAAAATATTTATTTATTTTATGATGCCATTTTATAGTGCCGTGTTTTGTCACAACGCAGTCGGTATAACACTCGGCTCGCGGCGCCTCGTTTATCGTTTGTATAATTTAAATTGATAATAAACGTCGTGCTTGCGGGCGAGTAACGAGAGCGTGGCCTAGCTCCGCACCGTGAGGGTCTACAGTCATAGCTAATTCATATTTTAATGAGCCATCTTTTGATTATTATTTAAAGTAACCCTCTCGCCCATTTGTTTATCCATAGCAGAACAAACTCCGCTCTCTTCGGGCGGGTAACGAGAATTGGCGGTTAGAGGGTTAATTTTTGAAACAGGTTACAAGGAGACTGCGAAGGCCTAGTTATTCTCGGTTAATTTGTTTTACAATAATTTGCAACTTTATTAGTTCAACAAATAATGAGATTCAATGTATTGCATAACACTCGTATATTGCGTATAAGTAATTAAGTAATTTGACTACATAACAAAAAATCCAAATTTTCTTTTGAGAAGCCTAGTCAGTATTAACATGAATGCCGCCTTTAGTATTATATAAGACCTAAGTCTTTCTATTTTTAGATGAAGTAAATAATACAAAAAGTTATTTTAGTTCATATAAACATAGATGAGCATATAAAAAAAACATAAAATATACATACAATAATAAATAAAATCGATAAGAATAAGGTGAAATACCTAAAAAATATATTGAAGTTTTATTTACCTGGTACGTGATGAAAAGCATTTATTCGTTTAAAATGTAATACTCAATGAAATTTGAGTATAACACAAAATAAATTATATTTTTATTATTATATAATGTGGACTTAAACAAATTAAAAAATATTGTACTTAAAACCACTTAACATCGATAATGCGTGTAATTAATATATTTTTTTTATAGTACGAGGAATGTGTTTATTTTATTGAGTATAATACTAACAACAATATATAACTTAAAATTACAAAAATATAGAAAGAAAACAGCGCTTGAAAATATATTACTGAAAAAAATATGAAAAATCATTGATTGTCGCACAGAATTCGTTTTCTTCGTACTTTTACACCAAATTAAAATATATATATGGAAAATACATTCAAATCACCGAAGGTTAATAAAGAAATTTATGACGCGTAAAAAAATTATCGAAGACGTGTAGTTACAAGGGAAGTGGATATAAAATATAAGTAAAGGAGGTTCGTCTTTGTATCGATGTCTAACCACGTAAGACACACGTCGAGTTACTTTATATTACTATTAAACTACTGCCATTCCTTCAAATAACCATTTGGTGACCCGAGTACTCGGAAATTGAGATCGGAAAAAGATGAAAGCAATGGAACCATGGAGGTGTTTTACGAGGCCATTCCGAAAATCATTTTGAATCAAGCTGCATTAAATCCCCTTTTGCATAAATGCTTTACTTTTGAATGCTCTGAAAACTTTCATCAGGTTTGATATAAAGCGAATAAGAAAGGAAGAGTTTACAAAGTAACCAAAAGTATATGAATGTGTCAAGCAATGCCTACCGGCAACTGCAACTGAGTTCATGCTTTCGGGCAAAGAAACACTTTAAATTTTCAGTAAGTTTCAGAAGCATTCAACTTTTCCTCGCAGCCTGAAATATTAACGTATATTAGAAATATTATAATAGTTTATACATTGAGGAGTGAAATTTACAGGAACATTTAGAATTCAAAAGTTCAACGTAATAGTTTGGTATAATAATTCTAAAACCCTTAATGAATGTCAGGTCGGGAAATTTCGGTGAAAGCCGACTATTTCATTATCCGAAAGTCTACCTAGGAACTACAATACGGAGTTAACTAAATAAATTGAGAAAAGGGTCCAAAATCGTACCAGTAACAAGTAATATAAACTGAAAAGTTTTCGGGATAAATTTTCAGGCCGTTTCAGGCCCAGTGGCGGAATTAATGGGAAGAAGGAGTCGGTTAAGATACCTTGAATAATATTATGATCGTAGACTAAACCTATATTATTCTTAAGTTTTCACGGTGAATTTGGATGGTGATAATTTCGGACATAACAAGCGGGCATGCTAAAGGGAATTGGAGAACAACATAAATTAGGTTGTAAGGCATACAAAAAATTAAATATACAAATAGTGAACCTTTTTTATAGTCTGTAAGAATTTTTTTTAGAATCAAGATCGTTTGGAAATTGAAAAAAAATTAAATTATTCATCTACATATAAAAACATCCAAATTAATGAGAAAAAATATACGAGAAAAAATAATATAATAACGTATGAGACGGAAAATATCCACAATTTTAAAATTATATTTATTTATATTTTGATGTGTGCTTTCTAGTTACGCTTGTGAAGCAGGTGGTAGAGGGGATCCCAAAATTCGTGGACCTTTCTCAGGGGTCCCTGTGCTAGGCTAAATGCCAAAATAAACAAGGAAATTAAAAAGGTCCCATACCCGAGGTGTACAAGTCACTCTTAATAAATAATACAATTATTAGCTCGGGAAAGACCGGCCGACCTGTATAATATATTATAAGACGATAATAACAAAGGGAAGTGTATGGGGAAATTTTGTTTTCAGTTTTGCTTAAGGGAAGGTGTGTAATTTGATGTATAAATAATTTACATATTATTTTAGTGAGAATGTAAATAAAATTAAACATTAATAATCATAATATTTATTTTCAATCTTCTAAATGATATTTAGAAATCGACAGGCGTATACAACTGGGATAGGGCAGCATTTGGACAACTAAAATACATTTTTAAGGCTAAAATTCTGCAATGTCTAAAAACTAAGGCGTTTAACCAATGCAGCCTCCCTGTATTAACTTATGGCGCAGAGACGTGGAATCTGACAGCAAGTCTTACCCATAAAATAAAGGGCACCCAGCGTGCTATGGAGAGATCCATGCTCGGAGTGGCGCCAAAAGATAGAATCCGAAACGAGAAAATACGAAGAAGAACTCAAATAGTGGATGCTACCCAACGAATAGGCACACTCAAGTGGCTTACATTGCTTCAGATTCAGTGCTAGTGTTGATGAAGGTGAAATTTCGGAAGTTTGATTTTGTGACAATAATGCCGTGTTATTTGTGGGTCATCCATGATTTACTTATGACAGGGTTTTTGTTGTTACAAGTCAACTATTTGCGTTGAGTCTCCTAACGCTTGCTCTGGGTGTGAGGTCATTGACACTAAATGTGTCAATAAATTTACAGGGCCACACTTTTATGTAAATACCTCAATAATGAATTAAGATGTAAAAATATTTTGTAATGTTGAATAATGGCGACGGTCGATGGGGAAAAAAAGTATTGGAATGGCGCCCAAGAACTGGCAAATGAAGCATTGGCCGACCTCCTGCAAGATGGACTGACGACATAAGAAGAATAGCGGAAGTGACCTGGATGCTTAAGGCGGAGGATCGAAGAGGATGGAGACTCATGCGGAAGGCTTACGTTCAACAGTGGACGGATACAGGATGATGCTGATGATGGTGAAAAAAATAAAATAAAATATTAATTAAAATAATATGTCTTTTTAATCTCCTAAATGAAATCAAAGTTTTTTTTTTAAAGAATAGGTACTAAAAATTAGTGAATAACAAAATATCACTTGAACGCTTTATACTCGTATTAGTGTTTTTATGTCAACGTATATATGAGAATGCCGAGTAAATATTCGAATAAACGGCACTAGCCGATAATTCGATAGTCGTACCAAACAAGATTAAATGAAAAAAAACACGTTTTCATTCGAGGATATTGCCGGTTGGTGGTAAGAAGAAGCGGCCCGGAAAAGGGTTGTCTTAATGCCCAATAAACGGTAACATTCTCCACTCGGGGCGCGCATTCAGATCGAATGCGGGAAGGACTGTTGAGGTGAGGCGAACCCTGGGAATGAATAGTTCCTCGGAGATTACAGGCCCGACCCCCATCCGTCAGGTGTTTCCGTCAAAGCCTTCGAGAGCCTTCCAATTTTCACGCAAATAAACGCGGTGCGACCCGCCCTCCCACAGGCCCTCGCCAATACCAAAGCTCGGCCAGATAACAGAGTCGACGCGTGACATACAAATTCGCAATGTGTTTTTGTACAATACCTTAAACTTTCGAAAAAAATCTCATTAAAAAAACGGATTATTGGTTTGCAATAGATGACACATAACATGATTGGAGAGTAGAAGCCTGCATAGAATACTGAGAGTATGATGGTTTGACTTTGTGACGAACGTCGAGGTGAAAGAGTTGACAAAGCATCCTCTCACAATACAATCGGTTATACATACATATCGGGTACATATACTAAGGATGCCGCGGGGAGAGCATAAACTATCCCTGCCTTTTCTTCAAGCCACCGGGCTCGCACCGTCCTGGAACGCCGTCGGGAATTATAAATAGAATGTAGCTAACTTGGAATGAGGCGAAGACAATGGCGGCTGACAAAGCTGTGTATAGATATTTAAATTGATGATTAAATAGTGAAAAGGAAAACTATGCTGGTAATCAAGAGAATCGAACTCGTGACTGTGCGTTTCTTAAAAGTTAGTATTTTGTGAAAACTATTAATCTTGCGTAAAATGTCTTAATAACTTTATTTGGGTAAAACTAATGCCGAACTAAGAACCATTTCAGAGAGGCTAACCGGATGGATCAGTCACATCATGCGCCACGATAGTCTTCTTCGCGACATTGTGGAAGGGATGGTTGAGGGTAGAAACTACAGAGCGCGCCCTAGACAGTAGTATTTGCAGCAAGTATTCAAGGACATGAGTTGTAGCTCTTATGCTGAGCTAAAGAGTATTGCAGAGGATCGAGAAGAGTCGGAGATCGAGATGCAAGATTTTGTAGCTGCAAACCAATCCACCGGATTGATACTACGAAGAAGAATGCCGAAATATATATGAGTATATACATTAAACGGTTTTTATTTTTGCTCACTATAGCGACATTTCCGTTATTCGCCCGCAGAGCTCAAACTCATCAACATTTTGGGATCAATGAAAGTAAGATAAAGATTATTAATTAACTTTTGATGCAAGAGAAAACGGACAAGCCAAAGAGGCAAAAAAAACTGACGGTTTGAAATCAAAACAACGACGAAAACAAAACATATATATATATATATACGTAGCAAAACACCAGGTGGATTTTTATTTTTAACTTTTTTTATTTATTGTAATGACAATTTACCAGGTTTCGTTGGCAATTTGTGGCGAGCAAATGCTCCCGTTGCAGATATTAAAGAAGTGAAAAAAAATGGTAATATATTTAATGATTTATTTGATGAATTTAAGTGCACGGCACTGAAGGTGAGTTTCAGCACATGGCGCTAAAACCTATCGAGAACTACTAAATAAGTACTTTTGGGCCCGAGCTTAGTTTTCGCGTAAGCCGTAAGAAAAAATACATTCAGACGGATACCTTCTCAAACATACGTTTACATGTTTCTCATTAATCTCGACTGAAGTCTGGATTTTTCCTTTTTTCTTCAATTCTAGGTTAAAATATAAAAACTCGTATTATTTTCTTGTTTTTTTTTTAGTATAATTTCCATTTCAATTTTAAATAGATAAATATGTCATGCCTTGTTTTAATCATCTTCACGGTGTTTATTAATCATCTTCACGAAGAAATTAAGATTGTATGTGAGAGGTATACATTATGCTGGGAAAGCATACCAAAGCCTGCCTGTGATGTTGAAGTAGAAGCTACATGTACGATATTCGATGTATGCCGAAAAAGTAGGGATTTTCGAAAAGTGTTCTGACGTTCATGAATATGTGCATCTAGATTCTAGATAAATTGAGAAAGTTTGGATGCTCCAGCTTTCCGTAGGCGGAAAGCATGCTCTTTTTGCAGATCACCCTAACAGTGACCTGTACGACAGCATATCTGAAACATTCGACATTCTCAACAGTGTAACTTCCGCTGTTAAATGCCTGATACGCATATACATATTGACAGATGCTCTTGCACACCAACTACGTCTTCTTAGTATTAACTCGAATATCCAGACGTAGCATTTGCTTGTAGCTTATGCATAATGTACTGCAGATCTGCAGTGGAGTGTTTTTGTATTGAAAAATTTCGGGAGATATTTTGTTTACATAACAACCATTTGGTATAAAATAGTGTAAACATCTTGTAGCCCAGACGATTTATGAATCCCGTAAGAGAGGCAATCCTACAGGCGGGTACCGAGGGATCCTCAGGCGGGTACCGAGAAATCCTCAGACGAGAAAAGCACCGAGTTTATCATTTCTCTTACCAGAAATGTGTAAGGTGGGGAATGTCCCAGCGGAGGATTCGCGTACTTACCTGAAACGAAAAGACAAAAATATAAGTCAGTTGTCATAAGAGGAATGTTGAATTTGTGAAATGTGTTATTTTTATACAACAAAAAGGAGAGAGGAAAAGGCCCTGAACACGAAGCTGTTCTATATACCAGATTGCGCAAATTCAAGTGATGATTCCTGCAAGATATTTGTGTATTTTCTTTCTTTGCTTAAAAAATAAAAATTTACAAATATACATTTTTTAATTTAACTTTTTTCTTTGTTTTTTAGATTTTTTAAAATATTGTTGTTTCTCTACGGGTGCAATTCGGGCGGGATGGTCAATAGGGACTTGAGGCACAGATACACACTGACACGCTCTAATAGTAAATACAAATCGCATCACAGGTATAACAAATTGGGTACATGGGATTCAAACGACTGAAAAGATTGTATATTTTTTGACGCGTAACATTATAACTGAAGCATATGCTCATCACAATATTAGAAATGTATAAATAATGGAATATAAAATGTTATCACCGATAGGATGAGAAAACAGATACATACCACTAAAGGTATCCATCAATGTAATCTTCACAGCCGCAAACGTCAGTCATATTTGCAATGACCGCAGCGAAAGTCAAAAGTCAGGTTAATGGAATTGTAATAAAAAAATCATAAAAATAATATAATATCAAATAAATAAACGATTGATATTTACATATAACCATCAAACACCTTGAACAATAGTAAATCATATATAAGTAAAGATATTTCTGCCGCGGTCTCCGACGACACTAGTTAACGCCGTCATTATCGTGATAGCAGAACCGTTTCGGCGTTCAAATTTTTTCCATACCTTTGCTATTTTTTTTTTTGTTTTTGCAAGCAATGATATACTGGAGAAATAAGTTATGAGTAATGCTATCTATGGGGGCATGTAAATGTTCCTTTGATGGTTAAATTGTGGCTTCAGAAGCCGATCCACGGTGAATAATAACATCATACGGAGGGGCCCGTGGAGAAGAAAAAAGGAACGGAATGAAGTATTTTCATCACGTCCCCGCCTGCAATGAGAGAGTAAATAAGAAGAGCGCGTGCGAACTGAGAACACAGGAATGAGCGGATCGCGAGAGAAACTATGGTGAGCAAAAATGTGAGCAAATAGTGTGGCACGTCCATTATTAATCAGTAAAATAACTGTAATCGTGTAACCAACGACAATAACACATTGAACACGGACAATAGCACATTGTTAACGCGGTTCTTGTTAGATCATCGAATTTAAGCAACATTTGACATGAAAAAAAACATAGTTTTGCTGTTTAGGTTACCACGTGTTGCTTATCGCGTGTCGTCGGTTAGGTCGAGCCGCGCCTCAGAATCAAACACTTACAGTACAGGAGCGTCGGGATAATCGTCATCATTATTATTTACGTGTCCGCTCTGTGTCCTAACTGGAGCACACTATTGTGTCGATGTACCGCCATAAGACTCTATCAGCCGTCATGGTCATCTCTTAATAAGACATCAGTTCTGCTTCCCGGACCTTCACGGAGTACATTACTACATATGTATAGTTTCCGTGGGATACCAAAAACTACAACTTCAAGGAGGAATTCTAAAATTAAAAAGTGTTGAAGTAAAAGTTGAGTTTTTTTTAATTTGAAATTTTAAACCAATAACGTATTTGATATAAGCATTCATCATTAATATTTGATTGAATAGCAGTCATAATTCATATATGTATTCAAAAGAATCATATTTTTCCGGTCAGAATATATAATATTTTGTCAGAATACATATACAGTAAAATAAATATTATTTTGCATTATTTGACATGTTCTGTATTGTTATATTTACCGAAATAAACCTAAACTAACCCAACCTACACACAATTGTGTTAAATTTATTATAATAATTTAGACCAAAAGATCATTGAAATTGGGACCATTTTTTTATAAATGATGACCATTTAATTCATCTCTGTTTTTATGCAATCACATACAGGAAAGCATAACCGATCGAGACCAGTGCACTCTATGACGACCAGCCAGGAAGGCTGGACACTGTAAAAAATTTCAAAATTACAAAAATATAATGAACTTTAAAAACACCTATTGAAACACTTTTATTTTACGCTATGTTCGCGGTTTTTTTTTTTTTGATACTTAAATAAAATAAAAAATCGTTTATCTCCACCACTATTGCTATTCTCGAAAAGAAATAGCAAGAACGAAAGGGTAGAGCCTAAGAGAACAATGTCGATCGCGGGGACCGCTTACAAATCGATGTTCGATTAATCAGTTTGGCGCAGCCCTGGCCGCCCCTGGGCCGGACCCGCCGCTTGACCTTTGCATAAATAACGACGTAGGGCTTATCGGCAGGGCTGTCACACAATCGATTGACGCATCAATTTTAATAAATCGAAAGAGCTCGAAAGGCGAAGGAGCGCCGATTTCAATTGTACGGTTTTATAGTGGATCTCACCTTTCGACTCGACATTAACGAATATATCCTCAGACGAAAATAACTATTTGTTTTTTTTTAATACGCTTTTTTTCGATGACTTTCACGATTTCCCCTTCTGTTCTGGTTTACCTGTCATCGTTACTTCTAGGTAGAGAAAGATAAGTGTAAATTGTTATCTTTTTAGAATGATTATTCTAAGATTTAAAAAAACTGCATCCGCGAGCGAAATGTGAAAAAATATCAATTTAGTCGTTAGGGCCGTTTTTTGTTAATAAATAATTTTGGAAATCAATTTTAGAGGTGAGACCAAAGTCATTAATTTTGGAAGTTAATAATGATTACATAAAAAAATACTATAAATTTGTTACACATAAGAACAGGAATATTATAAAAACTTTTTTTTTATAATTTAATATTTAATAAATTTGTAGTTATATATATATTTAAGCATATATTTTTAAGGTGCCCTTCATACTAAAAGTTTACAGAACTGATGTAACAGATAATTTTATTATTATTTTAAATTAATTTAAATTGAAAAATTAACAAATTAAAAATATTTAGTTTTGATTCACATTTATTTTTAACGACTACATGTTTCGGCTTCCCAGGAGAGCATCTTCAATAAAAAATATTTTGAATTTGTTAATTTTTTGTTTAAAAATTTTTAAAATTATACTTATGCAGTTTCACCAAGTATTGTCAGTTGATAACCTTAATGTTATAGATAATTTTGTTTTCCCCCTATATTTCTACCACCGCAGCATGTCGTGGGTATCAAAATATATCACCCTGAAGACAAAAATTATTGAAATTTCAGAGAATGAAAAAACACCTTACCAAACACACGGCTCAACCCAAAAAAGCTATGAATCCTAAATATGGCCGTCTATAGAAAATCTACGAAATTACATGATTTTAATATTTTTAAAAAGCTTGACAACTGTGGACATATTTTTTTATAAATAAAATACATCGTGAATGATCTATGGAAACACAAATACACAGCTCAGATAGGTGGGACTCACGGTTGGAGGGGCACTGGATGCGCCTTCACGTGGCAATCCAGAGGGGATCCGGCGCTCCACTCACTGAGTAGTACAATAATAATAATGTGGTGTATGTGTACATGCCGATTTATATTTTCTTTCTATTCTGTTTAATTTAAATTTTGATTTTTTCTGTATTTGCTCTGAATTATTGTATGTAAAATTTTGATTATGGCACTAGTGGCTAAATAAATCAATTGTATTATTATTTTTATACGATGGAAGCGGTTATCAGAAGACGAAATTCCTCTAAGGGAACGAAATTCAAATAAAAATAATACCTCTCATTACGTCGGTCCGGATAACAGTCTGTTACTTAGCTCTCTCGTTGACTGCTGTCAAAAAAATGCGATTCGTCAGGCGAAGATGGTTGTGGCGGTGATTTATGTGGATATTATGTTCCGTAAATAGTCTGGGACGTATGAACACAGCCTCTGCGATTTATGTACGGCCGGCCGTATACATAAAAAAAAACGTTGTGCGATATAACTCATGGAATTCTCAGACAAGAGATTTGTATACAACTTTCGAGAGCATCATATGAAAGATGATTTTACAAAGTATGTAAACATACATATGTACTGTTTAAGCATGCATCACTCACTTGAAAAATATTCATATGAAACGTATGAACATTGTGCCGTGCATATAACCTGCATTTTTTTAATGTAAACACATACAGGAGAATACCGACAGATGGTGATTGTATATAAAGGGTCCGCCATCTAACTTTTTTTACGTATCGGATTAATGGAGAAGAAGGTAATAAGAATTGGTATAAGGTGAGTGCGCTTTCAATCTGTCTCTCCTTCATTGCCACATGATGATTACGGAAGTCAGAATTCGGTTTGCATAGATTCATCCACATAGATACATAGGACATGCACTTAGATGAGATAATTTATTTTCTAATGGGTCCGCCATCTAACTTTTTTTTTTCAACTAGTGCTTATTTCGTGAATGGTAACACTTAGGTCATGTCTGATTTGACAGATAATTAGTTTTATCCTTCCGCTGAACGAATATGGTTGTGTATACGCTTGAACAACGCTGGGAAATATTGCGACATTACTTTGAAAATCAGGCCATTTGTCTTCGAAAATGAGCAAGGAGTGGCCGTTACAGTCAATGGCGATCGTTACCGGGCCATTTTTTTTCACAAAAATTGAAGAGGACGATATTGGCAACATTTGGTTTCAACAGAACGGCGCGACGTGCCACAGAGCCGAAGCTACACTAGATGTTTTGCGCCCCATTTTCAAAAAAAAAGAAGTTATTTGGCGGACCCTTTATATATATTCTGAAGTCTCATCTGTGGAATTCTATGACGCTTACCATGCTGCTAATTGCGCTGCATATGGCTTATATAGGTATGTATAAGTATAAGTTTCTACGTTAGTACACACATATTTACAGATTGGTTTTACCCACTCACATATACAATCTGTAAATATGTGTGTATCATTATTGAAGATGGTCTCCAGGGAGGCCGAAACATGTAATCGTTTAAAATAAAAGTGAATCAAAACTAAATATTTTTAATTAGTTATTTTTTAATTAAAATGAATTTAAAAATATAACATACATAATAAATATTAAATATTTGTAACATGCATGTTGATTTTCGAGTTAAGTCAACACAATGAGCTTCCGCGTACATTGAAACTTGCTCTTTTTCGCTACATTTACTCCAGCTTAATATACGTTGCATATTATTAATTAATATTACAACATTGGTTTCGTTAACGGGAAGCTCCGAAGTTCCCTGCGAAGATAATAAACATCAATTAAAGCTCGTGCATAGATGATTATTATAATATCGTAATTATCAAAAAGCTCAGAAATGTTACGCGAACGTGCTACGTACCGTGTTCGTTACCAAGTCAGGGTTAGGCTAGAATGTGTGTGATTAATGCGAGACATCTTTGCCGAGATTCCGAAATCATCTTAATTAAATTCAAGATGAGAGGGGACCGCAACCTTTTTCAACAACTCATTAGTAAACATGAACTTTTTATGTACTACGAATTTTTTTTATCTTGTTACCAAAATGATATACAGCACAATTAAAAGCAACGCAGTGGTTTCGAACCCCAAAAGGCAAAATATATATATAAATTGATATCAGCCTGATATAGCTCCTTAAGGCCGTAAAGCCTCGACAAACGATCTTTTGTCTCTTATTTTGGTTCGCTTGCCTGACATCTACATCGAACGTTAGTTTAGTTTATATGATGTTAGCGGTGTTTGCATACGCCAAAATAATTGTAATGACAGTTGGCCCATTGCCAGTTGGTACGGTCCTTTTTGTAGCAAGTTTTTGACGAATAAACGTGTATCGTGAAACAGAAACAAGTGTTTGTATTGTGAACCTGATCCTGCATCATTCATCCAGTAAAACGATGTCCAAAATGGAAGAGGAGGATATCAATATACATACATATACAAACATATATATACATATACACATATATATATATATATATATATATATATATATATATATATATATATATATATATATATATATATATATATATATATATATATTTATATATATATGTATAATTGAGCAGCGAGAAGAGAGTTGTTCCGCCACGGTCATAGACTACAACCCGAAATTGACGTATCATCGTTATTATTATAGGAATTTAATATTAATGGGTGGTCTTCACGGGACGACATTCTTCTACCACCACTACGGGTGAGGGATCAAATTCAAACCAATCAAGGGGTATTTTAGAGGTCAGAAATCGATTGAAAATATTGATTGTATAAATCTCTGTCGGGGATCGAACCCACGACCTTCGGCTTGCCAAGCAAACTCTTTAACGACTGAGCTTTACTCGCCGGCAATATTTAGTACATATAGTAAGCCGTGTGAATTAAAGCAAATATTGGACGTGATACTTTCGTGGATGGTGTTCGCTTAAATGTACCGCTCGCTACTGGTTGCGTTGAGCCGCTAATTTAGGACTAAAATGTCTTTGCCTCGGGAGCGTCAGGAATGCGATCTTCTCTAAAGAAAGTTCATTAATAAACGCTGAAATATGCTATGATACTACACGTACCTTCTCTTTAATAATCCGAGCTGTCGCTCTGGAATCCATTAAGGAACATGTATGATAAGGAATGGTGCAGACATGATTTGTGACAGTTAAAAAAATATTTAAAAAACAATGCGCACATCACGGCGCATTTTTGAGCAGATGTGCGTGAAAGTCAACATCACAAATTAAACGCAACATATGCCGTTTTTATTGATTTTATTGTAGTGCGTTAAATTCGACTGAAGGTCCTGAAGCCTCCTGAAATCAGGTCAGCTTGATACGACTTCCTATTGCCTGTGGCTTTACAGCACGAGGGAGTATCGACTGAAAAATGATTACGATATACACAGCTGAAGGTTTGAGTGTGATTAGCTGAGGCTAAAGCTAATGCGGAATTATTTATTACAGTTCGAAACGGAAGTGGAGAGCGTGCGACCTTCGAAGCCTTAAATGAAAAACGTATGCCGCAACGGAAAATCGCAATAAGTTTTTTTTGAGCGAATGAAAATGCGTGAACATGCGCAGTGCGAACATACTTTTATTATATGTCCCACCTATCTGCCCACACAGCGAACATTGCGTTGGGACTGCCGCGAACGCGCGCTCACAGAGAAGCGCAACGCTTCCTTATTATGGCATGGAAGCCATCCACTCGCGCCTCCGTCAACATGCCGATTAAACTAATAATATTTATAATGTAAATGAATGAAGGTACATATCGTGGGAAATGATGAGATGTTAATGTCCTTTACAGCCACGCAACATAAACATTGGTTCGAATTCCAACAAAGGGTAGTGTGATATATGTATCGGATTAATAGAGAAGAAGGTAATAAGAATTGATATAAGGTGAGTGCGCTTTCAATCTGTCTCTCCTTCATTGCCACATGACGATTACGGCATAGATTCATCCACATTGGACATGCACTTAGATGAGATAATTTATTTTCTAATGGGTCCGCCATCTAACGTTTTTTTTCAACTTGTGATTATTTCGTGAATGGTAACACTTAGCTCATGTCTGATTTGACAGATAATTAGTTTTATCCTTCCGCTGAACGAATATGGTTGTGTTTACGCTTGAACAACGCTGGGAAATATTGCAACATTACTTTGAAAATCAGGCCATTTTTCTTCGAAAATGAGCAAGGAGTGGCCATTACAATTACAGTCAATGGCGATCGTTATCGGGCCATTTTTGTTCAGAAAAATTGAAGAGGAGGATATTAGCAACATTTGGTTTCAAAAGGACGGCTCTACGTGCCACACAGCCGAAGCTACACTCGATGTGTTGCGCTCCATTTTAAAAAAAAAAGGTATTTGGCGGACCCGTTATATATAAATACATAATTTCTAATGAAAGAAATTATGTTTTTTTTACATTTACATAAATAAAAAAAAACTATATGATCTATCAAGGTAGCATAAATATTCTAAACGATGTTGAAATACTAGCAGGCATAGGACAAGGTTTAGGCTAGTCAAGCGCAAGGCTTATGTACACAAGTCAAAGATGACAGACGAGGGACATTCATGTGAATTGTAATGTGTTTCGGTCAAGTGATCTAATGTCTGTAAGGGGCAATGTGTATACTATGTTAATGGACATGGTAGTGATAGCTGGTTTTCTGCTTCTCATTTTCGTTTTGTTGTCACCGGGTTGAAAATATTGGCCGGAGGAGGAAGTCCGAAATTCCGTTTCCAGGGTACACCGCGTGGAGGTTCTTTTCATGCTGCCCCTTCATGTGCCCGACAAGCTGCACATCTCAAGACCCAATGCTGGGCAACACACAGGCTATCAATGTTGACAGATACTGGGCAAAAATAATTTAACGTCGCTGACACGAAGAAGATTGTGTATACCTAATGTATTTGCACAACGTAGACGAGTATATTACGGTCCGAATTTCACGTGCAGTTAACGTGTTCCAGACCACAAATTGCTTAACTTGATTTTGGTGAATTACGTGTGTGATTCGGCTGGGGTGTGAAAGCAACGCTCTGCTCCAAAACAAAAGGTTGTCAAGTTATCGAAATATACATGTCAACGTGCTTCTGAAAAAGTCTTGGTATTGTTCATCTGCTCCTCAATCCGTCTCCACGCGATCCATTAACTATACCGGCGACGTATTTCGTCCTTACCATGATTCTCAGACACGATAAGCTGTAAAAGAAACACTTTTTTGATCGAGTAGAACTGCAAGATTAATAATAATAATAATACTGAGCAGAATCTATGATTATTTTATTTATTTTATTTTATTTTATTTACGGCCTAGGCCAATACATACGGTTTTAAAATAGAAAATACAATAAATGAAATGGTAAAACAGAACAATATAATAGCTAAGACAATACATTTAGACAAAACATGAACATGAGTAAAAAAAAACAGATCTAGTACATTAGTAGAGGGATCTGCGAAATGCTGGAAGGTCCACCCCGAAAAAGTCCAAGTCACTAGAGGAGTTAACCAGTCTACACATTCTTAACATGGGAGAATAGAATCCGTAGTTGGTTTTGGATGTCCTTACATGTAGCAGGTCACTGCCTTTAGTGAACCGGGAGGGAATATTGAACGTACTTTCCTGCAATAATGTCGAGTCATCGATTATGGAGTTCATAATTTTAAAAATAAACAGCAAGTCAGTCACTGTTCTACGTCTCTCCAATGTAGATACATTGAGTCGCCTCTCTATATCTTCATAGGAATAGCTACCTCTCTCAAGGCCGATCAGTCGTGCAACTCTTGACAAGAAGCGATGTTGGACTGGTTCAATCCGTCAATATTATGTTTGTATAACATGAAGTTGCTTACAACAAGGATGATAAAAGTTATGAAATATATTTATATATTAATATTTAATACCGCAAATATTTAATAAGAATTTTAAACAAATGTTTTATGAAGAAGAAACCTTTTTTGGCAATAAATATACCAGGCATACTTACACTCCATATGCTCTCTTTAATGATGTCTCTAAATAATCATGAAGCGGGCAACCAGAGCTGAGTCTGTTCAGTAGAGCGGGTATAATCATGTTTCAGTTTACTAAGGAAAAGGTTTTCGAGTTAAAGTTCTTAACTGTTATGCAAAAAGTCACGAGTTGGATACCTTTAACGAAGCTTAAAATTTATAAATTTTTCGTTGGTTTAAAAGCTTTTGGATTAACCAAAAATAACTATGGATTACAAGTTCGATTTTAATAAATGGCAACTGATAAAAAATACATGTAAAACTTGATTAGTAGCAGTTTGTATAGAATTACCTTTCAATACAGAAAGGGTAACGAACATGTGATTATTACCCTCAGTTAGTGTAATTGATTTATCAACATAAAAATG
This sequence comes from Glossosoma conforme, assembly GCA_022606575.1. Taxonomy (NCBI): domain Eukaryota; kingdom Metazoa; phylum Arthropoda; class Insecta; order Trichoptera; family Glossosomatidae; genus Glossosoma; species Glossosoma conforme. Next base: position 460,026 of record JAGTXR010000075.1, on the reverse strand, counting down.
CTCATCATAATATTTCAGTTGAAATACGTCCCGTGAATGCCACTCATTTACAGTAAAAACGGACGATACTTGAACTCCAGGATTCTAGCAAATGACGTTGGCTACAGTATAGAGTCGTGTGCCGCCATAAATTTGTCAGGATCTTCGCCTCGTCCCGTATCAGTTCTTGTTTTCGCAAATCCGCCAAATTTATTCTATGTATAGTTTTTGAAGACCTCCTGTAAGATGGACTGATGAAATCAGAAGAATAGCGGGAAGAGACACGACACGGAAGGCGAAGGATCGAGAAGGCCATAGACTCATGCGGAAGGTCAACGTTCAACAGTGGACAGAAACAGGCTGATGATATGATTTTGACAGGGACTTTCAGAACCATGAAAACCCAATAAATTAAGAAAATTAAGCTGTATTTATACTTTTCTCAGGTATCCGGAGAGCATGTCATAAATCCTAGCCAGATCCACCTAAATATCTTTATCAACTTTTTACGACGGAAGGCTGCCGTGTACGGTGTTTTACCTCTTCATTCCTTCAACAGTCATTGTACACGTAATATTCTTCTTGAAAATCTGGTCTTAAAACCCATTATATAGCTGCATAAAATGTGCTCTAAATGGCAAATGTCATTGAACTCAAGATGAGTTCTTGGCATCACCGTCAGTCGGTATTCCGCTGTATGTGTTTACATAAACAAAAAGCCAGGACTGAATTCCATTCGGTAGAACAGGCATTATAATTTTTCAGCTGAAAAAAATCATACGTTTGCAGTAGCGTAAAATCTTTTCAGTAACATTTCGCAAACATAAGAGTTATTTACTTTATTTTCAAACATTAAATCTAGAGTTCTTGACCCAAAAAGCCTGAAACGTACAGCGAAAGAGAGCCTATGCGGGGCGTCGGAAACAAATGGTAGACGTTATCAAAAATTTACAAAACCATACGATAAAAAATAACCGTTAAAATAAACAATTCATAAATGTTTTTAAAACTTTACACTATCAGATTGTAATTTGAAAATAATTTTAGTTAAAAAATTAACAAATAAAAAACATTTAGATTTTTTAGATTACATGTTTCGGCCTCCCTGAAGAACAGCTTCAATAATCTCCATGGAGGCCTAAACATGTAATCGTTTTAAATAAATGTGAATCAAAACTAAATATTTTAAATTTGTAATTTTTTAATTAAAAATAATTTAAAATTATAATAATGCAGTTTCACCAAGTATTGTCAGTTGATAAACTTAATGTTATTTCAGATTAAAGTATCTCTTATGGACTTATTCGATTTGTTAATTGACAACGAAGATCCTATAAAATACTAAATTGTTAGAATATGTATGCCATATTTATATTCAATAAAACGTAATAACGTGGATGTTCACTTGTAATATTGACTAATTACCGCTGCACATACGGTTATAAAAAACTATAACATTGACATGGCATATGCAAAACAGAAAACTGCTTTACCGACCAAATCATATAAGTTACAATACATTTAGACAATCGATCATCTGCACTAATTTTAGCTTATCGCTTTTAAGAATCTTATAAAATAAATGTTACACTATAATATATTGTTTAATCGAGAAGGATTTATTCAAATGCATTGCCATGCAAGCGTGACATCATTTCAAAAAGTACTACATTTTTCAATTTCCCGCGATTTGTTTTCACATGGGAAAACAAGAACACTGCTTTACCGACTAAATTATATAATTTACAATTTAATCAATTAATATAACTTTATTCCTCTCCGTCAATAGTAATATTACGTTATTTCTTAACGCTTAACCCTTGCCTTACGGCTCGGTGGAATACAAGTTATACTGTCAATACGGCGTGAACATTGCAAACCATTTTCATTGCTTAAAACTAGTATTTGAAGCATAAATGTACTTATCTGACCTATTTTCATAGATCACATTTGTTCTTGTATCTTTTAACTATCAGATGATGCATAAAAAACTAATATATTTAACAAACGTTCATTATATAACTCCATACATGTGGTGGCATTGACACACTTGGTTTACAGAAAAATCGCTCCTGTGACGAAACCTAACGATATTCATTAAATATGCTTTACAGATTTCTGTACAGAATACATGTAGGTTGATAAAGGGAATGACTGCAGTGCCAAGTTCCTACCGTAGATGTCATAATGAGTACTGAAAGTAGCAAAAATAGATATTACGGCTACCGATGTCAACGGTAGGGGAATCTTCGACGGCATATATCGGTTTCGATGCGAAAGGTTTAAAAATATAAAATCGTTAAAAAAATTGGTGTTTCAAATTTAAATTAGATTAATTATAGCAACCGTTAAGGCGGGACATAATTTCAAAAGTAATTAAATTTTAGCATTTAACCGTAAGCAGCGTTTTGTCCGGGCCGGCCTGAGGTAACTAACCAAGCATAATAAATAAAAGCTTATTATATAAAATAAACACGAAGTACCGCTTATGCATTTATTACAGTCCAAAAAAGATTTTCTATCGCGCTCCTCGTGAAAGAGAGAGAAAAATATTTATCAGAGTATCCTCCATACAAAACAAACAGAAAAGGGTTGGAAATTTACTGTGCCGGAATCAAGAGAACAACTAAGTGTTTGCACACCGAAAGAAGTTGAACATAAACATCGGAGGAGGGGGGAGACGCGATTCCCCACGGCCGGGGAAAACTTCCCGGTTTCTGGGGAAAATTGGAAATATACACTCTGGGCGTGAATTACTGTTATGATTCCCCCATACAACTTTCTCATTCTCTTGTAGTTGTAGACCAGCCCAGTCAAATATAAATTCGCGCTCTAAAAGAAGAGAAATAAAATTAATCTATTTAAAAATAAGGTAAAAAGTATTGGTATTTGTTTTCTGGATATCTATGCTCCTTGACTTATATTTATTATTTTCTTACCTTACTTTACGTTTCATTCTTCTTCGTAGTATCAATCCGGTGGATTGGTTTGCAGCAACAGAATCTTGCATCTCGATATCCATTCCTCTCGGTCCTCCGCAACCCTTTTCAGCTCAGCATAAGCGCTACAATACATGTCCTCGAATATTTGCTGCAAATACTCCCGTCTAGGGCGCCCTCTACAGTTTATACCCTCAACCATCCCTTCCACAATATCGTGAAGAAGACCATCGTGGCGCATGATGTGACCAATCCATCGGGCTCGCCTCTCTGAGATGGTTCTTATTAGTTGCCTATCTTCCTTGATTATTCTGAGAACCTCATTGTTCGTGACGTGGTCTCTCCAGGAAATTCCGAGAATTCTTCTGTACGACCACATCTCAAAGGCCTCTAGTCTTTTTTTATCACTTTCAGATAAGCACCATGTCTCACAGCCGTACATTAAGATGCTCCAAGCAAGTGTTTTGGCAAGTTGCTTGCGGAGCCCTAAAGAATTTGATGGATACGAAATGGTAATGTTAAATGCCCTCAAAATTCCATAAAATCAATGTTTTTTTACAGTCATTCAAATAAAATTTGGACGCACAAAAAAATTGCAAAGCAGAAAATTCTCTACAATGTTGGTTGGAATGAATATTAAAAATAATTATTTTTTTTCGTTAGATTGTTTCACACTTTTTCCACCATATTTGACTGGGTACGTAATTTTTAGTTTGCTTCTTAGCAAAGACACTCCGTTAACTCGATAAGTAAAAGTTTACTTGGCACATATTGCGGCCGCAAGTTTGCCGCAAACCTAGTTATTTTTCGCGTGTACTTCATTATTGATGATAGTTCAATTGATTTCGTTATTGTTTTGTGAACCGACGAGATCGTGAGGCCGAAGTTTAGTTTGAAAAATATAGCAAACCTCTTCACACCACTCTTTCATGAACAATGTCGGAGGGTGTAGCTCAATGGTCAAAGCGTTTGCTTTGCAAACCAAAGGTCGTGGGTTCGATCCCCGACGGAGAATAAAATAATAGATTTTTAATCGATTTCTGAGCACTAAAATACCCACTAAATAATTTTACCTTCTTGATATTGTCTCAAGGAGACATTATTATATGGATTTTTTAAATATTTATTAGAATATTATTTTATTATTTCAATATTCTAATCTACTTTTATAGATCATTGTATATACTATAGCGACATCTACCATACGATGATAACAATGACATAAATACTAGTTCCAACGTGAGTCAGCTAAGGCATAGCAATAGCCAAGTTGGCTGAGCGGTATGAATACCTGGGCATAGTTGGTTTCCAAGGTCCGCGGTTCGCATCCCGCTTATGCCGTTATTTTTCTGCTTGAATTGACGCGTTTAAAAGAATTTTATGTATAGTATATGTATATTTAAATACTAATATTGTAATATAGTCAATGATCTATAAAAGTAGATTAGAATATTGAAATAATAAAATAATATTCTAATAAATATTTTAAAAAATCCATATAATAATGTCTCCTTGAGACAATATCAAGAAGGTAAAATTATTCATCAGTAACACAGGTAAAATCATTGGTTATAAAGTCCGGGTCGGACCGATAAGTAGTCGTTTCTCATCCATTCAGTCCATAGTTTGGTTCGAGACCCGAGAGCAAAATTATATATCACTGCTACCGATGTCAACGGTAGGGGAATTTTACACGGCATTTATCGGGTACTGATGCGATCAGGTTAAAAAATTATCATTTTTTAATAGAAAATGTAAAAAAAGATTTAACGTTTTTTGAAAATATACACAGAAAATCAAATTTGCAGATTTAGAAAAAATGTTCTATTACAAAAATAAAGAGTAATAAATTCGCTACGTTTCACTTCCGGAAAATTTTGTAATTAAAATAATGGTTTAGGCGTTAGAGAAAGTTAAACTTTGACAACAACAAAAGACATATGTTATATGTAATACGAATACGTGGAAATACGCTAAATTTTCATATCAATACGTAAGCCGATTGTTTCCCGGCATACAGATATATTTCAATGCGTACACACGTGAGAGATAGGCATTTGATGAGCCCACGTGTCAGATTAGTTGAACTAATTTGAAGCGCGACCTTTATACCTGGCTGGTGCCTTTCTTCCCAAGGATCGTTATCACATGTAATCTCATTTGAAACATCAAAGGCGCGGAGGCCTTTTGTGCTTGGCAACACCATAATATATGCCCGCTTCCTCGTGTGTTGTTCATCCGAACATAAATATACCCGTTACTTTTAGGCATGTCGGTAGATTAATTCTGAAACGATGAGTGACCTGAAATATGACGATTAAGTGACCTTATCTTTTTTGCCATCGTAAAGCTTTCTACATCACCATTAAATTCTAAATACGTTTCTTTTATGTAAGCACATACAGGAGAATACCGACAGATTGTGATAGTAATTTTGATGCCTCATCTGAGGAATTCTATAACGCTTACCGTTTGCAGCAATTATGCAGTCTTACCAAAAAATACCTATTAAAACAAAACTACAATAATGAAAATATTACTTTTATGGTATGTTTACACTGACAGATCTAAGATTATAACAAAAAAAGATAATAAAATGTTTGACTAATTCGATATCAGCGTGCATGCGAAATGTATTATATTCGTATTTGTGGAATGCGCGACAGTAGATAAGGGAAAAGACAATCTTTAAATGCGAAAATAAATTTATAATTGTAAGTAATCCGCTGCTTTGTGACCAGATTCAATAGATTTAATAATACGTTAGTCTTAGACATTGCTTAATTTTTCTTAGTTTACATATTTCCTTTGTGAAGTTGCTTCAAAGCTTACGAAGTTGACGTGTCTATTATTTGTGTGAACATTGTATGTAAATGATAAACCTATCAACTGATGCGTTTAGAATCCAGTATGCTAAACTCCGCCTCCACTCGCATGGTCTCTATACAAACTCCCAGACGGTCTTACAGTCCCGAATGTAACCGTGTTATTATATTCCAATGAAGGACGGCTCATTCAATCCATGGATGCATTCATCAGGCAGCTGTGAAGACCATTCATGCTGATCAACCAGGGGAGATAAACGAATGGTGAATCTTTTTACTGAGAGGTTATAAACACGAAATCACCAACAAATATTTTTTTAAAGAAATGACATCAGTGGATTATTTGGCGTTATTTTATTTATGGCGCTCACTTTGAAATCTAAGAAAAATCTATTAAATAGATAGATACATTTCACCTTGTTTTAATATGGAAGATGTTGAACAATGTTAATTCGCGTACTTGAAATACGTTTATTCATGTGAATAACTGAAAAGACTAGTATTATTTATCTATTGGTTATCCAACTTTTGATATTTTAAAAATAACTGAACGCTGTACAGGTCATTTAAAACTGTGATCTGCATATATCACTTTCCACTTTTTGAACGTAGGAGCATCTTTTCTTTTTATATATACAATATTCGTGACACGCACATTACCTAAATGCAATGCAGTTGTATGAATTTTAAATACAGGTGCTTGCGTAGAATTTTAAGGGTGCGATGGTTTGAACTGCGAGTTTATTAGGAATAAAGAGGTAAGGGATCAGTCACAAAAGTTTCACAGTCCTACATTCGGAGAGTCTCGAAGGTGAATCTGACTGGTACTGGTTCAAAACTATACCCCTTGGCTGGTATCGCACCACCAAACATAAGACGCAAAGTCATATGCGCTGAAGAAATGCGTAAGGCAATCAACCAACCGTCCCACTGCTTGTATAGTCAGATACCCCGAACACCTAGACTGAAGTCGCGAAGCCGCTTTCTGAGATCCACATAACCTCGAAGGTTTTCATTACTCCAAAGAAAGGCCTCCCAACTGGCAAAAACCTTGACTGGCGGACCTGGAAATACCTGAACAGATTAAGAACCGGAGTTTGGTAGAACAAAAGATAACTTCGAGCGGTGGGAAACGCTTCGGAAGGGAGTCACTATTGTGCGACTGTGGAGACCTGTCGACCGCCTCACACCTAAGACCCTGTCCCATGTGTAAATTGCTAACTAGCTGCACATCTCCAGACATAATGTTGGGCAGCACACGGGCATTCGATGTTGCTAGATATTGGGCAAAAACAATTTGACGTCGCGACAAAAATATTTTTTTTTTCTACTTATTAAAATGAATATTATGAAATTTTGTTAAATTTTATCAATATAAAAACGTACAATAGAATATATCAAAAAACTATTTTTCAGACACGTCTACTCTTCGTCACCTAACCTACTGAATCAATTTTCAAATATCTGAGAGTAATGTGAGCCTCCCGCAGTGGATGGCATTCTCGAGGGGTACTCGTAAAAGAAAGAGGAAAAAAATATCGGCAAAAAATGTTCTGGAACATTCGATACCTCTGGTTAAGTTTGGATGAAAGGTAATTTGATATAGACCCAGTACTGCACGACTATATACATGTAGGCCTTCAGTGGGCGCAGACCAACGAATCGCCAGGGATTCGAACTGCTCTGTACAATAACTCTATAGAGCACACAATGTGTGGACCACGAAGCATGCTGTACATCAGAGATAACCAAACATTTTGGTGGTGCAGGCTCACATTGAAAGGTTTTAATGTAGATTTATTTTTTATATATATTTTAAAGCAATAATTCCGTAATGTTCTAAAACTAAGGCATTTAACCAAAGCATCTTCCCAGTATTAACTTATGGCACAAAGACGCGGAATCTAAAAGCAGGTCTTACCCATAAAATAAAAGGCACCCAACATGACGTGGAAAGATCCATGCTCGGAGTGTCTCTGAAAGATAGAATCCAAAACGAGGATATCATAGAAGAACTCAAGTAGTGTGGAGGCTACCCAATGAATAGGTACACTCAAGTGGCAGTAAGCGAACATAGCTGTCGAAGAGACGATGATCGATATAAAAGTGTTAAGAGTGGCGCCCGAGAATTGGCAGATGGAGCGTTACCCGCAAAATGTCGATTGATGATGATATGTTAGATAACAGTTTGAAAAATTTGTTAAGGTAAATGATAATAAAATAATATTTCAATGTATATAACAATTTTATTTTTTAGCGACTTCGTCATGTTTCGTCACGACGTATTCTTCAGTTAAAGAGCTGACAAGGAAATGGTTCATTTCAGTTTATACTAGTAAGTTGCGAAGAGGGTGATACTCATTTATCGAAGAAAAAAATGTGGTGTGGTGACCGCCAAGAATGTGTTTCTCAATATTTTGAAATGTGATGGATTCACAAATAAGATAAATAAGTAGAATACTGTAAGTGTCAATATAAAAAGCCGTCTTAGCAACTTAAATATTTATTTGCACTTCAATAAGCTCGTGAGCCGTAAGTCTTATACGACTATTCCCAAATGAATGGGAGGCGTTGTGCGCACGTAGTACTGAGAAAGTACGTGGGAGTAATCTGAAATCTCTACAACTGGAGTAAAATGGCAAAAAATAATCTCGGTCTTCTCACCTCCCAGGGGAAAAACCCGCACTTGAACCTGTGACCTCAGCGCCGTAATCTTCAAAAATAATATATTAGCTCATCTGATAAGATATAACGTCAATAATCACAAAATACGAAGACGTATTATACGTTTGGTCGTTGGGCAGATTTTTGAAAGAAATTTGTGACGAAAGTTTATGACGATCATATGCTTCAGCTTTTTTCTTTATTCTTTTTTTTCAGTTAAAGAAAAATGTAGGAAAAATATATAGTTGCGTGGTGTACCTTGCAAGTTACACACAAGGTTAGAATATACGTCTGAGAAATTATTGAAGAACGTAGAAGCCTATTCCATGTCAGCCTCGTTAACCGCTCTTGTAGTCCCGACGATTTCCCTGATAAAGTTTAACAGCAAGGGACCGTCAAAACTAAGCAGCAATTCAGGAAAATCTTCGCAAGAAACGGTAGAGACTCCCAGGCGACAACACAGAATGCGTCTCCTGTTATCATGGATGATGCACTCCACGAGAGAGTGTCTCACCGTCTGTTGTATGCCTGGATCACATTGACATGCGTCGCAAGAAGAGAGGCCAAATCTTTTTAGGAATTCTCTGAAAATTCCGTGTCCGGTAAACGCTTGAGTGAGATGAAAGTCCACGGAGTTCGTCTTTTCCACAAATATATACCATATGCTCCAGCTAGGGTGCGTTTAAAATGAATGATGACAGTCTCTGTTCTTCAATATATTCTGAACTCAAATGACCGAAGTCCAATTATCCGTTGAATAGACATTGCGTTGAACCGATCACTGAATCCAACTAACTATTGACCGTAACAGACACAATGACTACCAGAGAAAGGCTGCATTGTTGTTGGTGCAGTGGAGTAGGCAGCCAATAGAGGCAATATTGAATACAACGATGGGCGGAAGCTCTGGTATAGGTGATTTGTTAGTACTGTGGATTAATCCAGTAGTAATAATAGGAGCATGTGGACGTCACAATATACCCGGAAGCTTGAAAAAAAAAATCTACTAAGATTACTAATAATTCTTACAAATTGCTTTTATAATGTATAAATTATTCCGATATTTACTCTCTATATTTAAAAAACGTAGATGTCGCTACATCGCTATATCGTACGATGATAACAATGATATAAATACTAGTTTCAACGCGAGTCAGTCTAGGCATAGCAATGGCGCAGTTTGCCGAGCGGTATGAATACCTGGGCATAGTTGGTTTCCAAGGTCCGCGGTTCGCATCCCGCTTCTGCCGTTATTTTTGTGCTTGGATTGACGCGTTGAAAAAAGAATTTTATGTATAGTATATGTATATTTAATTAAAAATAAAAATAATTTGTTTTTATTTAAATTGTATAAATCATATTGATTTTTAAGGGATAACATGTTCCGGACTCCTTGGGCTCCATATTTAATGAGTTTTAATATCAGATGGACCAGGAAGTCCGAAACATGTATCAAACATCATAAAATAAATTTGAAATCAAAATTATTTATTTATAATTTGTTATTTCTTAAGATATAATTAAAATTATCATTACCATATTTGAATCTCGAGTCTTTAAAAAAATGTTTAATTACTTTTGTCTCCAAAAGTTACATTTTTACTTCATTCTTATTTTACAACATTTTCACGGTCATAAGATTTTTAAGAATTCATTATGCAAATTTTTTTACCACCCACTACAATTAATAGGCTAGGACTGGCATTTTACTAGTGAGGGATCAAATTCACACCAACCGGGGGTATTTTAGAGCTCAAAATCGATTCAAATTCGTTTTTTTTGTCGGGGATCGAACCCACGACCTTTGACTTTGCAAAGCAAACGCTTTGACTATTGAGCTATACCCGACGGCAAGTATATGCCGTTTTTGTTTTAAAGTGTTATATTTATTATTTGAATATGAAATTACGTCCAATATTGCAAGGAAGAACTATATTATTTTCCGAAAAATATTTACAATACTTATAAAAATAACATTATCAATATACTCGTACAGTTTTAAACACGAACGACGGAAAAAAACAGTATGAAAAAATATTTTTAAATCTTTCAAGCATTTAAAAGATAAAAACACCTTTAAATAAAAAAAATTGCTCCGTCGAGAAGAAAAAACCAACGATTACTGTTGACAAAAACCAAACCTCTTGCAAATAATTTAATCACCTTTATTTATTTTTCGAGTGGCGAATCTCCCCTTGAGGGGGGTCAAGGGGAGATTAAAAATAAACGTAGATTAATTAATATTAAACGGGGGGCGAGCAAAGGGGGGGCGCTGCGTACATTTTTAATTAAGCGAATCGAATTATAAGCGATATTATTAATTCTAAGAAATATTTATTTTTCAGGAAGGCAATCTCAAAGCTCCCACTCGTAAAGTAAAAGCATGAAGGGAGCTTTCACCAAGTTTTTTTACGTTTAAGAATAAGGTTGTTTTGAACGTTATTTTTGCTTACTTCGTCGTATGCCATCTTCGCGACATTAAATCATTGGATCATCAAAAAATATCAGCTTCGCTTTAAAAATTAAAATTCATTCAGTACAAATATTTTTGTAAATATAATCTCATTTATAAATAAAATCTTATTTTTTAAATATGTGATTACGCAATGCAAAATCGTGCAAGTTAGCATTTAAAATGGATTGAAATTAATTTGTTGACCATCTTTAGACATCTAGTTTATTATGGTTTTATAAGAAAAATATATAGTTATTGTGGCTATTGTGTTGAGCCGTGTTGAGATTTTTCAATAGTTTTTTTACGTTGACAAATAAAGGAGAAAACTGACAGATGGTGATGGTAATTATTACTATCTTATCACTAAGCGTTGCGTGTGGAGTGTTAATCTGCCAACGTCTTCGACTAAAGACCGACATTCACATTGCATTATCCATTTATATCATAATATTTTATTTTTATTTATTAGCTTCAATAAACTCGAATATAAATAAAACATTAATTACAAATATCTCTACGTTTTTTTATTGGAGGATAACATGATTCGGCTATGTCGGGTAGCTATTGTCGAGTGTGCGCGTTCATATATTTTTTTGTATGTAATCGTATGCAGAGAGCACAGTCGGTCTAGACCAGTGCACTCTATGACGCTCAGCCAGGGAGGCTGGACGCAACATGCAGGAAACGTGTTTTGCGTTCGTGTTTGTGTGTGGGTTAGGGAGATTGCAAGTGTATAATTATCTGTTTCTTGAAGAGATTCAGATTGTAGGAAGGAGTAAACACAGACGCTGGAAGAGCAATCCAAGCTTACCGGTATCATTAAGGAAGGAACTTTGGAAACTGCGAGTTCTTGGTCGACACACATTAACCGCATATGGATGTTCGGCAAGTGTTAAACGAGTTTATCGGTTGTGGGTGGATGTAGGAGGAATTAGTTTTTTAAGTTCCGACAAACAAAGACAAGTGAACCAATCTTACGAATGTGTTCCATTGATTGCAGATTAGACGTAAGAGTGTTATTGCTAATGAAACGAATTGCTCTTCTTCTTATATAATGCAAAGTGTGAGTGAGAGTCAGCATCAATAAACGATTACACAATATTTAAAATACAAAATTAAATGAAGAAATTAATATAATAATATGCAAAAATTCAACGAAAATATTTTCAGTACGTTGACCAGAAAGGCACGAGATAAAACATAGATTAAGAAATGACACATAAAGCGACACTACTCGGTTTCTTACATTTTCACGCCCGGCTCACTAAAGAGCGGATGGTCCATCCCAGTAACTAGGAAGTGTCATTTCTAGCGAGCAGATAAAAAAAGCTGCAAAGTTTTTCCTCCTCGTTCTGTTTTTTTTTCAGCTCCTTCACTTTTATTAGTGTCAAAGAAGAAAAGTGAGAGACACCCACCTTGCATTTGTCAACGAGGGGGGAAAAGACGTCTCAACTACACAATTACTTTGCACAGTCTCTTCAGGAAAGGGTGACCACATTCAGGACGACGTAAATTATACGCAACTTCCATTAAAAGTGTAGATTTCATGATTTTTTATGCGAAATCGTATGGGAGAGAGAATGTGATTTTTTGAGGAAACCTGGCGAAGATAAAATCATACACATTAGTACATTTCTTCCGGATGTTGCGTGGCGTGTTGGGGAATCCTGAAATTTTGTTGTAGATCAGTTTGTGTGTCCCAGATAAATATCTGAGAATAAGGAGGCACAGATTGTTCGCTCTCCCAAAGAGTATCACTAACTGCCAGACTGCAGACTATGCCTCTTGCGAGAGGGATCAAACTGTTTAACCAAATCGCCTCGGATGTTGATATATTTCAAGGGAGTTCATTGTTAGGGAGGCCCAATTCAGACATGACCTCCACGAGTTTCTTTGGAGGAATAATTTATTGGATTCGTCTGTTTGATGAGCATTTGGACCTTCTGTTGCTTGTCTTTATTGCTTTGTTCTTAGTTTCTAATCATAAGTACCTATATTTGTATGAATTGTATTTTTTTTATTTTATGATTAATTTTTATCGTACTTTAAGAAACTAAACTAAAGTAAGAGGGAAAAAAATAATTAAAAAAAAATCTTAGGCGTTTAATCATTGCATTCTCTCAGTATAAACTTATGGCGCAAAGACGTAGAATGTAACAACAGGTATTATTCTTAAAATAAAAGTCACACAACGTGGCAATGGACAGGACAATGTCGAAGAGACGACGGTCGGTGGGGAGTAAATGTGTTGTAGTGTCGTTCAAGAACTGATAAACAGAGCGTCGGAATACCTGACCCTACAAGATGGATTCACAGCATCAGAAGAATAGCGGGAGTAGTCTGGTTGCCGAGAGCGGAGAATCAAGAAGGATGGAGACTAGTGCGGAAGGCCTACGTTCTACAGTGGAAGGAAACAAGCTGATAATGATGACGTGATTTCAGGCTAAAGGGAAACGAAATTAACGAATCAACATACTATACTTCAATTATATGATAAATTTCAAATAATCATAAGTCGAGACGCGTCTAGACCTTGGGACAAAAATATGTGTTTATAATTATATAAGATCCATTATTTTTAATATGTTATATTTATACAAATAATACAAGATGTTTGGCCACCTTATTCTTTGTCGCGACGCGGACGAAGCTGGTTCCTCTATTACTGACTGAAAAATTACGAGCGAAATCCTTCAGGACAATGAAGGTGCTTGACGTTCATAATGAAAACCAACGTTGACGGACAAGAGTATTCGGAGCTTTGAGCTTTTTTTACACCGTGGGCGAGATAAGTATTCGGGATCTTTTGAGTTTTTTTTTCTGCGTACGCAAGACATTATTATTGTCATTATCAAAGCAGCGACCGGCGACGTAATTTGAAGGCACTCTCTGCCTCAAATGAAGCGCAAACTTGATGACGTAGTTAGTAAGTTTGAGTAAAGTATCTGGTTATTTGATCTTTCTTACGCATTTATGCGGACTTATTTTAATGTTTTATTTAATTAAGTGACGAGGCACATATATAACACGTTTATGTTTTAATGATGATAATATTATTTGTTTAGGAAGTAAATTAATGATTTATTAATGAGTACTTATCCTTTTACACATGGCTTTTGATATTTTGAGCCTTATTATGCGCTCTATGCTTTGATCATCTTTGTACATAAGTAATGTTATTCATATTAATACAACGTAATGATTAAACATTAAGCATATGCTGTTCCATATAGAATATTTTATTTAATACATTTCATCATATTTTTCGTTTGTAGTATTTACTCATATTTATAATCTAATTATAATCTAATGAAAAAAACACCTTAACGAAGAGTTGTATTTATTTGGATATTACAACTAAAACACCTAGCAGTTATTTTAGCTTTATTATTATTAATTAAATATACATATACTATACATAAAATTCTTTTTTCAACGCGTCAATCCAAGCACAAAAATAACGGCAGAAGCGGGATGCGAACCGCGGACCTTGGAAACCAACTATGCCCAGGTATTCATACCGCTCAGCCGACTTGGCTATTGCTATGCCTGGACCGACTCGCGTTGAAACTAGTATTCATGTCATTGTTATCATCGTATGATAGATGTCGCTATAGTATATATTCAAAGTTTGTATATTTTTATTTTTTATTATTCAATCAGTCATCATTTATTCACAAGCTTAATATTATTACTTTCCGACAGTCTATTTATTTTAGTAAGTACCACTCGGGTCTCGAACCAAACTATAGACTGAATGGATGAGAAACGACTACTTATAGTTCCGACTCGGACTTTATAACCAATCATTTACCTGTGTTACTGATGAATAATTTTACCTTCTTAGTACTTACTAGTTGGTACTTACTAAAATAAATAGACTGTCGGAAAGTAATAATATTAAGCTTGTGAATAAATGATGACTGATTGAATAATAAAAAATAAAAATATACAAACTTTGAATATATACTATAGCGACATCTATCATACGATGATAACAATGACATGAATACTAGTTTCAACGCGAGTCGGTCCAGGCATAGCAATAGCCAAGTCGGCTGACCGGTATGAATACCTGGGCATAGTTGGTTTCCAAGGTCCGCGGTTCGCATCCCGCTTCTGCCGTTATTTTTGTGCTTGGATTGACGCGTTGAAAAAAGAATTTTATGTATAGTATATGTATATTTAATTAATAATAATATTGTAATATAGTCAATGATCTATAAAAGTAGATTAGAATATTGAAATAATAAAATAATATTCTAATAAAAATTTAAAAAATCCATTTAGCTTTATTATATCATATAATATTTTCATATAATATATACTGCAGTTTAATTCAATTTATCAATTTTAGAAACTGTCCAGTGTCTTGCGACTCTAAAAAAGTAAAAAACTATGTTTTATAGAAATATAACCATTATTGGGTGTATATAGTATACTGCCTTATAGATTTAGTCGCCCTTCAAGACCAAATCACCTAAGAAAAGGTGATTTACAAACTATCAAATATGCCTAGAATAATTGCCTTGTCTTACTTTCATGCCTCCGTGCTCTGGTCCTAGAAAACCGTTGTTAAACCGTTGTTAAACCATTGAGAAATTATATACGGTATAATACGTACTTGCTTTAAATTACAAGGTAGTTATGACATATGTTAAGAGAAGGGTAAGAAAAGACGAAAGAAATTTATGGCGTCAAGACGTTGCCTACAAAGTGTATTTCAATGATGAAGAGCACCCTCAGAGTTTTTTTCTTTCTTTTGACCCTCCTCTCTAATTTAGGGTAATTATTTAGTCGCGTGATGGCAGGATTACGATAGATTAACAACACACAGACCTTTTCCGAAGCACATTGACATATATTTTCGATAGAGACATGGTTTTCCCGATCGATCGTAACATGACGTTACTTTCGCGCCGATCTATCGGGACTTAACTCACGACTGAGTGCGCTCGTGATGGGCTGTCGCCCAGCGCAAGTGACGATCTACGTAACTAGTCCTTCTAACAGTATTACAAAATGAGGACACATACATGTACGACAAGCAAGGAGACGAAATATTTTACATTGAGGTTTTTGGTACGAATCAACAAGGGCTATATCATGCTGATATCAGTATATGAGGTTATAAAATTTTAAATAAAAAATATGATTTTTAAATGCTCAGCTATTTAGCGACGGAACGCAAAATAATAAATTTGAGAAAAATATCTCATTTATTTTCATATTATAAATGAACCTCAACGTTAACGCACATAATATATAAATATTATATTATTAACGTTTCAATAAAAAATATATGATTTTTAGTTTATATTAACTGTGTTTAGTTTACGTACCTCGTAAATTTATTCTCATTGAAAGACGAGACCAAATTAAATGAAGACCCTGTAAGATAAAGCCTCACAAGTGAGCTCTCCGTAGAGAATTCATATCTCCTGAAATAAGAAGAGACCGAGGTAAACGAAACGAATAAATGTCTGACAAAAACATTTAGAACACTTATTACTTACCTTTCTAAGAAATACTAATAACGTGTGAGGCTGTTCGGAAAGTAATTTTGTTTTGACCAAAACAAAATTAAAGAAAAAATTTACCTAGGCGATAAATATCTCTTAACGATCTCACGAGTTGCAATTCGCCGGTTTGCGTTACTCAATTACTTTTTCATGACTTTTCATCAACTGGTTTTGCAAAATGAGATGCATTATTATAATCGCCGGAATGCATTTTGCAGACCAGTTTTAAGCGTTTTGTCAATGTATTTTTGTGCAATTTGCATTATGATATTTATAATTTCACCATTTTGACTCTCATCATACAGAGATAAAAAAAATACTGATATCAGCATGACATAGCCCTTGCTGACTGGTACGGAAAACCTCGATATACAATCTTTCGTCTCTTATTTATGTTCACTTGTCGTTCATGTATGTGTCGTCATTTTGTAATGCCGTTAGGGGGACTCGTTATATAGATCGCCCCTTGCGGCGCTGGGCGGCAGCCCATCACGAGCGCGGCCAGTCGTGAGTTAAGTCCCGATCGATCGAGGCAAAAGTAACGCCATGTTACGGTCGATCGGGGAAACCAAGTCTTTATCGAAAATATATGTCAATGTGCTTCAGAGAAAGTCTGTGTGTTGTTAATCTGCTCCTCATACTTCCACCGCGCGATCCGATAACTATCCCGGCGATGTGAAGTCGTTTCTCCCGAAGAGAGGAGGATGTCATTAACCTGTTCTAATATGAATTACGTTGAGTACTGTTTATTCTCATACTGAAAGACCGCGGTATCGCGGTATTCAATGATAGCTTTTCCAGTTTTCCATATGCGTAAACTAACTGCATAATGAGAAAACGCGTTTTAATAAGCAACGGAGACATTTTAAGCAGTGGCGCAAATTTTCAACGACATTAAAGAACGTGAATGAAATATTTTTTTATCAGTGATAATTCTGGAATACATTAATAATATTTTCAGTCACCCTAAAAAGCAATCAGTTTATTACAGTACACTGTCACGTTTTTACTAGTTTTTTTTAGGAAATAAAGATCAGTGAGTGTAAGTTAATAGAACATAATAGTTTTTAGTAATTAAATATACACATACAATTTTACATAAAATTTTATATGCATCAATTCATTTAGGAAAGAATATCAGACGCGGAATTCGAACCACGAGCCTTGGAACCAACCTTTGCTCTACCGCCCAGTCCACTCGACTATTTCTCCGCCTGAAAGGGGATACGCGATAGATGCTGTATTTATTATTTACCATTGTTACCATCGTATAAAGATAGATGTCTCTTTATAATATATTCAGAGTATGTATAAATTTTTATTATTATTCAATCAGTCAACATTTATTCACAATCTTTTTTTTTTTTTTATATTATTATTTTATATTTTCATACAATAGTTTTTCGGCAATCAACGCGAACATAAGGATGGTTTGTACAAGCAACATTCAGCGATTTGTTCTTCCTGCAATGGTAGAGATAGATGTATGAAACATCGCAGATGTGGAGATCTCATGCATATTGCATGGAGCGCGGCCCTAATGTCGGTGATCAGCCCCACAACCGGGAAAATAATGTTCTAAATAAACGACACCAATCACCTTGTCTTTATGTCTCTATTGTGAAGAAACATACGACCCTTAATAAGATTGCTTCTAGCCTTACATGTACTACGATTTGAGAGTAAAGGTAACTGTTTATAGTTATATAGTATCTATAAAAACTTATCTTGAAAATTATTTCGAAGAAAAAAATCGATTTATACTCTTCTGTGACAAACACTCCTTGTAAGAGCGTACTGTCACAAATTGCGAATAATGTCAAATATTACGAGTCAATTGAGTATAAAGCCGGTCTCGATTTCAAAAAACTAGGTGTATTATATAGATCACGTCGGTATTTCAACGATAAACCACTTCTTCTTCTATATAAAGGACAAATCCGACCTATCCTTGAATACGGCAGTCATCTATGGATTGCAGCCCCAAAATACCTTCTAAACTTAATTGACTCAGTTCAAAGAAGAGCAATTCGTTTGATAAGCAATGACACTCCTACGTGTAGTCTTTTCTACCGTCATTACCACAAACTGCACCCACCCACAACCGACAAACTAGTCTTACACTTGCCGAACATCCATTCACGGTTAATGTGTGTCGACCAAGAACTGGCAGTTTCCAAATTTCCTTCCTTAATGCCACCGGTAAGCTTTGGAATGCTCTTCCAGCGTCTGTGTTTCCTCCTTCCTACAATCTGGATCTCTTTAAGAAACATATAAATATACACTTGCAATCTCCCCAACCCACACACAAACACGAACACAACACACGTTCCCCGCATGCAGCGTCCAGCCTCCCTGGCTTAGCGTCATAGTGTACTGGTCTTGACCGGCTGTGCTCTCTTGCATGCGTTTAGATAAAAAAAAAAGAAACAACATCGATTTATACTATTCTGTGAAAAACACTCCTTTTAAGAACTTACTTATGTCACAATAATCCGAAGAAAATATTTCATAGATGGGTGGTGTTGTAGTGGAGACATTATCATTACTTTAAAGGAGGCCAGGTGATTAACCCAACGCTTATTTAATAATATTTTTATTACATGTTATATATTACAAACACGTTAAGTAAACAAGCCAGTAACTGACTCGCAGTGATGTTAAAACAAACGGTGATAAGTGTTAAACAAAACGTGCCAACTGAGATTGAACCGAACGAGACTAAACACAGCCAAACACGTTGAAACACCGCTGATTTAATATAGGAGTATTTAAAACAACGACTATTGTTCTCTGAACTCTACTGTGTATGCCAAGAAAGTAATGGTTATGCAGAATCTAAAACTTCTTTTGAAACATAATATTTAACATTTTAAATTATTATTAAATAAACAATATTTCTCAACTAGACTAAAGGTACTCGCCGTCTTAGAAGACCGTCGGGAACTATGCATTGAATGTACTCGGCAAAGCTTCGGAAGGCAGGCTTACAGATGGGTGACAGAGCTCTGAGGCGGCATTTTACGACAACTCTCTGCTCCAATTAGGGGAGCGGATACGGAATGATTATTATAATTGTTGTTTCTTCAAGAATTAGCAGTTAATTATCTTAAAATTCACAGTTAGTCCTCCTATAAAGCATGATCTTTTTGATGTTAGAGATTTTTCCTCACTTTTTGCGGTAATATATCACATATAACGGTTCCAAATATGTTATTTTGAATTGAACCGCAATCTTATGACTACATGGTCCAGATCTCAAGAGCATCGGACTTATCATCCGATCCTTTGAAAACGTTCTAGGACGATTGACTGTATAAAAGTATTCCCGAAAAACTGCTCATGCCGGGACTTTATCTAGGACACAATAGACGGGTTGGCGATGCAACCAAATACTAGCCGGAACCAACGGGAGATTACTAATAAAAAAACACATCTGATCAATAATCTAATTTACTTTTATCATTCATTGCTGAAACCGTTTAATAATTTGATGAATTAATTTAATATTTTTATTGATTACATCTGTTGATTGTTTTAGAAGAAGATTGAAAATCAATGCTTCTCAACATGCGGACGGATGTTTTTGTAATAAAGAGAATAACTTTTCGAAAGGCGTAACGTTTCACAAGCTATAAATTACAACAAAATAATAACGCAACAAGTCGACGAACGCCATGTTCCCCACGAGTTGACTAACCCGCAATGAATAATAATAACTGAACACATTGAGAACCACTCACACACGCACAGTTTCAGAATCCCCACTCAGGACAATTAAAAAATGATTTATTTACAGACCTTTAAAAACAATGACATGCTCTAAATTGAAAAATAACCAATTCGACATGTTTGGGAATTAAAAATATTTTATTGATTTTCGTAGTCGTATGTGTTTGCGTCTGTTGAAGAGACGACCGTCGATGGGGAAGAAAAATATTTGAATGGCGCCTAAGAACTGGCAAACGAAGCATTGGCTGACCCCCTGCAAGATGGACTGACGACATAAGAAGAATAGCAAGAAGGACCTGCATGCGGAAGGCGGAGGTTCGAAGAGGATGGAGACTCATACGGGAGGCTTACCGTTCAACAGTGGACGGATACAGACTGATGATGATGATTATTATGTCTTTGCATTCTGAATTATTTGTTCCGGTAAATATCAAAACTAATTATATCAGTAGAGTGAAAAAAAATATTATTCTCGAAATATGCACTGTTATAATTCTCATACTTCTAATGATACTACGGTGTTATGCTGAAATATACTCTTCTATAAATGAATCGTTTAACTAGTGGATAATACATGCATTCAGAAAACTGGTAATCTTGTTTAAACCAAGACATTTCGTCACCGACTACTTAAATAAACAGAGTTAAAATTTGGCCTTAGGGTTGAGCCGCTTCCTAAGACCAAATGGTCTATACAGCAGGTTTTAAGAGCGTCGAGCTTACTATGCTTTATCCTTAAAAATCACTCGTAAAATTAAAAAGCATTTCCATACAAAATGTATGATAAAATTGAATCCTTCTTATTTTTTCCCGTGATTTTTTTTCACAGCGTTTTAATAGTATTTTTTTCCTTTCAAGTTCGAGACGAAACCAACAAATCAAACATCATGAAAATCGGTTCAGCCATTCATGTGGTATAAATGGTGTAAAACTAACACGAAATTCTACTAGAATATTAGGTGAACGAAATACTACCAACACAAACTATTGTTTTCGTGGATGCGTTTATACGAAAAGATAAATTGTGTCCACATTATAACGGATCAACAGAGGTATTTTGTTCGCACGCAGCTACATATCCTTCAATGCCCCGACACAAAACAAGACCCAGATGCTAGGTGGATATTATTTTATTTATCCATCCGGTAAATAAACTATTGAATATCCCCAATCGGGAAGGCTCCCCCTTCCCTCAAAGTACAATGCCATGCGAGCATCTGAAAAAGGGGACGCCCTTTAGACCGCCCAAAAAGGGACTACCCCAGAGTCTTCAGGATTCTTTCAGTGATACGCTGCGAGCCACAGTCGACATTATTCTGGACTTTCCATGAAATTCAGCAAATTCGAATGAATATTATATTTATCAATAATATTGCAATGCTTGGACGAAAGACATAAAGCATTTTTGTAATCCATAAATATCGAACGTTTTGATCATTTTTTCATCTACGTATTGAATCATAAGAATTTAATTATTTGCAAGTATATTTTGTGCATTTAATGTGTGTATGCAACATCTACTTAAAAATAAAACCAATAAGCTGTTGAATTGGATACTTTGAAAAAGAAAAATGTTACGTGAAACTCGAAGTTACGGATAAATTTCAGTGGATTCTATAATAAACGGAACTAGACATTAGTTATATTAATAAACAAAGTAAAAAATAAGAACCAGGTATTATTAATACTAACAATTTCGATTTATATATATTTTAATAGATTTTAAATTAAAAAACGTTACAGTACTTATTGCTTTCTATAAAATACCAAAAATTTATTCAGATCCCACACTATCGACAATTTATTTTTATTTAATTTATTTAATTTTTAAAATGAACTCTAGCATAAATATGGAACATTTATTTTTAACAGGATTTCTTCGCATTTTTTAACGATACTTGGTGGTTCAATATATGCTTTTATAAAAACAAATATTTAATCAAGGTAATATGTAATATTATATAACATATAAAAGTAAAACACATAACAAAAGGAATAAATTTACTGAAACAAATAAAAATCTGATACCATCCACTCGTAAGTATATATTTTTTTAATTTAACAGTTAAAATTAAAATGTAATAATAATCTACTTTGTGATATTTAAAATTCTTTTCAAAAATTAAACTTTCTGCGAAATTAATGAGCCGAAACTCGAGACGTCCTTTGGTTGAAACTAAAAATGCTAAAAGTTTAAAATTAATTCAATTCGAAAAAACAACATGAAATTTTCGAGGTCGCGGGAGATTAAAAAGGCTCAAATTAAATAAACTAAATAAATTATTAGGTAAGGAGTGTTTGCTCGGCGAGTCGTGTTTTCTCAGGGGCTAATTACATTCGCAAGCATCCTGTATGCGTAGGCTTCGTGGGCGGCGGAGCCTACGCCGAAATACGTGGCGCGAAAGGCTTCGAAGCTCACGTTTTCAGGAGCTTTCAGAGAAATAGAGGACCTTTGGCAGGTGTTTCATACCTTGTAAAAATTAACAATAAATTTAAAAACTAAGCCGTACATATATTGACTGCAAAATGCGACCTGATTGTTTTGGAAAGTTATCAAGAATTTTATTCACCAACTGTGACGAATCAAGGATATGCTATCCAATATTGTCACCGGTTATATTTTGATATATCTGGGGTCAGTAACTAATTGATAAATTAATATTTCTTACTAAACTATCGTAAGTCGAAATAAACGTAGTATTTTACATGAGAGCATTGATAACAGTATTTAGGAAAATTTCGGCCAGCTAAGCTTTTTTTTCATGTTAGACTTTCTTAGTGGCTGCATTAACACATAATGTATGTTATGAAAAGTAAAACGTGGAATATCGGTTTACTTAGACCCACATACTATTTAATATATAACATTTTACGTTTAAACCCTTATTCACCTTAGACCTTCATGTGTTGAAGTAACTTTTATCTTTCAGTTGATCAAGAAACGAAGATGAAGAATGGTGGTTAAGACATAATATATACAAATTATAAAGTCAGCATAAGTAAAAGCCTCCTTTTTATTAAGCTGAGATTTTCTTAAATCTTTTTTAAGGGAAAATAGTGTGGAAAAATGGATGCTCGTGTTACCTTGCAAATTACAGGCAACGTTAGACTACGCGAAGAGACAAAAAAAATATGATTCTATGCCATAGCAACCTCGTTAACGGCGATTGTTATTATAACGATATCTTTGATGTAGTTTAACAGCAAGGGACCGTCAGAACTAAGCAGCAGATATGGAAGTTACTCCCAAGAAGTAGCAGAGACTCAAAGATGACAACACAGAACACGTCTCTTGTTGTAATGGACGATGCAGTTTATCTGTAGTATTCTAAGATCACACGGACAAGCGTCGAAAGACGATGTCAGGGCTTAAGGCAATTAGCTGGGTTACGATGTAGAGAATTTAAGCTTTTAGAGGCTTTACAGTGCTTTTCAGGCCGAAAGTAGTTCGCGGGCCGTACGTTGAACTCATTTTCTGTAGCAGGTGTTTCGTAATTCCTTAGCCGCCGGGTCCGGAAGTGACGAAATTTCGGTCCTCAGAAGCGGATATTCAATAGTGAGGTGAATTCACACGGCGACATTATTTGGGAATTTAACGCAGTGATTTCAAAGGAGCGCCCATATGATGTAAGATGTTATACATATTATATTATGTGAGTTTACCATTCAGTAAATAGGGATTGAAACATGAACCTATTTACAAAGAGTATTTCGACCATTCACAATCTCTTCCGACACTTTATATAAATGAGTGAATAAAAAATATATATTTAGAATGATATTACTTGATGACAATTTAATGAAGTATTGACGAATGTTTATGCAAAGGTTATAAATATTTATTTAATTTACCTTGTTTTATAGGGATCACGTAAAATACTGTTACACGTAAGATAATCTTACGTGATTCATGTAAAAAAGGTAAATAAATAAATATTATTGAATATATTACTGAAAAAAAAAAAGCAGCATTTGGTAAGCTTAAGTATAAGTCAAAATCAAGGAGTTTAACCAATGCATCCTCCCTGTTTTAACATTTTCACTTTGGGATCAATTAAAAATTTATAATTTATAATGGATCTCAAAGTGAATGTTGAAAACATTGGAAAAATTAATGCAAAGGTATTTTGACTCTACCTGTAAAATATATTATATTATCTACAATAAAATTAACGGTTTCTTTTTCATATGCACTAGTTTATATTTTCAGCGCTCATAATAATGTTGAATTAGACCTTGAAAACAAGGATCGCATAAATCCCAAAGTTTTGATACCGACTTATCAAAAACAGGAAATTTATTCCTTTCCAAAGTTTCTTTTAAAAGTGAAGGAGGCAACATCTGCTACGAGACGGTCCGGTGGGTTCTCGAAAATTCTCTAAACCAGTGTTCCCCAATTTGCAGACCCTTGAGGTTATTTCTGTACAAAGAAGATTCGTGGACCTCAGAGCAAAATAAAACATTTTTCCTAGCTGATATTATACTTTTCAAGCTAAGTCATAAATACACCCGAAGCTCTATCGAGAATTGTGGCTTTTGGGTTCAGCCGTATATGTCGAATTTCTCCTTCTTTAGAATATTCGACCGTTATACCTATATTTCGACCGCCGTATGTTTTTATGGAGACGTTTCATGTTTTGCAGAAATCATGGCGGAGTTTGTCGGTTGTGGGTGGGTGCAGGAGGAATTGAATTCTAGAACAAGAGCGATAAGTAGTTAATGTAAGTGCATGCAGGAGAGCACAACCGGTCGAGACTGGCTGTTCTTCCCTGCATCATACACTATTGCGCTCAGTCAGAAAGGCTGGACACTGTTTGTGGGAAACGTGTGTTGTGATTGAGTTCGTGTGTGAGTTGGAGAGATTACAATGCTTAAATAAAAGCGTGAATAGAAAGCAGCTGTAGTATCAAATTTTCAAGCCCCCGAGGTTTCATAAAATAAACTCAACGCAGCTCGGAGACAAATCTGACATAGGAGAAGGCGAGGATCATGGCGGTTGACAGAGCTTTATACAATTAATAACGACAGTTTGTGAAGACAGTTTGCTCTAATTAGAGAAATGGCAGTGAAAATTATGATGTCGTAGATGAACTAAGGCATATTTGGGCGTTTGTTAATCATTTTAGGATGATTATCCCGACGTGATCGATGTTCAACCATTTTTTTTCAAAAGGCGACATAGCCCAATATATAACTCAATTTTCATTTTTCAACTTTTTTTTTCCCTTATAGAAACATTACAAATTTGAACAACTCAATTCATTTCTGAAGAACAATAAGAATTAATCCTAAAATAAAAAAAATACAATATGTACATACAAATATAGGTAATTATGATTAAGTACAAAGAACAAAGCAATAAAGACAAGCAACAGAAGGTCCCAATGCTCATCAAACAGATGACGCCAACAAATTATTCATCCAAAGAAACTCGTGGAGTTCATGTATGAATTGGGCCTCCCTTACATGAAATATATCATAATAAACACGTATGAAAATATAACAAGTCAGGAAATGATATATGTTATACACAGCGTTCAATCTAACTGGTTCTTTAAATGAACTCTCTAGTGTGTTTTTAAATAAATAATAATAAAATTAAAATTAATGTAATTAAACTGAGGTTTGAGAGCTTTCAGGCAGCGCTGAAAAATAATTGAATCATTAAAGAAGTTGGCTGGCCGTATCAATCACTAAGTATTGGATTGTTTCTGATGGGCCTCGCCAATAATATCGAACAGCGTCCGGGACGAGCTTTCGCGAAGGAGAGATGAGGGCTTTCAATTACCCCGGTCCGTGTAAAGTTGGACGTTCGCAAGTAATTGATGGAAATCAGTCAGAAACACTTTGGACACTTCCACGAAGCATCTATAACAGAAATATTGTTCAATAAAGTTATTAATTTATTAATTAGATATAAATACTCTTCACCTTGTTTTTAATTAGAGTCACGTTTAGCACTGTTTATTTATAAATTGGAAAACCTCGGTTACTTACGCGGCACAATAAATAAATAGTTTAATTTGTATATATTGAAGATAGCTATTTACTTAAACCCCTTAACTCATCACACCTACTTCGCATCGTATTGCCATCCTATCGAAGACCTTATTTATCTAGTTTCAGTGCGTTTGTGCAAGTGAAAAACTGACGAAGCTCTCATAAAGAGCAAATAATGAACAAACAGTGCTTAATAAGAACCATCTCAGAGAGGCGAGCCCGATGGATTGGTCACATCATGCGCCACGATGGTCTTCTTCACGATATTGTGGAGGAGATGGTTGAGGGCAGAAACTGTAGAGGGCGCCCTAGATGGGAGTATTTGCAGCAAGTATTCGAGGACATGAATTGTAGCGCTTATGCTGAGCTGAAAAGAGTTGTGGAGGACCGAGAGGAATGGAGATCGAGATGCAAGATTCTGTTGCTGCAAACCAATCCACCGGATTGATACTACGAAAAGAACATGATCCATACAAAAACAAGACAAAAAGTATGTAGTAAGTAAAAACCAATGTAAAATGATTATTTATTTAATTTTTTACACATTTCAACGATTTTTGACTATTTATCAATTTGTGCAATTTTACTCACAAACTTTTAAAGATCGTTATTTTACTTACATTGATAGCTTCTTCAGCTCCTCACATGCATAAAAGTACCCGGTTTAGGTAAATAAACGCCGCTAAACGTGATCCAAATTAAAACGGGTTAATATTAATTAATCTACTTAATTTTTCAAATTCTTACCAAAGTGAATGCTAAGAACAAAAACATGTATTTTTTTATCTATAAATAAATACTTCCTACCTTATTGTAACGTGAATCACACAAAGCTCTTTTTATTCACTTGCTAATATATTCTAGCGAGTTAATAAACAAGCAAGCAATATGAGCTGTAAAAATATATAGTATGGTGAATATGCAGATAAAGTGTCTGTTTGGTACGATTTTTTGTATTAAAAAAAAGAAATACTTGACCTAAGAAACCTAATTGTACTCGTATATCTAATCGATATTCAGTGCGATCACTTACGTCGAGAGAACCCAATAAGGCATTGAGCTCAGTGATAAATCAGTAACCGATATTTCAGCAAACCTAATAATGATTACCGAATTCACTTGCTCGGGGGGAGGTCTCAAAGTTCCCGGCGAAGTTTGCCGTTTGCAAATCCAAAGGTGGAAAATTAATAATTAAGTGGATCATACCTCGGGACCCGCGGGAATTATCCAAAGCTGCGGGTCTAAGCCCAGGCAAGTTCTGGGTCTAAAATCTCGAATCATATTATTCGGTTCGAGTTAACTGAATCAAATTTGAATGCCTCAGGCCTGGAGCGCTGAACAAAGACATTGATATCAAGGGTATGAGAATAATTTATTGTAGAGAATAAGCACTGAGTGCTTGTATAGTACTTGCTTACTTACTTGTTGAGCTAACGTTTGATTGATGGCAATGCGGTACTTGAAGATGCTGGAATTTTCTATGATCTATATTCTTAGCATTCGCTTTTAAATACATTTAAACATTAACTAAATAAATACTTTTTAAACTTGTTTTAGTATTGATCACGAGCACGTGTGTGTATATTTTTCACCGCTGTCTGCTTTCAGTCATAGACTGATCGCATACAAAACGAAATCTTCTAGATAATAGCCTGTTCTTTAGTGCAGTAACCCACTAAGCCATACAAACCGACGGGTAAAGCTTAGTGGTTCTTTGAATCGTTTGCTTTAAGATCAAAGGTGTGTTCGATCCCCGACAAAGATTAAAAAAAAATATATTTAATCGTTTTCCAAGCTTTATAAGCACTCCACAGTGTGAATTTGATTTCTCACCTGTAAAATGCCAGTCATAGCCTATATATAATCGTGTTGGAAACAATAGGGTCAGATTCTGTCTGCCCAGAAGTGGGCGACGTCGATGGCGTTACTCTCGGCCATCATCAGGTCTTCTTGGGTGCAGCTACTCGGACACAGCGCACACTCTAGAAGGTGTGACAGGGTCTGCTCCAGGCCGCAGCCACATTCAGTCGGTCCGCTGAAAAACTGCCAGGTTTTCATTTATGTCCTCGTATTGCAAAAGCTTAGGGGTTCGATGAAAACTTAAACTAATCGATTTCTAAGCTTTATAAATACCCCATAGTATGAATTTGATTCCTCACCTGTTAACTGCCAGTCATAGCCTATTATATTGTTTGATTGTAGATCCGCCTACTATAATGTTGGCGGATCAACACTCTCCATATGAAGCGTTTATCCATATAGAATATGGTAAGCATCATAGAATCCACAGATGCGATTTTTGCATAACAATCACCATTTATCGGTATTCTCCTGTATGTATTTAGGTTTAAAAAACGTTACATAAATCGAAATATTTACTGTAATATATACTAATTTACTGCATGTCTGTGCGTTCCAGTACATTTCACGCCATTAACAATTCGCAATGAACCAGCTGTAATACACAATATACACCGTTCGCATTGTTCCCTGAAGACAAAACGGTTACAGGCTGAAATATTTGATTTTCGCACATACGTACCGTAGTTTCAGACTTTCAGTCGCTACGAGTACAATGAGCGCTCGACACAATTAATAGAGCCTCGTAGATTGCAGAAATATAATTACGCGGTGTTCTACTACTACTCTACTGTAGACTTCTTGCAGACGGGTTTTGTACAACATTTTATGGGTGATGTAACGTTTCCAAGGATGAATTTCAACCAAACACTATTTTAGATTAAACAATTCAAATAATCACTTTGTTATAAATACTTAAGATCAATTTGAGCATTTTAAATATGTTTTTTTCCTTCAATGACATTTCAAAATATGTTACAATTTTAATTCGTTATTGAAGTACTAACGTAAGTGTGACTGTAAATGTATTGACTCATTTAGTGTCAATGACCTAACACTCGGAACAAGTGTCGGAATACGCAGCGCAAATAGTTAGGATTTGTGACCACAAAAACCATGTCGTAAGTATATCATGGTTGACACACAAATAACACGGTATTATTGTCACAAAATCAAACGTCCAACATTTCGTACCCGTCCACACCAACACTGAATCTGAAGCAATATTACACTAAATATGTCAATATCTTCACTCAAGTTGGTTTCAGCCACTGTTCACTGCGATTCTTACGTCTTACATGTATCCAGGGTTAAACGATGGTCCTTTCAGGCCACATTTCAGGCTCCATGATGGACTCCAGCAAAGTCGCGATGACCCCGACTTTGAAAGATGTTGACAGCGTCCGTCTGCTGGAAGACCTGATGGAAGACCAAGGTTTCGCTTTCAATTAAAGTTTCGTCAGTTTTACGTATAAAAATATGTACTGAAGAATTAAACTAAATAAATAATAAATTAGATAGAATATCAATAGAAACTAAGGAGAGTAAATTCCTTTCTAGTTTTCAGGATTTTTTTATATTATATGTTGCACGCTCATAAATTAAAATCAGGCTATGGATTAGCGTTGGCCAAAGATTGATTATTGCAAAATTAAAGGACCGAGATCCAAAGGTTGAGTAAGAGTTTTGTAAAGTTGATTAACTATGTAGATCTCGGTTTTTGGACGAGTCATCAGAACACTTTGTTGAAATGACAACCTGAAGTCATCTCGAACCTCTCGACATCACGTTTTCATGTTACGCAAATACAACACGGTTTAAATTGTTTTAAAAATAATAAACATAATAGAACTATGTGTAAAATTAAATCTGAAAGGCTTTAAGTGAAATTTAACTATTATTAGTCATTCAGACAATAGGATTTCAGAAGAGTAATTTGCGTAACGAACAAATAAATTTAAAAATAAAGTCGTTTGACGAGCAACATACCTGTGAAAAATCTTCTTATTTGTAGCACAAGTATACAGGCTTAAAAAAGCTGTAACTTTTTAACAAACCAAGAGTAGTGGAAAAAAGTTCTTCAAACTCCCAGACTCGGGGCGTCCCGGAAAGAACATGGAATGTACTCGGCGGAGTTTGGTGAAAATCCTCCCTGTCCCGTCCTAATTTTTGAAACCCAGATGGGACCCATTACTGGACGCACGCAAAAAGCTACTTATTAGAGAGCGGCTGAAGGCCTTCCTGTGATTCTAGGTGCATCAGTTAGATGTCAAATAGACCTCAGTCTAAGGCTGCGAAATTAGTATACTACAGCGAGTCTCGAATTGCCTTCTTTGGTGAAACGTTGCTAACCATTAAATACGTGGGAATAATTAAGGAAATGGTGAGGTTGGGAAATGGATTCTGCAAATGGCAGACATCAGTTAAGAGTCATTACTCGGCGGAGCGATGGCGAGGACTATGGCGGCTGACAGAGCTATGTAAAGGCAGCACGTGGAGTATTAAAACTGTGGTTTGAATCGACAAGTCCATTTTTCCAGTTTATTTATGAATGGAATGTCATATATAAGATGGTGTTTACTGCGTATTATAATTTGTATACGCATCAGTTACTGTATATTTCAGTGTTCATTTCATCTTTTACGTCCGTGAAAACTTTTAGTGTCGCAGTAAGTACCATGACCTAGAGAGAGCCCTCGAAACTGTGAGAAATAGTTCATAAAAAATAATATATATACGCATTTTTATGGCGATACAGAAACCGCCTTTGGCGAGACAATAAAAATACAAACAGCGTTTATATCCCGCCTGAAATATTATTATTATAATATAAGTTACCGTGAAAAAGGTCGTATTTCAGAGTCGACACCCGCTCTCAGAAGGTCGTTAAGATTGAGGTTGTATTTCAAACGTTTAATCGCATTTTTAATGTTGCCATTTCCCCACACGGCCCGGGCCAACAATTAATGTATTTGGAGCCTGTCAACCGCTTCCTGGCACTTGAGAAACAGTGATTTAACGTGTCGTTAAAGCAGAGTAAAGAAAAAAAATAATCGCTTCGGGTGGGTCAAAAGGGCGAAAGGAAACACGCCACGAGAATGATGGACTGTAAAATGAATTAAAATTTATTGCAGTATTAGGAATTTTTAAGACGTATAGTTATTATTGAAAGGAATTATTACAGATCGCGTTTTATTGGAAGTTGTGTGTATATTTTATACGATCAATAGTATAAGAACGTCTTAAGAATTCTCAGCGAAGAACGTGGTAATAGTGAGCGCTATGTATAGAATATAACTTAGGTGCATAGTTCGCGGTTCATATTAGTTTTTTTTTTCTCTAATATTGATGAGAAAAATGACATAAATTAATAAATGATGTTTATTTGTACGTACATGTCAATTTCTTTTAAATTAATTTTGGATTTTTGTATAACCTGAAAAAATTATTATTTTTATCTTAGACTGTTAAGCCACGAAATCCTGAAAATAAATTTCTTCACCTTTTATTTTGAGGACATCGGCTCCCAGCTGTATCGCCATTTTATGTGTTAATTAGAAGGCTTTTTTTCTTTCAACGTAAAACTAATATTTATGAATAACTTAATTTAACTAAGCCTAGCAAATAACTCTTTGTATTAGTTAATTTTATCGCATTCCCTCTCCTAATAAGAGTATATGTGCGTCACCAACTGCAGCCTCGGAGTCAAAAAGCTGCATTATTCCTCGACTCATGTCATCTCTGCATTCCAGAGCTCCCGCAGAGTACATTATATGTATAATTTCCAACGGTTTTCAAGAATGGATTTTAAAAGCATCAAGTGTATGACTCAGGAAATATTATTGAGTATAACAAAAATAATTCATGAAAATGTTTATTTTTTTAACTGAGTAAGACAGAAATAATTGTGAAAAAAAAATCTAACTTGTTTATGTAAAAACATTGTATTTTCAACAGGTTTAATTAAAACATTCACGGATCGTCAATTCTTTAATTCGTTTCTGAATTTTCAGTACTCGATATTTACAGCATCTGCCCCAATACATAATCTCAAAGGCAAACATAAAGTTCCGTCGGTTCTTTCACTAATTACAAACCGCCTGGAAAAATGTAAAGCCACCACCGCCAAGAAATTTCTCGAAAGGGTTCTCAGGCAATGAGCATTAAAACAAATCTCTCGAAAGCACTACCTCTTAATAAATAAATCAACCCACTTTCTACCTGCAGAAAAAACGAGCTTTTTTAACGCGAAGCCTTCCCCCCAACACATTAAGGCCCGCGCCCGGCGGCGTGAAAGTTGACATTTTCTTAATTGCGCAGTAAAGCACCTGCTAAGGGTGCGCTGATGAGTTAATCCTCGAAAGCTCCCGGGCAGGTATTCCAAGCAGCCTTCGAGAATATTTCACAGAAAAAAACACTTTGCGCCCGGTTATTGTTTACGTTCGCGCAAGCTTTCGCTGTAACGTCGCAGATTCTCAGCGAATTTTTCAGCGAAGAGTGAAATTTTTAGCAAGCTTGCCGCGCGGTAAAAATACTATTACTGCATCTTTTTTAAAAAGTGTTATTAAAATAATGATTCGGTAAATAAAATCTTGCGGAAAACATGTATATAATGTATATAGTTAGGACACACGACAGCCGCAAACAGTCAGTCGCATTGGTTGAATCACCCAGCCTACTAACGTCCATTACCGCGAAAGACGTCTGTATCTTAAATTTTCTTTACATGGATTTTCGAACATAATAACGGCAACTTTATTTTGTATAGATCAAAATTACTTGAATATATTACTGAGTATAAAAAAATTATACATTTGATTATAAAACATTAGATTTTTTAATGTAAATACATACAGGAGAATAAAAAAATGATTCTGAAGTCATTTTGAGTTCTAAGACACTTACCAAAATGAATATGGCTAAACGCTGTTTGGCAGTGTTGTTCCGTCAACGTCGTAGACTACAGCCAAAGATTCAAGCATAATTCTTATTATTACAGGAATTTACAATGAATGGGTGGTCTTCACGCAGAGCACAGAAATCGATTAAAAATCCTATTTTTTTTAATCTCCGTCGAGGATCAAACCCACGACCTATGGCTTGCAAAGCAAAAGCTTTGACCATTGAGATATACCCACCGGCAACGATGGTGACTAATATTTTTGTATATTGGAATTTAATTACAATTTAACAAATTGATAGTCCATAAATCAATCAACAAATACAAACAAAAACTTGTTTGCACTCTAAAGGTAAAAGACCACACAATACATTATACCTGTATATATATTTTATATAGAATACTCAAGTAATTACATTTTACTAGACTTCAATTTTCATAACTGGAAAAACATTTTAAGACGCCTACATATTTTTTCGTGTTGTTGATTTTTCATTAGTTTCAGTACACAATATACTTTGTAAACTAACATCAAAATTTCAGAGTGAATTTGGCCTTCAGACGGCAGCTGGGTTTGCTGTCTGAAGAAATTCAAAGCCTTTTTAGAAGTATATGAAACTATAAATATTTTAAGTTTTTTTTTATATACAAAAACTAATGTTTATTAGTTTGAAAGTTCTTACGAAAAGACAAAAAATATATATGTATGCCCTTGGTGAATTATAAATTTAAAAAAAAAGACTAATATTATATTAATTCAATCGTACCGATCAACAACAGTTCCGTAATATATTTAGTAATATAAACCTGCTTACAAAATCTTTTATTTATTATTTTTACACCAATACATATATGTATATATAGTATATATGCATGTGATAACGTATTAGTTTTTTACAAAAAACATTTTTTATAGAATTATTCCAGAAATAGACTTAATTATATATACAGGGAGCGGCAAAAAAAACCTGACGGTTTTCGTAGTTATTTTGATTTAAAAACGTCCGATTTTTTTCCGTTTCCTGTTGTTTAATACGAGTATTAAGCATTATCAAGTCATCATCAGCCTGTGTCCATTCACATATGAAAGTAGGTCTCCCGCATGAGTCGCACATCCTCTTCGATCCACTGCCTTCTGCATCCAGCCCATTCCCGCTATTCTTCTCATGTTGTCAGTCCATCTTGCAGGGGATCGGCCACTCCACATTATCAAGTACCACGCATTAATTTACTCTTAAAATGATGAGGACATTCCGCACATATAATCATCAACATGCCTGGAGGTATAGCTCAAAGGTTAAAGCGTTAGCTTGACAAGCCAATGGTCATGGTTTCGATCCGCGAGCTTAAAAAATGATTTTTAATCGATTTCTGAGCTCTAAAACACCCTCGGTTGGTGTGATTTTGATCCCTCACCCGTAAAATGCCAGTCATAGC
Source organism: Glossosoma conforme (assembly GCA_022606575.1). NCBI lineage: Eukaryota > Metazoa > Arthropoda > Insecta > Trichoptera > Glossosomatidae > Glossosoma > Glossosoma conforme. The sequence goes on along the minus strand of JAGTXR010000075.1, from coordinate 425,713 downwards.
CTATTAATTAAAATTGGTGGTAAACAAAAGTCTTCCCGACCGAAAAGAAAACCACCCATTCATAGTAAATTCCTGTAATAGTAAGGATGTGACGTTAGCGGATCAACACTCCACATGCAGCGCTTAACCATATGTAACATGGTATACGTCATAGAATCCACAGATGAAACTTCAACATCACTATCACCATCGGTATTCTCCTGTATGCGTTTACATAAAAAAAATCAACATTCCATATCTGCTCTCTAGGTGGAACATATTGTCGTCACAAACGGCCGCCACAAATCTATCAGCTGACATATTCCTTGTCTTATCCCATGTCTCTTTGTCTTTCAGAACTCCGTCAAGTACATTCCAAATTAGTTTACTATCTATTACAAAAGAACGTAAAAGAATTTAGGATGGATGGCTACTGTATGCCCTCATTATCCTTGTCGTTGTGCGACTGTGGAGACCTGCAGACCGCCTCACACCTAAGATGCTGCTCCATGTGCCCAAAAAGCTGCACATCTCAGGACATAATGCTGGTCAACACACGAGCTATCAATGTTGCCAGATACTGGGAGAAAATAATTTGACGTCGCTGACACGAAGAAGAAGAAGATCCTTGTCGTTCCTCACAAATTCAAACCAACGTAGCCCTACATTATTTTAAAACTTTATTTGCTTGCATAAAAAAATGTAATCGGTCATGAGAGGCAATTAAATTACGGTCATAAAATTTCAATTATTAATCATAATTTAAGAATGAGCGAGAAAAATGGAGGGGGGCAAGTTAAATTGTTTTGGGGTACGTACAAACTAGGGAACGAATACAGAACTTGGAAGGGGGGCGAGTTTGAAAAAACAGTACGAAATGAAATTTATATTTATTGGGTCCGCGGGGTCGCCAACCGTAAAAAAAGTTTCGGGCGAATAACGACCCAAAAATATACAACAAAATAATAAAAAAGTGCCCCCCAGCGGTCGTAAATTAAATAATAAATTTTTGAAAGATGTCTCCCCCCTGGATCGGCCGCAGTTCGCATAATGTCGTTTCTCGCGATAAAAAAAAAACACATTTTTCGCGCCGAAAACAACCGCGCATTTTTCGCGCCAAAAAAGTTTTCGAATGGCCCTTGCGAGAGTCACCGGACATGACAGTGGACCGAGTGGTTGTCACTTAATGGTCTATTAAAAAATGTAAAAAAGCAAGTTAGATGTTTTTTCAAACAAAGCTTAATTTGTCCTCCCATTAAATAAAATACTTTAATATGTAAGCTATTGTATTAAAAATAATTAAAAATAAAACTTACACAGGAGTAGTGTCAGTGATCAGTATGTTTGAAAGATTACCTGAAACAGAAAATATTTAATTAGTAGAGTACAAGCTTTAAATTTTTTAGAACTATATATAAACAAGAGCATTCGTCGCTTCCGCTACGCGGCTCATTCCAGTAATAAGAAGTCAAAACTGGAACAATCAAATCGTTTTTTTTTTGATAAAATTAAACGAATGCAATTATATTGTTATGCTAGTGTAAGGTAAGTTATTTTAGTTCATGTTTAAAAGAAATATACTCACAAAATTATACTGTGGATACCAAACCATCGTCTCTTTTTATTTTCAGTAATTAATAGTTACTTATCGTGATGAATATTAAAAGTAAGGTAAAATATGTATTCATTAAAACATTGACGTCACCCTTGCAAGAAATTATTGTATCTCAGTAATATTTGTGGCATTCAAATCAAGATTCATTTAAAATAATTAATATTTATTTTTTATCTGAATATTTCAAATTAATTCAAGAATTATATTGAAAAATTGCATTGACACCTCTTATGACTCTCACGTGAGATATTGACATCAGCATGAATAGCCCTTGCTGACTGGTACCGAAAACCTCGATATAAAATCTTTCGTCTATTATTTCTGTTTGCTTGTCGACATGCATGTGTCGCCATATTGGCATTTTGGGACTAGTTATATAAACCGCCGCTTATGGCGCTGGGCGACAGCCCATCACGAACGCGGCAGTCGTGTGTCGACCGTCGGCGAAAGCATATAGTATTTTTGCGCGGCCGAATGCTGTGACTAGATCCGGGCCATAAGTTTGTAAAGTTTGTCGTAAATATATGTCAATGTGCCTCTGCAAAAGTCTGAGTTATTAATCTGCCCTTATCCTGCCACCACTCGACTGAATTTCGTTTAAAAAGAGAGGAGGATGTTAAAATGTTATACTATTTTTTTCAAAAATATTCTTGAAATGTTCTTCATACATATTCACTCCATAATTGAAACATACGATCACCATAATTTAACATCATAAACATCTGTCAGCTGCCACGAATCTTGCCTTATCGAAAGAAATATCTGAAACTAGAGCTTCGATGAGTTCTTTCTATGTAACTATGGGCACGTGTTGTATCAAAGGCAATGTTAAGGAATTCATTTTTTTTACATCAACATTAATATTTATAATATAATCCCTAATTCTATTAAATATCAAGATATTTAAGTATATACGGACAGGTGATATGACATACGATACCTGCTTTGAAACGGTTTTTCAATTATTACATACATGCATTATAGGTGATACCATATTCTTTCTCAGTATTACAAAAAAAACAGCAAATGCTTCAATGAAAGGCTTTCAGAACGATTAGTAAGATAAATTCTCGAAATATAAATTGGCAAAGTAATAAAAGATTCAAAGTTCGCAGACGCCATTTGTTATTTTTAATTACGAACGTCTGCAACCCGCAGTTCAATTCGGTTGATTGGTCTACGGGGGAGGGTGGAATAATAAGAAGGGGAGATAACACACGTGTAATGGAGTAATCCTCTTGAGAGTATACTATATATACTCTTACACAGTGCATTACAAAATTAACGTGCAAATATAAGAAATTTATATTTATTGATTAGGAATATATAAATGCTTAAAATACTTTGACCTAATACCGAAATACCTAAATGAACCTTCAACGGAACTGTATCTCAGGAACGTTGTAACACGCTTTAGGATGTTTTCTATAGTCTCACAATACTTTCTTTTCATCTTTCTTTTAATGGGGATATAGAAAAAAGGCACACGGAGCCAAGTCAGGACTGTAAGGAAGCTGAAGGATAAAGAACACAATTTTTTAAAAATGTACATCATTTATAGTCTCGATCAATAAATTTATCTAACTAAAATTACACGGTAACTCATTTTTATTTTATAAAATTATCTGACACCATACACATCTACAACATCACATATTGCATTTTATAAGAACTTAAGGATTAGATGTAAAAATGCCTTTCATATTTTTCCTATAACATGTCGATTATTTTCTTACTACAGGAACATCGGAAACTATACATTGTGTGGCATCAATATCTTAAAGTATGAAAAAATTGTGAAAATATTAAGAGTATACATATAGTATTTCTCAAACATAGTTCAAAGTCATCAGTTTCCGATTATGTTGTTTGGCATCTTTGTGCAAGCAATGAATGGTTCTAGAACGAGAGTTGAAATGTTAGTTGAACGAGTTGGTACTGAATGCTTGGGAATATCGACGTTTATTTTGTAAGTGAACTTTTCACTTGAAAAAACTTCCTGAAAGGAGCTCCTCGTATGGCATATTGAGTGGATGTAATAATACCATTATTCCGTACAAGATATCGCACATTGTATTGAAAGCTCTTTGATAGCGAGAACTTTGTTAATGATGAGCGTGAAACGTTAATATAGAAATGTCTACTAGAATTTTTGATGTCTTCTTTACGTTTCAAGTCCAATAAAGATAAATATAAAATGGACATATAAACATGATGTTAAAAGCCAATAAAATTAATAACTTGAAATAATGTAAATAAATAAATATTTACAAATTACTAGCTTAATTAATTGAAAGTTATTTGCTTATTTATTGGACAGCAGATATATTGGCGTCATAGAGTGATTAAAACAAAAATATATATTTAATGAAAAAAGACCTCCGGGTATACAGTAGTTTTGGAACAAGGTTTAGACTACCTGAGCCCTTTACTACAGAAATATGAAAGGACAATTTGCGGTATTCATTTGCTCCAAATATGGAGCGGATATAGTAAAAAATATAATACCAAAGCTTATTATTCATCAAATCCCTAGGTTATCATTCCAGAATATCATTCATCTTATTGATCATTTAGTATGCATGTGGCTTTAATCTGTGAGCAATCTAGCAGCTTTGAGAACCGATATGAAATATAATTGAATCATTTTCTACGCTTTGAAAAAGCTTTCATCGAGATGACATTGTTCGAGGCTTTGACAACATTTCATTGACTTTCCAGTTTGCACAAAGTCCTGCACAATGGCATGCATGGCGGCCGTTTGGATGGATTAATTATGCACTTAGCATTGCATTGTCTAGACTCTGTACTGTAAATATAAACTCCAACTGACGGGTTTGGCGCCCTGCATTCGAAACCGAACCATTACGTATGTATGGCGAATGCGACTGCAGTATATTTGCAGTTAACGTAATTATATCAATGCATGTATCGTATACGTTCCAGTAATAACGATTAGAGTGTGCAATTTAACTGATAGTCTTGTGAAACTTTAACTATTTAGTGCAACATACACAAATGAATTACGCAAAACAAAATAAACAAACAATGAATACGTTTTTTTTTCCATATCCGTTCCATATCCTCGTCAACCATTGCCATATATTCGTTGGGTAGCATAACTTGAAAAGAACCATCCATCATATATTTCTGTAAGATGCCATTGTTTATTTTTTGTTTTGATATTCTGCACATGAATGAAACACTTAAGAACATATATGTTTTTCGTCGATCTCGAAGGCAAAGGCCTTGAGACGAAAAGAAGAAAGATATAAATTGTGAATCAAAACTAAATATTTTTGATGTATTCATTTTTTAATTTAAATTAATTTTAAAATTATAATTATGCAATTTCACCAAGTATTGTCAGTTGATAATCTTAATGTTACTTGAAAAGACGACTGCTGTAGTATTCCGAGGCATATTTGAGCGATTTGGTAATCGTTTTTTTTTTCGAAGATCGAATGATAAGCAAGACGCTCCAAGACAATTTGGTCTTAAAGGGCGGCTGAACTAAAAAACCAACAAATATATAATTACAAAATTAAAAAGGGTATTCTTTTTTCTTGCGAAAACATTTTTTTTTAATGGAAAATATGCTGATTTTCACATTACTCTTCTTCTTCGTAGTATCAATCCGGTGGATTGGTTTGCAGCAACAAAATCTTGCATCTCGATCTAGACTCTTCTCGATCCTCTGCAAGCCTCTTTAGCTCAGCATAAGAGCAACAACTCATGTCCTTGAACACTTGCTGAAAATACTCCCGTCTAGGGTGCCCTCTGCAGTTTCTACCCTCAACCATCCGTTACACAATGTCGTGAAGAAGACCATCTTGGCGCATTATATGGCCGATCCGTCGGGCTCGCCTCTCTGAGATGGTTCTTGAATTCAATCATTTTAAAAATAACAAAAAACTAGTTCCTAGAATCAATCGAACTATTGTGCAAGCAAATTTTATATATCAGCTGTAAGCATGTATAATGAGTGCGGCTGAGTGAAAATATATAAAAAAAAGTACAATCAATCTTTTGTTGGAAAAAAAGATATTACATTCTGAACAAAATAATACAAAACTCCTATGTCTATGCGAAGTACATTTTCGTTTGAAAAAGAGTTATCAAAATTAAATTGGTAGTCATGAAAAATCTAAGTGTATTACGTTTGTATGAAGATATTGTTTTTTGGCTGATCAGCTGAAAGATATTAAATAAGAAGTCGCTTATGCAGTCGCCAGTCTCGGAAGGATGAAAAAGCAATCTGGCCTTAAAGTGTTTCAGGATTTTCAGATAATTATATTTTCCTCTCGCGCCTCTTCGTGCGTACACTTCAGTCGTGTGCGCGACCGAAGTATTCAAAAATAATTTCTGAAAATCTGAATTTTAACAAAATAAAAAGAACGGCTCACCTAATAAACTTTAACAAGACCTGCAGTAAAAAAAAGACATCATCAGTTCCAACGTGTAAATATATTAAATATATATTATAACTAAAACAATTTCCTTATATTATATGTTTGATCCAAACACTTCATCATTTTTGTGCAACGCGTTGAAAAAAGAATTTTATGTATAGTATATATATTTAATTAACAATAATATTGTAATATAGTCAATGATCTATAAAAGTAGATATTGAAATAATAAAATAATATTCTAATAAAATTTTTAAAAAATTCCATTAATAATGTCTCCTTGAGACAATATCAAGAAGGTAAAATTATTCATCAACACAGGTAAATGTTTGGTTATAAAGTCCGAGTCGGAACTATAAGTAGTCGTTTCTCATCCATTCAGTCTATATTTGGTTCGAATTTATATTGCTAAAATAAATAGACTATCGGAAAGTAATAATATTAAGCTTGTAAATAAATTATGACTGATTGAATAATAAAAAAACGAAATATTTATCTATTTAATATTGAAATAAATCTCAAAGTAAATGCTGAAAATATTTTCTTTATTTATTACACAGAACCGAAGTTCCAAGATACAAAATGAGAAACAGAGCATACATAAATATACACAAAGGATAATAAAATATAAAAAAAAAGAAGATGATGACATGTGTCGAAGATCATGGAGATCTAGGAGAACAATACCATCAATAAAAGAGGTTAAGGATGTAAGAAAAGGATCGAGGTGTGCTGGTAGGCTATTTAGGAGCGCCATTGCCGTTGTACCAAATTGAGTGCTTGAAGCTCCACAAGCATCAACTGGGATCAAAAACAATGGACGGCTACGAGCACGGGTGTACCTATCTGGAACAAAGAAGATAAAACATTCAAGAATCCGAGGGTTTGTGAATTGAACCGCGAAGAAGGAATGAATGTTTGAGTGCAGCAATTGTCCTCCGGGACTCTAGCGAATGGAAAAAGCATCCCTAGAAGAAAAAGAGTTGGGTAATATTCGGAATTGATTGAATTCAATGGATAGTTATCGTAAATGTAAAATAGAGACTTCGGAGAATTTTTTCATTAATTTTTTCAAGCATAATATTTGGATTTATTTGGATTCCAAAATTAGCTCCCATATTTCAGAACAGATAGAACAAGTGAAGAATAGGGTACGAAAAATTAGAGGGTTACGAAATTGACTAGCTCGGCGGATAATGAACCCGAAAAGTTTATATAATATAAATAACTTAAACCTTTGCAAGTATAATACCATGTCTTTTAATCATAATTATTATTGTCTTGTATTAGTTGAAAGTAGGTTTACCTTCCATTTTTTTTCGTTATACATTCTTTATCTGAAACGAATATTGATTGTTTCGATTTGAATGATCCTCTTTTAGAGCATATGGCTGTCACGAACTGCCGCCTCAGAAGTTCTGTTAGCCGTCACGATCCTCGCCTCATCTCATGTTAGCTCTGCTTCCCGGAGCTCCGACGAGTACATAATATGTATAATTCCCAACAGCCTTTCAGTTCAGGACAGCGTACACTCTTAAGTTTTAAAAGGGCAGTTGTTTATGCTCTCGTACAGCATCCGAAGCTCATGTCCTAGCCAGGTCCACATTCATCTCTACATACGAGTATCTGCATACGTAGGTCGACCTCAAAATATTTATGGTTCTCGAAGACCTCCAGGTCATAAGGTTGGGGACTTACATGGCTGGAAAACAATGCCATTCGTAGTATCTGAGACATATTTTGGGTGATCAGAATTTTCAAAATTAGATCGTACGATTAGCCCTTAACTCCAGTTGTATGGACCATTTCAAGAGACATAAACCTATGCAACAACAAAAAAACTAAAATAAAAAAAGCTTTTATTTTTTTACAGATAAAATAGTTATAGTTAGTCTTTGATTACGGTATATTAAAGCGAAATAAATATGAAGGTATGTTTGCTGTATTTTGAAATCAGTCCACCTTGGCGGATTTAGGAGGTAGAATCTTCGATCTCAAGAATATAATTATTTTACCTCCAAAAAATGCCCCCCTTTTTTTCAATTTTTCTGAATTTCTCTCTTGAATTTAGACCCCCAAGCCCTTTCAGGCCCGCGGGCGTAATGGCCCGAAGATATGAGAGTAAATTGAAAGGCGAAGACTAAGTCCGTTGTGAGTTTTAAGAGAATTTTAAAACGGATTTTAAAAGGTTCGGATAAATATTCAGATATTTCAAAACCTCTTTGTGAAAAGCTGATAGGCACAGCCAAATTACAGAACTTGTTTCCCATGCGAGTGGTCGGAGGTTCGATCATCGGTGATGCTTAAAATAATAGTCTTAATTTTAATTCGGAAACGGGCGTTGTTATCTTACATAAAAATAATAAAAAATAATAGACTTGATTATTTAGAATCACTTAAAAACAGGAAAATCCTTAACAATCTATATTGTAGCTTTTGCAGGGGTCGAAATATTGGATAGAAGAAATTCGCCACACGCGGCTACACCCAAAAGCCACAATATCAAATCTGGCCGTGAAAACCTAAGAAACTATTCCTTAACAATCAATTACTTTTAGCGTGAAGCCCAATACTAAATATGTTTCTGATAAATTCCCTCTGTTCCGAACCGTTCTTAAATGACTCTGACCCTTCTCCTCTCCCCTCTACTTCTCTCGCTACTGTTGATTAAACTGTTCTGAATTTGTGATCAGTTTTAAGTTTGTCTTGAGGAAGCTGTGATGTCATCGAAACCGGTAGACAAATAAATAAATAAAGTTTACTATTTCAAACATGAAATATGGCAAACCACAAAGTTACTGTTCATAAGCTGTTTACATATAATTTGTATTTTTTAAGGTCTTTTAGATCACCTTTTTTATCACGTTGTATTTAAGTATCACGTTGAGCACTGCTCATTCTCATACTTGAAAACCGCGGTTTCGCTTTCAATGATAGCTTCTTCAGTTATTCACGTTTATACATATGAGAAACTTAAGAAGCTCTCATTAAAAGCGTCAAAAATACTAGAACGAACACTTACTCGTATGTACTAGTTGTAAGCGTGGTTTTACTACGTAAGTATTTGTGGACAAGTTACTACATAAAATAACACGTTCAACGATTAGCCACCCTCAAAATGGCAAGCGTCATAGAATCTAAATTCTCTCAATCACCGTCTAGCGGTGTACTCGTGTAGGTGTTTGCATAAATTAAGGCGTCAAACATTTCACAAAGTACCGAAGCTTTCATACTTACTTAAACTTAGCGTAAGCACTAAGGAAAACTAGAATAATGTTATTTGGGTAATGTGAGAGCTTTTGACTGAAATTTCAGCACAAATTTCAGTCGTAAAAATATCAGATACAAAGTCTTCTAGAGTAATCTCATGTCATAAAATAAACAAAGCAAAGCTTTACGAATTAACCTTGATTTTTTTCGATTGATTTTTTTGTAGAAGGAATATACTTCCAATATTCTTAAAATTCGTAATAATTAACTTAAATTCATAAAAAAACTGAGTGATGAGGTAAAAAAGCTCACTTCGATTAAGCCGTTCGGACGTTGGAAAAATCAGCGAAGATTCGCTGAAGCCAATCCCGCTTCCTTCCGGTCCGCAAACAATTAACATTTTGTATCGAAGCTCGCGGGTCCCGGGAGCTTTTGATTAATTATTCGGCCTAATCACCCGGGAGCTTTAAGGTGGGGTTCTTAATTATTTGGGGCCGAAGAGAAAAATGAGAATTCTGAAAATGCGAGGATTTCGAAAATGCCTAAATAGTTCCAAATTTTTTCACATTACGCGAAAATACAGTCTTATCAATCTTTTTGCGAAATAAAAATACTTTCGGCCATTTTCAAATACATTGAAGAATGTATTGATATATATATCTATGAATTTGATATCGAATTACTGGGTGACAGAATGCAGGAGCAGATTGAGAATACAAAGAACTTGTTTTCGAAGCACAATTCGCGTTTATTATAAAGACTTGATTTCTCCGCCCGACCGGCATGACATTTCGCCGGCCGGGGCGCGAGTCCATTGACAACTGCCGGACACTGTGACATGCCGCGCAACCAATGATCGCGGCAAAAAAGCGAATTAAAGATGACAATTGCACCAACATGAAATGGAGCAACTGTCATAACAAATAAAATTTCGTATGCAAACGCCTGCGTAATATTCGATAATTAAAACTAACATGATTAGATGTGCATGTCAGGCGAGCGAACCAAGAGAATAAGAGACAAAATATTGTATATCAAGGTTTTCTATACCAGTCAGCAAGGGCTATATAATGCCGATGTCAACGAAGAAGCTATAATAATAATAATAATAAGTTTTTATTCCAGCGGGAATAATAAGTACTAGGCGCAAGTACTAAGTAATCTTGACATCGCACTTAACAGCAATACAGATTTAAATCAGATACCTGCTCATAATATTCGGGGTACGATGTTTTGACTTTGTGTATGAAAAAGTGTTGGGGGAATGGTCAGCTTGCTATACTATAGTCAAAAGACGAAAGTGGACCTGAAAGTGCGACATGCACTTTAAGATGCCGTAGGAAAGCATAAACTGCAGCTGCTTATACTTTAAATCATTGGGCTCTCGCCGTCCTGAAAAGCCGTCGGGAACTATACAAACAATGTGCTGGGAATTTTTTGAGCAGAGCTGACATGGGATGAGACGGGAACCATGGCGACTGACAGAACTTTATGACTTGTTCACGACGGTGAAATGCTCCGATTAATTTGTGTAAAATCCTTCAACCATGGTCCAATTTCATCTTTCTATGGTGTTTCATCACTGTATTGTTTACCACTGACAAACCTTGTAAAACATGTATTGAACGAACAATTTGTTTTTATTAAATGTTTAAATATGTATTAGTAGTAGAAGCTTTTATCAAATCGAAAGGGCTCTGGGTCTTGATAGACATTAAGCTGGGGAATAATTCCTTTGGTCCATAAAAAGCGAGATATATCTGGAAAAAAACTGACCATAAAAGGGACAGTTTTCCCGCTAGTAAAGAAGAGTGTTCAGGGCAAGGCTTTCCAATCACTTACTTCCCTCGCAGCCTCCTCACCGAAGCCGTCAGATGGCTGTAGCCACAATATATTTTACAGCCTCTAGACATTGCACCAGAACCGGCCGCAGTATATCAAAATCACTTACAAATATTTAAACCAAGAGGAAAATTTACTTAAGTCACAACTTTGATATTACTCTTGTTTATTTAAAATTAGAACAAAATAATACAGAATTGGACAGAAAAAATATGGCATGCGTTAATGCAAATGCCGGAGACTAAGCTACGTCCAGGAGAGCGATCGATAATCAGGATCGACTCAACCTTAACCCGCTCACAAGCACCGTAGTCCTCAGACTGGGGGCGACGGGGGAAGCCTGCTATGTCCTTGTACGTCGTCCGTCCTGACACCCGCGGTGACACAGAGAAATATACGGTTTTCTTGTTAACCACCGGTTAGTAGGGGCGCCACTGGTTAACTTTTGCGAATAAGATCATTAAGTGTTGTGCCGATCGATCGATAACATGGCGACGACCGGTATCATTATACATTTTGGTGTATTTGTTAATTGATTTTAAGAGTATTATTATAAGTTGTAATTGCACAGGGGAAATGGGGCAGAGGACGAACACTGACGAAATGAGAAAACGAAATTTAAAAAGTCGTCGGTTAAAATAGCACAAGACTGATGGACGTCCTAGGAGGATCAAAGTCTTCACCCAACCTCGAATCCTTGCTGCATGACGCTGTCAGTACTTTGCTGCATACTTGGTTTATTGAATATTCAGCTATATTATGTAACGTAGTATTTAAATATAACTTATTTTTGAATAATCAGATAATTATCTCAACATTCTTGGGGCCAGCACATTTAGGTCCTAATGGATAAAATTGAACTAAATTTTAGGCAAAATACTAATTTACGAGATATAAAAATATAATCCTAACTCCGTCTCTGATGTTCATCTTGTGGTCCCGACCCTCGATCCTTGATGCAACGAATTTATGGGCAAAACAAAATGACACCGCTGGTACGTTAGGCGACCCCACTGAAGACGGTCACTCCTGCCAGGAGTCGATGAGAAAAGGTGTGGGGAGATACCTTGAGATTCTCCTGCCTTAGGAGTAAAAGTAAATCTCTCTACATAATCGCATTACATGCGAGTGATCGTGGGTTCGATTCCAGTCGAATCATTAAATTACGAAAATCAGCTATCAAAAAAAAAAAATCATACAAGGCAATCGATGTAACTCAATAATGACTGGTTAGAAATGAATATTGTATATTTTGAAATTGTCTACTACAGCACATTGGTCAAAAATGTTTCTTACGTTTATGGTTTTATACCGAGGAGTAACTTGACTTAAGGCGTGACTCTTGAAAGTATTCTTATTTACTGAAAATAAAACAAAAATACAGTTTAAAATTAAAGGTATTGCATGCTGTAATGCTAATGCCATGATTCTAAGCAACGACCTGGGATAGGGGTCCTAAAGCAAGACCGACTCAAACCTCGACCATCCCTCAAGCGGCGTCAGTGTCAGACTGCTGAGGCCACGTGGGAAAGCGTGGTACCTTCTTTGACCGTTGTAATAGCTTTGAAGAAGGTTAAGTAACACCATTCTTAAGACTGTGTTACAAGAACTGAGGTTAAACGTAAGTAAAGTTTGCTTTCAAGTCAAACATCTTTACCAACGCCTATAATAATAAAAACACTAGCGGTATGGGAACTTTTCTACTGAAGACAGTTACTCCTGAAAGGTAGAGTTGATAAGAAAAGGTGTGGGGAAATACCTGGATTTCTTGCGAAAAGAAACCTCTATAAATCCTCTTCTATAGAATATACTAAGGAGTCAAGTCTTACGCTTTTTCTATACATGTCTCCTTCACATTGATTTATTGTAAGAGTATTTTTATATAAAAAAAATCAATGCTACATATCCAAAGATTAAGTAATTATTTTGATGAAAACCGCTTCAAACAAGAATGAACCGCGGTCTCGAGAACGTCACGCTAATCACGCGATCTCCTTAAGTACTATTACCAAACGCCCAAATATGTCATGAATGCATCGATATGATACCGAGACTATTGCATAATATGTACTCAACCGTGCACTTAGTTAAGTTATGACATTAGCATGATGTATCCCTTGTTGACTGGTATCAAAAACCTCAATATACAATCTTTCGTCTCTTATTTTCTGTTCGCTTCTCATACATGTATGTGTTGCCATATTGTCGTTTTGGACAAAGCCGCTAATTGGTGTATTAGTTATATACACCGCCACTCGTACCGCGAGCGAGAGCCCATCCCGAGCGCGGAGGCAGTCGCCCCCTTTGCCCTTCGGCGAGAGCATATTGTACTGTGGCTCGGCCTACTGCTGTGACAAGATCCGAGCCACAAGCTTGTACAGTTTGTCATAAATATATTTCAATGTGCTTCTGAAAAAGTCTTTGTTTTGCTGACCTGCTCCTCATCATGCCATCACGCGACGAAATAACACCTTCTTCAAAAACAGAGGAGGATGTTACTTTGTACGAGACAAGAATTCACAGCTGCGAGTCCCAGAAATTACGTATAAAGTAATTCAAATGATCTCCAGCGTTCCTAAAACGGCCATCATGTTCCTTCTGCACTACATCACTCTTAGTGACCTGTGCGCAATATATATTAAACTCTCAACAGTTGCAATAGGTTGATTTCCGATGAGTGCCTGACCTGCATGTACATCTCAAAAGGCACCGTTTCATAACAACTTTTTTAGTATTTTTTTTGCATAAATTCGCATACACAACAACAAAACACTCGACTCTTATTCCTCGCTCAGGTGCTTGATCAGGTTGCGGACCAGGTGTCGGTCTTTACGACCTTCAGACTCTGTAACTCTTGGGGAAACTTCTCCCAAGGGGCCCAGCCACCAGCGAGCGTACCCGTTCGTGTTAGGGACGAACAAAGTAGAAGCCAAGAGGAAATTAAAATTATTCTCGCAACCAAGGTGCGACAGAAAACATGGAAATAGTTTATGATTATCACGTAGAGAGGATTAAAAGAACGCACGTAAGCCGATAATATGTATAGTTTTGACTCAATGAACATTTGGCGAAGGGTATACCTTAATATGAGATAAAGGCTTTGCTTGACATACAAAGATCGTTGAGATCAATCCAACGCACATTAAAAAAAACCAATGTAAGCTCTATTGATTAAAATTGGTAGAAGACAAAAGTCGACACGAAAACACCACACATTCATAGTGGTGATTGTTTTATTGAACATAAACAATAGTTACGCGTGGTGCATTGAAAAATTACAAAAAAGATTTGACCAAGCGAAGAGACACAAAAATAACATAGGAGTCTACTCCATGTCAGGTTCGTTAACTGCGCCCGTTTTTCCTACTTTATATCATTGATGTTGTTTAACAGCGAGGGACTGTCAGAACCAAACAGCATTTTATGAAATTCCATAGACTCACAGGTGGCAACACATCTCATATCTACGGAGCCCAACTACCATGCATTTTCTGTATTCGCGGCGACCTTCGGCGAAGAAGTCTAAAAGTCCAAATTTTAACATCTGAACTAGTAACTTTTACACCCATGTGGGTGTTGTATTGTACAAGGCGACCACCCGGGGAGGCCCCATAACGCAGAACACAGAACATGTCACCTGTTAAAATGGATAATTTCTATAACGTTGGCGGATCGACACATCACAAGGAGCGCTGACACGAAGAAGAAGAAGACCTATATTCTCCTGTATGTGATATCATCCTCTCTTTCAAAAGGTTGTTATTCAGTCGCGTGAGGGCATGATGAGGAGCAGATCAACAAAGCAAAGACTTTTCAAAAGCACATTGAAATATATTTACGAAAAACTTTACAAACTTATGGCTCGCCCTAGTCAGAATTCAGGCCGAGCCACAATACAATATGCTATCACCGACTGGCGGCACACGACTGGCGAGCGCTCGTGATAAGACAGTCGCACCGCGCCCCAAGTGGCGATCTACGTAACTAGTCCCAAAATGCCAATATGGCGAACCATACATGTACGACAAGCGAAAATAAATAAGAGACGAAAGATTGTGTATCGAGATTTTCGGTACCAGTCAGCAAGGGCTATAACATGCTGACGTCAGTGTTAATAATGAAATAATTAATTAAATTTTGAATAAGGCTTACAATAGAACGTATGTTTCAGATACTTTTTTTGAAAGTATCAATTACGTTTTAATGTAATACGACTCGTGTTGTATATAATTATTGTTTAAACGTGGATGAGTTAGTTATTCTGTTGAAATATGAAATCAAAGCATTTTCGGTAATAATCCCGAGCTGATCAGATTACAGACGGTTCGTGAAAACCGCAGGTAAAGCAATTCTCATAAAATAATTACGCAAATAATTCGCAGTATAATTATAAAAACATATTATTCTATTGAAATACACAGATCAGCGATATCAATAAAATACATTAAACAATAATTGTTAAAAATATATAACCCAATAATACATCGTATATATATTTTTCAATATTTTTAGCATTCATTACGTTAATACGGAATTACGCTGATTTTGAGCGCTTCTGCGCGTCAGTGCAAGAGTGCAGACGCAAGTAATGCCTCCTAACTGATATCTGCCATTCTGCAGAATCCATTTCTCATCCTTACCATTTCCTTATCCGTTCGCACGTATTTCGTGGTTAGCAACGTGCTACCAAAGAAGGCAATTCAAGACTCGCTGTAGTATACTATACTACTACTTCGCAGCCTTACACCGAGGTATATTTGACATCTAACTGATGCATCTATAATCACGGGAAGGCCTTCAGCCACTCTCTAACAAGTAGCTTTTTGCGTGAGACCAGTAACGGGTCCCAATCTGGGTCTCCAAAAACAGGACGGGACAGGAAGGGTTTTCACCAAGCGAATTGCTATACATGTGGCTAAACAGTGCATATAGAATGTATTTATATGCTAAATTAACACGTTGGAAGATATATGCTAACATTAAAGAACAGTTTCGTGGGGCATTAAAATAATAATATAGCGATTCGAACATAAACTAGGGGCTTCTTTACTAGCCACATCGCGGCTTAAAATTAATACATACAACATATTCTTATAAACGAGCATTCTAAGAAATATACTACTCACATTTTTATGCTTTTGTGTGATAAATATAACTCACGAATTTATTTAAATTAATTTTAAAATAACACCGTTAATAATTTTCATTTTGAAACCACTGGCATGTTATAAGTAATGAATAATATGTATATTATAAAATGTTTTAAGCACATATATGTGCCAATTATTTTTGTCTAGACACAATATAGATAAACGAGAGACACAAAGGGAAAAATAGAGATTCAGTTTACATGTCGAGGAGAAAATTTGCTATTGGGTGATGATAATTTAGAAATTTGAGCAATTAGAACCGCGTAAGTGTAAAAAAATCAAAAAAAAATGTTTAACGGTATTCGAAAAGGAAAATTCAGTTAACCTCCCTAAAGGGTCGACATTAGTACAGCAATACAGAAAAATACGCTATAGAAAATTATTCACAGGTAACATTGTCTATACCTTGTCCCATGACATATCTGCACCTGAAGATCTTCCTGGGAATTTATATGATCCCCGTCGACTATAGAATCTGGCCAAAATATTACATGATTTGTTGATTAGAACTTTTAATAAAATCGGATGATTTTTGTCCGAGTCTGACGCTCCCGAGGCCTGGGCCATTTAGTCCTAAGAGGAGGTTC
Source organism: Glossosoma conforme (assembly GCA_022606575.1). Taxonomy (NCBI): domain Eukaryota; kingdom Metazoa; phylum Arthropoda; class Insecta; order Trichoptera; family Glossosomatidae; genus Glossosoma; species Glossosoma conforme. Next base: position 408,918 of record JAGTXR010000075.1, on the reverse strand, counting down.
AACACAAAATCTAGTCTATATAAAGGAAATTTATAAGAAAAACCGCCACAAACGCTTAAGGAAAAATCTATATTGGAGTGTACACTATAGATGATTTAAATAACTTCTTAGGTTTTCACGGCCAGATTTGATATTGTGGCTTTTGGGTTTAGCCGTGTGTGGCGAATTTCTTCTTTCCAATATTTCGACCGCCATTACAGGGGTCTTTTTTAGTGTTGATGACTTAGTATATGTAAGGTTTGGTTGTAAAACGTTAATGAAACGATCATGTCAACAGTATAATAGAATATAACGTTTCAAGGGAACATAGAAAAACGAATTAACGCAAAAGATGGTGAAACAGCTGGAAGACGATTTCCTTAAAATAAACGAAGTCACATAAAGTATCAAATATCTGCAATAAGAAGACGCTTAAGAAAAAAAAACTTCAGTAACACGAGTGCTAATGAAATAATTTCCGAGGGAGTCTTTGGGATTAGCCCGACGCTCCCATTGCGCCTATCCGCAAGCCCGTGAAGCATAATTTCATATTTTCTAACAGAACCGCTGGGTTAAAAACATCAGGGACTGTTCGTGATGACATTAAAAAACTTTTATTATTATTCGGCCGGGCAATTCCACGAGCCGCACCGCGCAGGAGAAAATTATTATCAAATCTAATTTTAAAACAGATTTAATATTACGTTGTTCGAAAAGTAATTTCGTGTTTTTAAAGAAATCTTATTTTTTCACCGTCAACTTCACACTAAAACCGCATGATAATTATATACATATTGTGAGAGCTGATAGAGCAAGCCATGCTTGTGAAGTTCGATTGATAATACGCAGTAGTTTTTGATAGGTAACCTTTCAAATATGGAAAGCAAAAATCAGCATTATATATTAATATCTTCCTCTCTCAAAAAAAGGAGAGTTATTAGGTCGCGTGAGGGCAGGATAAGGAGCAGGTCAGCAGACAAAGACTTTCTTTTAGAAGCACGTTGATTATATTTACGTTAAAAACATTAAAAGTTTCTGACCACGCGGGATGACATGCCACGCGGCCGCAATGCGGACCTTGTCTCGCTAGGGGGTGGAGGAGTGACTGATGATCTCCGCGCTGTCCCGGCTTCTGATAGCGCCACGAGCGGTGGTATTTTTAACTAACGCACCCGTTAGCGGAAACGTCCAAAATGACAGCACGGCGCACCTAAATTCATGACAAGCGACCCGAAATAAAGAGACGATAGATCGTACACCGAGGTTTTCGGTAACAGTAAGCAAGGACTACGGTCATGCTGATGTCAATATAATAATTAAAAAATGCTGTTCACGCAAGTAAAAAATATCCAAAGTGTATGAAGAAGATATATATTGACCAAAATTGGTTCGAAATTTCGATGTTAAGGACGCACCACGTTCTAGAATCTAAAAGGTCAGTTTTACCTGATTAAGGCACAAAAAAGGCATTCATTGATGCAAATTCGCGAAACCCTTGAGAATTAATTGATCGATTTTTTTATTTAATAATATTTGCAACTGTTTGTTACGTTAAGAACGAAATTACTTTCCGAACAACCTAATATTATTATCAACTTGGAAATAGCCACTTTGTATCGGACAAGAGACTTTCCGCCGTTCTCTTCCCTTCTCAAGGCAGGTACGAAAATAATAGATTTTTTTCATAAAAAAAATAAGTGGGTTAAGCAATACGTTTTTCGAGAAAATGTTTTTGAAATACACTTAGAACAGGACAAAAAATATTTTCACAACAAAGCAGAGGCCATATTTTGTAGGAAAAATGTTTACCTATACATACCAATGAAGATTTTTGGACATCAAATTATCACTACACATATATGGTATACATATACTAACATCACCCATCTTTAAAAAGGCCACAACAAGTCGCGAGTTCGTAATCGGGATGCGTGGAGGAAGGATGAGGATCACGACACAAAGCAATAAGGTTTTGTTTAGAAACACAATTCGCGTTTATTTCCAACATAAGACTTCGATTTCCCCGCCCGACCGTAACATGTTGTATCGTGTGCCTCGGACGTACGGAGACTGTTGGACACGGGCAGACAGACAGGGACAGTAACATCAGCGCCCCAAAAGACTGCTGCGGCTAAATAATAAACTAAAGTTGACAGTTGAACCATGATTTGGAGCAACTCTCAAAACAAATAAAATGGCGTATGCAAACGCCGTGTATTTTTATATAAAATTCAGACTAACATTATTAGATGTGCATGTCAGGCGAGCGTACAAAAATAAGAGACACAATATCGTTTATCGAGGTTTTCGGGATCAACCTAAAAGAACTATATCAAGCTGATATCAATACTCTGTGTACAAATCTGAAGACATTTTCATGTAAAAGCATACAGAAGAAGAACGCAAAACGGTGACAAACAAGAGATATTTCGACTGTGGTTCCTATAAAGGTTGATATTTTCACGTACATATGACGATTTTTATCATTCGTGGTGGATCTAACCGTCAACTTTTAGCATGGTAAGCAAATGTTTTAACACTAAGCCATACCAGACTAAAAAAATGATTGCATATTCAATAATATTTACAAGATTTTACAAGCAATTTACAAATCACATGCAAAGATAATGAAACTTTTGTTCAACTACCCGTACACGTACGAAACCCTTGGGAGCATTCTGAACATTACTAGATTGTTGATATTCATCGACTTCGAAGTAGTTTCTCAAACACCTTACTTGATAATAATACTGTGATAGAATAATTACTGCACCCTAGAGTTCGAGTTTCCTTACTAATATAGCCTGTACACCTTAAATAAGTGAATAATTGAATCAGCAGCATAGCTATCTTCATATTATAATATATATTAAGATGAAATACACGTATTATTTCATTATTTTAAAAAAAGCAAAAGCATACAGGAGAGGACAATCGGGTTGAAACAAGTGGGCCAGAGCAACTGACGCTGCATGAAAAATATGTGTTGTGGGAGATTTCAAGTGTGTGATTGATCTGTGTCTTTAAAATATCCATATCGATTAAAGAAAGAAATACAAATAGGGCACTCCAAATATTATCGGTAGCATTTAGGAAAGAAATAAGTAAAATGCCAGTTCTTAGTCGCCTACATTGATAACATGCTGTACGAATATTTTGTGCTTCATATCCGTTCAATGTCAGTTCCATTTGATCAACATGAAATTAACACCGCTTAGGATAGTCAACTGCCTTTGTGCACGCCTTATCCTATAACACCTTCACGAAGGTCCACTAGAAACCTGTATGATTACCAGGGACTTGATGAAACAGGAACTCGCTTGGTGAAAACCTTCCCTGTCCCGTCCTGTTTTTGGAGACCCAGATGGGGACCCTATACTAGATTCACGCAAAAAGCTACTTGTTAGAGAGTAGTTGAAGGCCTTCCCCTGATTCTAGGTGCATTAGTTAGATGTCAAATAGACCTCAGTCTAAGGCTGCGAAATTAGTATAGTACCGCGAGTCTTTTAAGTCTCTTTAACTCTCTTTAAAGTAGACTGGGAGAGGCTCTTCGATATTATGAAAGAAATTTGAGTCAAATACAAGGAACGAGGACTCATATTTTCACTTTACAAAGGAGAAGCTGCCATAATATCACTTGGAAATGTCCAAAAGGAAGCAAAAATACGCCAAGGGGTGAGACAAGGATGCTCTCTGTCGCCTGTACTCTTCAACGTATACATACAAAATGCAATTAATAACATCAGGGAAAAAATGGGCCATAGAGAGGGGGTTAAAATACATGGCCAAAAGATTGATATGATAAGGTTTGCTGACGACATTGCTCTGATTGCTGAAACTGAAGATGAACTCACGGAAGCGCTGACATCCATGGAAAACATATTTAATTCCAACTACAATATGAAGATAAGCAGCACAAAAACCAAAGTCATGAGAGTAAGCCGCAATGAGCAGCAGAAAATTAACATATCAATACTAGGAGTACCCCTAAAAGATGCAAAAGAATTTGTATACCTTGGAAGTACAATCACCTGGGATGGCAGAACAAAAAGAGAAGTCAACAGTCGAATACATCAAGCAAGGCTAGCTTTCAATAAAAAAACCAAAATTCTTGAGTCAAAGAATATTTCTTTAGGGCTCCGCAAGCAACTTGCCAAAACACTTGTTTGGAGCATCTTAATGTACGGCTGTGAGACATGGCGCTTATCTGAAAGTGATAAAAAAAGACTAGAGGCTTTTGAGATGTGGTCGTACAGAAGAATTCTCGGAATTTCCTGGAGAGACCACGTCACGAACAATGAGGTTCTCAGAATAATCAAGGAAGATAGGCAACTAATAAGAACCATCTCAGAGAGGCGAGCCCAATGGATCGGCCAGATCATGCGCCACGATGGTCTCCTTCACGATATTGTGGAGGGGATGGTTGAGGGTAGAAACTGTAGAGGGCGCCCTAGACGGGAGTATTTGCAGCAAGTATTCGAGGACATGAACTGTAGCGCTTATGCTGAGCTGAAAAGGGTTGCGGAGGACCGAGAGGAATGGAGATCGAGATGTAAGATTCTGTTGCTGCAAACCAATCCTTTCAAATAAACATGGACCAATGACACTGCCATCCCAAATTTCACACCAAACAGTGACCTTTTCCGAATGCATTGAACGCTCACGACCGGTATGGCGAACGCCAAACGACGAAAAAGCAAGTATTTTTAAAAAATAAACGCGAATTGTGAACCAAAAACAAGTTCGTTGTATTGTCAATCTGCTCCTGTATCCTGCCACCCATTAATTCGATAACCAACCTAGAGAGGAGGATATTAAGGTTGAATAAATAACAGCCAATTTGACAGACGTCCCTTCAACAATATGGCCGCAAATCAACTATCAAAGTTCGTAAGTCCCTATTGAAAAACTGTTTATATTGACAAAGTTGTTTCGATCTAATTTTCATTTGTATTACGTAATATAAGTATGACAAACAATCACGTGACCGTCAAGTAAATGTACTGGGTGGGCTCCAAGGTTCAAAACCTTGATGATAAGTATTGAACGGACGCAGTGTGTATAGCAGTGCAACGACTGCACTCACAAATAGATGCAGGCGGGCCCATTAAGATTATAGCCGCTTTAAGTGAGGGGGCAATTATTACAATGGCCACTCAAGAAGACATCTGGCAACCTAATGAGAGATACGAAAACGCATAACTCAAATACGAGTTTACATATTTAAGATGGACGCATAAACATGTCACATATTTTGTATCTTGATACTTGTAAGTCAAAGATTTATTCCTACTTCAGTCACAACCGTCTCGTCTCACACTTATTAAATATCCATGTATTGCAGAGAGATATTGAAAATTAATATTATTGCAGAAAGATATAAAAAAAAAAAAACAAAAAAAGAGAAGTCAACAGTCGCATACATCAAAAGTCTAGCTTTCAATAAAAAAAGAAAAAAATTTGAGTAAGAGAATATTCATTTAAGGCTCGGCAAGCAACTTGCCAAAACATTTGTTTGGAGCATCTTGATGTACGGTTGTGAAAAACGGTGGTTATCTGTGATCACACAGAAGAATTCTTGGAATTTCCTGGAGAGACCACGTCACGAAAAATGAGGTTCTCAGGATAATCAAGGAAGATAGGCACCCAATAAGAACCATCTCAGAGAGGCGAGCCCGATGGATCGGTCACATCATGCGCCACGACGGTTTTCTTCACGACATTGTGGAGGGGATGGTTGAGGGGCGCCCTAGACGGGATTATTTGCAGCAAGTGTTCGAGAACATGAATTGTGGCTCTTATGCTGAGCTAAAGAGGGTTGCGGAGAACCGAGAAGAATGGATATCGAGATGTAAGATTCTGTTGCTGCAAACCAAAGAAGACGACTGCATTGGTTATACCACTAGACATCCGAACTCCAAGATGGGACGTAAAAGATGGCGTGATAGCTAGCTATAAAAGTGTCACAAGAACATGCTCTGAGTAATAACAGGGCGCAGTCCTCCGACAAAGCAGAAGAGGATTTTCTCCAAACTTCAAAAAACACAACACATATTTTCGGCATGCAGCGTCCATTCTAGCTGAACGTTGGACAGCCCATTGGTTATAACTGGTTGTGTTCTCCTGCATATATTTAAATTAAGAAGTCTTTCAATTAAAAAAGCGCCCATCAGTTATCGAATAAAATTTTATGGCTACATTTACGCCCATTTAACTCGTCTTAACGATTATTTATATTCGACATGCTATTTACATACTGTGCACCATTCGTTTATCGAACTCTATATAGCTTATACGGCTATATATGTAAACACATTTATTTTCACATAATTTATTACAAATTAATATTTATTAATAATTAATTTTACAGTGTTTTTTATTAGTAAACGCATGCGAGAGTCCACTAGAAGATAATACTTGAATTTCTCTGAAAAACTATATGGCGATCAACCACGGCGGCTAGACGTTAAATTCGGAAAGGATAGGTGATTTCTGTCTAAGGTTTAAGAACACTAAAAGCCAATCGAAGTAAAAACATTAATTTAATTCTAATATAAATAAAAATAAAATTAAAAAAAAACATATAATTTACAAGTTCCTTGTCAATAAAGAGATATGATTTAAATAAGCAGCAGTGTAGCTGTGCTAATGAATGATAAATTTAACGGTGACGATGAAGCTTTTATGGTTTTTATCTCCTTCCGCTGATGAAAAGAAAGCTTACGTTCAAAACTATAATCTTAATTCATGGTTGAAAAGACACTCTCCGATGGAATACATCATCAATACGAATAGGAGATGTATTCTTTTTTTGTCGTCCATTTTTTAGGAAGACCTTCCTGAACTAACGGTCCTTTGCTGTTTTATGAAATACATTGTCGAAATAACGTTAAAAACTGACAATATTTGGTGAAAATGCATGATTATAATTCTCAATTATGTTTAATTTATTTATTTATTTATTTATTTCACAGAACCGCAGTTCCAAGGTACAAATAATAAGAAACATAGAGTATACATAAATATACAATACATACAAAAGATAATAAAAAATAAAAATAATATAAAAGAAGAAGAAGATGACACGTGTCAAAGATCAAAGAGATCAAGGAGAACAATACCATCGACAAAAGAGGAAAAGGATGTAAGAAAAGGTCGAGGTGTGCTGGAAGGCCATTTAGGAGCGCCATTGCCGTTGTTCTAAATTGAGTGCTCGAAGCTCCACAAGTATCAACTGGGATAAAAAACAATGGATGGCTACGAGCACGGATGTACTTATCTGGAACATAGAAGTTAAAACATTCAAGAATCCCGGGGTTGTGAATTGCACCGCGAAGAAGAAGGAATGAATGTTTGAGAGCAGCAATTTTACTCCGGGACTCTAACGAATGGAGAGAAAGCATCCTTAGAAGAAAAACAGTTGGGTAATGTTCGCAATCGATTGAATTAAATTGAATGGATAGTTACCGTGTTATTTATAATGTAAATAAAAATATAAACAAATTATAAAAGTTTAGTTTTCTTTCACATTTACTTTTTAACGATTGTACATGTTTCGAACTTGATCCATCATAAGCAATAGCTTAACTTTTAACTAACTTCAAAAAAATATATATAATCGTCGGAATAATGCGCGTAGTTAAAACAGAGACGCTAATGTCAGACACGTTTAATCAACGATTAAAATGTCAGGTAGGTAATTAGTATTTACATTACTGTACAACACTCGAGCGACATTTCCGGAGGCGCAACACTAGTTATTAATATTACTCATAATCATAGTTACTAGTACTTGTATTTGCTATAAATAAATATGAATAAACAACACCGTTGCTGTAAAGCGATTCCAGGGCGTGAAATGGGATTAAGTGACCATCCACACAAATATACTGTACTCCTTTTAATTTATCCGATCGTAATCGGCGGGGCAGGAAAAAACTGCACGTGAAAACAAAAACAGCCGAGATAAAAAATAAAAAGTAAAAAAAACGAACAGTGCGGATTCCGTTCTCGGTGCGTGGTATTAAAACAGAGGTTTTTAGGCGAGGCTTCGCGGAATGCCGGTGCTCCGCGACGATGCTCAAAGTATTCCACAAACGCGAAAAAAATATCATAAAGAAACACTGTATACTTCTTCTTCGTGTCAGCGACGACAAACTGATTCAACTTTATATCTGGCAACATCAATGCCCTGTACAATGTCCAATATAAGTTCCTGGAACGAGCAGCTGGTCGCGCGCACAAGACTGGATCTTAGATGTGATGCGTCTGGAGGTCTCCACAATAGTACAGCAGTGACTCTTCCTGTTGCAGCACACCTTATCAGTTTCAGGTTGTCTCGCAATCTTTAGTGATTCATCCTAATATTCGGCAACATCTATGGCCTGTACATTGCCCAATATAAGTTCCTGGAACGAGCAGCTAGTCGAGCGAACACGGCCGAATCTTAGATGTGATGCGTCTGGAGGTCTCCACAATAGTACAGCAGTGACTATTCCTGTTTTCGCATTCCGTAATGGTTCAGGTTGTTTCGCATCTTTGGACTTTCAGTCTATTTACTGATTTCCATGTCCGGCGGTACAGGTTTTTTTATACTGTATAAGAGAAGAACGTACAGAATTTGTGAAAATGTATAAATCGGTGAAATTAATAAGTTATGTTTTATATAACTACACTTAATGGTATTTTTCAATGTTTTGCTGAGCATTCACTTTGAGATCCATAATAAATTATAAATATTTATTTATTTATTTACCTTGTTTTCACATGGATCACGTAACAAAAGTTCTCTATTAGGAGACCACTGCAGTTTCGACTAACTCGTAGTCTTTCTCAATCCTTCTCTAGTTAAGAGATAACTGAGCTGCGTTGTACTTATAAGTGGTTTAACACATTTTTGTAGGGAGGTGGTGGGGGTGTGTCTATCAGGAAAGGAGAGGGAGATAGGTAGTGTTGCAAGGATGAAGGAAGAGATAAATACATAAAGTGGTTTAGGTATAAAAAAAAATTTTATTATTATTTTTTTTTTTTTTTTTTTAATTATTATCAATATTATTCTTATATGTCGTATATATAATTTTTATACTTATTTATTTATTTAACGGAAACAATTTTAAAATTGGTGAATTAATTAAGGTATTTAGTTGGTTATTAATTATATCTTCTTTCTTATTAATGGCTTTATAAATTTCTAAGTATTCTAAATTATTTAATTTAACGGTTTTATTTTCTACATGTAATATGTTTAATACTTTTCTAAGTTGTACGAATGATTATTTTCTATAAGGTGGTTTGCGAATTCAGAAAAATTAGTGCTTTTTAGGCACCTTAAATGTTCTTTAATTCTAATATTAAAATTTCTTGACGTTCTACCAATATAAAAAGATTCACAATCTTGGCAATTTAATTTATACATTCCAGAATTATTGCGTTTATCATTAGTATCTTTATTATTTATAAGGTGGTATCCTAGTTTATTATCTGTATAAAACAATGAAATGTAAAAAAATGAAAACAAGGTAAATAAATAAATAAATATTTACACTTAATGGCATTGGAAATGAAGGTCATATATATGTTTTAACGTATTTGCAATAATTAATTGTTCGGAGTACGTAGAAATATGTAGTTTATGTTAAATTAAACCAGCAAGGTTATACATTCAATTAGAACAAATAACATTCCTGTTTTGCTTAAAAATAAAATAATTACTGCCAGAAGTGGTTTAAGAGGACATTTTAAAATTTAGGAATGCGATTCAATTCTAGAATTGGGCTAATTAGCTCTGCATTAGGTGAACAAAAGTCGCTCTTTAATGAGGATGCCAAATTTTCTAGGCATAAGTCCTACACTGAAATTAATTCGATAGTAGTACTTTATAGTGTAAAAAATAAGTATATTTTTAATATAAATAATAATCAATCTAATTACATCTTATACACTACATTATAATCAAACTTTTTAGACTTAGAACCACTGTATTAAAAAAAACGTAGAATGGGGTTGAACAACACGCGTCGAGGATTACGGGGAGGCGCCAGGTGCGGATTAAAATTGCAAAAAGGGTCTACGTTCGCTGATGGAGGTGTTTTTGCGCTCTACGACTCCGGTCGCGGATAGGGTACATACTTAATTAGGATATTGTATATGTGGCGTGTGCTTTATTTAAGAGGCTCGGATATCTTGGATGGGGTAAAATAGGTAGAGAGCCTGCAGTTCTGAGGGGTCGAAATACGCTGATTATACTTCTTGGAATAGTGGTCAGTTTTTTGTTGTTGTTTCAAGTTGGTGGACCGAAAAATTAAATACAAATATTTTTTATTTTATTGGTAAGCCAATCAAAAAACTATGACAATCTAATGTTGTATTTAATAGGAAAGGTATTTAAAAAGTGTCGATTTCAAAGTGTCAGTGGTGGTGATAGTTTGTTTTATGAAAGAAGGAACGTACAAAGCATTCATATAATATACTAATGTCACGGGTTAGCTCTCCGACGAACCTTAAAAATATTTTTTTATTCATTTTATAAGCTCTTTAAACAAACCGGTGTTAACTTGAACACTTAGTAATCGATATGACTATGTAAGAATTCCTTATTTTAGTAATCAACATAACATTTATTTTATTTTTCGGTGTAAGGCTTTCATGTTTTCAAGGAAATCGTTTTTAAAAAAAGTTTAAGAAGCAACTTTAAGGTTTCAAACTAATGTTCTTGCTAAATTCAATGATACTATAATATAACGAAGAAGACAGTTATAGAGGAACAGTACATATTGGATGAAATAAAATATGTCTAATTCGCTTAAGATTCGACCGATTACAAAAATTATTTTACAACCTAAAATCAAATAGTTTTTTTTTTCAGTTTTCATTCATTCAGAGTATTGGAAAATTCCATCATATTTAATTAGAAATGTTTTACACAAAACAGTTTTCCTAATTTAAAAATACGTTGCTGATTCTCATTATCACAATTTTTTTAATGTGCAACATTAATTTCACTATGCACGCTTCCGCAGAGCCCGGTTTTTTAATTTCCTGTTGGGTTTTCAATTTCGCTCCGATTGCCCTTTTTAGCATGCCCGATAATGACGTTCGTGCTAACAATAATGATACAACTGGCGTTTGGTTAACAATTCCACCAACAATATGACGAATACTGGTTTCACTTGCCACATCACCAGCAATTTCAACAAACAAAACGTGTTCGGTGAGTTATCGAAGAATATTTCTACGCTACTATCATCGACAATACTATTTTTTATGAATACGATTGATTTTAATCTCCTAAATCTCAACGCACACAACCAATACGTATCATTTCCGAAGGCATCATCAACCAGACTCGATTTAAGCGTCATACAGTCAACAGGAAAGCCAATGACCAGTGCAGGTGCATTGAATTATTTGTACATAAAAAAACATGTAATACAAAAGAGAGCATTATATGATCCTGAGTATCCACCTTTTTTATTTTATCGCATGCGAAAGAGCATAGCCGGTCAAGACCAGTGTACTCTATTTTCATATCACAATTGTAAGAGTCATATAATGCACACATAAGATATTTCAAATACAAAATAATAGCATTTTCGTTGTATTTATTTAAAACAAAAGTAATTTACTTATTATAAAAACAATAATAAATAAAATAATCCACACTTCAGTAACTGGTTACAAGATAATCAGTATCTGAAATGACTTTTACATGTAAAACTTATCTTTTCGATTAGCTCTTATCTTTCCGTGAGTAAACACAATGCAATTTGACTCAACATCGGGCCATTTACCTGGGAATTTACATTTTTAATAAATAAATGGAATACTTTTGTAGTCCATTGCACGTACTAGAACTCAATACGGTCAGTTACCATGCAACGTCTCTTTCTTGTACGATATTGTATGAAAGTTAATTTGTACTTTAAACAAGGGAGAAAAAGGGTGGAGGGTTTATTTTTAGTTCTAAATTGATCACTTCTACAATAGCGCCTAAGCAGCTTATCTGACGACTAAATTTTCACAGCATAAATCGTAGTAAATTTTTCTATGATTATTTTAATGAAAATATATACTTTTTAATTTTTGCAATTTTTAATATTATTTGGAACAAAAACATTCTTCCGAAATCCGTTCTATATCATAATCATATGATTCAATCTGCTTAGATTGCCTATGCCTTGTCCAAGGATATCTCTACACCCAAAAGTCCACCTGGGAACATTTAACATGTTCCCGACTACCTTTAGGGCAGAAGCACGGGGACTGAAACAGACGGTAGCTTTAGTATCTGCTTAAGTTAGAGACATATTATGGATAATATGTTACTTAGATTCTTATTAGATCGGATGTTTAGCTAGACGTTTTCGATGCCTGAACAATTTTGTTGTAAAGGCATAACAACTACATCTGGTAAGTTTGCGGGCGGGTATATCTCAGTGGTTAAAGTGTTTGCTTGGCAAGCCGAATGTCATGAGGTCAATTCCCGATGGATAATAAAAATAAATTTAAAAAAAAACATTTCTGAGCTTTAAAATAACGGTTGATGTAAATTTGATCCCACACCCGTAAAATGCCGGTCATAGCATATTAATTAAAATTGGTTGTAAACTAAAGTCGTCCCGTGAGTACCACCCATTAATAGTAAATTCGTTGATGCGTGAATGTTCTATGACGTTGGCGGATCAACACTGCACATGAAGCTCTTAGCCATATACAAAAAGGTAAGCGTCATAGGATTCCACATATGAGACCTCAGAATCACTATCACACATACAGGAGTATACCGACAGATGGCGTCAGTGTTGTTAAAGATTCACCTGAAGATTCTATAACGCATACCATTCTACAAATGGATAAGCGCTGCATGTGAAGTATTGATCCGCCAACGTCATAGACTACAGCCCGAAATTCACACATCATACTTATTATTACAGGAATTCTTTATGAATGCGTAGCCTTCACGGGACGACTTTCGTCTAGCACCAAGTTTGATTAATAGGCTAACTGGAATTTTACGAGTGAGCAATCAAATTTACACCAAATGAATTTTTTTATCTTCGTCAGGGACCGAACCCACGCCCTTTTTTTGGCTAAGCTGTGCCCGCCGGTTACGTAAATCAATGTCGCTTTACATGGCGATCGAAAGAGAGTCAATGTTTCAACACGGTATGGTAGTTGGTAGTAAAAACATACCATGAAAAATAGTTACGACGCAGAAGTAACATCATAATTAAAACATGAACATAGAGCATTGCTTTATGATACATACAATGTTGGGGCAATAAATCATTGGTAGATAATTCCACTAATTCTAATGGGCAGTAAAGCAGAGTCTGCTAGGCTTGGTAGAGATTGCTAAGAAACATTACTATTAGGAGTACATATAACTGACTGCTGGAGAAACGTCGATTGTCTTGTATAGTGCAATGGCCATAACTTTAGTGCCAGAGGCACTTCCTACACCAGCCATTACCAACGCTTACAATTAAAAGTTTCGTATATTTTTTTATTTCTTCAATATAACTATCTTCGCCTCCTCGTATGTCAGCTCTGCCTTCAATCTCCGCCAAAGTACATTATATGAATAGTACGGCGCGAGACAGAGAACTTCAAGACAATACAGCATTACTTTAAGTTCTCCTGTGGTATCCAAAGTAGTAGTAGCCTTAATGCGCTCAACCTCTCACATCCGGCTCTGAAAATGAGAGACTCCAGCTCTGGAGACAAATCGCACCAGAGGATTTTATTACCCCAAAGGAAGGCCTCCCAACTGGCAAGAACCTTGACTGGCGTACCTGGAAATCCCTGAACAGATTAAGAACCGGAGTTGGTAGAACAAAGGACAACCTCGAGCGGTAGGGAATTCTTCGGCAGGGAGAGCTACTATTGTGCGACTGCGGAGACCTGCAGACTGCCTCACACCTAAGATCTTGCTCCATATACCCAACAAGCTGCACACCTCAAGACCTAATGCTAGGCAACGACTATCGATGTTGCCAGATACTAGGCAGAAACAATTTGACGTCGCTGACACGAAGAAGAAGAATGCGCTCAATGTAGCTGTACTCAAAATTTATTATACGGCTGCATTGGATTATGGTTAGATGCCATATCCATCAACATTAAATGCGCTTATTTCCAAGATGCTTTCTTTTAGATTTCAATCAGCTTTTTTATCACACACAGGCATCAGTTTTCCAAACTCATTATACGGCTGCATTGTTTTTTGGTGAGATGCCAAGATAAAAATCCGTATATAAGGATTGCGATAATACAGGTGCCGTGTAGTCGGCAGTTTGTTGTGATCAAATTAAGCTGTTAGCCGCAAATATTGCACATGGAATCAAAAATCGTTCCAGCGTTCCCAAAGCGTGAAGCGAGCTCTTACAACAGACGCTGCTCTCAGTTTCCTATACGCCGAGATATCTGAAACTCTCGACTCGCTCAATAGTCTAAGCCGCACAGGTAAGTTCCCAAACTGCATCTAGTAAATCTCTTGCGTAGTATCAATCCTGTGGATTGCTTTGCAGCAACAAAATCTTCTATTAAAATCTCGATATCCACTCTTCTCGATCCTCTACAATCCTCTTTCGCTCAGCATAAGAGCTACAACTCATGTTCTCGAACACTTGCTTCAAATATTCCCGTCTAGGGCACTCTCTACAGTTTCTACACTCAACCATCCCTTTCACAATGTCATGACGAAGACCACCGTGGCGCATGATGTGATCGATTCATCGGGCTCGCCTCTCTGAGATGGTTCTTATTAGGTGCCTATCTTCCTTGTTTATCCTGAGAACCTCATTGTTCGTGACGTGGTCTCTCCAGGAAATTCCGAGAATTCTTCTGTATGACCACATCTCAAAGGCCTCTAGTCTTTTTTCATCACTTTCAGATAAGCACCATGTCTCGCAACCGTACATCAAGATGCTCCAAGCAAATGTTTTGACAAGTTGCTTGCGGAGCCTTAAATTAATATTCTTTGACTCAAGAATCTAGTAAATAAGAGGAGTAAAAAGAAGAGTCTAATATGGCACGCGAACCACGGTTTCGCCAACGCTGTTCTTTGTCTATTCTGTAGGCAATACAGCACAAAAACGTTTCTAATCTTTTCAAAATTCAAAACGCCGTTTCTAAAAGGCATCTTAAATCTACAAGGCAGAACTGTACCGGGAATCGAGAGCGTGTATAAGTGCCTTCAACCGCAAACTACCACTAGGAGCTGAACGATTATTCTTTCTTACTCGATCATGTGTACGACAACGAAATATAATGCTGGTGCAGTTCGTTCGTCTCGGTTGGGTATTTGGTGCGGGAGGGCTTAGGGCCATATGGGCATTTTGTATGCACGTGCAAGCGGTCAGGCAATAAATATTAATCGAACCAGTGCTCACGTTGTAAAATCAAAGGTTCTCTAAGGGTTTTATGTGGGTTCTATGCATTTTTAATATGTAACAGCTGCGTAATGAAAAATTTAAATTGACACAAAGCAAGACATATTAAAGCATCTTCGTCTACAATGTACCCTCCCTAGTAATAGCATATAGCTATACAATTGAAAAAAATTGCTTGAGGTATAAAAAATATGACCATTTTGGAAAATTAAACGATTCTGTTTGTTCATTTCAAAAATTTCAGTTCATTTTTTTATAGTTATATTCCTTGTATATTTCATTACATGCAATTTTCCGGGTATAGCTTAATGGTCAAAACGTTTGCTTTGCAAGCCAAAAGTCGTGTGTTCGATCCCCAATGGGGATAAAAAAAAGTATTTTTAATCGATTTCTGAGCTCTAAAATACCCGCGGTTGGTGTGAATTTGAAAAATACCAGTCATAGCCCATTAATTAAAATTCGTGGTAGACGAAAGTCGTTCCGTGAAGACCACCCATTCATAGTAAATTCCTGTAATAATAGGGATGATGCGTGAATCTCGGGCTGTAGTCTATGAAGTTGGCGGATCAACACTCTACATGCAGCGTTTAGCCATATGCACCATGGTAAGCGTCATAGAATTCCACAGACGGGACTACAGAAATTACTATCACCATCTGTCGGTTTTCTCCTGTATGTGTTTATATAAAAAAAAAAAAAGTATTTTCGTATGTTGAGTAATTGAATTATTTAATTCTTTCCGTATCCCTTCAATATCTGTAGCATATGGTCACAAGAAATTAGCGCTACTTTGTCAGTTTGTCTCAAGACACCTCTGCACCTAGAGTTCCACCTTAAAACATAAATGTAGACTTTTTGACGACCTCCATAGCAGAAGTCCAGTGACTACAAGAGGTAAATGTAGTATTCAAGTCATATTTTGGGTGATCTGAATCCTTAAGAAATCGGATGAATAACCCGATGCTCCCGAGGCATGGACCACTGTGTCCTATGTGGCAATTCAACCTAACACATGACACGCGGTATGCAGCAGGCGATAACCCTTCAAAGTTTGCGTCCTCGTCGAATGTTGCTCAAATTCGGCGTTCCAACAAAAGCTGCGCTCCAATACGTTATTGATGTTGATCTTAAAATAATTTAAATATATATAATCGTGTCGGAAACAACAGGGTCAGATCCTGTCTGCCCAGAAGTGGGCGACGTCGATGGCGTTACTTCTGGCCATCATCAGGTCTTCCTGGGTGCAGCTATTCGGGCACAGCGCACACTCCAGAAGGTGTGACAGGGTCTGCTCCACGCCGCAGTCACATTCAGTCGGTCCGCTGTAAAACTGCCAGGCCCTCATTTGTGTCCTCGTCTTGTATACTCCGGTCCGAAGTCTGTTAAGGGACCTCGATATATTCCACCCTTGGTCGTGTCCAGGGGCTAGGTCCTCTTTCGGGGCAATCCAAGGATTCCCTTCAGTTGCGCTTCTCCCCTTGTTCAGCCGCAGGGTGGCCTCAGGTATCACCAGTTCCGTTGTCGACTGTAGGAAACTTCTTCTTGATTTGAGCCGTGTGGTTATCTTTTGGTACCCAAACATAGGGTGAAGTGCGTCGTGGATAATTTAAATAAAGTAAAAGTACAGAAAAGTTAAATTAAAAAATGAAAAAGTAAATTGATACCCTATGTATAACCTTTCGTTTCGTAAAGCGAAACTGTCATTCTTCACAGTTTTGGAGGCACTGCTCGAACCAGGCTACTTACCTTCCATGACTTGGCTTGAACACAGACCGTTCTAGACCAGATGTCTTCAAACTCGCGGTGTGTTCACATTATATTTCCGTAAAAGCCACTTCTACAGCAACACATCCTGTTATTGAGCCATAATGGCGTAAAATTAGTCACGAGCTAGCAAAGTTTAAGAAGTACCTGTGTACCTACTTAAAGATCTATTTCGTTTTATTTTTAACATATTTTTTGGACACTTAATACAATACTACATTACTTATAATTTTTGTAGTATAATGTAGCACTATATACATAACATGTACGTGGCGGACTTCTGTTAAATCAATTGTACCGATTTCGCTATCTATGCCTATCTAACAATCTTGCTGTATATATTCCATAGTGTCGATACAATCGCCGTCACTAGAGGTCGCTTCAAGTACAATTGCACCGATATTATAAGCAGATGACCAGACGGACCAGATCTCTTTTCTTTCTACTTCGACGCTTCCAAAACCGAGCACGCATCAAGCTGCCCGCCAGAGACTTCACTGTGTTACGTGCCAATCTACGAACTTCAAGTCACAACCTACTTACTAGTAACATTTCATATTTCCAAAAATCATTTCTAGAACTTTCCAATAAAATATAATCTCGTTAATTCTTTAAAATTATTTAAAATTACAAGATTAACATTAAGCCTTTCATTACATGCCATATTCGAGTATCCTAATGTTGGTTAAATGCATTTCTTGCGTTTAGGGTACAGTATTTGCATCTTGCTCTTACAACAGCAATCGCTCGTATGCAAGAGCGAGACCTCCTATGATCATTAATTTAACCGGATTAATTATTAACGTTGTAGCTCGAATGCGCTTTTTATATGAATTAGTGTGTGGTCTTTAGTATTAAGTTGTTTTTAATTGTACAGGACCCATAATACCTATATCATCTGTGGGCTTCGCTTCTAACCGCTACACAGCCAAAAAATCAAATATTCACATATAACAGAGATTTTTTTCTATGTAACCTCATGCAGGAGAGCACTGACGGTCAAGCCCAGTACACTCTATGACGCTCAGCCTGGGAGGGTAGACGCTACATGCGGGAAACGTCTGTTGTGTACGTGTGTGGGTTGTGGAGTTTGCAAGTGTATATTTATATGTTTCTTGCAGACATCCAGATTGTAGGAAGGAGGAAACACAGACGCTGGAATAGCATTCGAAAGCTTACCGGTGGCATTTAGGAAAAAAACTTTGGAAACTGTCAGTTCTTGGTTGACACACATTAACCGTGTATGCATTTTCAACAAATGTGACACGAGTTTCTCGGTTGTGGGTGGATGCAGGAGGAATTAGTTCTTCAAGTTCCGAAGAGCAGCGACCGCGGTTATAACGGTAGAAAAGACTAAGTGAACCAATCTTACGCCTGTGTTCCATTGATTTCAGATTAGACGTAATAGTGTCATTGTTTATCAAACGAATATGTAGAGGGCGGATATATAATATCGATGTAAAGTATTAAAATGTATAATTTTTTGAATAAGCTTTGATTACTTTAGCAGTAAAGTAAGGTTGTTAAAATAATACTAGTATATTAAAAATAATTTAATAAAAAAAAGATCACCCAACGTGCCACGGAGCATCTATGCTCGGATAGTCTCTAAAAGAAAGAATCCGAAACGAAGATATCCCAAGAAGAACTTAAGTTGTGAAGGCTACTCAACGAATAGGCACACTCAAGTGGCAATAAGCAGGATATACTTGTCAAAGAGACGATGGTCGATGGGGAAGAAAAGTGTTGGAGTGGCGTCTAACTCTACCTGACTCCCTGTAAGATTGATCGTCGACATCAGAAGAATAACGGAAGGAGCCTTGATTCAGAAGGCGGATGATCCATAAGGATGGAGACTCATGTGGGAGACCTAAGTTCAACTTCAGTTCAGCGGACAATCGCAAGCTGATGATATTCTTCTTTTTCGTGTCAGTGACGTCAAATTATTTTTGCCCATCTGGCAACATCGATATAGCGTGTGTTGCCTAGCATTAGGTCCTGAAATGTGCAGCTTGTTGGGCACATGGAGCAGGATCTTAGGTGTGAAGCGGTCTGCAGGTCTCCACAGTTCGAGGTTGTCCTTTTTTCTACCCACTCCGATTCTTAATCTGTTCAGGGATTTCCATGTCCGCCAGTCAAGGTCCTTGCCAGTTGAGAGGCCTTCCTTTGGATTAATGAATTCTTCTGAAGCGACTTGTTGCCAGAGCTGGAGTCTACAAGTTATGATGATGATGAATAAAATTAATTTTAAATACTCGCACAGTCGCCCATCTATAACAGCTTTCCAGTTTTGATTAAATTGCGGTTATAAAACAAGCGTCAAGCGTAATTTAATTTTAATTATGGGATATATTTTTAGGGGGTATCGTTGCGGTGTGGCGCTTGTGACGTTTCAATATTAACCAGCCGCCGGCCTGTCGATAAAGCAGATCGCTGTAATGAGCACTGAAAAACTGGCGTTGACATCTCAATACCCTGCCAGACGAAACAGGCTTTTAATATAAAGTAAACAATATTGCACAATTATTTTTTTAAGTCATTATATTTAGATATATTTTTTTTCACACCTGCTGTCCTTGAATTGAAACAATGCCTTCTATTTCGATATGTTTCATAGAAATTGATATAAACATGTTATAGCCCTTGCTGACTGGTACCGAAAACCTAGATTTACAATATTTCGTCTCTTATTTCTGTTGGCTTGTCGTACATGTATGTGTCGCCATTTTGTAATGCCGTTAAGAGAACTAGTTACATGGATCGCCACTTGCGGCGCTGGGTGTCACCGATGACGGCGGCGAGATCATATTGTCGTTGGCCCGGCCTGAATCATGTGAGTAGGTCCGCGCCAGAATTTTGTAAAATTATCGAAATATATATGTGCTTCAGAAAAAGTATTTGTGTTGTTTATCTGCTCCTCATCCTGCCACCACGTAATTAAATACCGAACATTGAGAGAAGGATGTTAAAATCTAACCCAGTTTAATCGTTTTTTAAGATTTTTCTATTTAATCTATAGAATTTGACCAACGACAGTTTGCCATACGTACTCGTATACGGTTTCGCAGAGTATATACTATGCATAGTTCGTTTAAGGAATGCTAGAGCCCATGAGCCTCAAGAATAGGCAGCTGTAGTTTATTATGCGGCATTCATAGATCGCAGTCTGGTCTACATTCGTCTTTTGATCGACGATCGTTTCTCGCCTCGTCATTCTTTACCATCAAAGTCAAGCCATCGCACCCCAAATATTGTTTCTAAGATTCGTCATACGGTTGCATTAAAACGCTGCTGAACATGTGGAGAAGCGCAACTGAGGGGAATACTTGGATTGCCTCGAAAGAGGACCTAGCCCCTGGACATGACCAAGGGTGGAATATATGGAGGTCCCTTAACAGACTTCGGACCGGGGTATGCAAGACGAGGACACAAATGAAGGCCTGGCAGTTTTACAGCGGACCGACTGAATGTGACTGCGGCGTGGAGCAGACCCTGTCACACCTTCTGGAGTGTGCGCTGTGCCCGAATAGCTGCACCCAGGAAGACCTGATGATGGCCAGAAGTAACGCCATCAACGTCGCCCACTTCTGGGCAGACAGGATCTGACCCTGTTGTTTCCGACACGATTATATATATTAAAACGCTAGGATTCGTAGTCGTATAAAAATTGGGTATTACAGGCGCTTTTTAGGCAGAACTTTGTTTTAATCGAGCTACGAATCACAAAAAATATTGCGAGGAGGTTGAATGACCCTCCACCTTCGCTGATAGTGACCTGTAAGCCAAGATATCTGAAATGCTCGAACCTCTCAATAATCTAACTCCTGATGTTGACTGCCCGATTTGCAACTCGTCAAGAGCCGTTGTATAGCAGCTGGAATTTCTTAGCATTATTTTTCACGCCCATTCGCATGGATTTTGCTTGCAGCTTGTCAATAATGTTAACTTGACATAAATAGCGAACGTCTGCAAATGATAAGCATCAAAAAATGTAATCAACTGCACATCAATACAATTAATTGTGCTCTAGTAATTATTTCAAAAATAAACGACTGAAAATAGTTCGAAAAATTAGCGCTAGATGTCACAGCCGGCGCTGACCACAACTCGCACGTGAATTGCCACGAATCACTCAACCAGATCTCCGAACGTTTTATTCGATCATTCAACTCTAATATACTTCATTCAAATTGTAACATTAAATCTAAAATTGAAATATATTTCAAATGCTTTTGATTAACATTCCTATATTGGTTTTGTTAGATGATATTTTATTACAAACGAAAATTAATGTAAAAGTGAATACTATTTATTACCATGAAAGATTTTAGACATTCAATGAGATTTACCTGTGTGTGGAAAAGATGTGTAGTAATTGTAAATGAGTGGAATGAAATTTTGATTCCCGACGATCTTAAGGGCTGAAGCCCGGTGACTTGAGGATACGGCAACTCTAATATCAGAGACATATTAGTATACCTACATCATTTACAATTCCTGTACTGTATTTACTATCGAGGTTAATAATTTAAAGCATACCTACATCATTTACAACTTATGTAATGTATTTACTATCGAGGTTAGTAATATAAAGTATACCTACATCATTTACAATTTCAAAATTAATGCTTACCAATGAATGACTTTACATGCAACAATATTAACAATAAAATTCAAACAAAAGAACTCATACATGACTCGATCAAAGATCTCAACCAATTAGTACAAAATATTGAAAACACACTTACAACTTACCATATGAACATTAGAAGCATCGAAAAAAAATAATTGATTTCATTTTATATTCTAAAAAAAATATGTTATTATGTACAAAATGTGAAAAAATAATAATATAAATTATGCAACACTTAAATCAAAGATGAATCCCTAGCCACACACAAGATCTACCTTTAAGTGGCGTGGAAAGCGAATTTAAAAAAAAAAAAAAAAAAAAAAATTATGTAATACTGTCAATAAAATATTTAATGTATCCTATTATATTTGATGAAAAAATATTCATGGGTGATTTGCTGCTAATCGGAAATTTTAAGGAGATTGGAAGATGGAACTGCCGGCGGTCATAGCTCAATGATAAAGCGTTTGCTTTGCAAGCCAAAGGTCGTGGGTTCGATCCCCGACGGAGATTAAAAAAAAAGGATTTTTAATCGATTTCTGAGCTCTAAAATACCTCGGTTGGTGTGAATTTGATCCATCACCCGTAAAATGTCAGTCATAGCCTATCAATTAAAATTTGTGGTAGACAAAAAAGTCGTCCCGTGAAGACCACCCATTCATAGTAGATTCCTGTAATAATAAAGGATTATGCGTAAATCTCGGGCTGTAGTCTATGACGTTGGCGGATCAACACTCCACATGCAGCGTTTAGCCATATACACCATGGTAAGCGTCATAGAATACCACAGATGAGACAAAAAAATTACTATCACCATCTGTCAGTATTCTCCTGTATGTGTTTACATATTAAAAAAAAAAAAAAAAAGATCAGCCCGGCGCTCTCAAGCGCTAAAGCATTTGATCCTAAGGAACGTCTCAAGCCGAATCAACTAAATAATCCATTACAGATATAAATTAACATCCTCCTCTCTTTCAAAAACGCTGTTATTCAGTCGCGTGAGGGCATGATGAGGAGCAGATTAATAACACACAGACTTTTTCAGAAGCACATTGACATATATTTACGATAATCTTTACAAACTTATGACACGGACCTAGTCACAGTATTCGGTCGGGCCAAAGTACAATATGCTCTCACCGACCGTCGGCACACTACCCAGCGCCACAAGCGGCGGCCTATATAACTAACGTCACACCCGTGACCGGACTTGTTCAAAATGCCAATATGGCGACACATCATGTACGACAAGCGAACAGAAATAAGAGACGAAATATTGTACATACGAGGTTTTCGGTACCAGTCAGAAAGAGCTATATCATGCTGATGTCAAAATATATTTAATAATACCAATACGTTATGCTTGAGAACAAAGTCCTGTTTTATATGCACCGTAGTTTAATCATTTTTGGTTCGGTTTACAAACTTATACCGCGATGAAATATGTTGGAGTGCTTTGTACTAAAAGTGAGTTACTCGAGTTACGTCAGAATAATAAGTTCATAATTAGTTTTAGTCCGACGGCTCTAAAGTTGTACGCAAGCAATTTTGAGAATAATTGAAAAAAAAAGCTGTTAAATACAATAAGAAATCTGCAGATAATAGTCAATGTTAGTTTAATTGAGAATATGTTTTTACTGTACATTTAGTTCAGGATTATGACTTTCAAAATTTGTGAATCGCTTTTGTCTGGTCCGAAATAATACAAATGTTGATATTGTGGCTTTTGGGTTTAGCCGTGTGTAGCGAATTTCTTCTTACCAACAATTCGACCGCCATTGCAGGGGTCTTCTTCAGGATCGATGAGTAATTATATAGAAAGTCATCGATCTTGAAGAAGACCCCTTGCAATGGCGGTCGAAATATTGGTAAGAAGAAATTCGCCACACACGGCTAAGCCCAAAAGCCACAATATCAAATCTGGTCGTGAAACCCAAGAAGTTATTTAATACAAATGCTACATACAGTTTTATGAATTGTGTACTCATAGTATATCCAGCATTTTGCTTTGATTCGTTTTATTCAGATGTTCGGTGTTCGGACATCACGGTCGGCATGGACGTTCGCTTTTGGTTAATTCGTTTTTGGTCGTATCAATCAATGCGGTTCGGACAATGACAAAAAATGTTCCTACCAAAATAACACATTCGCGTCGGGTTTAAAAAATGATCAAAACCATGTATTTGTTTCTTTTAGAAGAATAGGTTTGGATTACAGATACTATAAATTTAAAATAGACTTACATATATTACTGTAATAAGGTAAATCGTTGGTTTGATCTCCAGTTTCTTACCTGAAACAAGAATAAAAGTATTAATTATTTTATGTTAAAAAACATGTTGTTTCATATATTCTTCCTCTTATTATATATTCGCTACATGATAAGAGAGATATATTTGCCATAAATTGCCGGGACAAAATTGTCAATTGGCATGATCATTACCTCGAAAACGGCGAGAAGTCACAGAACTTACGACGAGAAGTCAACACCAAAAAGGAGCTTTACAAAGCAACTCACGACGATATCAAAAGACAAAAAAAAACACGGCTCAAATCAAGAAGATGTTTCCTACAGTCGAGAAAGAAACTGGTGAAACCTGAGGCCACCCTGCGGCTGAACATGTGGAGAAGCACAACTGAGGGGAATACTTGGATTGCCCCGAAAGAGGACCTAAGCCCTGCACACGGCCAATTGTGGAATATATGGAGGTCCCGTAACATAATTCGGACCGGAGTAAGCAAAACGAGGACACAAATGAAAGCCTGGCAGTTTTACAGCGGACCGAGTACAGTTTAAGCGCAAGTTAAGCAACATTGGACGCGGACTAATAATTGGATAAGTCACCCCCTGTTGTAACAACTTGTTTTAAGTTTAGGATTGGGCAGCCCCTAATAACCAATTAATTAAGGCTCAGAAGCATCGGGCTAATAATCTGATCTTCTTAAAAACGCTGATTAGGAAACACCAAAATATTTTCTATATAAAAAAAGACTTTTCTTCGATGCTGTATTCTGTGAAAGTTGTGAATCTACATAAAAATTCTAGAATTCAAAATGAAAAAAATATGAGAAATTGTTTAGATGCGAAGGTGCCATCTAGGGTTAACAAAAACGCACAATGTTCCATAATGGGTACAATAAATGTGCACCAGTCCGTGCTATATTGTTACATACAAACACGGTTCATACAACTTATCGATAGTTCCGACACATTTGGTATGCCACAATTCCAATAATTTGACAATCCCAAAATATGTGTTCCTTGACGATTGAGTTATATTATAATTATAAAATAATACGCTAAGCTCACGATGCGATTGCAAGTGCTAAGGATAATATATATTACTCACTCACTTTTTTTTTAACCTTTTTTTCAACTTAAAAAAAATGTAGAAAATAATATATACTTCCTTGTTGTACCCTGCAAGTTAACGTTAGGTTATACGTCTGACAAATAGTTGAAGAACTTAGGAGCCTATTCCATGTCAGCCTCGTTAAACGCGCGTGTAGCCCAGACGATTTCCTTGATGAAGTTTAACAGCAAGGGACCGTCAGAACTAAGCAGCAGTTCAGGAAAATCATCCAAAGAAATGGTAGGGACTCCCCGGTGACAACAAAGAATGCGTCTCCTGTTCTCATGGATGATGCACTCCATGAGAGAGTGCGTTACTCACTCGCTGATTAACATGTCCGCTTTCCTAACTGGAGCATATGGCATTCACGAACTGCCACCACAAAGCTTTGTCAACTGCCATAGATCATGCCTTATTCCATGTCAGCTTTGCCTCCCGCAGCTCCGCCGAATACATTCTATGTATGTTCCAGACGGCCTTACAGGACGGCTTGAGCCCGGTGGCTTGAATAAAAGGCTTTACGGCTGTCTTTGCTTTGGTAAAAAAAATCGCCGTACGGTGCTGTGTAATAACCCTACAGAACGTAATTTCAAAGTCAAACCATCGCAGTGTTCTGCGCAAGTACCTGAACTCAAAACATATTAAACGGTTGCATTGACTTTAGATAAATACAGGGCGGTAGCTTGTGTAGTTGGCGGAATAACACTACACATCTGTTTAACCGATTTTTAAATGGCGAGCGTCAAGGACTCCACAGATGATGTATTACCATCATACATGGGTTTCTCTTGTATTTGTATACATAAAAAAACATTTCTGTGGTGCATAATAAATGTGCAACGTCCCATGCACATTGTTGCCAGGTACCCACCTTACGTTCAGCAGAGACAACATCACCAGTGAGAAAGAGACGACATCACGTTCGGGTTCTTTCTCGCACCGAAATACAAGAACTTAAGTCCTTGAGCGTGATTTGTGGACCTTGAAATGACTTGACTCCGAGGCCCCATCTGGCGCCTCATAATAATATCACATAACAACCAAAAACACAAAAAAAACACACAAAAAAAAACACAATTTCATTCTCGGTATTGTGAACACAACACTTTGCACTTGTCCTCGGCTACTTTTTTGCTGCACCGTATTACCGGGAAATATGAATAAATTATTATATTGCATTTATTTTATATATTTCAATGCAAAGTTCATTTAAAGACATTTTTTAAAGTTAAAACACAGATTTATATCGAAGCATCTTATTTTTCGCATGTCCATTCAATATCATAGAACATATAGCCGTCATAAATTTCTAGCATACAGTTCTGCCGTTTGCTACTGTTCATACTGACATCAGCACGATGTAGCCCTTGCTGACTAGTACCGAAAACCTCGATAAACAATCTTTCGTCTCATATCTTTGTTCGCTTGTCATACATTTATGTGTTGCCATATTGGCATCTTGGAGTCCAAGTCCACTAACGGGTGTGTGAGTTAGATAGTTTTGCCACCGACGGCGCTGGTGACCGACCACGGGCCGCACGAGTCAGTTATATGTTGACGACCAAGAAGGTCGCATTACGGCCGGCATGTCATTCCGCCTGGCCGGAAGCTTGTAAAGTTTTAACGTAAATATATGTCAATGTGCCTCTGAAAAGACTTTATTTTGCTGCCCTGCTTATGATCATGCCTTCACGCGACGGAATAACACCTTTTTGAGAGCAAGGAGGATTTTAATACTTTGTTTCAAAAATTTCTGAACCCGTAGTTTCATTAATGATTAGAGAACATAGTAAACGTAAGAAGATATATCTTCATTTATTTACAGAAAAGTTATTTTTAAAATTACAGCATAGAGTTCAAACTTTGAAATAAACACAAGTTTCGAAACAACATAAGGAAAAAATAATTAACTATTCATATTTTCTGACGATTATACAATTTTTATAATTGAAATTACGGCAGCTGTTGCATGTGAGGCACATATTTAGTGTTTTGTTAATCGGTATATTTAAGTAGATCGCTATATTAGCCCGACGCTCTCAAGGTTTGCACGATTTCTAAAGTTCTAAAGCTCAAAGCAGCCAACAACACGCGGTACTCCATCCACGTTTTAATCGGCGTCCATTGATATTTAACTTCGATGATCGTACGAGGACCGCCCTTACAATGTGGTATTATCGATGATCGACCCATGTACATGAGTCGCATATAATAATACGTATAAAAGTCCTTTAATTTTTTTTTTCACAAATAATGTATAGTCGCGTGCAAGTTACACACACAAGGTTAGAATATCCGTCTGAGAAATAGTTGAAGAACGAAGGAGCCTATTCCATGTCAGCCTCGTTAGCCGCTCGTGTAGCCCAGACGATTTCCCTGATGAAGTTTAACAGCAAAGGGACCGTCATAACTATGTAGCAATTCAGGGAAATCTTCCCAAGAAATGGTAGAGACTTTCAGGCGACAACACAGAATGCGTCTCCTGTTCTCATGGATGATGCATTCCACGAGACAGTGTCTTACCGTCATATTATATATAAGTCCTTAATCTGCTTTCTCACCTCGTCATTCTTTTTTTTTATGTAAACACATAAGAAGAATACCGACAGATAGTGATAGTAATTTTTTGAAGTCTCATCTGTGGAATTCTATGACGCCTACCATGGTGTATATGGCTAAACGCTGCACGTGGAGTGTTGATCCGCCAACGTCATAGACTACAGCCCGAGATTCACGCATCATCCTTTAATATTACAGGAATCTACTATGAATGGGTGGTCTTCACGGGACGACTTTCGTCTACCACCAATTTTAATGGATAGGCTATGACTGACATTTTACGGGTTATGGATCAAATTCACACCAACCGGGGTATTTTAGAGCTCAGATATCGATTAAAAATCCATTTTTTTATAATCTCCGTCGGGGATCGAACCCACGACCTGTGGCTTGCAAAGCAAACGCTTTTACCATTGAGCTATGACCGCCGGATAAAAATTCTTAAGGATTCTTAAAAAATCAAGGCATTGTATTTGTATCCATATTATTGCATGCACATGCGAAAGCATGTCATCAAAACTCGCTAAATATTATATATACATATCTATAGAAAACAAGTAGGAGACTTTTGGAACACAATGTTTTTTTACTTGTGGTTGGTTTAAGCGGCCAGATGTGAGCCTCCCACATATAATTGATTTACAAAAAATTTCAAAAATCGAATTTAAATACATTAAAATTTTCTGTGAAATTTTAAATTAAATGAAACATTTACGGCACAGCGATATAACTGAATTATTTATCATAAGCGCAAAATACACTTTTTATCTTTTTACGTTAAAAAATATTACACAGCATAATGTCACCCACATATATTATATTTTATAAGCGCCAGCTCCGGTACGGCTGGAAGATTATTTTTGATACAATTTCTCATTATCAGATTATATTTAATCTTATCCGATAAAAAGTCTTATTACATTTTTTTCCGCCGGTGAACGAATAAACAAAGTTTTTTTTCAACGTAAAAAATATGAGTCACGTGCCATTTCGGCGAACACTTCACGATAAGGCTTTTATCAAACCAATTTTTATTATTTCAAGAATGCGAATTAATGCGAAGAAGCAATGCAATGGGTCCTGTCAATATGCAGATCAAGCAATCACCAACACATGTCAGACTATTAACACTATCCAGTACGGTTACACAATATGTGTGTTAACCGCCAGGCTGAACGATAAAGGCGGGTCACACAACTCGTGTGCGATCGTTCCGCCAACGCTTAGTGGCCGACTATATACACAGCTTGAGTTATGTTTTTTCAAACGTTACTGGCCGATCACACAACATATAAAGGGTCCGCCAAATAACTTTTTTTTTTTAAAACAGGGCGCAAAACATCGAGTGTAGCTTCGGCTGAGTGGCACGTAGCGCCGTCCTGTTGAAACCAAATGTTGTCAATATCCTCCTCTTCAATTTTTGTAAACAAAAATTCGTTCAACATGGCCGCGCCGCATGGAAGCGCCATTGATGGCGCTTCACGCACACTTTCTGCCACAGCAGCAATCTTCTCGGGTGTACGCACTGTTTTTGGCTTTTCACGCTTTGGTTTATCGATGAGGATGCCAGTTTCTTTCACTTTTTTCACAAGATAACGAACATACGGAGTTGACGGTGATTCTCTTCTTCCAAAATCCGTACGCAATTTTCGCACACATTCTGCAACATTACCATGATTTTCAAAGTAATGTCGCAATCTTTCCCAGCGTTGTTCAAGCGTATACACAACCATATTCGTTCAACGGAAGGATAAAACTAATTATCTGTCAAATCAGACATAAGCTAAGTGTTACCATTCACGAAATAAGCACTAGTTGAAAAAAAACGTTAGATGGCGGACCCTATATGTTGTTTTTGCTTTCGAACACAATTCAAAGATCTCAAACCTTTTCATTGAGGGTCATATTTAATTTTATTTGAACACATGACGATAAAAAAATTAAAGGAGAATTTTTTGGAAGCAAAAATAATAATTTGTGATTAGACTTTATCTCGCTTGATGTAATTATTATTTTTAAGTTGGGTAAGCGTTGATAGTTTTTCGCGATCAATATTTCGATTGTATGCATTTAAATTTTATATGTTTGTTAGCGAAATGAGTATTTTCCAAAATATAAACTGTTTTTATAATTTTATTTTATATTCCAATGCAATATATTTTTGGTTAGAATTAGTTGACGATATATGCTGATGCTTTGTCCGATATTGCCGATGACGCCAAGGAGATCGAAGACAGCGACGATGATGGGGGATGGATATATATGTATATAAACAAATAAATATATGCGATTTTTTTTGTAAACAATTCTTTAAAAAAACAGTCGGCCGCGTAAGTTTGATCGCGTAACGCGCGGACTGGATAGTGTTTCTTCTTCGTAGTATCAATCCGGTGGATTGGTTTGCAGCAACAGAATCTTGCATCTCGATCTCCATTCCTCTCGGTCCTCCGCAACCCTTTTCAGTTCAGCATAAGCGCTACAGTTCATGTCCTCGAATACTTGCTGCAAATACTCCCGTCTAGGGCGCCCTCTACAGTTTCTACCCTCAACCATCCCCTCCACAATATCGTGAAGGAGACCATCGTGGCGCATGATGTGACCAATCCATTGGGCTCGCCTCTCTGAGATGGTTCTTATTAGTTGCCTATCTTCCTTGATTATTCTGAGAACCTCATTGTTCGTGACGTGGTCTCTCCAGGAAATTCCGAGAATTCTTCTGTACGACCACATCTCAAAGGCCTCTAGTCTTTTTTTATCACTTTCAGATAAGCGCCATGTCTCACAGCCGTACATTAAGATGCTCCAAACAAGTGTTTTGGCAAGTTGCTTGCGGAGCCCTAAAGAAATATTCTTTGACTCAAGAATTTTGGTTTTTTTATTGAAAGCTAGCCTTGCTTGATGTATTCGACTGTTGACTTCTCTTTTTGTTCTGCCGTCCCAGGTGATCGTACTTCCAAGGTATACAATTTCTTTTGCATCTTTTAGGGGTACTCCTAGCATTGATATGTTAATTTTCTGCTGCTCATTGCGGCTTACTCTCGTGACTTTGGTTTTTGTGCTGTTTATCTTCATATTGTAGTTGGAATTAAATATGTTTTCCATGGATGTCAGCGCTTCAGCGAGTTCATCTTCAGTTTCAGCAATCAGAGCAATGTCGTCAGCAAACCTTATCATATCAATCTTTTGGCCATGTATTTTAACCCCCTCTCTATGGCCCATTTTTTCCCTGATGTTATTAATTGCATTTTGTATGTATACGTTGAAGAGTACAGGCGACAGAGAGCATCCTTGTCTCACCCCTTGACGTATTTTTGCTTCCTTTTGGACATTTCCAAGTGATATTATGGCAGCTTCTTCTTTGTAAAGTAAAAATATGAGTCTTCGTTCCTTGTATTTGACTCCAATTTATTTCATTACATCGAAGAGCTTCTCCCAATCTACTTTATCAAATGCTTTTTCAATGTCCACGAAGGCAATATATGTATGTTGGTCCACTTTTATCCTCTTTTCCAAGATCATACGCAGGGATAAGATAGCTTCTCTGGTTCCCATTCTTTTTCAGAATCCAAATTGATCTCTAGTGAGAGTCTTTTCAATTTTTGGTTCAATTCTATGTAGGAATATGTTGGTCAGTATTTTGGATGCATGGGATAGAATACTGAGTGTTCGGTGTTGTTCACATTTTGTTGTTCCGGGCTTCTTTGGCAGAGTTACAATTACACACTTTTTGAAGTCTTCTGGCGCTATTCCTGTATTATAAATCATCAAAATCAAATCAGTGTTAAGAGGATCGAAAGTTTCAGATATCTTGACATGTAATTCAGAAACTACGGCGGCCTTTCCTTCAAGCCCTTGGGCTCGCGCCAACCTGGAACGCCATCAGAAACTTAATTTAGAATGTACTCGGAGACCTACGGGAGGTAGAGCTGACATGGGATGACGCGAGGAACATAGCGGTTAACAACTTTGTGGTGGAAGTTTGTGACAACCATATTCTCCTGTTGCAGGAGCGTACATGGATATAATGATGACTGTTTTATTGATTTTTTAAAAGAAAATATATAGATTAGTTTGAAAGGAATGCTAAAAATTCAAATCTCATTTATTGTTTGTTTTGTCGTTTTTTTTTTAAATATTTTTTGCGGATGTTCCAACGTTGGATGAGTCAAGAGAGATATGCATGTCTCTAATAAAACAATTCCACGAATTACAAGGAGCGCAATCTTCGCCCATTCTGTCTGATGCCATCACCCTATAATACAGTACCGCCTTAACTAACTCTACAGAGTGACCGGCATTTGAATTAATAAGGACAAAATAAATCAGAGAGAAAAAACAGTTATTTATATTTTTCAAATTCATATTTAGATCTATTTCAAATATTAAAGAAATATTTCCACACCCCTTTTGTATTTAAAAGATTTATTATTATCACAAATTCCCGCTACTTAACATTGTTAGTTGTCATTGGCAATGCCCGGTCGGTCTCAAGACATCTATCTCTGCACTGGTAATCGTTTGATAAAATGTAAGTAATTAATTTTTTAAATAAAACTTTACAGCGTGTCATTGATTGCGTTGACCCGTTCCTAGGATCAAATGGTCAATGCCTCAGACTAATAATCCGATCTTCTTAAAACAGTCAGATTCACAAATCACCCAAAAGTATGCATCTACAGCTTCCACCTCATCCCTGTCAAGTCCCTGGTGTCTTGCCCTGGAGGTCGTTGGATGAAGCTTCGTGTGCAGAGATCTCGGGACGAGACATGGACAGTGGCAACTTACATAACTGAATGGGGGCATTTTGTGGTGACCATATATTCCAGATATGGAAGGGACATCGAAAGAAAAGAATGCTAATTTGAGACAAAAAAATAAAATTGAAAGTCATAACTGTATAGTGGTTACACAGTGTTTAGAGGGGACTCCCACTGGACTTATCAGTTTTTAACTGATCATAATCCGAATGAGCGCATCATCAAGGAGACTTACCTGTCCTCCGGCGTGATGCGGGTGTAAGGCGGGTACAGTCCAGTCCAGTCATAAACTGGTTAGACTAATTATCTAGTGATGGTTAATAAATTCAAACATGATTCTGCATTGATGTTTTATGAATTAGGAACCATATATACGCTTTCCTGGCTAGAGCATATAGACATCTCGAACTACCGTCACGAAGATATATCAGCTGCCATGATCCTTGCTTCATCCCACGTCAGCTACCACAGGTATGCCGAGTACAATTTATCTATGGTTCCTGACGGTCTTCCAGATCGGAGCAAGCGCGGTTTATTTTAACCCAATATTTTAAATGATAATAAATAATAAAATAAGGATGATAAATATATTATAAATTAAGTTATGAGTGGTCGCCCTAATGCCCCCTTGAAAATCCCGATATAAAACCCCCGGCCGCTAACAAGGCTGCCGAAATTACAGGCAATTTGGCCGGAAAATCCCGACAGTCGGGGAAATATAAAAAAATCTAAAGCTAATTTGAGATTTGACGGGCTTCGGTCCCCATTAAGAGACCACCGCAATTATTTTCGCCATCGGTACGAAAATATAAGGAGATTATGCTTCGCGAG
The DNA here is from genome assembly GCA_022606575.1 of Glossosoma conforme. Lineage (NCBI taxonomy): Eukaryota > Metazoa > Arthropoda > Insecta > Trichoptera > Glossosomatidae > Glossosoma > Glossosoma conforme. The sequence continues at coordinate 375,650 of JAGTXR010000075.1, read as the reverse complement.
AAGCAGCACTGAATAACTAAACATTAGAAAAATAGATGTTGATGGAATGGCGCGCAAGAACCGGCATTTGGTGAGTCAGACAATATTAATTTATTGACTTCAGGGTATTAGCATCATATCATCACACATGGCGTGATAATATACATAAAATTTTCGGTTAACCTATGAAACGTGGAGCTGGAATGAGGCGATCACTCAATAGTTTGAATAAGTAAAGTCTAAAATATCAAATAAAAGGAAGAGCTATAGAAAAAATATAATATTATGAAATGATTAAGTTATCTTAAAACTTGATTGTCTTATGAGAAGACCCAGACGGGAATAAATGAAACAAAATATAAGGTAATATACATTGAAAAATCAGCTAATAAATAATACTTCTGACAAATAATAATGCAGTTCCATACATATTTATTAGTTTTTAATGTGTGCACATTTGTAAATATTAGAACACACTTTACCTACTGTAAAGTATTTAGTTTTCTACGATTAGCACCGGCAAATTTGTCGTAAACTTAGCGTATTATAACGATGGTATATAAGTGATCGATAAAGTACTTATATTTTCATTACATAATATAAATTGTTATCTTTTATCAATTTCGGTATCTATTTTAATAAAAGATTAGATATTTCATCAATCACCTGATTCAAAGTATCAGTATTGGAAGTACATTTATTTTTATTATTGTATTTCATTTATGAATTTTTATGATATATTTTTTTCGTTCCGTATCCGTTTCACTTCTCTTCTCCTGATAAGTGTTAACATCCTCCTCTCTCTTAAAAGGGGTGCTCATATGTCGCGTTAGGGCAGGATGAGGAGCAGGTCAGCAAACAAAAATTTTCTTTTAGAAGCACATTGAGTATATTTACTTAAAAACTTTACAAGCTTCCGGCCAAGCGGAAACATACCGCTGGCCGTAACGCAACCTTGTCTCGCTAAAGGGTGGGGACCGACTGCCGATCTCCGCGCTTGGTCACGGCTTTCGCTCGCACCACCAGCGGTGATGTTTATAACTACCACACCCGTTAGCGGACCGTCCAAAATGACAACATGGCGCACATAAATGCACGACAAGCGAACAGGAATAAGAGACGAAAGATTGTATATCAAGGTTTTCGGTAACAGTCAGCAAGGACTACATCATGCTGGTGTCACTGGGAACATATTTAATTGCCGCCGAACTCCATGACAAGAGTCCGGAGACTTTAAAAACGTCGGCTTTGTGGATGATACCCAATATAACAGCAACAAGCAATAACCCACCCAATTTTCGGTCAGAGTCCAATGCTGCTTAACTAATGTGGTGTACCGGGAACCGCGCTTAAAATATGCTATATTTATTTTAAAGCCTAAAATAATCTATAGATAAATGTGTTATATCTAATGGTAATTCTTTTAAGTATAATGTTTAATTTAAAAAATAACTAATAGTGATTTAGCAAGCGTAAATAAGTTGTTACAACAGTACTCTATTTTCCATTCAACTAATTCTACTGAAAGACTACACTTCAGAACTTTATCCAGTGATTCCTCCTTCAACTCCTCACCAACTTGCCGGAACATCGCTTCCAAGCACCCCTTCACGGTTGATGTCGGCCGATTAACGACGAATAGTTACGTAAACTTGTTCCTTCACAGGCTGTAAAGCATATTTTTTAAAATAAGATTAAAAATACTTTAATACTAATTAAATCGATTAATATACACAACATCCTTGAAGATTTTTTATTATATAAACACACTCAAGAGAATACCAATAAGGTAATTGATCCACCACAGACTCTTTGACGATCAACCGGGTCGGCTGGACGCTGAGTGAGGAAAAGAATGATTGTGTATAAAGGAGAGGAAGTTTTTATTAATCTGCTTCTTGAAGAGATTTTTATAGTATGTAAGAGGGTGCAGAGTAACTTGAAGAGCATTTTAAAGATTATATAGTATTAAAAATTAACCTGCGAAGGTGTTCGCTCAAGTCAACACATGTCAACCGTGTAAGCCGACCGTTTAAACAAACTGTGCACGAGTATGGGGTCGATCAGCCCATTGTAATCAAGTGGATACTACCCTGAATGATGCATGCAGAGTCGTCACACATCGATGTTGCCAGATACTGGGCAATAATAATTTGACGTCGCTGACACAAAGAAGAAGAACCGTGTAAAAATACTGGGAAAGTGTTCAACGGATTTAACGTTGATGAAAAGATGGAGGAGGGATCAATTAAAAATAATAATAGCGACAAAATAGTTTAGTGAACTGAATAAACATCTGTGATAGATATATTGGAGATTTATTTAATTTTGAATTTTATTTATTTTATTTCTTTCAGAAACATTACAAATTTTATTTAGTACGATCCTGAAATCTATATAATACAAGAGAAACAATTTATAAATATAGATATTTATGATTATTAACAATAATAATTAAAAAGTCCCGAAGCTCGCTTAACAAGACTCCGCAAAATTATTTTCATAAATAAATTCGTAGAGCTCATGTCGAAACTCAAGTGGAATATATCAATATTCGAGGCGATATGGTTGAACAGTCTTATCACTCTCCCAAGAGGCATAGTCTCTGGCAGGTTAGTTGAGATTAGATAAGGTTCCTTTGCTTATCACATGCTCTAATTTAAAAAAAAGAACAGGCTTCCTTTCCACAGATGACTGCCGTATGTTATTCGAATCAGGGTTTTATTTTATCTTCGGATCAACTAAAATAGCACGTTTTCATTTCATGGGATCTATAACAGTAATCTGTGGAAAATTTTAAAAAGTAACGAACTACTAACTAAAATTTAAATGTGGTTCTAAATAATTATGTTAACATTAAAAATACTGGATGGCATCTCCTTGTCAATCCAAACTGTCATACTAATTTCATCTCAAAAACTCGATTCTGATCCCATTTCTTGCGGGGTCATCCAAAAAAGGAGACGCCAGGAATACCGCTAATAATTTTCCGGCTAAATTCCGTTTTTATCCCTTGAACATAATCTTTTTGTCTTAAATATATTTTCCGGTTTCATTTTTGATTTTTCGGCTTATTTCCTTAACGAACAACAGTTTTTTTATTTCCCCTTCGCTAGATTATTCTGTTTTGAAAATAAAAATAAATTTACGTATTACTAATTAAATTGTCTTTTCTTTGTGCAAACGCATGCAAGGGAACAAAAAAGTAGTACAATATAAAAGTATAAGTATTGACACCAGCATAATATAGCTCTTGCTGACTGGTACCGAAAACCTCGATATACAATCTTTCGTCTCTTATTTTCGTTCGCTCGTCGGACGCGTATGTGTTGTCATTTTGTAATGCCGTTAGGAGGACTAGTTATATAGATCGCCACTTGCGGCGCTGGGTGTCACCGACCACGGCACCCGGTGCCGTCAGTTGTGTGCCGACCGCGACGAAATCGTATTATGGCCGGCCCGGCATGTTATTCCGCTAGGGTCGTTTGTTAAGTATATCATGAAAATATTTATATGTGCTTCTGGAAAAGTATGTGTGTTGTTCTTCTGCTCCGCATCCCGCCAACACGCAATTCAATACCGAACTTAGAGAGGAGGATGTCTCTGTGAGTCAACCATGACGGCTAGACGATGCATGCGAAAATTTTGTTTGGTATTCGTTTAAGGGTTGAAAGATCCTTATTATTATAGGAATTTACGATGAGTTGGTGGTCTTCACGGGACGACTTTCGTCTACCACCAAATTTAATTAATAGGCTATGACTAGCATTTTTCGGGTGAGAGATCACATTCACACCAACCGGGAGTATTTCAGAGCACAGAAACAGATTTAAAATATTTTTTTTTATCTTCGTCGGGGATCGAACCCACGACGTTAGGCTTGAAAACAAATGCTTTGACCATTGAGCTAAGCCCGACCGAAGTACTCTCACTAAGATTATGCGGCCAACTACTTTTCCCGGGATGCTTAAGAGCGTGATTCCTTTGAAATCATTACCCTTGAGAGGGTTGTTCCTCCAATCGTTCGCCGATGACAACAGAGCGTCTGGACCGCTCGACCAAACCCTCTTCGACCAAGAGAGTAATATGATATATATATTTTATTATGTACATATTAATATAATATAAATTGCTTCTTTGTGAGCCCCTTGGGCCGGTCCATTATGCCCCGTCATCCGGAATGCCTCGCTCAATGATCCAAGAAGGGGAACGTGATCGGGAATGCATTATGAAAAAACGGGACCAGAACAGTGGCGTAACGAGAACTTCATTGAACTAACTACATAGAAGTACAGCGCTCATCTCATCATCAGCCTGTGTCCGTCCACTGTTGAACGTAGGCCTCCCTCATGAGTCTCCATCCTCTTCGATCCTCCGCCTTCCGCATCCACAGCGCTACTTCATCGTTAATATTGCACGAGTCTCCATTTCTTCTTGATCATCTTCCGTATCTTTTTTCCAGGTGCTTTCTCTTCAACATCCTGATACGCGTTACCTTAACAGATCATAGAGTACTATGCACATATTTTACTAAACGGAACCACGAAAACAGAGCTGACGTACTCATATTTGAAAATAAACAGAAGATTCTAATATATCAATTGATGATAATTCTAAAAAACTTGCTATTTATTAAAGGTACTGTTTATTTTTCTGACTGGAATTAGACTATGTAAGCGTCTGACAAATGTTAATGCTGCTTTAATAGCTAAACAAATAGAACATTTAAGACTAATATTATCCACCATATACTTTGGAGTTTCACGCAATAATTTCCTTTTCCAAAACTTTCGAATGCTTCACATTGATAATTCATTAATCAGATATAGGTAAAAAAAACGTCATTCCTAGTACCTTTATAACATCATTTATTTTTATATTCGGTTGCTGAATTTTGATTTCACAAAGCATAAAAACAAAAAGGTTTAAAAAAGCAACGCAATAATAGTTTATCTTACAAATACTGGGCTTGGAGCTTAAACACGTTTATTCTTTTATTAAAGTAAAACAATATACTATAGTCTAACGTGGTCTATTATTGATGGTTTCAACAAAAGCATAGTACATTAACATAACATGACTAAGAGAGAAAAAGCATGAAATTAAAAAACAATTAGTATATTAATTATTTGTTTGTAGTCACAACATAAACTCATACAAGCATATCAGTTACATTCATAAATAATTAAAGCATTATCCTTCTTAAAATAGCTATTTTTACATGCTACAGTGTATTTAAAAAAGGTTTAAATAATTTGACTATGATTTTACATGTTTTGTAAGTTACTGCTCTGATTTGGTAAGTCATTCTGAATGCCGTGGATCGCGTAACTTCTCAACCATAACAATGGCCATCTCCGTCTCTGTGGCGGAGCGACAAATAAATCCGGAATTGAAGAAGCAGCGTCTTTCATCTCCGAGACAATCTACAGGATAAGGAGATTAAATGCTGCAGTGTAAAGACATCCGAAACGGTGTTATGAAATTTGATGCCCGTGCTCTGGGCAATGTTTAGGAGCGTTTTGTTCATTGAGAGAAAAATTAAAGGTAGACATCAACAAGCACACAAGACCCCTCAAAAGATCGTGATTTTTAATCATATTCACGCTAAAGGTAAATTCACGTTTGTTATATGCATGTTTATGTATGTATAATCTATGGCCTAGTCCAGTGGTTAAAGCGTTTGTTTCTCACGCAGACGCCGTCGGTTCAAATACCGACATAGCTTGATTTTCTTAAATCGATTAAATTAAATATAACCTCTATGCATGCCGCTTAATCCTTTCAGTACAGCTCGGTGGAATACAAATTATACTGTCAATTATAAAACTAGTAATTGTAGCATAAATTTAATTATCTGGTCTATTTTCATATATCGCATTGGTTCTTGTATCCTTTAGCTATCAGATAATGTATAAAATATATTCTAAGATAGTAGCAAAACGATATATCACAGCTACCGATGTCAACGGTATGGGAATCTTACAAGGCATATATCGGGTACCGATGCGAACAGATAAAGGACAAAACAAAAATTGTCCTGGCTTCAGGAGCGTCGGGATTATCATCCGATCTTCTTAATAATACCCTGATAATTGAACACCAAAATATTTATTTGCGTCAATTTATGGTGTTTGTATGCTCCAAATATGGAGCTGAAATGGTAAAAAAAACTATTTATGTAAAAAAAATAATAAGGTATCATTGAAAGCGAAACGTGACTTGAAACAAGGAAAAAATATTTATAAATTAACTAGAGTTCCAATTAAATAGAAAAGTATTTCATTACTTGTTATAACATAGTTCACACTAAGCACAGTTTCACTTGATGGAAGACTGCAGTTTCGCAATCTATGAAAGCTTCAGATCCGTCTGAGCACGTTAGAACTGATGAATCCAAACAAGGTATGAAATTCTTATGTATTTACAATTAAAAATGGATCTCAAAGTGAATGCTCAAAATATAAATAACAAAACTCAAATTAAATGTTAAAAATATGGTCTCATTGATATTTGTCCATAGTTTAGAAATTTATGTACCTAAAAGTAATATCGGGAGCATCGGGCTAATCTTCAGAGTTTCTTAAAACTTGCGATATAAAAATCACGTAAAATATGTCTTGGATAATGTACCTGCCTTCTTTTCTCCAGGCTTCCAATGTGGTATCCCAGGTGAATCGTCTAGTACAGAAATGTCTTGGAACACGGTATGGACAATGGCAACCCTGGATACGTGTAAGACGAAAGAATCGCAATGAACAGTGGTTGAAACCAACTTGAGTGAAGATATTGACATATTTAGTGTTATATTGCTTCAGATTCAGTGCTAGTGTTGACGAAGGCGAAATTTTGGAAGTTTGATGTTGTGACAATAATGCCATGTTATTTGTGGGTCATCCATGATTTACTTATAACAGGGTTTTTGTTGTTACAAGTCAACTATTTGCATTGAGTCTCCTAACGCTTGTTCTGGGTGTGAGGTCATTGACACTAAATGTGTCAATAAATTTACAGGACCACACTTTTATGTAAATACTTCAATAATGAATTAAGATATTAAAATATTTTGTAATGTTATTGAAGGAAATAAATAAATAATTGTCCAAATTGACAGAACTGAGTGGCTGCAATTTGTGGTGCCCATGTTAATTAATATGGAAAGAATATGGGACGCCACGATGGTCCTCTTCACGACATTGTGGAGGGGATGGTTGAGGGTAGAAACTGTAGAGGGCGCCCTAGACGGGAGTATTTGCAGCAAGTATTCGAAGACATGAATTGTAGCGCTTATGCTGAGCTGAAAAGGGTTGCGGAGGACCGAGAGGTATGGAGATCGAGATGCAAGATTCTGTTGCTGCAAACCAATCCACCGGATTGATACTACGAAGAAGATGGGGAAGAAAATACTCGAGCAATATTCTACCTACAACAAGACAACCGTTTATACTCGTAGATCTAATCAAAGTTAAGCCATTTTATATCTCTGGGTTCAAAAAACAATAAATACCCCACTCCTGTTATAGAAGTTCTCAAAATGTCAAAAAAGAACCAAAGTACTATTCTTTCACACGCCTTTTACACACACACTTTTTACACAGACGCCTTGTATACACACGTCTTTCACATATATGCCTTTTACACGGTTCTAGACATAGTTTAAGACTGTAAAAAGCGCCTTTGTTGTATGAGATGAAGTTTTTACATGACAAATTTCTTTTGTAAGTTATACCTAATCAATGCAATTTAAAAAATCACAATTGTACGTTCATCTCTTTCTGTCGCATGAATCATTTGTCCCGGATTTGAAGGACAGGACGCGCTCAATCAGGACCGCCGCTCGGTCTGTTGTATCGATTACCGGAGCAGGAAACTTTTAATAACGACAGCATTGAACTCCATACTCTTTGATCTCACAGAGGTTAACTTTAACCCAAATACAACTGAAACATTTAAATAAATAAAAAAATATTGAAAAAATATTTTAATTTAAGGTGTTTATACCTTTAAGGGTCAGGGTTACGGGGTGCCTAAAACCTACCCCAATATCAAAGCTATATCAACTCTCGGGCATTGCCCCACCAAACATACGGCGAGAAGTTACTACCAAGAAGGAACTCACCAAAGCAACCCACGACGCACTCCACCCTATGTTTGGGTACCAAAAGATAACTACACGGCTCAAATCAAGAAGAAGTTTCCTACAGTCGACAACGGAACTGGAGATACCTGAGGCCACCCTGCGGCTGAACATGTGGAGAAGCGCAACTGAGGGGAATACTTGGATTGCCCCGAAAGAGGACCTAGCCCCTGGACATGACCAAGGGTGGAATATATGGAGGTCCTTTAACAGACTTCGGACCGGAGTATGCAAGACGAGGACACAAATGAGGGCCTGGCAGTTTTACAGCGGACCGACTGAATGTGACTGCGGCGTGGAGCAGACCCTGTCACACCTTCTGGAGTGTGCGCTGTGCCCGAGTGGCTGCACCCAGGAAGACCTGATGATGGCCAGAAGTAACGCCATCGACGTCGCCCACTTCTGGGCAGACAGGATCTGACCCTGTTGTTTCCGACACGATTATATATATAGGGTCAGCGAGTTATAAAATCCTCGTAAAAAACCGTCCACAAATCAACTATTATTCAACACAATTACAGTTAAATTCAATACCAATGCAGTTGTACCGAATTTAAAACGCGTAAGTCCACAGGTACCAACTAGAAAGGCGAGCAATGGATGGCTACGAGCACGGATATACCAATTTGAAACGAAAAACTTAAATCATTTCAGAATTCCAGAGTTATGTAGTAGAACCGAGAAGGAAAAGGAAAGCATTTTTAAGAGCAACTATTTTAATTCGGGACTCTTATGAATGGAAAGTAAACATCCATAGGAGAAAGAGAGTGGGATAATGTAAAGATTTGACATATAATGATTATGCGGAGAAATGTGAAGTTGACTGTGAAAAAATAATTTTAAATGATTTCAGAACACTGAGTTAGATTTGTATTGTCATTATGTTATTTGATATGAACTATATGAAGCATTAGTAATCGTATATCGTCATACTTAAGGAAGAACGACTTCACGTCGCCGGAGTAGTTATCGGATCGCGTGGTGGCTGAATGAGGAGCAGGTGAATAACACGAAGAATTTTTCAGAAGCACACATATTCTAGATAACAGCGGGCCGGCCAGAACCCAACACTCGTTGCGGTCGGCACACAACTTCCGGCCACTAAGCGCTCGAAGTGGGCGAGAGCCCAGCGGCGCAAGTTGCGATCTACAGAATTAATGGCGCACCAATGACAAAACTATCGTCACCTTGTAAAATAGCGAACAAAATACCTTGTGAAATGGCGAACCAAAATAAGAGGCGAAATATTGTACATCAAGGTTTTCGGCACCAGACTGCAATGGCTATATCGAGCTGATGTCAATATGAAATGCCAGTGTGTAAAAAGTGATTTGTAAATAGACGATTTAAATGTAAGCCTATTTATAATTTACTTATCTTACCCACCTGCGAAATTTGCGCAGACATAACACAAGTGTACGTAATAAAAACATCGGTTACATCAAATGGACTGTTTTTCCCACACATTGTCCCTTATATATACACCATTCACAAAGGCACTGATTATGTCAATGGGGTACTATTATAATATTACACATAAATATACCCTCAAGCTGAAGGGATTTGTCAGAGAGGGTTGAACAGCAGGGGCGGACCGGGGATTACCGGTCTGGGACGAGGTGACAGGGCCGCATCAGGCGTTTAGGAAACGGATAGTGTTTCATGGATTATGGGCAGACCTCGCAACGCAATAAGAGACGTTCATAATGAAAGAATATAAAAATAAATGTTTTTTAACTTGTTTTAATGTGGATCACATAGTGGCATGCTAAACTTAAAACACATTATATTATGTATTTAGAATAAATGTAAAAGACAGGATATCATCAAAAGAGTATATTTGTCTTTAGCTTTTGTGAAGTTCCGCTCTTCTCAATACTTTCTAATGGATTTAAGCGCTCAACCAGCACTGTTGCATACGGCACGCATGAGCGAAGATTCTGTAAGAGTTGGGTGCATAAGAATGAGCATATCTTGATCATTGATCTTGATCCTGCAAGAGACTATGCCTCTTGGGAGAGAATGATCAGACTGTTCAGCCATATCGCCTCGAATATTGATATATTCCACTTGAGAGAAGCCCAGTTTCGACATGAGCTCCACGAATTTATTTATCTAAGTTATTTTGTGGAGTCTTCTTTTTAGCGACTTCTTCGGGACTTTTTAACAATTGTAGATGATAATCATAAATGCCTATATTTATAATTTTTTCGTTTTATATCTTATTTCTGGATCGTATTAAATAAAATTTGAAATATTCCTGAAAGAAATAAAATTGAAAAATTGAAATAAATAAAAATCTGAAACTGAGGATTTTTAGTTGAGCTGTGTGTGACATATTTATTTTTTTGTTCTCTCCGATGATCTTTTGTATAAAAATCACTTAGAGTGAAGAAAACCCCTTCAATGGCGGTCGAAATATCTGAGAGAAGAAGAAAATAGCAACACACGACTCAACCCAAAAGTCACAATTCAAACCCAGACCGTGAAAATAAATTAAATTATTTATGCTATGTTCTGTTAAATAAGATATTTCGATTTATGATGGAAATAAGTAAGGTAAAAAAGACTACGTGAACCATCTTAAAGTCTGTGTTCCAAGGATTGAAAGTTATTTGCAAGTGCGCCATTATTTGCTATTCGTGCTCTGTCAGACATATTCTTAGCCCTGCAAATGTATGATTTTTTTTTAATATTCTCCTGTGATTTTTTTCGATGTTTTAATACCAACTTATCAATTCGAGATGACGAATCCAGCAAATCAAGAATCATGAAAATCGGTTCAGCGGATCTTGAGTGTTACCATTGATATCAGCTTGATATAGCTCCTTAAGGCCGATGCCGTAAAGCCTCAACAAGCGATCTTTTGTCTATTATTTTGGTTCGCTTGCGTGACATCTACATCGAATGTTAAGCGGTGTTTGCATACGCCAAAATAATTGTTATGACAGTTGGCCTATTGCCGGTTGGTAGGACTGTCATATTGGCAGTTGGTACCGTAGAGATGTGAGATCGCGCCGTGGGCTGGCAGTTGAAGTTTGACACGCGCCCGTCACAGTGCGCGCGTCCTGTGCGTTCGCTGTGGCGGACGACGTTTGTGACAATAAACAAATAATATGTGAAACAAGTGTTTATATTGTAAACCTTTCTAAACTATACCCCTTGGCTGGTATCGCACCACCGAACATAAGACGCAAAGTCATATGCGCCGAAGAAATGCGTAAGGCAATCAACCAACCGTCCCACTGCTTGTATAATCAGATACCCCCAACACCAAGATTGAAGTCTCGAAGCAGCTTTCTGAAATCCACACAACCTCTCACATCCGGCCCTGAAAATGAGAGACTCCAACTCTGGCAACAAATCGCACCAGAGGATTTCATTACTCCAAAGGAAGGCCTCCCAACTGGCAAGAGCCTTGACTGGCCGACCTGGAAATACATATACAGATTAAGAACCGGAGTTGGTAGAACAAAGGACAACCTCGAGCGGTGGGGAATGCTTCGGCAGGGAGAGACACTATTGTGCGACTGTGGAGACCTGCAGACCGCCTCACACCTACGATGCTGCTCCATGTGCCCAACAAGTTGCACATCTCAGGACCTAATGCTGGGCAACACACGAGCTATCGATGTTGCCAGATATTGGGAAAAAATAATTTGACGTCGCTGACACGAAGAAGAAGAAAGAAGAATTGTAAACCTGATCCTGCATCCTTCATCCAGTTAATCGATGTCCTAAATGGAAGAGGAGTATATCACTATATATGGTGTAACTGAGACTCATTCCTTTTAGAAGTATATACCGATAATAAATAAATAATGTATTTCATTAATTTTCTATATAATTCGTTCTTTACAACTTGAGCCACTCTACCCGAGATTCCTAATGTAACAGGACCCGCGAGCAGGATTTCCTTCCCGCGGGGTCTGGTTCGGTTTTTGTTTCGACGAGAAGTGACAGTGAAGAAGAAGAAGAGGAAGAGGAAGAGGAGAATATTACCGTGGCGCCCCCCGCCTCCCGCGGCCCTGGATCTCTGGAGGGCGGCGTAATTGTTTAATCCCGCGTCCGCCCCTGGAGCGTTCCCTTACAAATTATGCGAAAAGATTTCTTTGCCGCAAATTAATCTGCATTTGTTTAAGACTTTGCACGAAGAAGAAATATAAGGCGGTCTCAAATTTGGAAATATTTGCTTCTTGTAAAAAAAAAAGTTTTTAACCCTTTCGTTACGACTCGGTGGAATACAAATTATACTGTCAATACGGCGTGAATTTTTCAAACCATTTTTTTAAAAACTAGTATTTGAAGCATAAATGTACTTATCTGACCTATTTTCATATTTCACATTGGTTTTTGTATCCTTTATCTATCAGATGATGTATAAAAAACTATTATATTTAACAAACGTTCATTACAAACATCAAACGTTGGGGTACATTGAGTTGAGGACAAGAAGGGATATATGCTTAGGTATGCATTTCTTCCGACTGTTGCGTGGCGTGTTCGGGAATCCTGAAATTTTGATGAATATCGGTTTGTGTGTCCCCGATAGATATCTGAGAATAAGGAAGCATAGATTGTTCGCTCTCCCTAAGAGTAACACTAACCTGCCAGAGACTATGCCTCTTGGGAGAGGGATCAGACTGTTTAACCAAATCGCCTCGGATGTTGATATATTTCACGTAAGAGAGGCCCAATTCAGACAAGAACTCCAAGAGTTTCTTTGGAGGGATAATTGGTTGGCGTCGTCTGTCTGATAAGCATTGGGACCTTCTGTTGCTTGTCTTTATTGCTTTGTTCATAGTACTTAATCATAAGTACCTATTCTTGTATATATTGTATTTTTATTTTTATTTTTATTTTTTATTGTACTTCAGAAATGAATTGAGTTAATATAATTTGTAATGTTTCTGAAAGGAAAAAATAAACAAAATTGAAATTGAAACAAAATTGAAATTATGTAACTCCATATATGTGGTAGCATTGACACATGTGGTTTACAGAAAAATCACTCCTGTGACGAAACGATAATTATTTACATACGTTACTTTTAGAATACATGTAGGTTGATAAAGGGAATGACTGTAGTTCTAAGTTCCTACCGTAGATGTCATAATGAGTACTGAAAGTAGCAAAACGATATATCACGGCTACCGATGTCAACGGTTGGGGAATCTTAGACGGCATATATCGACAACCGATGAAACAACAAATTTGATCATTTTTATCTCGATACTAAATATTTGGCACAACCACTGACTATACTCGTATAATAAAATAAATTATATTCACTTGGCTTATATAAGAGTTGAAATACTTACAATCTTAAGTAGGTGCAAACTAAAAGATTCTTCGGGACACCATTTGAAAGAGTTTTTTTCGTGCAATCGATGCATGAAAGTACAACTGGTTTAGACCAGTTACTCTATGATATAATATAATTTGCTAACGGGGAGCATGAAAAGAACCTCCACGCGGTGCCCCCTGGAAACGGAATCTCGGACTTCCTCCTCCGGCCAATCTTTTCAACCCAGCGACGAAAACAAAATAATAATTTGACGTCGCTGACACGAAGAAGAAGATTTGCTAACATGCTACATTTTCTTGAGAGTACGATCTCACGACTTATTCGCCGATTCGTAAGAATTATTGTCTATATATATAGTATGTCTTTATCAACTTCTACTGGCCTGCCGGAACAAGACGTTATCTACTACTTCTTGCACAGGCATTCAGTCAAAAGATCTCCTTCATACATATTTTGTTTTCAAAACTTAGGTATTTAAATTACTTACACGTTTTTTTGTTAATAAGTCAATTAAGCTCAATTCTCTCTCACCTGAAACAAAACAAAAAATAACATAAATAAAAGCATGAAAAGACAACAATATAATAATTTAAAAGGAAACGTTGCAATATTTCTAAAATAAGCATTTATTTAGAACAATTAAGGATAATTACAAAAGGCAACAAACGAAGTTTCAAGCATAGCATTAAGAGCAAAGAGCTCCTTAATTACCATTTTCCATATAATTTTATTGACAAGGGACGAGCATTAATTATCACCTCAAGAGCACTAGAAAAATTACCAAATTAATACACGAAATTTGCTCAAATAACAAAAAACGTTTACATTTAGAGTTGTTTTCCATTTTCAACCAGTGTATATTTTTTAAATGGATGGTCGTCATACACGCTGCGTAGAAATAATGCGTAGTTCAATTCGTTGGTTTTTTTTTCAAACCTATGCGCGGAGAGTTTTGGCCATGAATTGTACTCAAGTGATTAGATGTTGAGTGCAAAAAATAATAGTATTGGTAATGGGAATGTAAAGATAAACCCTTACGCATCCGTTGTCGGAATATGCCGTCAAAGATTCCCTGACCATTGACATCGGTTGACGTGATATATTGCTTTGCTACTTTCAGTACTCATTGTGACATCTACTGCTGATGATAACTCTGGTAGGAAATTGGAAGTGCAGTCATTCGCTTTATCAACCTAAATGTATTTTTTACAAGAATCTGTAAATTATATAAATAAATATCGTTAGGTTTCGTCATAGGAGCGATTTTTTTGTAAACCACATGTGTCAATGCCATCACATTTATGGAGTTACATAATGAACGTTTGTTAAATATAAAAGTTTTTTATACATCATCTGATAGCTAAAGGATAGAAGAACCAATGTGATATATGAAAATAGGCCAGATACATTTATGCTTCAAATACTAGTTTTAAGCAAAAAAATGGTTTGAAAAATTCACGCCATATTGACAGTATAATTTGTATTCCACCGATCCGTAACGGAAGGGTTCAAGGATTGGAAATGTATTTTCTTTAAAAATATTCAGCATATATCAGGCAGGGAACAGATAATGATATTTACATTTACTTCAAGTGATGTAAATGTACACGTAGATTTAATTTATTTAGTTCAGGTGATAAGTGTCGCGAAAGTAATCTTAAAAAAGCTTAAAAAACCGCCTTAATATATGACTGTGATCCATATAATGGTGATCAAATGTTCGGGTTACATTATTTCAAAATTACGAAGGATTTCAGGCCTATACAGAACAACACTCAGTTTAAATCAATTTGTACTTTCTCTACAATAGTCACTACTAGAACGTTATTGGAGCTTGCATACGGCTAACGTTCAATATGAACAGGGTAACAAACGAAAGAATGACATGACTCAATGTATTAAATAGATTTTATGTCACATGTCATTCAATTATGCTATTAATTATTACTTTTTTGTCATGTTACGATGATTTATATGAAAAACACATACAAAATGACAGAATGTTTTTCTAGAACAAAATAAGCAATATAAATCACGATTGATGATTTATAAGTAAACATAAAACCGATTTGATGACCAATGTTTATCACTCACAGCAAATGTAATGACTGTACCAGTGGTTCTGAACATTTTAATAATAACTATGTCAGGTATGTTTTATTCATCCCAAATCCATCGACTTATCGACACCAAAAATTGCCGCCACTCAATTCTATCAGTTGCTAACATGCATAACTTATCTGGAGGCATCTATGCATCAGAACATACGAGTATACGATTTTCAACGACCTTAAAAAACAGGAGCCTGTGTACTTTAAAAGACGGCAGATTTAGTATTCGAGGAAAATTTTAAATTATTTGTTAATGGGAATTTTTAAACGAGATCAGATTATTAGATTGCCGTTCCTAAATCCTGAATTATTTGGTCCAATGGAACGGCTCAACCTGACCAATATAACACTTGGCAAGAAATAGTCGGTAACCCATTCAATTACAGGCAGTTTTACGATGTGATATTGTAAATGGTCCTAGGTATGTCAAATGACCAGTGTCATTAAAACGGTTTAAACTAAATTTGTGTGAAAACAAGCAATTTCCCTACGCAAAAATGAGGATGTTGAGGTGGGCTGCCGGTGTGACTATGCTTGACAAAGTGAAAAACAAGCAGCGGGAGCCTCAAGGTAGCCCCCATTGAGCGCTTGTATGGACATGTGTGTAGGCGGGATAGCACACACATTGTGAACGCAGCCCTGCAGCTAGAGGCGGGAAGACTGGGACAGGATCGGCCTCCTGCAACATGGCTCAAGACAGTCAAGAAGGACAAGGAACGTCTTCGAGTCGACAGCTTATCTTCGATCGAACATCTTGGAAAAATTATATTAGGAGAGCCGACCCCAAGTAAATGGGATAGGGACAGGAAAAAAAGAAGGTTGCAGAGCGCCGACGTTTGTTGCAGCACAGATTGTGAACTACTGTACTCGACATTAAATTCGCATTAATATACAATTAGCCGATGTTAATATTGCGACTGAACATTGTTGAGGAGCGACGAACGTGACTCGTTTGGAGGCATCGTAAAACCTGGCGCGCTCTCTGCATGTAAAACTAATATTACGCGTGGCCTTTGGTTCATTAAAACGAGCGTTCGTGGAATTACATAATAAATTGATGCGGCTGTCAACACCGTTGTAGGAACACTGTAAACATAATAGCCATACGTGTAAACTGTATGTAAATTTAAAATTAGAATGGACAATTTAATAATTAATGTTGAGATGCCGTGGTTTGCTCTACGGATCGAAGTGTTGGACCCCGCTGAAACGTGACTTGGATAGGATTCATGTGGCAGAGAAGAAGTTGCTGAGGTGGGCGGGCGGTGTGACTAGAGTGGACAGAGTTCGAAATGAGCATATTCGGGTTCATTTCGGGTGGCCCCCATACCTGAAAAGATAAGGGAAAACCGCCTAAGATGGTATGGGCATGTGACACGGAGAGATGAGGACCACATGGTGAAGAGAGCCCTCAACATAACCACGCTGAGAAGAAGACCTGGAAGACCGCAGGCAACCTGGACTGCAACTGTAAAAAAGGATCTGAAAACCCTGGGTTTGACCGAGAATGCAACGCAGGACAGACAGACACGGCGAACGTGCACAAGGAGAGCCGACCCCAGATGATGGGAAATGGCTAGAATAAAGAAGAAGAAGAGTTGAGATGCCGTGGTTTGTTCCAGACTGGACCAGACATTTTTTTTATCAACCTTCATAATTCAATAATAAATTAACATCCTCCTCTCTAAGTTGACGTTATTCAATCGCATCACCTTGCTGACTGGTACCAAAAACCTCGATATACAATCTTTCATCTCTTATTTCTGTTCGCTTGTCATACATTTATGTATCGCCATATTGGCATTTTGGAAAAGTCTATGTTAGTTATATACATCGCCACTCAGGCGCTGGGCGACAGCCTCAGAGCCGACGAGCGCGCGAGTTAGTCGTGTGCCGCCCGTCGGCTAGAGCATATTGTATTGTGGCTCGGCCTAAGCGCTGTGACTAGTTCGGACCATAAGTTTGTAAAGTTTATCGTAAATATATGTCAATGTGTTTCTGAAATAGTCTGTGTGTTATTAATCTGCTCCTAATCATGCTATCACGCGACTGAATAACGACCTTTGAAAGAGAGGTGGATGTTGGTATGAAGAAAAAAAAATCGATTCGTTTGACCTTCAGTTTCTAAGACAATTAAAGAATAATTCACAGCACCGAGAATCACACAGTAACTGCTAAAACATAAAGTTAACACTTTCGAGAAGCGCTTTAACTATTTCCGAGAAACGAAATAAAAATGTACAACGACGTTTTGAGCGGTCACGACATTCCAAGAGACTGGCAGAAACAGGAAAGGTCATAAAAGTGTTGTGCTTTTAGTTTATGTTTCAAACTTGTGTTACGCTAACGAGAAAAACTTAGTGATTCTCACCTGAAAGCTCCGAAAAACACCGCAAACTTTTGAAACTTTATTTTTAAAAGTACATTACGTTTAACGTTTTCCCGCGTTTTTCTACATTAAAAATTTCGTAATGAAGACAGTTTGAGAATCAAGCGCTCTGAATTTCAGACGTCTAAAATTATTCAGACAGATGACTTAAGCATGTTCTGAAAAACTAAAAGCCAGCTCATAAAATGAAAACTAGTAAACACGAAGTGAAATATAAATTATATGATACAGTTATAAATATAATATATATATTATTATCATAATACCATAATTCCAAAGTTTTATAAAGGTCACAGATAAGTTTCATTTCTTAAAGTTAAATTAATATAGAAAATACGCTTCGCATATCGCAGATTTGACAGTAAAATCAAACCAAACAATTTCATTAAGTTTATAAAATCATTTGAAAACTTAATGAAATTTTTTTTTTAAAAACATCCAAAGCAGAGAGCTGTTTTTTATTTAATTAAATTAATTGTTAGGTTCTTATATTTTTGTTTTAATTTTTCATGAATGCATTGAGAAACACATTGAGAATAATATTACTTTTTTTAAATATATTACTGTATGCATTTTCTGATTACATTCAATGTAATCAATGTTTTCTCTTTACATTTACTTTCTAGTAGGAGTTGGGAGGTTAATAGCAAAGCCTTTTGTATAAGTTGTGATATCCTCTTCTAAAAGTTCGATATCGAAGACTGGTAGAAGGATGCAGGATTAGGTTCACAATACAAGCACTTGTTTCTGTTTCACATATTACGCATTTATTTATCACAAACGTCGCCCGCCATAGCGAACGCCCAAGGCGCCCGCACTATGACGGCCGCTAGTCAAACTTCAACTGCCAACTCCCCGCGCGTTTTTACTGACAGCGCGCTCTGACATCTGGCGGCAGACATACGAAGTAAATATGACAGTGGCCGACATGAAATGGACCAACTGTTATAACAAACAAGATGGCGCATGCAAATGCCGTTCAACATTATATGATTAAAAACATTATATGTGCATGTCAGGCGAGCGAACAAAATAAGAGACAAAACATCGTTTATCGAGGCTTTACGGTATCAGCCTAAAGGAGTAATAGCAAGCTGATATCAGTTGATAATAATATGAAACTCACATCACATGATTTTAAAACTTATTTTTTTAAAGTATAAAATAAACGTGAATTTAAAAGTGAACGGAACGATAAACAATATACATGCATCAACAACCAAAAACGTGTGTTTAGTGAAAATACTTCTAAACAAAATCATTTCCACATTTGGAAGGAGCGGTTCCAAAAAAAACCTCAAATCCCGACCACTTTCGAGCAAAGCTATGCAGGAAAACTAATTTTCTTTAAGGCAAGCTCCTCTTTATATAATTAAAAGCAAAATGAAGAGCACATTCTGCATCTTTATCTCACTTTGTTGTTTTCTAACATTTAACGTAAAAAAGAGCAAACACGCCTTTGTTTGTCCCTTTCTCAAGCCCTGCGCTTTCATTGGCTGTCCTATCATTTGATACTATAACACACGTCATATGTGTGAGAGCAATAAGATGGTATCTGTGTGTTATAAACTTGATGATGAAGCTTAATAATTACTGTTTAATATTGTTGTAGGTAGATGGCTCTAGTGTGTTATGATAATGACATAGTTATTTAACTGTCGTCATTAACAAACTTGCCCGTTCGGCCCTTTGGAGTTAAGTGACTTTATCGACGGTTAAAGTTACCGGCCAGTTAACGGCCACCGCCATATAACCGAAGTTTAATTATTAATTTTGCAATAAACATGATCCGAGATGAGAGTTAACCCATAACCGACGGTTGACGCATAACCGACAGTTAAATTATAAAGCTTACGGTTAAAACATAATCATAGATTCGACATGCGTGTACCGAAAGACGTTAGGAATATTATATTGACAATGAGTAAGAAGCTTCTATGACGTTTAAAAAAATACAAAAAATACCAAATTAATCAACATTATTGATGTATTTTGCGAGTAATAATATATATAGTAAGTGACGTCTTTTCCATATCCATTCCATATCTGAACATATGGTCATCACAAATTTTGCTCAGTTCTGTCATTTGCCACTGTTCATAATGCTCCTACAGGGCAGTAGCCCAGAGACTCTATATGAGTTTATTGATTTTATTCGATATGTTTGAATCAACATTTAATTAATTGTTATTGGCTATATAAGCAGACGACTATACGGACCAGATCTCGTCTCTCTTCACTTTCGACGCCTCCGTAACCTGATCAATCATCAAGCCGCCCACCAGACAAACCACTGTGTCACGTTCCGACAGGCTTTATATAAAGTAACAATACTATAAATTACTAACACTAGATACAAGGTATAATTTCAGATATGTATAAAATAATTTTTAGAATTTATTCCACAATATATTTTTGACGAAATGTTTCAGCCGGGTCGAATGGCTATTCGACCTGGCTGAAACATGTCGTCAAAAATATATTGTGAAATAAATTCTAAAAATTAATTTTATTTATCTCTGATTTTATGAAATTCCACGAAGAATTGTCTATCGAAAAAATCTAAATAAGGTATAAGTTATTTGGGGCAAACATAATACTCGTAATCTATAATAAATATCATTTGACAGAACTTATCAAGCCTTCAGAAATAAGCGCGCGTGGAGAGACACTCAGATCGGCTAGAGCAAATAGAAGCACCCTGCAGCTGACGGGAGGTAGTCCTAGCACGGTCTTTGGCAATCGGGCTTTCAGCTACGCGGCACCAATGGCCTGGAACTCGCTACCGGAAAGCATAAGAGAGCTTTAAGCGGAGGCATCCTTCAGAAGCAGACTCAAGACCCACCTTTTTACTCAGAGAGGCAAAGAAGCGCTTTTGGAATGATCATTCGGTCATAAAAGAGCGCTATACAAATACTAATATAAAAATAATCAATTATTTACATAGTCTTTATGACAATGTATTATACAGACAACCCCTTCTATAACGTTTTCATAAGATATGATGATTAGCCCGGTGATCCCGAGGCCTGGAGCAGTTAGACCTAAGAGGAGTCAACGCAAAATAAAAATATCAAAAGGACGTCATATGAAAAAAAAAATCAAGTTTTTTTTTTCTAATTTTGTCAAACGTCTTTATAAATATTTATAGATGGTGCAAGATTCAGATCTTGATCAGTTAAAAACATGTAATGTAAAAACCTAATGAACATATGTTCCGAAGTGGACCTTCGGGTCAAGAGATGCCTTGGGATGACCCATGGACTATGGCAACAGACAGTACTGAGTGGCGGCAATGTGTGGTAGCCATATGTTACACGGATAGAGATTGTCAGTTCCTCTTGTTAGAAAGAGTGGTCATTTTCGATGCACTTTAAAAGGAAAGAGTCTTGAGCCTATCAGGCATACATACTTTGTGAATGCTAACAAAAATCCAGTACAGAGATCATCTAATTAATAATCATTTAGTATTATTTATTTCAAAGTTATTCGTTTGAAAAATTAATGCGCCCTTTTGATCGCGTTATGCCGGCAATGATCGCCGTCTAGCGGCCGTGCTCCCAGCGTCTCAGCTTCACTGATCCATTGTATTGTTGTTGTTCTCCACCTTAGCTGGAGCCGTTCCTCGACAGACGGCGCCAGAACCGGTTTGTATAGCCGGCAGGTGAGCGGGCGAGCCGCGGTGCTATGACCAGGTGAGCGAAGATTCGCGGGCTCTGCATCTGACGCCTGAATGTCAAAGCTAACGTATGCGTTATACTGGATTACGATAATGCAGAAATATTATTTATTTAATAGTAGAGTGAAGCCCTATACGATTCAATGTTTTTTCTTCTTACCATATATACTCGTTTAACAGGTCACTGACGATTGCTCAGAGTCAGTTCCGTCACCTGCCAATGTTCATGCTTGTCCCAAGACATCTTCAGTAGTCCAAAGACTTGGCGTAAAAAAAGATGGAGTATTTTGTTACACATGTATTTGCATAAAATACAATAAAAAGATACTCAATTTAATTTTCTTTGTATTCTTTCAGCATGTTAATAAGCAGTGCTCAACGTGATCCATCGCTGTGAGAAATGGTGCTTATCTGTAAGTGATAAAAAATGACTGGAGGCCTTTGAGATGTGGTCATACAGAAGAATTCTCGGAGGTTCTCAGGATAATCAAGGAAGATATGCACCTAGTAAGAACCATTTCAGTGAGCCCCATAGATCGGTCACATCATGCGCCACGATGGTCTTCTTCGCGACATCATGGAAGGGATGGTTGAGGGTAGAAACTGCAGAGGGCGACCTAGACGGAAGTATTTGCAGCAAGTGTTCGAGGACATGATTTGTAGCTCTTATGCTAAGCTAAAGAGAATCGCAGAGGATCGAGAAGAGTGGAGATCGAGATGCAAGATTTTGTTGCTGGAAACCAATCCACCGGATTGATACAACAAAGAAGAACGTGATCCATATAAAAATATTTAAATAATATATTTTACATTTCATATTAACTTTAAAATTGAATTATGATCAAAGATGCAAATGAGCATTATTTATACAATTAAAAAAAACATGTTTTCAAAAAATAAAGCTAAAAATATAAGCAGCGCGTTTTATTCGCAGCGCCTCGGGAAGCGTTCTCACTGAAATAGCTCTGCGCAACGACGCTCCGCACAATACTCCGAGCCTCTGGGCTGATAATAATAACACTGCAGAGAAGAAGTCAGTGGAGGAGGAATCGGAGGTGCGAGAGGCGAGGAGGCGTGACTCAGCGATTCATCGCATTCTTGGCGCCT
This sequence comes from Glossosoma conforme, assembly GCA_022606575.1. Taxonomy (NCBI): domain Eukaryota; kingdom Metazoa; phylum Arthropoda; class Insecta; order Trichoptera; family Glossosomatidae; genus Glossosoma; species Glossosoma conforme. Next base: position 352,940 of record JAGTXR010000075.1, on the reverse strand, counting down.
GCAACGTATTGTGCGGACACTACCTGTACATCGATGCGAATCGAAACGAATTTGGTGCAAATCGATCTTAACCGTATGGATGCCATGAGCCCAAATATGAAACCGCTGAGGGAAGCCCGCCAGTGCCGTGAGCACACCGATGTGTTATAAAACTGTATATTTTTGGTCAATGTTATAGCTTTGGTCTATAGCGACATTTATCGTCTGCCCAAGAAAAAAATTGGTTAAAATTGGACCCCATTTAGAGGTTCAAATCTTCGATAGTCAACGAGGCATTGCATATATCTATCAAGGGTCATGTCATCCAAAAGGTTAAGACTGTTGAGAGTGTCGAAAGTTTCAGTGATGGCAAACAAAGAAGAGTGTAAGACGTGTGCTGTGTAAGCAACACTATTTTTTCATGCAATCGCATAAAAACAGCACATCCGGTCGACATCAGTTTACTCTGTGACTTCGGCCAAGAACGCGGCTTGCGGAAAATGTGTGTTACGTTTGTGTTTTTCGGTTACTTGAGAAGATTGTAAGTGTTAATTCATTATTTCTTGTAAAGATCCACATTGTATAAAGGAGGAAACGCAAATACTGGAACAGTATTCCAGAGCATTTAGAAAGTGACATTTCTTGGTCGTCATAAATTACCTTTGTATATTCGGTTTTAGGTGAGTAAATTAAGAAAAAAATAATCTTACATTTGTGTTCCAATGATTGCAGTTAAGACGTAATTGATCCTTATTTATAAGAGGAATTGCTCTTTTTTGAACCGTCTAATCTAAAATATAGTAATTTGGGTCTCCGATCTTAATGTGACTGTCGTATTCTAGAATAAGTGCGGATTTTTCCTTTGTTTGGATCGAGTTTAAATGTCCCAGATATTGCGCATGGAATTAAATGATACTGGATAATTAGTGACAACCATATGCTCTAGTTAAGAGAGCGGATATCATATAATGATAAAAGCCTTATTTACATAACAACCTTCACATATTTAATGCAGAAAAACACTTAATTGTCAATTGTATAACCTCAAAATTAGGATATTTTAAGTGTATTACTTCCCAACACATTCCTATGACTCCTTAGTACTCATTTTTAGGAGTGCTGGGTTACCAGCGGCAGAAAATTGATTACAATAAATATTGAATATGTTTTTGTTATCATGCTTTAGTGCCATGTTTCTTTACCTTAAATACATTCTAAAAAGTATCATTAATTATTATCGAAGTGCTTTAGTAAAATTGATGTTTAATGAGTGCCATTACATAAAAAAAACCATTGGGTTATTAATCACCTTAAGTATGAGTCACAAGCCCTTACATTACTGAACCCTTCCTAATTACCTCTAAGTTATTCCTGGTGTACGCTTACATCTGCTTACTGATTAAAAAACCAGGTGGTTTCAACGTTTAACTATAATATCAAACTATATTTTTTATTGATTGCTTTTGTACTGTTATTTATATTTTGAGAATTCACTTTGAGATCCATTTTAAGTACATTTTTCATTAGTAAGTTTGTTCACGTTGCAACTGATGTAACTTTCATAGATCGCGAAACTGCAGCCTTTCGTCAAATGAAACAATGTGATCCATGTTAATATAAGGTATGAAATTCTTATATATTTAATGCTTTTTTATTATTTAATAAAGAGAAATTCGAAGATCAGATCAAAACAAAGTGACTACTATATAGCGCGTGTGTCGTGCCCATTTCTTAACGGCTGTGAATTTTGGGGTCACATTAAAAACGAATGCAGTCGTATAATATGATATAAAAAAAGATGCCTGCGTTGAATAATGGGGGTATGATGGTTTGACGAAGTGAGGAAGCGGGCAAGGCAACTTTTGACCTGGCTGGGACATGTACTTGGACATGGGATGCCACAGGAGAGCATACACTACAGCTGCATTTGCTTCAACCTCCCGGGTTCTTACCGTCTTGAAAATCCGTCGGGAACTATAGATATAATGTACTCGGCGGTGCTTCGAGGTGCAAAGTTCACATGCGATAATGCAAGGATTTTCCTTCGTAGTATCAATCCGGTGGATTGGTTTGCAGCAACAAAATCTTGCTCTCTGCAGTCCTCTCCAGCTCAGCATAAGAGCTACAGCTCATGTCCTCGAACACTTGCTGCAAATACTGCCATCTGGGGCGCCGTCTACAGTTTCTTCCCTCAACAATCCCTTCCACAATGTCGTGAAGAAGACCATCGAGGCGCTTGATATGACCGATCAATCGGGCTCGCCTCTTTGAGATGGTTCTTACTAGGTGCCTATCCTCTTTGATTATGCTGAGAATCTCACTGTGCGTGACGAGGTCTCTCCTGGAAATTCCGCGTAGGCAAGGATTATGGCAACTGAAAGAGGTTTATAGCGGCAGTTCACGACGACCTTATGCTCCAACTAGGTTAGCGAACATGGAAATGATGATGAGTAGAAGTATGTTATATCGTTGAGTAGAGAGGTAAGTACATACTACGTAATATTGTACAGCTTGTGATGGCGCTAGGACATTAATATTCCGCGACGTCGCTGTCACTTAGCATATAAATAATGCCGGTGGGGCCGCAGGCCGCCGGGGGAGCGCTCACTGGCGGTTGAAAGCGACGCGGAAGGAAGATAGAAAAAATGTAAACCTAATTAAAAACATATTATCCAGGAATGAAATGTCTGCAAAGTGATGTGATGCTATTTGTGTCTCCGCTTTCCTAAACCTGACGTTTCATCAAAAGCCAATTCAGCCGTGTAATACGTTTTGAGAACAGGTATCTGCAACGAGGATTACAGGTACGATGATTTGACTTTGTGTGGAATGACAGGTAAGAGAGCAAATATTTTGAGCCTATTATTTTTTACGTTTGCGAATCTTAACATCTCATTAAAAGCTAATGCAGCCGTATACTGGGATTAGAAAGCATATTCTTTCGTAGAATACTACTGGGTTACGATGGTTTGACTTTGTGAGGAATGACGAACTAAATCGGAATTCAATACTACAGCCTGTTAATAAAAGAATGTGGCACTGGTTGGGAAATGTTCTCCGGATACCGCAGGAGAGGACAAACTAGAGCTGCCTTTTTACTTCCCTCGAGGTCTTGTCGACTTTGAGGCCGTCGATAATACATATAGAATGTACTCAGAGAATATTCGAGAAGCAAAGGTAGAATATTCCAAAAGTAATCATATTTTAAATAAATAAATTTAAAAAATTTACACTCCATACTATATAAATGCCACTGGTTACCTCTGAAATGCTATTCCAGTACTATATATGTTTCCTCCATCATGCAAAGTCAATATCTTCTAGAAATATATAAATATACACTTGTAATCTTCCCAACCCATACACAAACACATCACATGTTTCCTGCACGCACCGTCCAGCCGTCTTCGCTAAAAGTCACAGAGCGCACAGGTTTCAATTAGTTGTTTATTTTTTATGTAATCGAATGCAGGAGAGCGCACCCGGTCAAGACCAGTGCACTCTACGCCGCTCAGCCAGGGAGGCTGGACGCTGCATGCGGGAAACGTCAGTTCTTGGTCGACACACATTAACCGTGTATGGATGTTCGACAAATGTAAGACGATATTTGCGGATGTGGTTGGGTGCAAGAGGAATTCGTTCTTTAAGTTCCGCAGAGCAGCGATCGTGGTAATAACGGTAGAAAAGACGTGAAGAAATAAGTGAACCAATCTTACGACTATGTTTCATTGATTACAGGTTAGACGTAAGAGTGTCATTGTTTATCAAACGAATTGATCTTCTTTGAACTGAGTCAATTTAGAAGGTATTTTAGGGCTCCAATCCAAAGGTGACTGCCGTATTCAAGGATAGGTCGGATTTGTCCTTTATATAGAAGAAGAAGTTGTTTATCGTTGAAATACCGACGTGATCCATTTAGAGGTTGTGCCTCTCTTGCATGGGTTTTCTTAAAATATATATTTATATACTTTAATAAAAATAATACTAGATTAAATTTGTATATATTGAATAATCTGTAACACGATAATGTATACATTCGTGCTATAGAGACTCGGAGCTACTTGGATAACTGTGGTATGTAGTGACGGTGAAACATACTTACTGGGAGCAAAAATAAAATATAAAACATCCTGAAATGTGACAGAGACATATTGGGCTGGGTGTTACAGGAATACGGTACGTGTATATTGCAGTATGGAAAGAAACATTTCGTAAATTTTTTTATTTAAACTCTATATCGTTGAGTAGCTGCATTACTTTTTTATTGTAATATTGGGCGATGAAAATCTTCAGCAGAATAATTCAGAATAATGACAGCAGATTTAATAACAAGAAAGTTTATCAGCAGATTATTTCAAAATTAAATCAACAGATAATATATATATGATTTTTTTTTTTTTTTTTATTAGAATATTATTTTATTATTTCAATATTCCAATCTACTTTTATAGATCATTGACTATATTACAATATTATTATTACTTAAATATACATATACATATATACATATAAAAAAAAAAAACAAAAATCATATAATAATGTCTCCTTGAGACAATATCAAGAAGGTAAAATTATCCATCAGTAACACAGGTAAATGATTGGTTATAAAGTCCGAGTCGGAACTATAAGTAGTCATTTCTCATCCATTCAGTCTATAGTTTGGTTTGAGACCCGAGTGGTACTTACTAAAATAAATAGACTGTCGGAAAGTAATAATATTAAGCTTGTGAATAAATGAAGACTGATTGAATAATAATAAAAATATACATACTTTGAATATATACTAGCGACATCTATCGTACGATGATAACAATGATATAAATACTAGTTTCAACTCGAGTCGGTCTGGGCATAGCAATGGCGCAGTTCGCCGAGCGGTATGAATACCTGGGCATAGTTGGTTTCCAAGGTCCGCGGTTCGCATCCCGCTTCTGCCGTTATTTTTGTGCTTGGATTGACGCGTTGAAAAAAGAATTTTATGTATAGTATATGTATATTTAAGTAATGATAATATATATATTGTAAAGAAATAATTTCAGAATTATACATCAGATTGAGAGATAACAAGCAGATTATCCAAGAATTATGACATTTAATTATTCACTTGACAGATCAACAGCAGAATATTTAGAATTATATCAGCAGATTATTCAGCATATTAAACATCAAAAAAATATTTCAGATTGATATCAGCAGATTTATTCACTACAGAGATCACCAGCAGAGTATTTCAGAATCATTAGCAGAGTATAATCAGGAGAATATCTATAAGAAAAATTGTATGGATGGTGTAATTTATTTAAATTATAAAAATACAATTACAAAAAATACACTATGAGCGATGACAGTAGCACGATGCAAGCGCGGTTTTCGTTTGAATGCCGATGTTAAGCAACATTGTACAAAGAATGTACACAACTATACATAGAATGTACTCAGAAAACATAGCTTATATGGGTTTAGACGAAAGACCGCAGCACGTGACATCATTTTGGGGACAATTTGTGACGAACAAGAGTCTCCATCTAGAAGCGAATTTGGAATGATATTTTTTTTGATGAACCAAACCACGTATTCATATAAGTCTATCTTTCACGGAATGAGTGGACCACAAATCAGTGCCTAGCACTTGAGAAGATAGCTCCAGAGAACGTCTATGATAAGATCTCTCCTACGCAGCATCTTGTGCAGAGATCAATTCTATTGACCTGCATCGGGGCTTCAGAGGCCTTAACAAGGGCCTCGATCGCTCGTCCCAGCGCCGGTCTAATCAGAGTTCATTGTCTTACGATATCTTCCATAGGCGTTTACCAATAAAAAAAATTACAAGTAATGAAGAAATATGATGCTGTAAATTTGTCCAATTAAGAATATACTATTTCGATTTTTTCGATCGATAATTCTTGGTGGAATTCCATAATATCAGATTTGTACTCTTTTGTACCCGATAAAACGTTGATACTGCTCTGTACATTTTTGTTTCAGCTCAAATTTCACCGGACTTTCTAACGCCATTAAGAGTATCATAAATCAATGATATATTAACTTGATTAACAATATATCAATTGTATAGCTTCCCCATCTGCTTTTGGATTATCCACCAAAAAAATGTTGATGTAAATGTTTATTGTTTTTTAATGGCCTTTGTATACATATTATTTTGTTGTGACATCAATGAATTCCCTTATACATTAATGATTTCATACTAATCACACAATTCCATATCCACCATTTCACTCACTCTTTGCTTTATATAGAGCCAACACTCACTTTACTAACTGACTTGAAAATGGCCATTCGACGTGGCTGAAACATGTCGTCTACAAATATATTGTGGGATAAATTCTAAAAATTATTTTATTTATATCTTAAGAATATACTCGTATTTCCTTATTTATAAAATAATGAAGATTTATACAAATGTTCAACAACTGATTCACATACAAATTCAAAGCAATCACCATCTTATATGACATTTATTTAATTAATTATTCGGTAAAAATACACGTCGGACACAGCTATTTAAGCCATAGATAAGTACACCATGTTCTCTGCCCGAGGCGATGACCATTCGTCTACATATTCCACCTCAACAAGTCGATAAATTAAAATGTATTATACAACTGATATTCATACAAAGTGAAAGTAAAAACCATCTTATATGACATTTCTCTCAGTTAGTGGAAAAACGTCTTGATTAATGGATAAAAATAAAAGGCTACCGCGGGGATTTGCACCACAGACCCCGTACAAGTCCAGTTTTTTGCCCAACGCGATAATCATTCGTCTACTTACGCCGCCTTAACGAGTCAAGAAATTAAGACATATTATATTTTGTATTGTAAAACACATATTTTCATCATCATGATTTAGTTGTCCACTCTAGTGAGCGATAGTATGCATACTTCCACTCATCAATTCCAAGTCGGCTCCTCTAACTGGATCATATTGTCGTCACGAACTGCCACCACAAAGCCCTGTCAGCCACCATAGTCCTAGCCTCATCACATGTCAGCTCTGCTTCCCGGAGCTCAACCTAGTAAATTATATTGACATCAGCATGACATAGCTCATGCTGACCGAAAACCTTGATATCATCATCATCATCAGCCTGTGTCCGTCCACTGTTGAACGTAGGCCTCCCGCATGAGTCTCCATCCTCTTCGATCCTCCGCCTTCCGCATCCAGGTCACTCCCGCTATTCTTCTTATATCGTCAGTCCATCTAGCCAGTTCTTGGGCGCCATTCCAATACTTTTCTTCCCCATCGACCGTCGTCTCTTCGACAGATATGACCTGCCCATTGCCACTTGAGTGTGCCTATTCGTTGGGTAGCATCCACTACTTGAGTTCTTCTGCGTATTTCCTCGTTTCGGATTGTATCTTTTAGCGACACTCCGAGCATGGATCTCTCCATAGCACGCTGGGTGACTTTTATTTTATGGGTAAGACTTGCTGTCAGATTCCACGTCTCTGCGCCATAAGTTAATACAGGGAGGACGCATTGGTTAAACGCCTTAGTTTTAAGGCATTGCGGAATTTTCGCTTTAAAAATGTACTTTAGTTTTCCAAATGCTGCCCATCCCAGTTGTATGCGCCTGTCGATTTCTTTTGAGAAGTTATTTCGCCCTAGTTGTATTACTTGTCCCAGATAGGTATAGTCGTTTACAACCTCTATTTCTGTTCCTCCAATGGAAATAGGATCAAAGGTCTGTGAAATATGACTATTAATCATGGCTTTTGTTTTATCCACGTTCATTTTCAGACCAATTTTGTTCGACGCTTCATTGAGGTCGTAGAGCATGTCTTGGAGCTTGTTAGGTGATTCGGCTATTAGCACTATGTCATCTGCAAATCGGAGGTGAGAAATGTACTCTCCGTTAATATTTATTCCACATTTTGTCCACGATAGCAGTTTAAAAATATCTTCTAGGGCGTTTGTGAAGAGTTTTGGAGATATAACATCTTGTCTAACACCTTTGTTTATAGAAATATTGTTAGTGCTATCATGGAGCTGGACCATCATTGTTGCAGATTTTTAAAGAGATTTTATTATCTCTATATACCGATAGTCTATTTTGCAGCGTTGTAGTGAATCTAGCACTGCCCAAGTCTCGATTGAGTCAAATGCCTTTTCATAGTCTACAAAGGCGAGGCAGAGCCTTGATATACAATCTTTCATCTATTTTTTCTGTTTGCTTGTCGTACATGTGTGTCGCCATTTTAGTATTTTGGAAAAGTCCGGTAACGGGTGTGACGTTCGTTGTGTACATGACTGCTGTAATTGGTGCGCCATTGATTCTGTAGATCGCCACCTGCGACGCTGGGCGACAGCCCATTACGAGCGCGCTTAGCCGTCAGTCTATTCCCGTTCGATCGAGGCGAAACTAAAGTCATCTTACGGTCGAGCGGGAAAACCGTAGTCTTTATCGAAAATATATATTATGTGAAAATGCCTGTGAGTTGTTAATCTGCTCCTCAGTCCGTCTCCAGGCAACCCGATAATTGTCCTGGCGACTTGAAGTCGTTTCTCCCGTAGAGATGAGGATGTCATTATATACACTTCTCGACGACCTTATGCTCGTAGAACGGCGAAAACCCGTGGCACTTAAGAAAAATACAGATATAGTTCATATTTTCCAAGTACCAGGTCTACCATCGACCCTTGAGCGACTGTAGTATGGAAGGCTGTCTTGTCTATTTCCTCACCTTGTAATTCTGCACAAAGTCGCGCAATCGTATTCCCAATTTGATTATATTTCGCTTGTATTTTACCTAGTTACAAATGGTTTCGGGGTAAGAGGACGCCTATGGACTGGAAGCTTCTCGAAGCATCCAAGCGCGTGACTTGCAGTCCGGCAGAAGATGCCTCCGGTGACCTCAGCGTCCAGAGCGCAGTCCATTCCCTTCCACGTCACGGAGAAGTCGCGGAGAATGATGAGGGGCATCCAACATCCCACGCGGGAAGAATACTAAACGACAAAAATACCCACTTTGTTCAACCGTCCAAGTATTTAAAATACAGCAGACCTCATTGACTCGCGCTTTATTGTCTCATGGAGAAGATGATGCAATTGTTAATACATTGTTTTTAGATAAACAATGTCTTTACCTTAATAACTTCTTAGGTATTCACGGCCAGATGTGATGTTGTGGCTTTTGGGTTGAGCCGTGTGTAAGGGAAGCCATTGAAATCAAAAGACATCCCATCAACATCAACAGGGATGACGGCTTGATTCTCAAAACAGCATGGCTTCCACCTCTAGCACATACTCTAAAACCTGTACAGACAAGCAAGGACAACCACAGTCCGACATGACGTTCGTTGAGGTACAATTCTTAGAACATACCTACCGTATTCTTAGAACATACCTACCGTATTCTTAGAACATACCCACAAAACTTGAGTATGGAGTTGTCAAGGAGATATAAATCAATAACGCTCATAAAAAATATAATCTGAATAAAACAACTCAAAATTAAATAAATCATCAATCCTGAAGAAGATCCCTGCAATGGCGGTCGAAATATTGGTTGAAGGACGTTCGCCACACACGGCTAGACCCAAAAGCCACAGTAACAAATCTGGCCGTGAAAAGCTTAGAAGGTATCTCTTTACCATGTTAAAACACGGCTAAACTACCTCCTGACACCAACTCACAACAAAGTCATAAACCCTGACGAAGACCCCTGCAATGGCGGTCGAAATATTGGAGAGAAGAAATTCACCACACACGGCTAAGCCCAAAAGCCACAATATCACCCCCGGTTGGTTTTAATTGATGATCCCAAGCACGAAAAACTATAGTAGCCTATTTATCATCGTCCATTCATAAAGAGTTACCAAAAAAATATGTGATACGTTAATGCCGGGCTCTAGTACGTAATATTGGCGAAACACCGCTTATCCATACGTAAAATGGCAACCGTCATAAATTCCACAGATGATTTGTTACCATCACCGTCTGTCAGTATTTTCCAGATTACAAATATATTTTTTTGAAAAATTTATATTAAAATAATTAGATATATTCGCGAGTTTGGAATATTATTATAAACATTTTTGTTCACATAATTTTAAATGTCATACATTCGAACAGTTAATGAATTAATAACAAATTTAATTTAAATGACATAATTAATGGCAAAACTATAGCAAAATTATCAATCCGCTTCTGTATTTAACATCGCTACGTACAATGTACAAAATAAATACATAGCCGTTTCAATCAAAGTAAAACACAGTCACCCAATAAAGCGTAATTGTAAAGTGAATAATTAATAACAACATAATATGGGTGTTCAGGCCATTATTGAAATGTATTTACTCGAGTGGTGCCGATAACAAGTTGCCATACAAATCTGTCGTAGAGCGGGGGTATTATGCCGCCTACGCCGCGCGCTTAGAGCACAATGGCAGGGTCTACGCCGTAGAGAAAACACAACATTGGGAGCTACGACGAAGAAAACCTAACACGTACGTTACTCCAGTTCACATGCCTGAAACGCTGAAAAATTCGCAATGAAAATGTCATACAACATTTCAGTATCGTAGTATGAGAAACACTAACTAAATAGCGCAGCTAGCCTAAACTTGTACAGTAGTCTATTAATAGATGGCAGTTGATGGGAGCAGTGCTGCATTTACAGTTACTGCGCGGAAATTAAAAAAAAATCACTGACTTATCATATTGCCATCATATTTGACAGTTAAATAGCGTATTTGATAATCTGCATACATCCATAAAAACCATTATTAAAGAAAATATAGCACGATCCAAAAGTATTTACCGAATTAATAGATTCTTGTATTTATTTTTATTTGTAAGGTTTGACACGTTTGCCTCAAATAAGTAATATATTGCAGCCTGCTTTGAGTAATTTAATGTCTTATAATATAGCTTATTTCGTTAAATAGTCAGGTATCATACTAAATTTTCTTGATTATAACATATTTAGAAACTAAATAGATTATTTTAATATTTCTTGTATAACTAAATCAATTTATTAAGTGCTAAGAAGATAGAAAAGAAATCTAAAAGGCGGTTTATGGGAGATTTTAAAGGTGTATAAATTATGTCGTAATTATATATTTATTCTTATTTATAAACAAAATGAATGAATTATAATTTTTGGTAAATTAATTGAAATATTATTGATGATTAAATATAATATATTTGATTGTTAAAAAATAATCACCAATTTTATTATGATAGTTTAAATCTTGATTCGTTTTCAGATCTATCATACACACTGCGCTGGGGTTTATTATTTTATATTGCGCATATTTTGAAACGAATAAGTAAGACTATAAATAAATAAATAAATAAATACAATGTAATAAGTTTGCCTTTTAAATGGATTTTAATACAGAAAATAACAGGCTTATATGGTTACAAAATGGTTTAAAGTAACTGCAATGATAAGACACTCTCCGCCTCTGTGGAATCTGATAAAACAATTTGTGTATATTTCAGGGGGAAGTTTCCTAATATGCGATAATGTCCACAAACTGCTTTAAGTGGATTTATTGAAGGCTCTTGCGGGAGGCTCGCGACTGTGCTGAAAACCGGAGCCTGAAACACTGAAAAGCTGACACTCGGTTGTTTCAGACGCAGCGAGTATAAATATTATGTAAGCACAGAGGATTTGGTCGAAAGCTTTGAATTTAAAAGCTTAAATTGATAAAAAAGCATTCTCTTAATAAATTTGTTTCGGTAGTTAGTTACAAGTGAGTTTTTTATTATGAACTTATTTACGCTATTTCGGAAATTCACAATTGTTATACTGTGCAAAATACATGCATTTTTAAAAATCTGATATACAAACATTTAACGCTTTTATCTTTAGTCAAATAAACGTCGTAATTGAGTCTTCAATTTAACATCCTAAAACTGTACGTTATATATTATTCATTTTAATAATTCTAATAAGCATTAAGTCTTCAACATACTTCTGTGTTTTCTTGCTTTCGTTGACAATAACATAATTTAGTAAACTTGTTAAAAATACAGATAATGAATATCCATAATGTTGGATAACTTAATTTTGTGCTGGTTTAAATTAATATATACGTCTTTATACCGTCTTACAAACGCTAGTACTCAAGACACTAGAACGATAACCTCAAATGGCTCTGTGCGGTTGGCAAAGTGCCAGGTCTGGTCCCTCTGGAAGGATCTCAGATCAAACAAGGAGTGCCTTCATATCGCCACTTGATTTGTTTCCTTTCTTGAAGGAATTCACTTGTATAGAATTAAAGAAGGTGCGAGGATACGATTGTCTGGACGTAAGGATTTTCAAAGACCATAACATTTTGATGAGGAAAACTGAGTGCAAAACTTGTTTTAATTGGTGGCATTCAACCCTAGGGAATACAACTTGGCGTTGGATGGGTAGAGCCGATCTAATTTTGAACTGCATATATGCCTAGGATAGTACTACAGCTGGAAGGTCATCAGATTTAATGTAAGAGAAGAATATATTTAAAGACAGAACATATACGAATGACGTGGTTCTCAGTAGAATCAAATTTCAGCCAAATTATGCATCATTACGTTATAGAAGTTATGGTTGAAGAGACAAATTACAGAGATCGCCCTAGAATCTCCGCGTCTGCTGTTTATTCTCCGATTCATTGATGAAAGAATTGTGTGATATAATATGGCGTTATCTATGAATTTGTATGTATAATATATCAGTTGATGTTTCATTGTTTGAGTTATTTCAAAAGCGCTCTCTGTGAAGCATATTTTTTTTGGAATAAACATGGCGTTTTAAAAGTATCGTAAAGCGACGAAACAACCTCTTTGGCCCAAATACAGACAATAATGGAGATGCTACACCCGCTTCTTAACTGCATGTCGTTCTGACTTTAGTCTGCGTCATTCGTTCCTCATACCGTATACGGAGATAAGGGCTCGGGAGATGTGAGTACGTGTTACGCATATAAAATTGCAAGAATATTTGAACCATGATGATGGTCCTAGTAAACAGAATCCAAAAGCAAAAAAAAAATAGCAAATGTATGAAGGATAGCACAACTAATTGAAACCAGTGGTCTCTTTGACGCTCAATCAGTACATATGCGAGAAACAAATGTTGTGTTCTTATACAGTTTGGGAAAAATTTATACTGCATATAGATTCTTTGGCATGAATAACTAGTAAATACGAGTATATACATCGCTAAGATATTATCAATGACTTAAGCGCGGTTCTTGTTCGATCAACGAAGAATAGCGTCATTGAACGAGTGCCGAAACATAAATGAGTTTTCGTCTACACATCGTTCGTTGGTTAGAACTTAATGATCCATGCGTCGGGAAAGTCGCGTTAATAATCCGATCCTTTAAAAGTATCATTATGAAGCACGCAAATATGCCACGGATAGAAGAGCAGCCGTATCTTCAGTTACCCTGGAGGCCGACAGGATCTATTTTAGAATGCTCTAAGGTAGACTTCCGGGTGCTGAGAAGACTTGCTACAAGGCATGAACTATAACGGCACGTGACAGAACTAGTTGGTGAAAATTTGTGGCGAACACATGCTCCAAATATGTAAATACTCATGAGATGCATCTTTTTTTTTCTTCTTTTCGTGCTAGCGACATCAAATTTATTCAGCCCAAAATCTCACAGCATCGAAGACTGTTCTCCAACATTAAGTCCTGAAAGGAGTATCTAGTCAAGCACAAGGAGTAGGATTTACAAGTGATGGGATCTGGATGTGATGACGTCTTCACAGTCACACAGCAGTGATTCTCCCTTATGCAGCACTACACCAGTTCAGATTATCAATGCTATATTAATTTGTAAAGGTTTGATCAAAAAACATTTGTTGACTTTGGTATACACCTCTATAGGTTGGCCCTATGGGCGCGATTCTAAAGTGGCGCCAGTTTTGAGTCTGGCGCTCAATAATTCAGGGCCGCCGTAGGAATTTCATCCGCCCTCTCTTAGCCCATTACATATTTAATTCGGCCCTGCGCCCGTAACGTTTAATGTCCATTACTTTTGAAGACGCTCACCTTTCCGTGCGCAAGTAATTTATTTCGCAACGTTCGGATACCTGTACAATATACACACTGCGGTGGAATGATTATTGTTCTCATAGGCACAAGTACGAGATGAACACAAAATGAATAATTTATACATTCTCTACCCTTTATCCATTAAGGTTAATGACAGACAATGTTTTTTTTATTTTTTATAAATCAATCATAAATTGCACCACACAGTTATGTAACCTGCTTTTTCTTATACTCTAGGTCACGTTCCAAGACATTACCTGCACTCTTTGATCCACCTGGTAACATACTCGTATACGATGAACTCGACGACTTGAAAATACGGCAGCTTTTTTATCTGGAGCATATTTCGGTTTTTTGTAAATAATCATTTTTGAGCAGATTAGATAGTCAGACTGACACTTCCGAGGCGTGGATTAGTCATAAGAGACGACTAAATAAAACCCACGACACACAGTTAGCAAAAGGTTGTGACACATTCAAGATTTCATCATCATCAGCCTGTATCCGTCCACTGTTTAACGTAAGCCTCTCCATCCTCGTCGATCCTCCGCTTTCCGCATCCAGGTCTCTCCCGCTATTTTTCTTATGTCGTCAGTCCATCTTGCAGGGGGTCGGCCAATGCTTCGTTTGCCAGTTCTTGGCCACCATTCCAATACTTTTCTTTCCCATCGAACGTCGTCTCTTCAACAGATATGCCCTGCCCATTGCCACTTGAGTGTGCCTATTTATTGGGTAGCATCCACTACTTGAGTTCTTTTGCGTATTTCCTCGTTTCGGATTCTATCTTTTAGCGACACTTCGAGCATGGATCTCTCCATAGCACGCTGGGTGACCTTTGTTTTATGGGTAATACTTGCTGTTAGATTCCACGTCTCTGCGCCATAAGATAATACAGGGAGGATGCATTGGTTGAACGCCTTAGTTTTAAAACATTGCGGAATTTTCGCTTTCAATAATTATGTACTTTAGTTTTTCAAATGCTGCCCATACCAGTTGTATACGTCTGTCGATTTCTCAAAATTTGGTCCGCATCTAATGTGATAATAACATTGAAATGTGCTATTGTCATTGGTGGATATTTTTTTAATTTTATTAATGTAAAGCCATGCACTTGCATGTGTTTACATTAGTACGAGTAAATCCGGTCGATACTCGTGGGCTATATGATGCTCGAATAGAGTAATATGTGTAAATATGTATCATGTTTGTGTTAATATTAGCATGTTTTAAATTGTATATTGATCCGTTTCTTAAAACGTTGATAGTTGAAAGGAGGAACAAGATACTGAAAGATCAATCCAAAGCTAATCGATGATATTTAAGAAAGAATTTCGAAAATCGCCTGCTTTTATTCAAGATATATTAAACGTACAGTGTTCAACAAGTTCGCGACGAATCTGTCGGTAGTGGTGTGTGTACGTGGGATTAATGTAAACCAACCTTACGTATATGTTCCAAGGTTTGGAAGTTAGACGTAAATGTACATCTATCAAGTAATCTGCAATAGTATTATATATACAAGGTATCGTTTGAAATGTTCAACTTGGATTATTAACCTGAAGTAATAACTACCCGTATCAGTATTTTTTCTAGATTTTAAAATTGTGTGGTCGACAGTTATCAATTAACGGAATACATAATCATTTCTTCGTAAGAATGAATTGTTTTAAGACAGTTAAGTTAGTCAATTGATAAGAAAAAATACATGTAATTTTTTTATCTTATCGGAATTTGCTGCATGATAATTAATTAGCAGAAGATAACGTTTGCGGTTTTTAAAGCTTACATTACTTAATAATAAAATTTAAAAAACGTGAATACTGCAGTAAAAGATCATTTTTAGTACATTTTTGTAGTTGATTACCAACGAATGAGGTTAATGAAACGCAGTTAAGGGTTATTTACTAACAATTATTGGTGATAATTTATTGAATTATTTTTTATAATATTTGGTTTTCGCCGGGCGGCACAGTCCAGTGGTTAAAGCGTTTGTTTCTCACTTAGACGCCGTCGGGTTCGCATTCCGACCAAGCTTGATTTTTGAAAGCGATTTAATTGAATCTAAGCTCTTTTCAAGCCCCTAGTAGTATCGAGCCACCCCGGATAAAATAAAAATTGTTTAGGCCTCGGAAATCTCGGACTGACCATACGATTTACGTAAATACGCTAATTTTTAAACATCTAAATTTTTTAGTGATATTACAGCCGCAGTCTATGCAAGTTCGCGGGCTCTTGCCCTGGAGGCTCCCGGGTACCATCATGTAGACTTTCAGGAATATAGGTGTTCTGGAACAAGGCATAGACAATCTGACCTTGTGTGACACAACTGTGAAACGGAAATTTGCGGTGTCCATATGCTTCAAATATGGAGCGGATATAGTATAAAAAAACTTGTTTTTACATGGATCACGTAAAATATGTTCTCTGTTTAGAAGACTGCAGTTTCGACTAACTCGTAACTCGAAAAAGGCTACGAGTTAGTCGAAACAGCAGTATCTTAAACAGAGAACATAATGACATCCCTCCTCTCTAAGTTAGATATTGAATTGCGAGGTGGCAGGATGAGGAGCAGATTAACAACACAAAGACTTTTTCTGAAGTACATTGAAATATATATTTCGATAACTTTACAAACTTCTGGCCCGGACCTAATCACAGTATTCAGGCCGGGCCAACCACAATACGACCTAGCCGCCGTCAGCTGTGGTCGGTGATACCCAGCGCCGCGGCGATCTATATAACTAGTTCTCCTAACGGCATTACAAAATAGGTCTATAGCATGCTGATGTCAATCAATATCTCACGTGATCCATGTAAAAACAAGATAAATAAATAAATATTTATTATTTATAATGGACCTCAAAGTAAATGCTGAAAACATTGACAAAAAAATAGTTTCATTTTACTTTTTATTTTAAAACTTAACGCATTTCGCCTCAGGAAAAGGTGCATAATGATCACAACGTTTCCTAAAATGTATTCCACTTGTAAGGTCTTAAATAGTTTAAATACTGTAGCGCGTTCTAGTGTGGTTAAAGAGGTTGGTCGTTCGGTTAAAACGCTGAGTTCGAATCCCACGAGAGTCTCATTGTTCTGGAGAAAACTTTCTCTTCGTCCCTGTCTAATTTTCTTTTCGTCTTCTTTTACAAAACGACGCGTCGCACAACGTTAAGCTTAGAATAAATAACATTTCAAAGTTATCTTGCGTTGTTGTCTCGACTCTTAAATCTAAATGTAAATATTAAACGTATTTAGTACATTGTATATATTTTTTTAATTAATCAACGTACAAAAAAATTGCATGCGAAATATCTGGGACTCGCAGCTCTACTCGATCAGAACAAAGTTCCGACTCTACAGCGGATGCCTGTATCGTCTTTAATTTTATTTACGACTATGAATCTTGGCATCTCATCAAGAGCCAATGCGGCCTTATAATGGGATTCAAAAGCAGATGCCTGCGTAGAATACTGAGGGTAGGATACGTTTGACTTTGTGAGGGACGACAAGGTGGGAGGGCGGGCAAGGCAGCCTCTCTTAATACAAATAAAGAGGCGAAAGAGGACATGATTGGGACATATATAAAGAATGCCGCGGGAGAGTATAAACTATTACTGCATTTTCTTAAAGCCCCCGGGCTTGCGCCGTCCTGGAAGGCCGTCGGGCGCTATACATACAATGTACTCGGCAGAGCTGCGGAAGGCGGAGCTGACTTGAGATGAGGCGAAGACTATGACTGACAGATCTTTGTGGTGGGAGTTTGTGATTGTCATATGCTACAGTTAAGGGAGCTGACATGGTATGATGATGATAGCAAAAAATCCACAGCTGATGCATTGAAAAATAAATGATGGTTTAATTTCAAATTTAATCGAATTATACAAACGAGCCATTTTTAAATAAGAGTCATGGGAACACCTAATGTAAGCAACATTAGACGCGGACCGAATTTGGATGGTGATCGCTTATATAAACGTTCTGCGACGAGCAAGTGAAGACCCGAAGAAGCTCTCAATGAAGGCGACTTACCGGTCTTCAAGTATGTAAATAAACAGTGATCAACGTGATCCGTATTAAAACAAAGTAAAAAGCATGTTAATGTTATCAACTGACGATACTTTATATTAATTTGAATTAACAAATTAAAAATGTTTAGTTTTGGTATCACATTTATTTTTAGGTGATTATATGTTTCGGACTCCTTGGAGTCCATCATCAAGATGTAATGTGAAATCAAAACGATATATATATAAAAAAATATATTAAAATAATAATGTACCTACTTAATATGATGGATAAGAAATATATTTAAATTGAATACTAAAAATAAAAATTAGTACTACTTATAACTTATAACAATTCAAGGATGGTTTTGGGTGATTTTCAAAATTCAATTGAGTTTACTAGTATGTACTTGTATGAGCAATAATAAAAAGGTCAATAATCATAATAAAATAATCATTACATAGGTCACATTTGTATGAACGTCTTAACAATATTACATAGCATCATATGCCGCTTATTTATGTTACATAATCCTATGTAATATTAAGCCATCGCAACAATACATACAGAACTATAAGGTCGTTAGTCAGAAGCAAATCTTTCACGAGTTGGACCACTGTGGCTGTAAAATCTAAGTATGTAAGACAGTACACTATCGAAATGAAGGTTTCGGATATGTATGTTTGAAATATAGTCAAACCTCGGTTTACGAGGAAAATCTATTTTAACACAAAAAAACAGCCACTTGTTAGTTATAAAATATATAGAAATGTTGGTTAAAATTAAAGTATTGTTAAATTAATTAAATTTTCTATGGTTTCAAGAAATTGGTCAAGATATAATTCTCATTTCTCAACAGTCGCATTATTTTAAGACAGTTATTTATTTATTTACTTAACTCTCGAACAAGACTGTCACAACTCGATTTATTTATTACATCATTTTCCTCTTTTGTCGATGATATTGTTCTCCTAGATCTCTGTGATCTTTGACACGTGTCATCTTCTTCTTTTATGTTTTTTTTTATGTATTGTTTGTTTATGTATACTCTATGTTTCTTATTCTTTATTATTCTATGTATCTTGGAACTGCGGTTCTGTTAAATAAATAAATAAAAAAATATGTAGTCGTTTTTTTTCAGAATGGCCTATACAACAATATAACAAATTACGGCTCTAGAATGTTTAATCGGAATACGTAACTTTCTCGAATAATCTTGAAATATATAACTACCTACATCTTACGCGATACTTTGTTTTTATATAAGTAACAATGGACGCGGTGATAAAAGCAGAGAAACGTGAAGCATGGTAAAAGTCATCATCAGGCTGTCCACTACTTGACATAGGCCCCCGCATGAGTTGTCTTCCATCCCGACCTCCCTTTAAAAATTTACATACTTCGTTTGCTTACCATACCTAAGGTCGTAGGTACAATGTTTGACGGAGATAGGAAATATAAGATTTTTAATCGATTTCTAAGGTCTAAAATAGAACCAACCGGGGGGGTTGGTGAGAATTTTATCCCTCACCCATAAAATGCCAGTCATAGCTTATTTAAGTCGTCCTGTGATCACCACCCATTCATAGTGAATTCCTGTAATAATAAGATGATGCGTAATTGTCGGGCTGTAGTCTTTGTCGCAGGCGGATCAACACTCCACGTGTAGCGCTTAGGCAAAAGCATTGTAAGCGTCATAGTATTCACAGATAAGACTTCGGTTAGAGAGCGGATATGGGAATGATGTTTTTTAATTTTTTTTTAAATTTACAAACATTACAAACGTTAGTTTATTGCGTTCACAAATAATGAAATAATCAATAAAAACAACAAACACAAAAAATAAGTTCTAAGGTATAAGAAAGTAGAAGAAACAATGCATAAAATATAGATATGTACTTACGATTAAGTACTAAAGTAATAGAAAACAAGAAAGCCAAGAACAATTATTAAAATCAATTATTAAAAAGTCCCGAAGCTCGCTAAGCAGAAGACTCCACAAAATTACTTTGATAAATAAATTCGTGGAGCTCATGTCGAAACTGGGTTTCGAAAATGCTCGGACGTCGAGTCGCTCGCAATCCGAGGCACTCGCCGTAATGTACAATACATTAGACGTACAGGGAGCACTCGGGCAACCCCTTCCCGCGGGATGCGAATTTATTTTTACTGCTGCCATCAAAAATACATTTGGAATTGTAACATTAGATTCAGCTCACGGGGGCCAAAGGAACAAAGCCGAACAAACGCGGGCACTTACAAATATTTCAGGCAAACGGACATTTTTTGTGTTTTCCTGTAATGCGGAACCAAAAAATCAAAAAAGGTACAAGTGCTGAAAAAAAAACTGTATACTGGTTGCTTTTATATAAGACGTCATAGTATCTGCTTTGAGACATAAACCCTTATATATGTAATCGGATAAAGTGTTTTTATATAAATACGTAAATCGTGAATAGAATCCAATTGGGATGAACAGCATTTGGAAGACATTTTTGAACTGAAAATTTCGCAATGTCTAAAAATGAAGGCATTTAGCCAACGTATCTTCCCAGTATTAACTTGTGGCGTAAATACGTAGAATCTTAAAGCATTTTATTTTTTAAATAAAAGCCACCTAATGTGCTATGGGGAGATTTATGAGAGGAGTGTCTCTAAAAGATAGAATCCGAAACGAGGATATAAGAAACATAACTCTAATGGTGGAAGCTAGATAATGAATAGGTACACTCAAGTGATAACAAGCAGCTGGACATACGTGTTAGAGATACGATACTCGATGAATTGACATTATAATATAACAAGGAAGAGTTTGGATACTGAATGGAAGGCGGAGGATCGGCAGGGAAGGAGACTCATATGGGAGGCCTACACTCAACAGTGTACGAAGTTTTATCATCATTAGCCTGTGCTGATGATGAAACTAATTATGCATACGATCCACAATTAATACTACCAAAGTAGATACTTATTATAATTAGGAATTGAACTAAAGTCAGCTTGACAATTAACCAAATATTCAGTTAATTTCCAAATAAATTAATATTATTAACGTGCAAAATAATTACCAAGTATATATTTGTTTCACATATACTAATGATGACACTAAGTTAATAATTATATCACGACATAAATGTATACATACAAAACTATACCAATATACCTGGCTTTGATAACTGCATCGAAAAGTCTTTTTAGAACTGGAATGTGAATTTACCTGAAAAAAATAAAAATATAGATTATTTTACAAGCAAGCATCTCGTAGATAAAAAAGCTCAAATGTTTTTTTATTTTCTTTCGATTTGCTATTGTTATATGTTTCATACCACGGATTTTGCTTCTACGATAAAAAATACATAAAAAAAAATTATGTGTTTTCTTCAGGTAATATCTATAATGCTAATTAACTACCTTTTTCAGAAATGTGAGAACGGTTTTGTGCACACTGCGCACTTTCTAAGTCTTTCTGAGATCAGACGTAATCAATTTATCTTCAAATTTAATGATAATAGTTATTAAGAACATAAATAAGGTAAGTCTTCACTGACGTGATTACAAGAGCTCATTGTGATCCATATTAAAAGAATGTAAAAAAAATTTTTATCCAGATAATAAATGAAACGAAGTTTATACAAATTTATCCCATTTTTTATGATTTAAATTTTGTGAAAAAATACAGTTTATATAATATAGCGATTTTGTGACAGTTTATATAAGTTTTAATGGAAGTAGCTCGAACCAAAATGGCACAAAATTAATTTTACAGACTCTCATATTGAATCTTCGTTGATTTACTCTGAAAAATCTAAGCCTTTTAGATTTTTTTTAAAGCCTGTCACTAGATAAAAAAAACATTATTCGCAATTTTAATTAAATGAAGATTTATTGACGAGTTCTTTGACTAGACATTTACAATAATTAACGGATAGAATCGGATTTGAAAAAAATATACGTTCAGAATCACGAATGGAATTTTTTGTTAATTTGCTTAAAAATTTCCAATTCTGAAAGTGCATTTCATAGCCCACTAGCTACATTAAATAATAAAAAAAAACTGTGTAGCTTCGAACGGGAATATTATGTCAGAGAATATCAAAGTATGAGGACATTGCAAAAATGATTTAATTGTTTTTTTTATTTAACACTTCTCGGAGCAACTGAGTATGTTTATATGACATAACAAGCTTGGAAATAGGACACTAACAAAAATAAAAGAAAACAATAAGAATAATGCAATAATATATACTTTTTGAGGAAAATGAAGTGAAAAAAGGATTGTGTTGTGCTGGTTGCACAATTAGAAGCGCAATGGCAGTTAAATTGAGCAAACTCCTCTATAGGTACCAACTAGAATGGAAAATTAGGAATGAATACGAGCATTGATAGGGTACAGAAAGAAATCGTATATTTTGCTTCAATTAAAGCTTCATTATTATTCGTTCCCAACGTGTATAAGCCATACTGATGGGTAAGTAATTAAAAAAATACATTGAAAGGTATATAAGGAAGTAGGAAAGGGTGATGGGTGGAGCTTAAGGTATTTCAGCAGGTGAAAAAGCGGTGAACAAAAAGATATTTGAAATGAAAAGTAAAAATATAAATAACGTAAAATCATAACATTAATACAAAGTAAAATCATAACAGACTCCAGCTCTGGCGACAAGTTGCACCAGAGGATTTCATTGCTCCAAAGGAAGGCCTCCCAACTGGCAAGAACCTTGACTGGCGGACCTGGAAATCCCTGAACAGACTAAGAACCGGAGTTGGTAGAACTAAGGACAACCTCGAGCGGTAGGGAATTATTTGGCAGGAGTAGCCACTATTTTGCGACTGCGGAGACCTGCAGACCGCCTTACACGTAAGATCCTGCTTCATGTGCTCAACAAGCTGCACACCTCAAGACCTTATGCTAGGCAACACACGGGCTATCGATGCTGCCAGATAATGGACAGAATTAATTTAACGTCGCTGACACGAAGAAGAAGAAAATAACATTAAAAATCGAGTGTGTTAATGCGAGTGTTTATTATAAATCCACTTCTTATTGGGATCAGATTTCATGAGAAATTTAACACTCGTTGAGAATGCACTTAAGAATATGATCAATTTATGAATAACGTGTGAGTATAATGACGTATTGTTCATTATATTAGTGCTTGTAAATAAATACTGAAGCTATTGAAAACCGAAGATAATATTATCTTAGTTAATAATAATCATTTCATCTTACGATTCGAGTAATTACTGTTATATTAATTGCCTTATAAATTCAATCACAATTCAACGAACATAAGCATTACCGGTCTTATTTCAGTAGTTAGCGCAATTCATTAACTCGATCAATTTAATTGATTCATTTCAACGCTTTATTATTAATTTAGTATCGAATATTTAATAGAAAAGAAATAAGAGACGAAAGATTGTATATCGACGATTTCGGTACCAGTCAGCGAGGGCTATATCATGCTGATATCAATGTCTATGGTACATGTATTCGTGCATCTACCGTATATAATGAATAACGATACATGTCTAGTAAATAGGCATGACGAGAACGACAAAAATGATATGTTGAAAAAAAAGTAGAGCAAATCGTAATAAGTAGCATAATAAACGTCGTGGCATCCTGTTATTATGTAAGTACACCTTGCGGTCGTACATCTAATGGTGGCTGCCGTAATTATTATTACGCCATCCGGACTTGAACCCGGTGCCCCGGGAGAGTCAAGTGAGCGGCCGCCCACTACGCTGACGCAACAGAAGAAGATTTCAAACGGCTAAGAAACGAACACCCACGATTTAATCAATTACCATCAGCCGTGCTCTAGTTTTACTGGGCGTGAGGATGTACAAGAGGAGGAACTACATTTTTTATCAATAAATAAAAAAAACTACACACAGGTATAAGCCCGTGTGTGGCGAATTACTCTTTGCCTCTTTTCAGGAACAGAGTATTTCGCCAAACCCAAAAGCCACAATACCAAATCTGGCCGTGAAAACCTGAGAAGTTATTTCGGTCTAAACCCCTTTTCTAACTCCCGTAAACAACACCCATCACCCATTACTACTTAACTGTATAATATATACTTTCCTATAAGTTTCTTAAGAACCATCTCAGAGAGGCGAGCCCGATGGATCGGTAACATCATGCGATGGTCTTCTTTACGACATTGTGGAAGGGATGGTTGAGGGTAGAAACTGCAGAGAGCGCCATAGATGGGAGTATTTGTCGCAAATGTTCGAGGACATGAGTTGTAGCTCTTATGCTGAGCTGAAGAGGATTGCAGAGGATCGATGGGAGTGGAGATCAAGTTGCAAGATTTTGTTGCTGCAAACCAATCCACCGGATTGATACTACGAAGAAGAAGTGTTTTCAGCTAATTTTGAGCTGTAATCGATAGAATGCTGGAATATGAGGCTCAAAAATTAAAAGTGGAAAGCGCTACGTCATCCGTGGTCAAGGGGTTAAATGCTTTTATAAGCATTTTTTTTAATAATCCCACAGTTTGACGATTCGAAGGTCAGTCCATTGGCGTATTGAGGACTCGCGGCACGTCCAGGTCTAAGCTCGCGGGACATTTTTATTTCAAATGAATATTTCTCGTCACGTCGATACTTTGGGACCCCGCCCTGGGTGCCGACCAGGGGTTCCTCAACTTCATTTAATTCCAGACTACCCACCAATCCACACAAAAAACTAACAATTCCAGTGATTCAACAAGTATGTCACGTTTACTTTTGATGTATTTTTAAAAACATATTTCAATAATATTTATACATTAGAAAAATTATTAAATTTATAAATAATTGAAAATATACACCAATATTTAACACAATAGATCGGTACATACAAATTCACAGCAAACATCGTTTTTCGAGGGTGTCACTTGATTTCTATAAGTCAATTCTTTTTCCCATATCCGGTACATTTGGTCACCACAAATTGCCGTCACTTAGTTCTGTCAGTTATCACTATCCATTTCTCGTCCTAAGACATATCTGAAAGTGAATATCCATTTGGTATGATTGACGACAACCTCTAGACCAGAAATCCAAGTACTTATAGCTGTAGTTTTCGAGACAAATTTTAGGGCGATATTTAATTTGTTTTTTTAGGGAAATGGAATGATCTTCTTCTTCGTGTCAGCGACGTCAAATTATTTTTACGCAGTATCTAGCAACATCGATAGCTCGTGTGTTGCCCAGCATTAGGTCCTGAGATGTGCAGCTTGTTGGGCATATGGAGCAGGATCTTAGGTGTGAGGCGGTCTGCAGGTCTCCACAGTCGCACAATAGAATCTCTCCCTTCCGAAGCATTCCCCACCGCTCGAGTTTGTCCTTTGTTCTACCAACTCCGGTTCTTAATCTGTTCAGGGATTTCCAGGTCCGCCAGTCAAAGTTCTTGCCAGTTGAGGCTTTCTTTTGGAGTAACGAAATCCTCTGATGCGATTTGTTGCTAGAGCTGGAATCTCTCATTTTCAGGGCCGATAAGACCGACGCTCCCGAGACCATTTTGTTATAAGGGGCGACTTAACCCGAGTTGTGAGATTAGCGTTTTCAAATGATGCTCAACATCGCTTGCAGATGACACTATGTATGACCCAGTAATCCCAGTGTTTTCGCTACTGTGTGACAATCCGCTTGAGGGTCGAATCTCAACCGAGTTACTGTGGCGTGGAGGGGTACGGGAAGCCTCTCCCAGATTGAATGGACGCGAACAAAAGACGACCCTTTACCGTGAATGCGATGCCAAATTAAATAATAATAAGGGTTTCGAGGAATTATTTTTACGTTTTTAAGGTGGCAAAACATTTACCGTCCACGGCAGTATTCATTACCAGATACGTGTCACAATTTCTCTATTTTATTCCATATTTAATATACATATGTTGTGAAATCTAACAGCAAGTCTTGCCCATAAAATAAAGGTCACCCCAGCGTGCTATGGAGAGATCCATGAGAGGAGTGTCGCTAAAAGATAAAATCCGAGGATATACGCAGAAGAACTCAAGTAGTGGAGGCTACCCAACGAATAGGCACACTCGAGTGGCAATGGGCAGGACATATCTGTCGAAGAGACGAAGGTATCGACCTTAGTCTCTTTGAATGGCGCCCAAGAACTGGCAAACAACGCATTTGCCGACCCCCTGCAAGATAGACTGACGACATAAGAAGAATAGCGGGAGTGACCTGGATGCGGAAGGCGGAAGATTAAAGAGGATGGAGACTCATGCGGGAGGCTAACGTTCAACAGTGGATGGATACAGGCTGATGATTATGATGATGATACATATGTTGAGGACAAATGTTAAATGTTTTTTTTTTAGATTAGAAATGACAGATTTTTATTTTCCAAAATAATGATTTTTAATACGCAATCGGAGGTACAAAAAAATCAGTGCGAAGAAACATAAAAGAAAATCTGAACAACCTTTACATTACAACGAGTATAAACAGAAAACGGGAAAAATAATTTTAAAGCAATTATAAAATGCATAAAAAAGCGGGATAGCCTAAACAAAGAACATAAAAAAACGTTGTAAAACCTACAAAAGAGCGTTTCAAAATTTATTAGAAATTAAGAAGTTATAATAACAAATTTTCGTTCATTTGGCAATTAAATGTTTTATGATCAAGTATTTTGTTCTTCAAAATTTAAATTGCCAAAGCGAGGTGTTATTCTTCTTCAGTATCCACTCTATAGCGTTTGCGGATATTGAAGATCACGAATCGCTGCCATTATCACTGCCTTAACACACAGTGCACCGCCTAGTTCTGGACGGTGCCGTCACAATACGTTCCCAGACAATTCGTTCAACGACTCATCGGCAACGACGAGGGGCGCACTGGATGTCTGGTGCACGGGATATGTATTGCACGGGACAACTGGTGCACTGGATGTATCGCTAATCTAACCTAAGTTATTTCGTTAACGAGACCTATAGATCTCTAGATTCTACGATCACTAGACAAATCCTTAGGTTAGGTTAGCGAGATATCCATTGCACCAGTTATCCCGTACACCAAATATCTCGCACACCGGACGTCAAGCGCGCCCCACTTCGTTACGGATGAGTCGTTAAACGAATTGTCTGGAAACGATAGGTCGTGACACCGTTCTGGACGGTGTCTTCATAAGTATTATTAAGATGATATAGCCCTTGCTGACTGCTACCGAAAACCTCGATATACAATCTTTCGTCTATTATTTCTGTTCCGCTTGTCAAAATGTGTCCACCATATTGGCATTAGTTATACCTGTATAGTCCGCCGCTTGGGGCACCGGTGCGACAGCACCGTCGAGCGATGTGAATATGTCGAGCTCTAAATTTGTAATGTTTTATCGTAAACATATGTCAGTGTGCTTCTGAAAAAGTCTTTGTTTTGCTGACCTGCTCCTCATCATGCCATCACGCGACTGTATAACGCCTTTTTAAGAAAGAAGAGGATGTTAATGCTAAGTATTCAAACAGTCAGAAATCTACATATAATTTGCACTCAACGAAGATAGTAAAAATGCTTTAAATACTCTGTTTTTTTTTTCAGTATTTTCATTCAATCATTACGAAATAAAAACTATTGTTATTCGATATGATGTCCTCTTTAGGTTTCAGGTACCAATTCCACTAATGCACTGGTCTACCAAACAAACTATATAGGCGGGGTCACGTGTTGTGTTATATTATTAGGTAGTGCCGCATGCGGATCAGGCGGGATTGTAGGCTTGAGATGAAAAAATAAAACTTGCCTTTATCTAACACAGTGGAACCGAACCAATGACTGACTAAAACATCAGTGTTACAAGCACAAGTAACTAATTTACAACCACTAAGCTAGGCTCATTTAATTTACAACAAATTGAAGAACACGAAAGAAAGAACGTTTCTATACTATTCCACTAAATGCAATTAAACTTACGTGAGTTATTGTGTATGCTTAAAAAGATTTCGTAAGTTTCAAAAACAGTAGGAAGCGTTAGTATGCAAAAAGCAACTACATAAATATAATGCATTGTAAATTCCGCGATGTCTTAAAACTAAGGCTTTTAACCAATGCATCCTCCCTGTATTAACTTATGGCGCAGACACGTGGAATATAACAGCAAGTCTTACCCGCTTGGTAAAAACCCTCCCTGTCCCGTCCTGTTTTTGAACACCCAAATGGGGACCCGTTACTGTCGCACGCAAAAAGCTACTCGTTAGAGAGTGGCTGAAGGCCTTCCCGTGATTCTAGGTGCATCAGTTAGATGTCAAATAGACCTCAGTCTAAGGCTGCGAAATTAGTATACTAGAGCGAGTCTCGAATTGCCTTCTTTGGTAACACGTTGCTAACCACGAAATACGTGGGAATGGATAAGGAAATGGTAAGGTTCGGGAATGGATTCTAAATACAAAAAGCAGACATCAGTTAGGAATCATTACTTGCGTCTGCAATCGCGCAGACGGACGCGCAGAAGCGCTCAAAAGCAGCGTAATTTCGTTTGTTAGCAACGAAGTCCTCGTATCTGACCGGACCTGATGCCGGCCGGACCACTTCAAAGAGCGCAATCCGAGTCTTACCCATAAAATAAAGGTCACTCAGCGTACTATGGAGAGATCCATGCTCGGAGTGTCACTAAAAGATAGAATTCGAAACGAGGAAATACGCAGAAGAACTCAAGTAGTGGATGCTACCCAAGAAGAGACCACGATCAATAGGAAATAAAAGTGTTGTATTGGCATCCAAGAACTGATAAGCGGAACGTTAGCCTACAATGTGCAAGTTGAACTGACGACATTAGTAGAATAGCGGAAGTAGTCTGGATGCGGAGGGCGGAGGATTGATAAAGGAGGTTACTCTTGCGAAGGCCTACGTTCAACAGTGGACGGACACAGGCTGATGATGAAAAATGGATGCTTTTGTGCGCTTTTCATGTTGTCGCCATTTTTTGTATGTAAACATATAAAGTAGAAAAGTTTAAGCGTGACTGATGTACGCGCAGAAGGCTCCCAATTTCCAGAGGTCGAAGAGGTTTTATTCCAACCTACGGGCTGAGATATGCCATTCCCAAGAGACACGCGAAATATAGAGACAGAGAGAGGGCGTGGAATGAAGAGACTTTTGCAAAAAATTGTCGCTAAATGACGCATGATTGCCGGACCGGAGCTTTTTTCCAGTGCCATTTATTGGGATCAGCAGCTCTGACACTTCATTTCCGCAAAAAAAAAGGGTTTGAGGCAATTTTTGTAAGCGCGATTTTCGACGCTGAAATGTATGAAGGTTGTTGATTGGTGTTTATCACACTTTTTCTTATTTGATATAGCATTTAATCTTTGAATGAATATTACAGATTTTGTTCCTTATTGTTGTATTGACAAGCCTAAGAAGACGCTATGCGTTGACACATTTTGTACTAAATTTTAATTTTTAAAGACTTTTGTCGATCAATTTCAAAATCTTTTTAAGTAAAAACATACTGACGCAGGACAAGATGCAGGAGCAGATTAACAACACAAAGAACTACCGTATTAACTTATGGTGCAGAGACGAGGAATCTAACAGCAATTTTATTTCACATAAAATAAATATCGCCCAACGTATGATGGAAAGAACCATGCTTTGTGTGTCTCTAAAGGGTCTAAAAGAAGAAATTATGAAAAATAATGTAATAGTGAAGACTATTAAACTCAGAGATTAAATTTATCAATTCATTGATTTATTTTTTATGTAAGTACATACAGGAGAATACCAACAGATGGTGATAGTAATTCTGAATTCTCGTCTGTGGAATTCTATGACGTATATAAGCGCTGCATGTGGAGTGTTGATCCGCCAACGTCAAAGACTACAGACCGAGATTCACGCATCATCCTTTATTATTACAGGAATTTACAATGAATGGGTGGTCTTCACGGGACGACTTTCGTCTACCACCAATTTTAATTAATAGGATGTGACTGGCATTTTACGGGTGAGGGATTAAATTCACGCTAACCCGGGGTATTTTAGAGCTCAGAAATCGATTAGAAATTCTTTTTTTTTTAATCTCCGTCGGGGATCGAACTCACGACCTTGAGCTTGCAAAGCAAATGCTTTGACCACTGAGCTATACCCGCCGGATTATGATGGGTAACTTGTACACATGATTTTATAATATTATATATCTATAAAAATATAATAAATTACGCGTTCAATGTTTGCATTTACTTACATTTATATAAATATTAAATATTTTTTATCGCACAGAAAATGTTTAAGTAGCTTACTGTATATTATTACAGTTGAATTTAAGACTCTTTGTTTTTCAGAATTTTAATATTTGCTGTAAATTATATTACCATAAATAATTTAAACATCCCTACACATTAAGTCCTCATTATGATGGATCATGTTTACGTGGAGTAAATAATAAATAACCGGAAGCTGAAACAACGTAATCGGTTAAAAAAATTAAGCCGAAAGGGGGATACATAAAAATTGAAAGAACACCCCCATTTTCTATAATTTATCGCACAATTCGGCCGGGGGGAGAACGCGACGAAGAAATTTATCAAAGTTAATACAATGAACGAAAATCGCAATTTTTTCAGGTTTTCAGTAAAGAAGAAGCATTGTCTTATGCTGTTCGTATTCGACACGCGGATAACAAAACGCTTCTGCCTCAAAGGTCAAGAATCGTATTTAATAAAATACAAAAATTATTAATTATTAAATATACACAAATTACACATCAAATTCTTTATAAGCATCAATTCATTCAGAAAAAATATCGGCAGAAGCGGGATGCGAACCTGCGAGCCTTGGAACCAACCGTTGCTCTTGTTCATTATTAAAAAAAAGACTGTGAATAAATGTTGACTGATTGAATAATAAAAAATAATAATATACACACTCTGAATATATACTATAGAGACATCTATCGTTATATGATGGTAACAATGGTATAAATACAACTTATTCCACGCACCAGTCCAGGCAGGAGATAGTCGAGTGGATTAAGGTAATGAACAAGAGCAACGATTGGTTCCAAGGCTCGCAGGTTCGCATCCCGCTTCTCCCGATATTTTTTATGTTACTATTAATTACTAATAATATTCTAATATAGTCAATGATCTATAAAAGAAGATTAGAATATAGAAAAAATAAAATAATATTCTAATATATATTTAAATCCATACAAAAATTATTGTAAGTCATCTTCTTCGTAGTGTCAATCCGGTGGATTGGTTTGCAACAACAAAATCTTGCATCTCGATCTCCACTCTTCTCGATCTTCTGCAACTCTCTTTATATATATAAGAACTGCAACACATGTCCTCGAACACTTGCTGCAAATACTCCCGTATAGGGCGTCCTCTGCAGTTTCTACCCTCAACCATTGCTTCCACAATGTCGTGAAGAAGTTCAGCGTGGCGCATGATGTAACCAGCCATAAAAATATATGAAGATTGAGGACATAGTTTAAAATATAGAATCTAGCCAATAATAATAATAACATTTACATACTATTTCACATTAAAAAAATTAAAGTTTTGACATATTTCTTACATTTTATTTATCAATAACATTGTGGCACGATACTCAAATGCATGATGTTCTCATATTACTAGCGGCTGAAGGTAAGCTTATACTACTAATTAATACTCTATTTTAATTGATATTTTACACAAAGACAATGACTTATCACATTGACTAAAATAAGATTAATCTAATAATAATTTAAAAAAAATGAAATCCATTTGTGAATGGTTCCATCGTATCAAGTATCCGTGTATCTTAATTCACAAGTATGCAGAAAATACGTTAATTACTGTATTCTATAGTAAACTTAAAAAAATGAAAAAACCTCTACCGAAAACAATCTCCTATTGTGCTTCCTTTACCAAGCAATCAGAGAAATAAAAACAGTGGATGTGAAATAATTATTGTGATTCCAATCGCAGATAGTATACCCGTGATTTGTTCCTTGCACTAGACGTTGATCACCGAGCCAATTTTTCCACCTCATTATCAGTGATCAATTTTGTGATTAACAGTGCTCATCCATAAGCAAGGTAAATTATAATTATATTTTATAAATAATAAACATATGGATTTCAAAGATGCTTCAGGTTTAAACACATATATCACACATTCCCTCTGAGGTAGCAATGTTTAGTGCTTATTCAAACATACAGAGTACAGCCCGGGGAGCTTTCCTTGAACAAAGAATATTAAGAAATACGACGACTGCGAAGAGAAATTGTTAATTGGCAGAAAATATGACGTAAAAAAAAGAATGTAAATTTTCCATGTTTTTCAGCGGACTTTTTTTGAATTTCAGAGGAAAATTTCTGATATCGACAGCACGAATCTCGAGAATTGATGGCTCACTCTATTGCCTACTCTATTTACGTACTTCGCCAGTGCGGGTGGAAATCTGAAAATCATCCCTTAACTTTTCACAGCGTGTTCGCAGTGTAGCTCTTTCAAGATTTTCAGATAATGCTGCGAATTTTGCATAGCCCTTAACGAGAACCCGTAGTATATCTGGGCGTTCGTGAATGTGACTTTTAAGAAGATAGCATAGTAAGCTCGAAGCTTTAACCACTTCATCGCCACATGTTTGCAGACAAATAAAAACACTACTTTTAATAATGACTAAATTATTTTAATATTTTTAACTTACATTATTGGTGAGCTGCAATCGATTGAACTCAAATTTACACGAAAGAAAAACATTTTTTTATCACTAGGTCTGCCACAAAATAGATTATAGATCAAATACTCGACCGCTTGCTTTAACTGTCCTTGACTAACTACTTACAAAACTGTCTCCCTACATCGTATGTACCTCCAACACATCAAAATCTCCCAAGCTATCGAAAAATATCGATCTTTTTTGGTTTGTTAATATTTTTAAATATTCATAGATATCATAGTGAGAAAATCGGAATTAATTCTGAAATACATCTTTCGAATATTGCGAAGCGCCTACGGGTGCGCTTACGGCGATCGTAGGGTTAAAGGCGTGCAACGTTATGTCCTTAGAGACGGGTCAATTAAAATATAAACTTATCTCTAGCATTCCAAAAAAAAAATGTAAAAAAATTCCAAATCAATGTGCAACGACAGATGATATTCACGAATATTTTTTTAAAGATGTTTCATTCAAATTAATTTGAGATAGTTTACATTTCTGTAAGCTCCAAGTAGTGTCTCAGTCTAGGGTTAATGGCTCCGAAGCCGATTGACTGACCGAGTTATTCGAGAAGGCTTTCGCGCTGATGGGGAGACCGACCTTCGACCGATGGTTACGGGCTAGAGGTAAAGTACTCGACTGTAGTGAGAGAGAGAGACTTTGCGGTTTCGATCTCTGCTAAGCTTAAATTCAAAATGATTTATCAAAATATAAACTATTCATTATTCATAAATGTATTTGTGTTTCTGACGATTATGAGGTCGCATCATCATCTCCATCTATCGTTGACTTTTTTTTTTTATGTAAGCACATACAGGAGAATACCGACAGATGGTGATAGTAATTTTTTGTCTCATCTGTGGAATTCTATAACGCTTACCATGGTGTATATGGCTAAACGCTGCATGTGGAGTGTTGATCCGCCAACGTCGTAGACTACAGCCCGAGATTCACGCATCATCCTTTATTATTACAGGAATCTACTATGAATGGGTGGTCTTCACGGGACGACTTTTGTCTACCACCAATTTTAATTGATAGACTATGACTGACATTTTACGGGTGATGGATCAAATTCACACCAACCGGGGTATTTTAGAGCTCAGAAATCGATTAAAAATTCTTTTTTTTTTTTTAATCTCCGTCGGGAATCGAACTCACGACCTTTGGCTTGCAAAGCAAACGCTTTACCATTGAGCTATGACCGCCGGCCTGAGTGACGAGATGACACATTGTCTCTGCAGTCAGGTTGATGATGTTGAGGGACATTTTTATTCCGCTCCAGAGAGCATGTGGATGTGCTGCAGAATCTGAGGAGTTGCATTATTTCTTAATATTTATCATTGACCATTTCACTACGGCTCGCTTTGAATACAAATTATACTATCAATTATAAAACTAGTATATGAAGCATAAATGTGCTTATCTGGTCTATTTTCATATTTCACGTTAGTTGTTGTATCCTTTCGCTATCAGATGATGCATATACAACTATTCTAAGAAAGTAGCAAAACGATATATCGCGTCAACCGATGTCAACGGTCGGAGAATCTTATGACGGCAAATGCCAACAACCGATGCGAAAGGGCTTAAAGCAGCATTTATGTTTGTCGTCTTTTTGGATGTTTAACCCAGAGTTTGAAAGAATACAAAGCTATACAATAAGCTTATAATAGTACTTTTTATGTTTAAAAAAAATGTAGAAAAAATTGCGTCTGGTACAGTGCGAATACACACAAGGTCTATAACAAGGGCAACAAAAAAAAAGATAAGAGTCTATGATATAATTGGTGTAGTTCAACAACAAGATAACGCCAAAACTGAGCAGCAGTTTAAAAAGATCATCCAAAAAAATAGCAAAGACTCATAAACGACAACACAGAAGTCTTATATTCTCTTACTCTTACATGATGCATTCTATCACAGAATGTTTCATTGCTGTTAGGGTATGAGAAGCCAAACCTTTAGAGAAACTTTCCAAATATTCCGTAGCCGTACATTGCGAACCCCTATAAAATATTTAACAGCAACTGTCATAGAATTCGCATAAGGGACTTCTCCAACACAGTGTGTCGGTATTCTCTTGTATGTCTAGTCGCTAGCTCGCTTTGAAGAAGCCATTCGCCTAACTGCAAGTCATTACTTTTCAGGAGCTTAAGAGAGACTTGCAAATTCATCGGCCAATGAGATGTTTTTCAGGCTCCCCTGAAGGCTTTCTTCAGCGACACAGCCAAGAGAGGAAACGACGCAAATTTGCCATCGATCAACGTTAAAGTGAAAAGCACAGCCGAGCATGACAATCGAGTAATGCGAATAAATGACACTACTGTTCAAAATCGGCCGAAAATTGGCAAAGTTTAATAATTCCATTGAACATCTACGATACTATTTATAATATTTTTAGCATATAATAGAGTAAACAGCAAACACAAGCTACTACTACCAGATATGTTTACTTAACACAACCGCACCTTTTTTTAAATTTCCACATCCATTTCATACCTGGTAAATATGATCAATAGAAAAAGCTGTCACTTAGTTCTTTCAGTTGCTATTCTCGATGTCTTGTCCCGGAACATCTCAGCAACGTCAGAACTACATATGGAAACATATATAGTTCCTGGCGACCTCCAGAATTAATGAGATGGCAGCTTTAATAGCCGAGACAATTTTTGGTTGCATAATTTTGAATTTGATTTTTTAAAAGAATTTCATATCTTTAGATTGCCGCTCTTAAGGACTACACGAATTTGTACTTGTGCGGCTCAACACAACCAATAACATGCAGTAAGCAACAAGCGGTAACCCAACAAAATTTTAATCCGCATCCGACGTTGCTGAACATTGGTGATCTAACAAGAACTGCAGATACAATGTGCTATTATCGCATGGTCAAAACCGTTACACATTATTTTTTTTTACATATACATAATACCGACAGATGGTGATAGTGATGCTGAAGTCTCATCTGGGGATTCTATGACGCTAAACCATGTTACATATGGCTATGCGCTGAATGTGGAGTGTTGATACGCCAACGTCATACACTACAGCCCGACATTCAAGCATCATTCTTACTATTAAAGGAATAAAGGACGACATTCGTCTTCCTCCAATTTTAATGAATAGGCTATGACTGGTATTTTACGGATGAGAGATCAAATTCACACCAAGGGGAGGTGTTTTTAGAGCTCAGAAATCAATTAACAAACTTTTTTTTTTAATTATTTACTTAATTACTTTAACAGAAGTCTTGGCAAACTGCAATGAGAAATCGTTACATAGACCTCTACCGTCAGTCTTAATTTGTTACTTAATGAAAAAAAGGGTACAAAGAATTTACGTGGCGTAGTTCAGAGACGAGACGAGGACCACTGCGACAGACAGAATTTACGGCGTAAATTTGTGGCAAGTATATGCTCCAGCTGAGGAGCGGATACGGAAGAAGACGTCATCATCTCACACGCTTACCTGGAGTGGAACTCTGGCATTGAATGAAGATAAAATGTTATTCCGTTTTTTGGACCCGGATTATTTATGTCCTGATCGTAGGCAGAATACTCTTCTCTGGTAGGTATAATAATATAATGCTTCGCGGACCGACAGACGACTGGCGTGGGAAGGCAATGCTAAATAAGGTTACCAGCTTTAGGCACAAATACAGATACTAATTTATTTAATTACGTATTCCCGTTTATTGTGTGGAAATTATGTTTTGGTCAACTT
The DNA here is from genome assembly GCA_022606575.1 of Glossosoma conforme. Classification (NCBI taxonomy): domain Eukaryota; kingdom Metazoa; phylum Arthropoda; class Insecta; order Trichoptera; family Glossosomatidae; genus Glossosoma; species Glossosoma conforme. The sequence goes on along the minus strand of JAGTXR010000075.1, from coordinate 316,541 downwards.
AATACTAACTAAAGTCTAGTATATATTGATATCAGCTTGATATAGCTCCTTAAGGCCGATGCCGTAAAGCCTCGACAAACGATCTTTTGTCTCTTATTTTTGTTCGCTTGCCTGACATCTACATCGAATGTAAGTTAATTATATAATGTTAAACGGTGTTTGCATACGCCAAAATAATTGTTATGGCAGTTGGCCACTTTCCAGTTGGTACAACTGTCATCTTGGCGGTTGGTACCGCCGAAATGTCAGAGCGGGCAGGCAGTTGCAACGCGCCCGCCATCGTTATAGGAGCCCCGAAGGGCGTCCCTATAACGGGCGACGTTATTGACGAATAAACGAGTAATATGTGAAACAGAAACAAGTGTTTATATTGTGAACCTGATCCTGCATCCTTCATCCAGTAAATCGATGTCCCAAATGGAAGAAGAGGATATCAATATATAGTTTAGTTTTTCTTATTGTACTTACAGCGCCTGTACTGTCCCCAACATTCAACAATCTTGAAATTTCACTTAAATCTAATGCAGCCGTATAATGGGTTTAGAAAGCAGATGTCTGTGTAAAATATACTGCTAGTACGATGGTTTGACTTGGTAAGGAATAACGAGGTGAGGAAGCAAAAAGGCAGCCATTTATACTACAGTATTTAAAAGAGACGAAGATGGACCTGACTGTGACATGGACTTCTAATGCCTTTTATTCATTCCCCTCAATGCTGTTGGTATAATACATAGAATTTATTCAAATAACCTACAGGAGGCAGAGATGACGTGGGATTATGCGACGTCCAAGGCGGCTGTCAGAGTTGTGTGCCAGCAGTTTATGACGACCATACACGAGAACTTCATTAAGGCGGGCGAATATGGAATTATGATGGTTGTCTTAGTTTGCAAACCTGTGACAGTTGCAAAAAAATCAATAGTCTTGTAAAGAGCTAAAGTGCAAGATAAAATATATAACTATCGATGTTTATTTAAGCATTGTATAAGTGGGACCCGAGTGGTACTAGTAAACTTGTGAATAAATGTAGACTGATTTAATAATAAAAAATAATAATATACACACTCTGAATATATACAATAGAGACATCTATCGTTATATGATAAACAATGGTAGATATGAAACTTATTCCATACAGCAGTTCGGGCAGACGATGGTCGAGCGGTCAAGGGTAATGAACTTGAACAAATGGTTGGTTCCAAGGTTCGCTGGTTCGCATCCCGCCTCTGCCGATATTTTTTCTGAACGAATTGATGCGTATGAAAGAATTTGTTGCATTATAGTATGTGTATATTTAATTACTTATTGTATAAGTCACCGAGATGAAGACTCTCCGACGCATTGCAGGACTGACAATCCGAGACAACGTAATAATATATTGACATCAACATGATATAGCCCTTGCTGACTGGTACCGAAAACCTCGATATACAATCTTTCGTGTCTTATTTCTGTTCGCTTATGTGTCGCGATATTGGCACTTTGGACAAGTCCGGTCACGGGTGTGACGTTAGTTATATAGATCGCCACTTACGGCGCTGGTTGTCACCAAGCGCAGCGCCCGGGGCAGGCAGTTGTGTACCGACGGCGGCGAGGTCATATTGTTGTTGGCCCGGCCTGAATGCTGTGAGTAGGTCCGGGTCAGAAGTTTGTAAAGTTATCGAAGTATATATGTCAATGTGCTTCAGAAAAAGTATTTGTGTTTGTTAATCTGCTCCTCATCCTGCCACCACGCAATTCAATTACGAACTTAGAAAGGAGGATGTCAACATGAAAAAAAATGGATTACGGCGTCGAAAATGTTATACGATGGGAAATATCGAGAATGTGGTAGTGGAGAAAGATCACGTTGGAAGAATCAGTGTTCTCAAAGACTGGCGAGAATAGCAGCTTATGAGATACATCGGCGTGGATTCTGGAATGAGATACATCTGCATGGATTCTGGAATGTTATATAAAAGATGGCTCGAAAGGTGGACCGTGTCGCAGAAACAGGTTACGAGTAATAACATAACGCTGTCCTTATAAAGCAGAAAAAGAAACAATTTTAAGTGTATATTACAAATTTTTTTTACAAGAAAAATATGAAATAACTGATTTCTTGGCAACCCTGGTGTGAAGAGACGAAAAATAAACTTCTCGATTCTTAAGGAACTTCTTGGCAAGAGAGACGATAATTCCATTCATGTTGAAGGCGGGGAGCAAGATTCATTGCCAGATGAGAGGAAATGTTATGTTGCTCGGAAAGTAATTTAATTTTAAACGATTTTTTTTTAACATCTTTAACCAAAGTATTTCTAAGTATCATTTACGATCGAATTCGATAAATTTAATCGCTCAATGACCTCACGAATTGTTGATATTCGCAGTGACATCAGCATGATATAGCCCTCGCTGACTGGTACCGAAAACCTCGTTATACAATCTTTCGTGTCTTATTTCTGTTCGATTGTCGTACATGTATGTGTCGCCATATGGCATTTTGGACAAGTCCGGTCATGGGTGTGACACCGACCACGGTGCCCAGTCAGTTGTGTCCTGACCGCGAAAAGGTCGCATTGTTGTTGGCCCGGCCTGAATGCTGTGACTAGGTCAGGGCCAGAAGTTTGTAAAGTTATCGAAATGTATATGTCAATGTGCTTCAGAAAAAGTCTTTGTGTTGTTATTCTGCTCCTCATCCTGCCACCACACAATTCGATAACGAACTAAGATAGTCTACAACGCACCCAAATTCTGTCACATTACTCCAATACTACACCGACTGCACTGGTTGAGAGTTTCGGCTAGAATCCAGTACAAATTATGCCTCTTAGCTTACAAGGCACTCAACGGAACTGCACCGGGCTATCTGACAGAACTTATTAGCCTTGCGTGGAGAGACACTCAGATCGGCTAGAGCAAATAGAAGCACCCTGCAGCTGACGGGAGGTAGTCCTAGCACGGTCTTTGGCAATCGGGCTTTCAGCTACGCTGCACCAATGGCCTGGAACTCACTACCGGAAAGCATAAGAGAGCTTAAAGCGGAGGCATCCTTCAGAAGCAGACTCAAGACCAACCTTTTTACTCAGAGAGGCAAAGAAGCGCTTTTGGAATGATCATTCGGTCATAAAAGAGCGCTATCAAATACTAATATAATAATAATAACTAGAGAGCAGGGTGTCAACTAATATTATGAATTATTTTCTGAACAACCTAATATAAGATGCTGTATATATGAGCAAGTATGCGATTATCTGTAATCTATAGGCTGTCGAAATTTGAAAAAAAAAGTTTGTTCCATTCATTTCAAAGCAAAAGGTTACTATATTTAGTTCGAACTTCAAATTATAAATTTGAAAGTACCTAAAGTAATTTAAAGTTTTTTTTAACTTCATATTTATACAGTCAATATATTTATTTGCCCAACGACAATAGCAATTGGAAAGCGCGATTCTCGTTGGACCATTGTTACACAGTTAAGCGACATTGGGCGCGGAATAAAACGTGGATGGTTCACCGTTGCTAACCGCGTGTCACTGGTCGGATTCAGCCGTCAATGAACCAGGCCCAAGGAACAGTTAGCGAGAGTGCACCAGTTGTCTCGTGCACCAGACGTCGAGTGCGCCCCACGTTGTTACCGATGAGTCGCTGAACGAGTTGTATGTGAACGAAATGTCAATGATGTCGAAATGTTTTCTGGAGCAGATGGTAAAATGAAAATATTATATAAATGTTTAAATATCTATCGGCCTTCAGTGGCAGTCGAGCAAACGGAATTACGCTGCTTTTGAGCGCTTCTGCGCGTAAGTCTACAAGAGTGCAGACGCAATTAATGGCTCCTTACTGATGTCAGCCATTCTGCAGAATCCATTTCCCAACTTTACCATTTCCTTATCCATTCCCACGTATTTCGTGGTTAGCAACGTGTTACCAAAGAAGGCGATTCGAGACTCGCTGTAGTATACTAACTTCGCAGCCTTAGACTGAGGTCTATTTGACATCTAACTGATGCACCTAGAATCACGGGAAGGCCTTCAGCCACTCTCTTACAAGTAGGTTTTTGCGTGCGGCCAGTAACGGGTCCCCATCTGGGTCTCCAAAAACAGGACGGGACAGGGGGGGTTTTCAGTGTTTAAATATGTATGTAACCTGGTACCGATCCACGATCAGTAATATGCTAACCGATAACTGTGACTCGCATCTTAAATGTATGAATGGCTTAATCACCGAACTGATATCTCTCCTATCGGGTGTCGGAATCTTGAGATATTGCCAGTGGGGTATCAGTTACGGTTACTGATTCAATCCTGGGCGTCAAATTACATTACAATATTAATAATCTCAGCCAATATCTAGGCCCCACCTAATGGTAGACATTGAATCGTGATATAAGCTGAGATAAGACTATCAATACAATCGCATATGCAGATATTGTTATACATTGATTTATAGCAAAATAATCGAATTGATATCTTTTAGTATGGCCTTCGCCTTAGAAACAGCGTAACGCCTCCTGAAATTGTCAAGCACAGAAAGGCTTTCACGTAATCATACAGAGGCTTGGATTGCTTGGATGCGTAGACCTCATTTCTAAAGATCCTTACTACCATGCATTCTCAATATACATACAAGGAAAGATCACACAAAGAGACAAAAGTAAATAGATAAAACTATATTATATGTCGGCCTCGTTAATCGCGCGCATTATTACGACGATATTCTTGATGCAGTTTAACAGCAAGGGCTGTCAGATACAAGAAACATTTTAGGAAGGTCCTCATTTTTAAGCAGAGTACTTATTATAACCTGGTTACCTTAACCCTCTACGTGCGAAATAAGATTTCATAAAAAGTCATGAAATAAGTCAATTAGTCAATGAAAAATCAAGTTGAATATTTAAGGACGATTTTTTTAATGTGTTTTGATTGGTCAGTGCTGCATTAATATTCACCTTCAGAACTTAATTAAATAAATCCATTATTATTTTTAAAAAGGGCAAATTTAAAACGTGTGACCCAGAACTCAATGCATATCGTAAAAAAAATTGATGAAGGAATGTCGTAATACGAAACAAAATTATATTCAATACAGTAATTGGATAAATCTGCATCACGCACTGAAGCGACTTGTTTTTTGCAGGGCGTGGGATAAATCCGCACCTCGCACTTAAGAGCAGTGCAAGTTGGTGCGGATATATCCGCACCTCGCACGTAAAGGGTTAAGGAATGTGTCTGCATAAGAGTATTAGCATAATAAAATGAATGTATTATACTAAATTGTACGTGTTTACGACAGTATGTTTAATATGAGAGTTATCATTAATAATATATATATATCATTAATAATAATATGAGAGAAAATATAAAAAAAACGGGAAAGGGGTTGATGGGTGCAGGTCCAGCGTGCTTTTATCGATGCAAAGGGGAATTAACACTGATAAGAGAACATAATTTTACAAACAAAAAATGTTTTAAAAAAATAACAAACGGCATAAAAAAAATGAACACGCCCACATTTAGTGACAACAATGGAAGGTTTTTTCTTCAAATTTTTTTCAGTGAAAAAAAAACACGTTTTTGTAGTTTCAAATTGGAGATGTTTATCTGCGAAAGGTATGCTTACTTGAAGGGAAAAAAGCATGCAATGCTAAATTCGTTTTTTTGTGTGTAAAAGGCGAGGAGTGATGTGAAAGATTGTATTGATAAATCGCTAATGCATCTATGATTTATTTCGAATCATGTTTTACTAAGTATTTGTTTTTTTTTTTAGCAAAAAAAATCAATAAAGAAAATGTAATGTGCTATGTCAATTACAAATAACTTTTCCCAACAATATATACGTAGTTCTTCTTCTTCGTGTCAGCGACGTCAAATCATTTTTGCTTAGTATCTGGCAACATCGATAGCCCGTGTGATGCCCAGCATTAGGTCCTGAGATTTGCAGCTTGTTGGGCACATGGAGTAGGATCTTAGGTGTGAGGCGGTCTGCAGGTCTCCACAGTCGCACAATAGCCCGGATAGTGTGAATTTAATTCCTCCCGCTTAAAATTTCAGTCATACCCTATTAATTAAAATTGGTGGTAGACGAAAGTCGTCCCGTGAAGACCACCCATTCATAGTAAGTTTCTGTAATAATAAGGATGATCCGTGAATCTCGGGCTGTAGTCTACGACACTGGCTGATTAAGACTCCACATGTGCACCTTGGTAAGTGTCATAGAATTCCACAGATAAGACTTCAGCATCACAACCACCATCTGTAAGTATTCTCCTGCATGTATTTACATAAATATGTATATATAAAGGGTCCGCCAAATAACTTTTTTTTTTTGAAAATGGGGCGCAAAACATCGAGTGTAGCTTCGGCTGTGTGGCACGTAGCGCCGTCCTGTTGAAACCAAATGTTGCCAATATCCTCCTCTTCAATTTTTGTGAACAAAAATGGCCCGATAACGATCGCCATTGACTGTAACGGCCACTCCTTGCTCATTTTCGAAGAAAAATGGGCTGATTTTCAAAGTAATGTCGCAATATTTCCCATCGTTGTTCAAGCGTATACACAACCATATTCGTTCAGCGGAAGGATAAAACTAATTATCTGTCAAATCAGACATGAGCTAAGTGTTACTATTCACGAAATAAGCACTAGTTGAAAAAAAAAACGTGAGATGGCGGACCCTTTACATATATTTTCTTTTACTTTATATGATCACATGTGGATTCAGATTCACAGAAGCTTTGGAACAATGCGTGGATTGGCAGCATACAGACATTTGTGGAGGCAATTTGTGGAGACTATATGTGGAGACTATATGTTTCAGGCGCAAAAGTATTATGGTATGTACTCGGCAGATCTCTGAGTGCAAATACCACGAGGTATAGCAAGAAAATTGGCAGTTGACAGAAATGTGTAATACGAGTGCTGTAGTGAAAATAAGAGGATTTATAATTTACATCAGATAACCTACAACTTCGTGTTGTAAGTCAAATTTAAAAGCACAAAGAAAACTAATGTTAATTCTCAAATCCGCTGCTATGTCCCGATGTAGATCTAAAGTAAAATTACGGTTTCCAAACTTTCGACCCTCGTCGCTTTAAAAATAAAATCATTTGCCAGTAGTCGCCGCTATCGATCACCGGCGCCTGTGAACCCTCCGAGGGCGAGGGGGAGGGTTCAACAAATCCACTATAAATTACCTCTTTTAAAGTTTGTTGTTGAGTAATCTTACGTTAAGCCCGCATACGTTTCTTTGATAATATCGCGATATGTTTATGTTGGCCTGGTAGCCGTGCAAAGCTCGAATTATCATCTAACACGGAATCTATCAAAAGGGAGTGAAAGGTCACAAGTTTGAGTTTATAGTGCACATTGTGCTGTACTGAGGTGACATTTTCTTTGTTCATAAATTTAAAAATATACAATATAATAATTACATACAGAAACAAGAAAGCACGAGAATTTTAACATTCATATAATGCTCTAACAACAATAACACTATATGTGCGATTCTCGTTAGATCTTCCAAGTAAAGCAACACATGATGAGGACAAATACTTGGATGGTTTAACGTCTGTGTCTTACGGTAGTAAGCCACCCAACTTTGGTTGGATAGAGCTGCTTCTTAGTATCTAACGGTCGGGTTAGCCATCCGATCCGATTGAAAATGCCAATTAACAACATATTGAATTCACACAATCTGTTTCAGTAAAATGAAAGTACATAGTCTAATAATGCATACAATTAAAATTTAAAAATAAAAATAAAAGATTATTTAGAAATTATTCCACATTTTATTATTATAGGACGAAATGTTAAGCTACGTCGGATACCCATTGTCAAGACTTAATAAAAAAAGGTCAGAAAAAAATTACATACTTCTGGACTGTGAGCTAAAAGAGAACGACTTTTGAACGCAGAAAAGTTTTTTGTTTTTTGTTTTCCAATCATTAGTTATTTTTAATTGGCTGATGTTTTATTTACCTTTTTTATATAATTCTGGCATTGCTGATTAAAACGGTATATTTTTTGTATACAGGAGTCGCCCTGGATCTCTCCATAAACTGATCTATATAAATTTTCTCTTCCGTGTTTACACAAATAAAATCTGCAAGATAGAAGACTTATTTAACTAAGTTCCGACTCCGAGCGTCTGATATATCTAAATTGCAATATAATGGGCCAAAGAACGCGATCCGTTATGTTGCCTTGTTATAAATGCCACATTAGCGAAGTAAATATTCAAAAGGGGGTTCACTTCTGAAAAAAAAGAGAAAAAATAAATAAAGAGAACGGAGTCACGCGACGCGTGTACCGCGTATAATGGGTTAAGGAGTTACACCACTCTTAGTAGAAACTTGGCTATAATTATTGTTTGCTTACATATCGCATAATATTATAAAGAGCATTGCACTGCCAAAGATAGCATCATCATATGAAACTAGCTGTATGTAGAAATTTTAAATACTTACAAGAATCTATAAAAACATTCTCGTTGAGAGAGCAGAACACTGAATGATTTTCTCGCGCGGATTGGTTCACGTAGCCGTAGCGTGAATGCTACTTAACAAAAAGTTGGAGTTTTTTTTTACTTACTTTGAACACGAACTTTCTCCAAATAAAGTGTATTTAAATGTAGTAGGCTTTACGTAGAGTATTGTAGACTTTAAAACGGCTGTAATTCTTACCTGAAACAATGAAAAAAATACATTAATTACTTAAAATGTTCAAACAAGTTTTATATTAGCTATCAGAACACCTCGATCCTTTTCTTACATTTTTTTCCACTTGTGTCGATGGTATTGTTTTACTAGATCTGAGATCTTTGACACATGTCACCTTCTTCTTTTTATACGTATTTTTGTAAGTAAATATGCTCTACGTATTTTTTGTGTATCTATACGCTGTCTTTCTTGCATATTATCTATATGCTCATTGTCTTTTTGAATATCTTGGAACTACGATACTTAAGAAAAAAAAATTGGACGTTTTTATCAGACTGATCCACTAATGATAAAATTAAATACGAGTATAATCATTTTAAATATCATCGTAGACCAGAATACTTTTAATTTTATACAAGTAGATATATGATATGTATGTAATAATAATGTCAAATTTCAGCTCCATCAAGCATGAAGAAGTAGAAAATATTTTTGAGAAAATACTTACTTTCCTTAGACAATAATTTGTATGGCATAAAAGCTTCAAGTAATAAAATCATTTTCAATTATGTCAAGTTCATATAATCATCATTGCATTTCACTGTCAACTGCGGTAGTATGATCTTATATACATCCTAAGAGTATTTATTTTATAACTTATAAATAGATGTCACGAGATTGATCTTGTCATTTATTGAAATATGACTTTAAACAGCTCCCAGACAAGGTCATTCTCGCATCGTTAATGTATCAGAATAATTGCATAGTAATTAAATCGTTGGAAAATAACTGCACTTATGGCCAAAGGTGCAAGATGCTTATCTAGATACCCATTGCGATTATTCACATAAGCTTATTGTTTGTGCAGTGGATGTTTAAACATTCTTCGACTGGATGTTTATTATATTTATTGTACGTTTATTGCATTTCAATTAAATATATTTTATCAATATGACTTTGAAGTGTAAGTTTGCTGTATACGTGTTTGTGTGTAGAAACAATAATGAAAATTGTAATATCCACAACCTTCCTAGTTATTTGTTTATAATTATTTAAAATAAATACGAAATTACCACTTAATGAAGGATACGTACTATTTAAGTTCTTAACATTAAATATAATTTTTAAATTAATTTTAATTTAAAAAATTATAAATGAAGAATATTTAGTTTTGATTCATCATGAATTTATTTTAAATGATTACGTTTCGTAACATGTAATCACATACATACCCATTAATTTTATAAATTTATTTTTTCAACTGTTTTACCTGCACACATATACAATCTGTAAGTATGTGTGTAGGAACTAATTAATTGTACATACATATATACGCCACTGCCTGTTTTTATTTTATCATTATTGAAGATGGTCTTCAGGAATGCCGAAACATGTAATCATTTAAAATAAATTGTGAATCAAAACTAAATATTTTTAATTAATTAATTTTTTAATTAAAAATAATTTCAAAATTATAATTATGCAGTTTCACCAAGTATTGTCAGTTGATAACCTTAATATTACTCAACATTAACTTTAAGATCCATAACAAACATTATATATATATATACTATGCATACATTAAGTTTCACATTATTTTAAAAAAAAATCACATTTATGTATATATTGACACCCGACGCCGCCATATTGTATGACGACCGGCATCTTGCGTGAGTAGCGCCACTGTTGGCCGGTGGTAGACTAAAGCAAAATTGTTCCCCGGTAGCGCCATCGGCAAAGACAGCGACAAAAGAAGGGAACCACCCAACGCAGCCTGTCAGTCAGTCCGGTACCTACAACCGTCTGGAGCGCATTATGTTGCGGCGATCTTGCTAGATCGCTCTCCTGACATAGGAGTGTGACTCAACTCCATGTAAAATAAACGAGAGTAATCTCAAAGTTGAGTTAGATAGACCATTTATAACTCAAGAACTGCTGGATCGATTAAATCACGAATAAAAAATAACTGTTAAATCATCAAAAGAAATCAAGAGAAAATATATGAACTAATACAATAATACATTTTGCTTGGAACAGCCATATAAATTTACGTTAATTCTAGTATATGACGTTGTATTCATTGTCATTTTACGTACAACGTTATCTCTGATAAAAACAATTTTGACTATCAATTTGAATTGAATACAAAAAGCAAATTAATTTAACTAAAATAATTAAACATAAAATTTTTGGACTTAGAGGTGGTAAATTTCGCCAGAAGTTCGCCAGGTTAGCTAGTGTCAAATAAATGTTACCTTAGTACCTCAATCCTCAACACGTTTTATTTATTTTTTATCATCCATGCAAATAAAATGTACATATGTACTTAGGTTTAAATACGGTCAGATACATTAGCGGATAACAAAACCGGTACAAACAGTAATCCATTATTTACTGCTGTACTCGACGTTATTGAGCGTGTACTTGAACGTCCAAGAGAGTGCGTAGATTACATAGAAATAGAATATCTTTTGTCGCATATGAAAAAGCTCCCATTAGTACCCCCGGGCTCCTGAAATTCAGAGAGCTTTTCAGATAATATGTGCTTTATTTTTTTATTCCTACATTAGAGCTTTTTGCACACAAATGCGGAAGCCACATTACAATACGCACGAGGGAGAAAATTAAATAAATGCGAGAAAGGAATAAATCTGCGAGAGTATCGGGCGGGGACGTAAAAGGTTCGGTCCGCGGTCCTAACGAGGTCCAGATGTGTAATGGATTCCTCGAAAAGATTTGATAATCTGATTTCAATACACATTACAATTATATTGGTATTAAGTGTTTTTAGATGATTACTCATAAGAAAAATAGTACTTATATATATAAATACTAAGAAACTGAACAACGCTACAAATCAGGCAACCTTCCATATAACAGTCGTCAAATAAGATGATAGAGACATTGATGTACCATGTTCAACAAATCCCGTAAAGAAAAAGCGCAACTGAAGCGAATTCTTGGATTGCCCCGAAAGAAAACCTAGCCCATGGACACAAAAAGGTATGGAATATATGGAGGTCCCTTAACTGATTTCGGATCAGAGTATGCAAGACAAGGACACAAATGAAAACCTGGCAGTTTTACAGCGGGCCGACTGAATGTGAATGCGGCGTGGAGCAGAAACCTGTCTGGAGTGTGGGCTGTGTCCGAGTAGCTGCACCCAGGAGGACCTGATGACTGCCGGAAGTAATGCCATCTACGTCACCTACATCTGGGCAGACAGGATCTGACCCTGATGTTTCCGACACAATTACATATATATATCAAATTCCGTAAGAGATTATAAACTGCAGCTGACATTTCTGTTAAATCGTTAAGAATAATGCACATAACATAAAATCGTAAAATGTACATGCTATAGAGAAGATGACTCCCGATGAAACAAGGATCATGGCAACTGACAGAACTAGTCGACTAACTCGTAGCGTTAAGAAATAATGTTTTAGAATAGGTCGTTGCGTTGACATATAGAATGCTCTAGAACGACGAGTTGTTGCATAGATTCTAAATGTAGGTAGAAATAATGTTTAGTGAAAAAATGGAATAGCAATATAACCCATCCAGGCTAGAGAAGTTAAATGTGATCATTTATTCTTCTTCGTAGTATCAATCCGGTGGATTGGTTTGCAAGATTCTGTTGCTGCAAACCAATCATTTATTAAGTAACAAATAAATCAAGTGCGCCTAACAAAAAAAAAACATTGAAAATATTCGATATCTGTGGAAAATATGCATTGACAGAACTTTAGTGCCAAAAGTAGTTAATTTGTTCAATTAATGTTCTAGAAGGCCAGTTGACGCTAATGAAGACACAATTAAGGCATTGATCTGTAGAAGCCGGAGATTAAAAAGTAGCGAGAATTCTGGGGGATCAAATTTATCAAATTCTACTATTCATAATCATTTGAAACGTCTACAGGTATGTTAAAAACATACTTCGTGTTTTTTTTTCCTTAAAAACGGAATTACTTTGCAGTTAATCTAATATTATCAGGCGCTATGGTAGCACGATTTTCATTACTACAGTGAACCTATCTCTTGAAAGATTTTCAAACCCTGGGAGAGCTCACGAGAGCAGAGTTGTATAACATGAAGAAATAAATAACACATAGATATCAAAAAGACCACAGACCGGAAAGGAAATTCGTTCGTTAATAACCGAGGCTATGTGGAGCGGAAGAAACCGCGAAGGATAAACGTATAAAAGCTACTGTCATTCGCCGCTAAAGCGCTGTGCCTTTCTAATTGCATAAGATTTGCATCTTCTCTTTCACTCATATTAAGATATAAAGTATACCACAGACCAACAAGGAAAATTGATTGCTAACAACCGAAGCTATGTAGAAAAGAAAAGACCGAGTAATATATACACGTTAGAAAGATACTGTTATTCGCAACAAAAGCATTGTCTTTTTCTAATTACAGAATGTTGTCATCTCTTCTCTCGCTCTTAAAGGTTTACTTTCAACTCTTTTGTAATATTTTAAATATGGCACATATAAATTCATATATTTAAGATACCATATATCAGTACAGAAATACGTTCGTTACAAGTTCATCATCATCATCATCAGCCTGTGTCCGTCCACTGTTGAACGTAGGCCTCCCGCATGAGTCTCCATCCTCTTCGATCCTCCGCCTTCCGCATCCAGGTCAATCCCGCTATTCTTCTTATGTCGTCAGTCCATCTTGCAGGGGGTCGGCCAATGCTTCGTTTGCCAGTTCTTGGGCGCCATTCCAATACTTTTCTTCCCCATCGACCGTCGTCTCTTCGACAGATATGTCCTGCCCATTGCCACTTGAGTGTGCCTATTCGTTGGGTAGCATCCACTACTTGAGTTCTTCTGCGTATTTCCTCGTTTCGGATTCTATCTTTTAGCGACACTCCGAGCATGGATCTCTTCATAGCACGCTGGGTGACTTTTATTTTATGCGTAAGACTTGCTGTCAGATTCCACGTCTCAAGTTACAAGGCTATAAATAAAGGAAGAAATAGGCATGAAAACTACTATTAATTGAAAATCAAGCGCTATCCCTGCCTAATTACAAAAATATCTACATTTTCTTTCTGTTTCCTACATTTGATTCTATTTGAAATCGATTTTTAAAGTCTAAATATCGATTTTTAATCTTTTCAGATTCAATAAATGATTGAATTCACAGATACGCTTCGGAATGATACTCACCATCTGTTCATTTCTGCTTCATAAAATCTGAATATCTTCAAGAAATCTTGATAGTGTTGCAAATCATTAATAGTCTCATAAGATCACTAAATACTCGTGCTTTCAATCTTCTCAATCGCTTTACGCACGCAAACACTACAAACCTTTTCCATACGCAGCGTCCTACTAGAAAAACGAAACCCTCTGCCGGATTTTCGACGCTTTTTGTAAGCATTTGTAAAATATCCTATTTATAAAAAAGTCCTTGTCAGGGAAGTATGAAGCATTTATCATTTAAATTATTATGGATTCAACCGCCATAAATTCAATATAATACAATCATTGTAATCCTAATTTAACATCTGCATTAAATAAAGGCGTGACGTCGATAAACAAAAGAGACAACCTCATTAATTCTTCCGCAGTAGCGAGCGAGACACGGCTATTGAGTGGCGTATAATAGTATCTTATGTAAATATTATCCTACCCGTAGTATCAGTTCCAGCAAACACACATATTAAACACGAAAGGTCTACGCTCTACGAAACCTCTACGCCTCTACGGGCTACGAGAATTTTTCCAGTCCATTGGGCAAGGGGCTACAGCGAAATTTAAACGTTTTATTTTTTCTTTCGAAGGGTATGAGGAATTCGATATTTTCGGCACCGGAAATCGGATATTTTTGAAAGAATCAAAAATTCATACAAATGTATTTGCGTATGCCTGGGAATGACTCGGCGTGACTTGTATTATTTAAATTCGTTATTTTTCGTGTATGTGAAACGTGATCGATTCCGAAGGCTTTGAAAAAGTTTTCGGGAAATCAAAGTGAACGTCGAGGAACAGTCGCCATAGCAGAATTGACTCAACAATCAAAATAAGTCAATATCTTTTTAAACTTGATACATCGTTAAACTTTCTTTTATCATGCAAAATAAGAACGTGAGACTGTCGCGACGTGAAACTTCTTAGGTTATAGAAAACATGATTTTACGCATTTTTTGCATAAATTCTCCACTTGTAGACGACACCCAATTCAGTCTAGCTGCAATTGACTTTTTCTTACTAAAGCTTCCAGCACGTCTTGTTTCTTTTTTCATACCATTTTCCACATTTTTTTAATGACATTTGTTACCTGAATCTGTATGAGCTTTGACCAATACCAATATATTTTATGCGCTTTCTAAATGTTTTCTACATTTTTGTGTGTGTTTTTTTAATGTATGTCTATTACATCTATTTATATACCTGAAACTAGTATCTGTCAAATAAATAAAAATGTCAAAAACTGTTTAAATTGTCAGAGAATGCCGATAGAAATAACACTCGAGAACATACGTGCTTTCAATACAGTGATTGATTATAAAACTCTTTTGATCGCTTTGTAACGATTACATTACACGACTGAAAGCTCTCGAGCACTTCACAAAGGGAACGATATAATTTCCCTTACAGTACTTGCGAGTTAACTTTTTAACCGCAAAGAGCTCTTCGCCTGATGCGTTAAGGGACAATTCTAAGTAGTACTCACATGTAACATATGGCGCAGTACAGGCAAATGAGAATTTTTCATCACAAAAGTCCGCGTTCAAAAAAAAATTAAGTTTTATTTACAAATTATTTAATGAAAGAACGCGCTTCCTCTCATCGCAGACATTTTCAACAGAAGTGCAAATTTTTCGCTGCAAATATTCGATTATTTGTTATAAAAAAATTGCGCCACTGTTCAGTTATGGCGTCCAGTTATTTAATAAATTATCAATATAATTAATATAATTATTACAATTATAAGTATGCATTTTTACCAAGAATTGTCAGTTACCTTAACGTTATTTAAAACGTAAAATTGCAACAATAATACCGCGTGTATAATGTGATATATTTTTAACCGGATTTTAACGCACTTATTGAAGAAAAATTAAGTATTTTTTATCTGAAGCAGATGTTTTACCGCAAATTGCGACCACTCGCAAATATTAAGGGTGATTTAAAAAACCTTATTTTCTTTTGAGATCGGATGATTAGTCTGATGCTCCCGAGGCTTGTTACATTTTGAACTTCACAAGCTGCTCGACACAATCAATGATACTAAGCAAACAACAAGTGATAAACAATCCAAGGTTGGATCCGCGTCCTTCGGTCTACTAGAGCCGCCCTTACATAGTGTTATTGACGTTAAAATTGCATGTACGAGTACATACCCGTAAAATAATGTTTTTTTTTTTTAATATTTCGCATGGCATATGATTTTTTAAGCTATGCGCATATTTCGTTCAATTTCACTGGCCAAGCCAACGAAATACCTTCGATGGAGCCGCCGATTTTGTTAGGGGTAAGAGGGTAGGAAAGCCTTACGAAAGGAGGCTGCAAACCGCAACGGCCGCATCTCGGGGCTGCAAAATCTAATTGATATTCTGTTTGGGGGTTGCTGTAAGGCATTCTCTCGCCACACTTTGTACATACTGTTGCGGGACAGTGTTCCCCTTAATGGAACACTTAGCGTGATATCAAGGTTAATGAAAAAAATGTTTGAAATATTAAAAAAACATTCATAGAGGAACAGACCGTTAATTCAAAAGCACACTAACCTCCAATCTTTAGAACACAAACGTAAGGTTACTTTAAAAAAATCAGATTGAATTAATGAAGTAACACAGATATTGAAAAATAATTCAAAAGCTTACTGGTGACGTTAATGAAGGAATTTTGAAAACACCTAGTTCTCGGAGACGTTTGGAGGCAGCGCAATGGCCAGGGTGAATAACGGTACAAAATATTGAGTGAATAAATTTTATTGCGTTTTTCATGATTTCGTGAGTAGACGTGTGTCATTATTTAGTTTACACGGATAAGAGCATTTCCATAGTTTATTAGTGGCATTGCGCAAAAAAAAATAGAAAACTGCCAGTTATTGTTTTAAATACATTATAATCGTATGTTCAGTTTGCAATTACTCTGCGGTGGGTGATTGCAGGAATTAATAATTATATGAGTTAAGAGGAGCAATATGCAGAATCATGAGGTTGAAAACACGATAAATATAGTTTTCCATCTTACATTTGGGTTAGAAACGAAGGTAAACTTGGATGGAACATGACGATTTGGTTACAAAATTGTCAACCCTGAAGATGACCCCTGATGATGGTCAGAAGATATTCGCCACATACGGCTGAACCCAAAAGCCACAGCTCCAAATCTAGCCGTGAAAACCTACTAAATTATTTTTGGAAAAGAACATGCTCTCTAGATGTCAAGATTAATAAACGCATCTTTTATTCAATCCTATAAGCCAGCGGTCGGGGAACTTTTTTAACCATTACCCCAAAATATTTTGCGTAAGTCAATATTACCCCAAAATATTTTTGCGTAAGTCGATATTACCCCAAAATATTTTTGCGTAAGTCGATATTACCCCTTTCCCCCATTTTGAAAAGGAGACAATCAATGTATATTTAAATAAACATTATTTATTGAATTAATTTACACGGAAAATAACAAAAAAGTAACATGAAAATATTTATTTTTATGAAATAGCAAACTAGAAAAAAATCCTTATTACCCCAAAAAAATATTTTTACTCCATTTGGGATAATTTACTCCGGTTCCCCGACCACTGCTATAAGCAGTCAACAGAATTATATGATGGTAAATAGTGGCGACAATACCCTCCAACTACGAAGCTGATATGAAATAATAATAAAAAATGTTTCAGTGATCAAACCCAGGAATTATAGCTTGACAGCCGATATATTTGGCACTGGGCCACGCCCAGCGTGTTTGGTATGTCCAGGGGACATTTTTAGTCCTCGGGTATTCTTCTGGTCCGGACAGGGACATTAATCTCCGGGCCCGCGAGACTAATGCGGTCCTTGCTCCGGTCGGTTTAGCGCCACTGTATCAATTAGTGCGAGTTTGTTGTATACGATATGCCGTTCATTATGCAGTCAATAAAGCAGGAAATTTTGATGTATTATGTAAATTCTTACAGTAAAATGACACCAGGTGGTGATGGTAAGATATCATTTGTGAATTCTTTGATGCTTGCCATTTTAAGGACAGTTAAACGATGTGAAACATCAGTATACAACGCTATGTCTACTATAAAAAGTTTAACTGATTATAATTATTTCAGCTAAGGTTTCCATGTTTTCAGTGTAATACCTTACAAAATTTATATGTCATAGTAGGTAAAGTATTATAGTATAAATTAAAGTTTATAATTCGAGTTGTAATATTTCCAAAAATGCACTATAAGCTATATATTATAATAAATATGTATTATATTATTTCATTTTATTTCAAATTCATTCAGAATAAGTTTTTTTACGTAAATTTATAAAGCTCAATCTTTAGAATATTTTTAATACTGTCAGCAATATAATGGCTACATCCATTAAACTGATATTAATATTATTTAAAATAACAATACAAGTTTATGATTTTTAAATAGCTCTAATTTGTGGAGGTTATTAAAATAAAATTGCATATATTAGTTATACTTAAATACAAGGAAAAAGCATAAAGATAAAATTAAAAACTTTTGACTAATAATACTGGTAAATGCGTTAATACAACCATTTTTCACATGAAAACAAGTATCTATTTTTTCAATCGCAGTTCTAACCCTGGACTTGTGGCATACAGTCTGCCTCTATACCACTACGTCGTATCCCTTCGAAACCCAGACATGTCCCTTGGGGTACCCTCGCCTTGCCCAGAGCGTACCCTCTGTACGGAAGCGTCCCTTCTTGACCGCCAATCCCAAAGGTCTACTTTAAGGGTCCAACAGAGACCCTCCTCTCCTACTTTCTTACCCTATTTTAGGAACAAGACTGTTCTTTGTTGGGGGAGAGATTAATGTTTTTTTTTTCACTTTAGAAATGCAATACTTTTGATGTCGTTTGTATGAATTTCGTTTATAAAATACTCTTTGCGGCCAAATTATCCAGGCACAGTGTATTTAGTGAACTATTTCACGTCACGAACAATGAGGTGCTCAGAATTATCAAGGAAGATAGACACCTAATAAGAAACATCTCAGAGAGACGAACTCGATGGATCGGTCACATCATGCGCCACGTTGGTCTTCTTCACATTGTGGAAGGGATGGTTGAGGGTAGAAATTTCAGAAGGCGCCCTAGACGAGAGTATTTGAAGCAAATGTATGAGAACATGATCTGCAGCTCTTTTGTTGAGCTTAAGAGGGTTGCAGAAGATCGCAAAGAGTGGAGATCGAGATGCAAGATTTTGTTGCTGCAAACCAATCCACCGGATTGATACTACGAAGCAGATATCACTTCGGTTGAGTTCGCTTTGCGTGTGAAGGTGATAGCAGGAATTTCAGTACTCAGAACTTATTATCGTTACATGCTATGAAATATAACCATGTAAATAAAGCACCTTGCAATACTCCAATCATATATTACATACATACATTGACGTTTATCTGTTAGGGTCATATTTTGACGTGATACATAGATGCCCAAAAATACAACGAACACCACAGCTGCCTTTTTTCAAATCCCTGGGTCGTTCTGCAGTGCTGTTAGAAATAACTAGCCATAGAACTAAGAGCTTCGTGCCTAGCCGTTTACCAACCAAAATCCATGTGAAATGATAAAAAAATCATTCATGTTTCATTGATATGTATACCTTTATTATAATTCAAATAATAATTACTTTTTAGTATTTTTCGATAAGTTAATAAATTCTGCTGTTAGAATATGATGCATCGAAAGGGTTAATGTCCCATAGCAGATAATGTTACATTCTAAAGGACTTGTTATTTATTATGTAGGTTAAGTGATTAAATATCTCTCAATAATAAATGGTAAATATTCTCGGAATATTTTCCTCTTATCATGTCTGTTTTGTTATGCTACACAAAACATACATATTCTGCTATATTCAAGCGTAATCATTTAATGTATTTCCAATAATAAACATATGACATCATAACAACAAGTGATTTTATATAAAACCACAAATCTCTTATTATTGACCTTCATTGTCCTTTTATCTGAAGTCATTCAGAACTAGTGTCTTCTTTTACTTATTAAAATGTATTGAAATACATTAGCCATATATTATTTCGAGATATCTATGCAAAAGTAAAATTCATATATTTATAGTTCTTGAAGCTTTCAGGGCAGGTGCCCGAGAAATTGAATACACGGCTGCTGTATTATCCGAGTCATTTTTGGGATGATTTTAATCAATTTTTCAAGAGATCGGATAAATAGCAAGGTGTTTTCCAGGATCATTTCGTCCTAAAAAAAGGAAAACATTATTACAGTCAGGACAAATAAAGAAGAAGAAATCAAAATTAGTACTAATTAGCACTATCTGCATGTATACTTATAAAAATCAGTCTATGTATATAGTTACGAATTATTAATTTAATGGTACTTTTATTTATTAAATTTTACTACACCGTATTATATTTACGCCGTGTAAAAAGAAAGTTTAGTGCTCTCACTCGTGGAGCGAACAGAATATTCTTCACTAGTTCGAGCAATTTCAACGACTGAGAACACTCACTTCGAAACTAGTTCGTAAGCGTTTTCAGAGTACTGAAGTTCAGTAATTGAAAAATGACACACACTCTAGCTTCACCTCCTCACCACCGCCACAACTTGCTAAGAAGACGGATAATTCCTCTGCTGAAATTTCCATTTCCGGTCGGTGTTTTTCGGCGTGTTTCATCACGTTCCGTGAAAGTTTAATTGCGGACGCCTGCAGTTGGCGATCAAGTTGCAGCTTTCAGAGCTTTCGGGAGCTTTAAAACCTTCAAGAAGTCACCGCGGCTTCAGGACTCAAGTAAAACCTGAAACTTCTTCCTGCGTAATATAAATTATTTACTGTATTTGTGCTACATGAAGGAAATATAACTTTTATCAATGTTTTCAACATTCACTTTGAGATCCATTATAAATTTTAAATATTTATTTATTTACTTTGTTTTTACGTGGATCACGTAAGATAAGTTCTCTGTGTAGAAGACTGCAGTTTCGACTAACTCGTAGCCTTTCTTAATCCATCACTATTTAAGAGAATCTCTTAACAAGTGTACTCGTGAAGGACGTAAAAAGTAATTTCTTCAAGAACCGAACGGCTGTCAATTGAAGCATTGATATTTTAGCAGGGTGTCGGTGTTAATAAATAAATGATCGTTTTTCTATCATTCAAATAAATGTATTTTTAAATGTTTAATAATTCGCTTGCCTGAAATGGTGAAAATATAATTCACGTTTCCTGAAAAGTTTAACTCACTCAGTTAACACACTTCAGTTAAGCTTGATATATAGCGTACCAAGCATCACACAACACCCCATCGCTGAAACTCGGCGTTCAAGAGGTCGGCACCAATGACAGATTAACCTTGGCAAGTTTCAAGGGCTTACATCTCTCATGCAGGGCCGGGTTAGTTAGTGCCCCAACAAAGACCTACCCCAGCCTGGGACGCGAGTCGAGGGTCCAAAGCTGGAACTTGAAGTTCCTCCTCTACCTGTGATAAATCACCCTCACCTGGCTATTTGTAGGGACAATCGTCAAGGACAAAATTACACATTTTATAATAAACGTGTTTAAGATATGTATAGTTAAACAGAGAAAAATAAAAAATGCAGGCTTTGGATTCGAATTTGCAGCAATGTCTGTGTCAACGTTCTATCGACCACGATATCATCAATTATAATTTTCAATCGTGGGTTTTTGTTAAATTTTGAATCAATTGCTTATTCCTATGTTTTTTTTTACGGAAAAATTTATTTCTTTCTTTCAGAAACATTTTGTTTTAATACGATCCTGAAATAAGATAAAACAAGAGAAACAATTTATAAATATAGGTATTTATGATTATTAACAACAATTATTAAAAAGTCCCACAGCTCGCTAAACAGATGACTCCACGAAAATACTTTGATAAATAAATTCGTGGAGCTCATGTCGAAACTGGGCTTCTCTCAAGTGGAATACATCAATATTCGAAGCGATATGGTTGAACAGTCTGATCCCTCTCCCAAGAGGCATAGTCTCTGGCAGGTAAGTATTACTCCTAGGAAGAACAAACAATCTGTGTATATAAATTAAGTGGAAATAACTATAACATTTTTGTTTTCATTACTATGCTTCTTTTTATTAAAAAAATATATTTGTTGAGCTTTATAATGTTTGCCGTTGATGCAAAAATTCACTTTAAAAATGTATTTAAAAAAAACATACATTTTTATTTAATTCTACATAAGCTTAAAACTACAACTGAGATATGATATACGAGTATTATTGTTGTTTGCATTTTGTTCAAGTAAAAATAGGGCTCAAGTGTCAATTAATAACTGGATTTGAGCCGCCCCATTGTATCAAATGCTTCTATTACCCTTAAAAAATGAGTTTACGGTTACTTTTTCTTCAATCGTTCATTTAATGAACTCAGTGAGTTACGATGCAAGGATGACTAGACGAGACGAAAATCATGATAGCTGATAGAAATTAATGATAGATGGCACAAAACTTTATTTATTCAAGTATATTTTATGTCCTCGACTGTACACAGCTTGCGCGATCCGTTAGCCCAGCCAACAGCTGTTAACGCCGTTACCTCGTCGTAGGTACACTTTTTGTGGGCAAAGCCATTTCCTGAAGAAAAAAAAACATTATAGTCTATCACACTACACTAATGCTCTGTAACCGGGGTGCATACAAACATTTAATCGAATCCCGTGGAATCAAATAGGGGAGACTTATACCAATTTATACACAAATATTTAAGTTTTTTTTTTCACATGAACTTGAGTTTTTATTCATAAACTGATGGAGAAATCGCATATGTGGAATAATTTCAGTGTAGAAGACAAAATCCCAAAAACTTTGACATATTGTTAACGCGGTGTTTGTTTGGACGCCGAAGTTCAGCAACATGTACGTGTACCAAAACTTGGGACAGGTCACCGCCTGCCGCTTTCCACGTATCGTTGGTTGGGTTGAGGCGCTACTTAACTTTCGGTAATTGGATTAACTCGGCGATTGAACGAAAACTAGTGTTACAACATGCTACTCACTGGGTTTACTATATTAAATACTATTTATAAAAAATAAAAACTAGCGTCGGGTTACCCATTCCCACGTATTTCGTGGTTAGCAACGTGTTACCAAAGAAGGCAATTTGAGACTCGATGTAGTATACTAACTGCGCAGCCTTAGACTGAGGTCTATTTGACATCAAACTTATGCACCTAGAATCACGGGAAGGCCTTCAGCCATTCTCTAACAAGTAGCTTTTGGCGTGTGGCCAGTAACGGGTCCCCATCTGGGTCTCCAAAAACAGGACGGGACAGGGAGGGTTTTCAACAAGCGGGTTACTCATTCGATCATAATTATTCCGATTTAGATTAGACTACATAAATATATCATCAGGAAAATGCGCGCAGTTAGCGAGATCGACTTGGAATCAACTTTTATTTATTTATTTTTTTCAATTCGTATAGTCTAATCTTTTGAATCTTTTAAATCTCAAACTATTTTTACACATTTTTTTATATATAAGAAAATAAAATCCCATACGCCATACGAAACTGTGTCTAATGAGCACGGCGACTTTCTTCTAGTTAACAACAAAAGCCAAACACTCTTAAGAACCTAAGAGCACAAACGCTGTGTCGAGTCATTAGCCTCAATTAGTGAGCCTAATCACCACTCCACGAATGGCAACACGCTGTGCATTTATGTAGGACCATTGTTAACTGTTGATTAAAAAGTTGCCACTTTCTTAACTAGGTTTGAAACGTAATGGTAATAAAAGAAGGAATCTGATTATTAAACGTGAATTCGTTCAGACTTCAGACAGAACGTTTGGTTAGTGAAAGGCCTTCACAATGTCAATTTTACGGTCGGGAAGAGCAGTTCTGATAAGAACCCTTGACACATTCAAGAACAGTATTGCTGGAAAACTGATATATTTTGAGACCAGCGACCTTTATATATTAGCCAAGAAGAAATGAAGACCGCATGCTGCATCTCTCTCTGAGCTTCGCGCTTTCATTGGCTGTGTTTTACTAATAATGTTTCGCTTTTGTCGAAGCGTTTGATACTCACATTAACGCTCTCATGTGTGTTAACAATGAAACGGTATCGTTATGACATTATTTGTAAATAGACGTTTTTGTAAGTCACGTAAAAAAGCAAAGGTGCGGAAGTCTTTGACCGCGTTTCCGAAACCATTATTACCTTCTTTATGTCAATAAAATCACAATGATTCACAATATCTGGCAACATCGTTGATCTGTCTTATGCCTAACATAAAGTCCTAGAAGGAGCAGCAAGTCGGACACATGGGGCAAGATCTCAAATGTGATACGGTCTGAAGGTCTACGCAATCGAACAGCAACGACCATTCCTGTTGAAGCACTACCCATAGATTCAGTTTATCCATCACCCAGTCCTCAGTCTGTTCAATGGCATCCATACTAGACGGTCATGTTTTTTTGGCAATAATGTTTAACGGAAAGGTCCTCCAGTTCCATGTTTAATACTACATTAAATTTTCAAAAGTCATTCCAAAATACAACCGAAAACTTTTAGCACATTCTCCCAGCATCTATATTTCCTCCCACATTCAATCTTACTTTGTTAAAGAAGTAGATAAATAAACTTGAAATCTCTTTAAACCCTAAAAACCCTAAGCTACAACAAAATACTTGTGATAAGTTGACACAGTCGTAGTCCCATTAAAATAATTAGCTTGCTTAATCATCTAGGTAGCAAAATTTACGTCACAAGTTTTGCATTAACTCGTCAA
Organism: Glossosoma conforme; assembly: GCA_022606575.1. Lineage (NCBI taxonomy): Eukaryota > Metazoa > Arthropoda > Insecta > Trichoptera > Glossosomatidae > Glossosoma > Glossosoma conforme. The sequence goes on along the minus strand of JAGTXR010000075.1, from coordinate 291,940 downwards.
ACAATTAAAATAAAATAAGGCAGCGTAATTCGGGGCATCCTGTAGTCATTAGCAGGTAGAAAGGCATTTATGTTTAATCGATGCAGAAATACAGCGTTACTCGAAAATTTAACACAACTTAAAAAAAGTGTACAAGAATATCAATTTTAATAAAGATTTTAAACAGCTTGTGTACCAGTTTAATAGAAAAACAAAGATTAATCTAATAACGGCGTCCTAAGTTCAATGGTCCAAGCGATTGCTTTGCAAGCCAAAGGTCATGGGTTCGATCCCCGACGGAGGTTACAAAAAAAACGATTTCTGAACTCTAAAATACGTTAGTCCCGGTTAGTGTGAATTTGATCCCTCATCCGTAAAATGACAGTCATAGAATATTAATTAAAATTGGTGGTAGACGAAAGTCGTCCCGTGAAGACCACCCATTCATAGTTAATTCTTGTAATAATAAGTAGATGCATGAATCTCCGGCTGTTGTCTAAGACGTTGGCGGATCAACACTCCACATGCAGCGCTTAGCCATATGCACCATGGTAAGCGCCATAGAATTCCACAGATGAGACTTCAGAATTACTATCACCATCTGTCTCTATTCTCCTGTATGTGTTTACATAAAAATAAAAAAAACCCGTATGCAAAGACATTCTCTAAGGAAACCAACCAATAATCACAACTCTGATATAGAATGACGAAAGTGAGGAAGTCTCAGCTTTCGCCTCACCTCAAATCTTAAGAAACATCCCTGCATACGTGTGTAAAGCTTGCTGTACCTTGTACAGACTGGCCAAATACGGGAAATCCGGTAGTGCATCCGCAATATCGAACTTTACGTATAAAAGTTTGGACAAGTGTGACAATGTGTGGTTGTATCGACTTGAGTCAAATTTAGTATGAATATCGACGATGGAATCTTTGTATCAATTTTGACACAAATGCACACTTTATTATTGACACTTGAATAAACATTGATACGTAACGCGGATGTTCGGTAGTGCAGACGCACCTTTAGCGCTCCAATTTATTGAATATTTTAATAGAAGCTTCGTTGGCCTTCCTTGGGCTGATTTGTACCCAGTGTGATGCAGTGATTAAATAAACCGCATCACTTTGTATAGGCATTTCTGTTACTTCAACATTGACTGCAAAATTGATAACGTTTTGAAAAATGTTTTTTTTCGCACAATTGAGTAAATTTGAGATAAACAATAAATCCATTTTTAAAACATTACAGCCGTTTTAAATTTGGAATAAAGTTACTATTTTCAAATTTAGCAGATCCAAAAAATATTTCGACCACGGGCATAATGACATGACATATGATTATATTTTCTCCACCGAATCAAATGGTGCTGAAACATGGATATTTTAATTGATGTAAGCAACGTCATAGACTACAGACCGAGATTTACGCATAATCCTTATTATTTAATGGAATTTACTATGAATGGTGGTCTTCACGCGACGACTTTCGTCTACCACCAATTTTCATTAATAGACTATGACTTGATTATGTTAGCGTATAAAAAAATGTATATGTAAGTAGTAAATTGATGAGTTCATTTTATTTTATTGTCTATAAACATGAAGTCTTTAACACATGAACAAATAAAGTATAATAATCCGTTAGAAAAGTTTGTTGTCCTGCTGTTAATTCAATGTTCGCCCGAAAAGTGCTTCGTGACTATTTTTAACAATAATCATAAAAAATAATTGTCAAAGTTGAATTTCTTTCCTAACATTCTGTATTCACAACATCCAGTGACGCTCAACTATACTTTCATTGAGTAAAATTATACCAGAAGTATATTGATTGCAGGTTAGACGCAAGAGTGTTATTGTTTATCAAACGAATTGCTCTGAACTGAGTCAATCAAATTTAGAACGTATTTTGGGGCTCCAACCCAAAGGTGACTTCCGTATTCAAGGATAGGGCGGATTCGCCTTATGTTTATACAAGAAGAAGTTTTTGCCGTTGAATACCAACGTTATCTACATAAACACCTAGTTTTTCGAAAGCGAGACCGGCTTTATCCGTAATTGACACCTTATATCTCACTTTATCCGATTGATACTCCAAGGATGTTGATGGAGCTTGCTTTTGGAAGAGGACAACCGCTGAAAGACACAGTATCCATTGCAGACTTCAGCCAACAAAATGACAACAATAAAAAAAAGCAAGTACACGCAATATTTAACTCTCTAGTATACTCTAAAATGTATAGCATGTCTTGAAGCTAATCGGGTGATTATTAACTATAAGCACTAAATCGTTTGCAAATCGGAAGTGGTAAATTTATACTCCGTTTATACTCGTGTTTATTTCATACTTATTCCAGGGTATTACAGGTTTATGACATATTATTTCGAACAACTGAAAGGAGCTAACTTTTAATACTTGGAAATGTTTGTAAAGCTTTTTAGTATTTAGGTGTATTTTTTGCATTCCTTAACTAAAAATAATATTATGTCTTTGACAGACGTTGGAATATAACGTTAGTTTCAAATCACTGAACAACAGCAGCGTCGCGTGACATTTCCACTTTCCTCAGCTTTTTCAAGCCAACGCAGAACCCACCTCCGCCTCACCGCCGAATACAAACACTGCACGACTCACTGTTCTAACCGTGTAGCTTTGCTAGAGAGTGAAAGGGATGAAGGGATCGGCTCCCGGCGTCTCGGCCTCCCTTATGTGGGTCACGTCGCGACGATAAGGAATAAATTTGATTACTCACAATTTGATAAACGGAAGGAATGTTTCAATCCGAGCTGGAGAACCAGGTGAGACCAGGTGCTTGGCGGCCGTGACGGAAAACGCATTAATAACATATTAACAATTTTAAAAAAATACAATATGCTATAATAAAAACACAGATTTTAAAAAATAGTACTGTATACAGAATGCTGTAGAATACTGGGGTATGTAGGTTTGACTATTAAAAAATTACGACGTGAGACAGCAGACAAAACAGCCTTTTATACTTCAGTCGTTCAAGAGGCGAAGGTGCACCATATATTTCGGATGCTGCAAGAGATCATTAACTACAGTTGCCTTTTGAAAGGCCGTCGGGAACATTGTATTCAGGGGAGTTGCGAGAGGCAGAGCTGACATGGCGTAAGGCGAGGACCAAGGCGGCAGACACAGCTTTGTGGGGGCGGTTCGTAATAACCATATGCATTAGTATGGGGTCGGACACGGTCGTGGAAATTCATCCGCAAATTTTTAGTAAAGGTAAAACGTAGAAAAAATATTACTATTTTTGTTGTTTTTTGTCAATTTTTCTATAAATACTAACTTTTCAATTATGGGAAAAACTGAAAATATGGAAAAACTATTTTTTTAGTAAGCGAAATATGCAAAATGTAATTTTTCGTCAGCGAAACAGTTAAGGCAAATAATTTCACTTGTATGAAATATCAGTTCTTCACTAATACGTTAATACATTGAAAAAATGATGAAGCCATGGTCGGGAGCAAAACCGCAGTCTTCAAGTATGTAGATAAACAAGAATAAAAGGAATTATCTATTTAACCCTTTCATTACGGTTCGGTTTGATTACAAATTATACTGCCAATTATAAAACTAGTATTCGAAGCATAAATGTACTTATATAGTCTATTTTCATATAGCACATTGATTTATGTATCCTTTAGCTATCAGATGATGCATAAAAAACTATTCTAAGAAAGTAGCAAAATGATATATCACGTCAACCAATATCAACGGCCGGGGAATCTTATGACAGCATATGCCGACAACCGATGCGGGAGGGTTAATAAAAAAACTCTCTTGCACGTATAAAAACGATGCAATAATATCCAAGAGTAAGATATTGTAAAAACGTGTTTAAAATGTGGTTCAAGTACTGCTGTGATTTACAGGTGAGCTGTAAAGGTTTAACACGCACACCTGGGTATATGTAGTTGCCTAAAGTACTCCGACTAAGACGGACGGGATTTCTCGAGGCAATCACTCATTTCTTCGCTTTCTTTTACCCACAGCGACTTGTAAAATAATGGGAGTGATATTGCGGTTAGAACGAAAGTGCAGCAGTTTTACTTGTTAACCAGGTGATTTCTGTTAACCTAATACATCATGATTATTATGCTAAGCATTTTTAAAAATATTTCACGCTCTTTTTTATATCTCTTCCCTTTTTTGCTGCCAAGACAGTCGCGGCAAAACAGCAAATTAAAGATGGCAGTTGCAGCAACATGAAATGGAGCAACAGTCATAACAAATAAAATGCCGAAGCATTCCCCACCACTCGAGGTTGTCCTTTGTTCTACCAACTCCGGTTCTTAATCTGTTTAGGGATTTCCAGGTCCGCCAGTCAAGGCTCTTGCCAGTTGGGAGGCCTTCCTTTGGATGCATGAAATCCTCCGGTGCGATTTGTTGCCAGAGTTGGAGTCTCTCATTTTCAGGGCCGGATGTGAGAGGTTGTGTGGATTTAAGAAAGCTCCTTCGAGACTTCAATCTTGGTGTTGGTGGTATCTGATTATACAAGCAGTGGGACGGTTGGTTGATTGTCTTACGCATTTCTTCGGCACATATGACTTTGCGTCTTACATTTGGTGGTGCGATACCAGCCAAGGGGTACAGTTTAACAGTAACAGACAAAATATCGTTTTTCGAGGCTTTACGGCATCAGCCTAAAGAGCTATATCAATCTTATATCACTATATAGCCAGCCAAAAATGTAATGCAGTTGCACAGATGACTAGCTAGTAGACAAAAAGGCATGCATAATAACGGAATTTTGCAGCAATTAGTTTGATTAATGTAAGTGTTGAGGAAATCATAAAAGTTAAGATTTTTTTATAATGGATTGTCACACTTGCATAAAAGCTAACATCCTACTCTCTTTCAAAAAGGTGCTAATTCAGTCGCGTGATGGCAGGATTAGGAGTGGATTGATAACACAGACTTTTTCTGTTGCACAGTGACATATATTTACGATAAACTTTACAAGCTTGTGGCCCGGACCTAGCCACAGCATTAGCCACAATACGGCGTGATGGGCTGTCGCTCCGGCGCCACAGCGGCGGTCTATATAACTAGTCCCTCTATATAATATGGCGGACACATTAATGTATGACAAGCGAACAGAAATAAGAGACGAATGATTGTATATCGAGGTTTTCGGTACCAGTCGTCAAGGGCTACATCATGCTGATGTCAAAGCTTTCCAATATTTTTGAAAAATACATTTAATACTTTGCTTGAGGATGAAATATTACAATTGGATATCACATAAAACACAGAAACATACACACTCCACCATGGGGCATAATATATTTCAAAATATTAACCCCATGCGCAAACTCGTAAAAAGCTCACACGGCGCTGAAAAGTTGGAAGGTTTACATTACGGCTCGTATAAAAATAATAGCCGCATCAACAATATTTGCTATTGTGTACACGTATGAAGACAAACATTTACGAAACACACACATTACAAAAACACAGAGAATACGTTTTTTTATTATTATTTTTATGTAAACACATACAGGAGAATACCAACAGATGGTGATAGTAATTCTGAAGTCTCATCTGTGGAATTCTATGACGCTTACCATAGTGCATACGGCTAAGCACTGCATGCCAAGTGTTGATCCGCAAATGTCATTTCAATTCAATTAATTTTATTTCCTTTAATAACATTACAAAATATTTATATTTTAATTCATTATTAAAGTAACTACAAGCGTGGCATTGTAAATGTATTGACATATTTAGTGTCAATGACTCCACACTCAGAACTAGTGTCGGCATACGCACGCAAATAGTTGGACTTGCAACAACAAAAACCATGTCATAAGTATATCATGTTTGATACACAAATAACACGGCATTATTGTTACAAAATCAAACATCCGAAGATATAAGATATATGATAGACTACAGCCCGAGATTTGCGCATCATCCTTATTATTACAGGAATTTACTGTGAATGGGTGATCTTCGCGGGACGACTTTCGTCTAAGATTAATTTTAATTAATAGGCTATGACTGGCATTTTACGGGTGAGGGATCAAATTCACACCAACCGGGGTGTATCTTAGAGAAATCGATTCGAAGTCCTTTTTTTAAATCTCTGTCGGGGATCGAACCCACGACCTTTGGCTTGCAAAGCAAACGCTTCGACCATTGAGTTACAGCCGCCGTCAAAGTATACAAAATGACCCAAACAAAAAAGACATGTGAAAAATGTTATCTTTATAACCCTACTCAATAAATCCGCCACGGTAATATAATCTAGAATATACTAATAAAATGTTTTTTTTTTTAGATATCTTTATTGATAAATTAATAATGGTGTTTTGTGTTACGTTACGGAAAATGTGAGTGGGACCGTCATAGAAGTAAATATTGGTTTTGAATTTCGTATGGGGGTAGAGCGGACTGAACAAATAGAGAAAAGGACTGTGTGAATAATTTAGAAAGCAAAGGGTTGATGGTAAACAATAAGTTTGAGGAGCGCTGTACAAACATATCGATAGCATGTTTGAAATTCAATTTTCGTAAAGTTTGTTCTGCAAATAATAAATACAGTGAGTCTCCACTGCAACATGATCTTCCGAACTTGTATATTGATCACGCCTACACCTATTAACTCTTTCGTTACGGATCGGTGGAATACAAATTATACTGTCAACACGGCGTGAATTTTTCAAACCATTTTTTTTGCTTAAAACTAATATTTGAAGCATTAATGTACTTACCTGACCTATTTTTATATATCACATTGGTTTTAGTATGCTTTAGCGATCAGATGATGCATAAAAAACTATTATATTTAACAAACGTTCATTATATAACTCCATACATGTGGTGGCATTGACACACGTGGTTTACAGAAAAGTCTCTCATGTGCCGAAACCAAACAATATTAATTTACATGCGTTACAGATTCCTGTAAAGAATACATGTAGTTTGATAAAGGGAATGACTGAATGCGTTAATATCGGGCTGTGGTCTCTGACGTTGACGTATCAAAATTTCATGTGCAGTTTGTAGCCATATGTAAAAAAGAGTTATAGAATCCACACCCCCACCTGTTGGTAGTCTCCTATATTTATTTACGTAAAATACACCCTTTTGATGAGGCCGCCATTTTTTACCTGCAGCATTACAATGCTAATTATTATCGATTTGATGTACCCGAGAATCTGTACATTGTTTCATCATTTCCGCGGTATTCCTGGCGGAATAAACGCGCGATGATTGCGAGTGCCATTGTGGTATATGAATCGAATCCCGGCCCGAATACAAACGGAGCAAATTGACTGCGAATCCCGGCGGTTATAGTGGAAACGTTGATCGAATTGAACCATTGTTTCGGGAATGCATTTAGGGTCAATGGCATTGCGCTGCTGTCGAACCCTCTCCGCACTTAACAGGTTAAAATCAAAATATTAATTGTTATAAAACATTACAAGTTCCAGACGAGCCTGGCAATATATAAATAATGAGTAAATTTAAATGAAACAATAGAATATTTCATATTTCCAAGAATTCATCAAGTACGAGTATATAAAATATCAATAATAATATACCAGGTTGATCAGCTCCTCAGGAAATCACTCAAAAATGTGCCTCGGATAGTACAGTACCTTCTACCATGGATGTCGTCGGGAACCATATATGTTCCCAGGTGAATTGTTGGGTGCAGAAATGTCTTGGGACGAGGCATGGACAGTGGTAACTGACAGAACTGAGTGCCGGCAATTTATGGTGACCATTTGTTACAGACATGGGAAGAAAATAATAATCATCATCATCAGCCTGTGTCCGTCCACTGTTGAACGTAGGCCTCCCGCATGAGTCTCCATCCTCTTCGATCCTCCGCCTTCCGCATCCAGGTCACTCCCGCTATTTTTCTTATATCGTCAGTCCATCTTGTAGGAGGTCGGCCAATGCTTCGTTCGCCAGTTCTTGGGCATCATTCCAATACTTTTCTTCCCCATCGACCGTCGTCTCTTCGACAGAGCGGTATGAATACCTGGGCATAGTTGGTTTCTAAGGTCCGCGGCTCGCATCCCGCTTCTGCCGTTATTTTTGTGCTTGGATTGACGCGTTGAAAAAAGAATTTTATGTATAGTATATGTATATTTAATTAATAATAATATTGTAATATAGTCAATGATCTATAAAAGTAGATTAGAATATTGAAATAATAAAATAATATTCTAATAAAAATTGAAAAAATTCATATATACGTTATATTAACGTTGACTATATACGGCTGTATTTACTTTTGAAGAATAATGAGCGGTAGTTTAATGACGTCGACGAATCAACACTACTCTTAACGGTGTTCAAAATTTCATAAGTCATAAAATCCACAGATGAGATATCACCATCATAGTCTGTCAATATTCAACTGTGTTTTATACGTAATAAAATTGTTCAGGGGTTATACGAAATTATGATGCGTGATATGCGCTAGATGAAAAACCAATGGGAGTAAGTATTAATAACCCGCATTGAACATGTTTAGTGGGTGTAATCGAATTATTCGGCCGTGTCAGAACTAATTGATGCAGCCAGATCCACACTTCAACGAGGGATAACAATGGTGTTAGCACAGCATTGTATGAAACAGCATCAAAAACCATGTAATCAACTAAATTTACTAGCGGTTTGAAGGTAAATATATATAATAAACTGCATACAACAACTCATTTAGTTGTGGCTATAATAAATTTATTTAAAACCTCGATATAGTGGACTAATATGGGTAGAATATGTCCATTGAAGCCGAAAGACCGTTACATAAAAATATATCGGTGAACTCCCTAATACAATATGTACCTATCGCTCCGGCAAGGTGCAGTCTACGAACAGAACGGAATTATGTCTCAAATTCTAGTCACTAGAATTTGAGAATACTAGAATCGTATACGTAATACGTCTAGCACTAGAATCTAGTGCTAGACGTATGACGTAAATTAACATGGCAGCTAAAAATTGTTTACATGCGATGACACTTAAATATAAGCACGTATACTTTTATCAGAAGGCTTTTATTTTTTTACATTTGACCAGACTTTTGTTCGTTATATTCGTAGTTTGTTAAAGAGATCCGTTATATCGAGGTTTTACAGTATTAGATATTAAAAAAAAATATTTAGAAGTACGACGCTATAGAGTTGATCGAGTTGAATGTTTTAGATCTCTCGGCGTACGTGTCACTTCATAAAGCGTTATTGCAGTTGAACTAAATTGAGTACTCGAAACTATCAAATGGACTGCGAGCAAGGGTATAAAAATCATTAAATAATTCCTGGATTGTGTAGCATTATTAAGGTATAGGAATGCACAATTAATATCAAATGTTTTCCTGCGAGTAACGAATGGAAGCAAAGCATCCTACGAATAAAGGATGTGGGATAATATAAGACTATAGACGACAACGCTCATCAATGATATCCCTGAACAGATTAAAAACCGGAGTTGGTAGAACAAAGAACAACCTCGAGCGATTCTTCGGCAGGGAGAGCCACTAATGTGCGACTGCGGAGACCTGCAGACCGCCTCACACCCAAGATCCTGCTCCATGTACCCAACAAGCTGCACATCTCAAGACCTAATGCTAAACAGCACACGGGCTATCGATATTGCCAGATACTGGGCAGAAATAATTTGACGTCGCTGACACGAAGGAGGAGAAGAAGAATGATATAAAAAAACGAAGAAAATGTGGTATTGAGATACTCCACATGTCTGTTTCAGTAGCACAACTCTGTGGTAATCCCGCTTCAGTTAATAACACCCAAGACACCAGGGATTTAGACTAATCCCCCAATGACATTAACTGGCGCACTAAATCAGTGGCATATGAAAGACCGGTTTGTCCGCTGAGGGACTTATGCAGACTGACAGTTGGGACATGTCACGCACAGACTCGGACCATTCGAAGATTAGCAACATGTCACATGTGTATACCTTAACAGTTAGTGCGACGTCAATAATTCATTGAAATTTTGACATAATAACGACTCTGATTATTTTAATGCTTATTTCAAAGTGCCGCATATACAACGCCTGTGTTACTATCATAATTGTGTATTAACATATAAGTATTTGTACAGCGCTTTTTTATGACCGAATGGTCATTCCAAAAGCGCTTCTTTGCCTCTCTAAGTAAAAAGGTGGGTCTTGAGTCTGCTTCTGAAGGATGCCTCCGCTTTAAGCTCTCTTATGCTTTCCGGTAGCGAGTTCCAGGCCATTCGTGCCGTGTAGCTGGAAGCACGATAGCCAAAGACCGTGCTAGAACTACCTCCCGTCAGCTGCAGGGTGCTTCTATTAGCTCTGGCTGATCTGAGTGTCTCTCCACGCGCGCTTATCTCTGAAGGCTTGAGTGCCTTATATTACTACATCTCATATTCATTATACGGAGGCTGTTCAAAAGATAATGTGAGTTATGAATTTTCGCGGACTACGTATACTCTATTTTCTATTTTTTCTGCCTTTATGTCGCGATACTCATGTCCCTCACTTGCCTATCCGAAACAATAATGACAAACTCGCATATCTGAAACATATATGCAGTCAAAGCATATAGCCGATACTCAGATTCGAAATTAATTTCCACCTAGGAGCATATACGGTCCACGAAGAGATTCAAAGCAGGAGCCTGGGGATTTAAAGGAGACGAAAGCTGCAATATTTGATGCATATTTTCAGTAAAATATCACATTTTTAAAAAGTAAATCGGATTATTATCCCTACGCTCCCGAGGTCTGGACGACTTGGTTTTAACAGCGTTTAGTCGTACTCAAAAATGGCAAGCGTCGTAGAATCCGCTGATGAGATTTCTCCATCACGTCCGTCGCTATATTTTTGCATGACATTTACATCAAAAAATATGTTAGTAACATAATATATATATATATATCGTGACATCAGCATGATGTAGCCCTTGCTGACTGGTACCGAAAACCTCGATTTACAATCTTTCGTCCACCCGTCGGCGAGAGCATATTGTATAGTGGCTCGGCCTAATGTTGTGACCAGGTCGAGCCCTAAGCTTTATCGTAAATATATGTCAAAGTGCTTCTGAAAAAGTCTTTGTTTTGCTGATCTGCTCATCATGCCCTCACGTGGCGGAACAACACCTTTTTGAAAGAGATAAGAATGTTAATAGAATTTTCTACCTAAGTAATGTAGTTAGTAAACAAGTATATTTAAGGGTAATTAGTTAATCGCGATTTTTACCGACGTGATTTCAATTTATTTTTCTTTTAGAAACATTACAAATAACAATATTTAATACATTTCTAAAACAGGATACACGATAAATAACAATTTATAAATAACACAATAATAATAGGATCATTTAAAAGTCCCGGAGCCCGCTAAACAGAAGACTGCACGAAATTACTTTGATAAATAAACTCGTGGAGCTCATGTCGAAACTGGGCTTCTCTCAAGTGGAATATATCAATATTCGAGGCGATATCGTTGAACAGTCTGATCACTCTCCCAAGAGGCATAGTCCCTGGCAGGTTAGTATTACCTCTAGGAAGAACAAACAATCTGTGCCTCCTTATCCTTAAATAATTGTCAGGGACAAACAAACCAATTTCAAACAAAATATCAGGATTTCTGAACACGCTGCGCACTAGGCGAAAGAAAGGCATACTCAAGCACACATCTCTTCTAGTTCTCAACTCATTGTATCCCAACATACCCCTATAAAAGTTAGATGGGTACAGCCACGGATAATATCCATACATCCTCATGTAAAGAAACCTCAAAAATTTCTTCTGAACTCTTTCTAACATGAGGCCATATTTACACTCGTGGGGAGCCCAAATGATTTTAAGGACATCGGATAATTTTCCCGACTCAACAGAGTCCTGAACCATATAACTACCTAAACATAAGCGATCTATTATCTTTGGTAGGCACACGACACATTGCAAATTTAATTATACAAATATAAGTAATTTTTCTATACATTTGATAATATCTCACGTATAAATGAATATTCTTAAGCATCGTATTGCGTGTTTCTAAAATATATTGAGTTTTGGTTCGAAAACATCTGCCTTTTGGTTTAGCAATCATCTAAAAGGCAAATATTGTTTTTCATAAACTGAATAAATCATGAAATTAATTAAAGTAATTGCTCCGAAACACTCGACGCGATTCTAACGATTAGAACCAAATACCGACTGACTTAATTCGAATTTAAATAATAATTATGTAAATTTCGGACTATTAAGTAATCAAGTCTTCATTTATTAAATCAACAAAGACTAATGTTTCATAAATATCAAATAGCATCATAACAAAACCAACAGTACAAATTTAGCTCAGTGTTCTAAAAACAATTAGAATTATAATTAATTTCGTTATTTCCCAACATGGGACTAAATTGTATATTTTCAAAGCCAAATTTAACTGATTTTACAATTCTGATTAGAGCTGATATGGAGCTAATAGTTTGAGACAGCCCTTAGGACCAAATGGTTTAGGCCTCAGTAACTTCGGTGCTGATCGTCCGATATCCATAAATATTCTGATCAACCCAAGATATGCCTCGCTTATTACAGCTGCTCTGCTATTTATTTTTTTCACATGGATCACGTAAAGTTCTCTATTAGGAGATTAACTCGTAGCCTTTCTCAATCTTAGCAAGAGAAGGATTGAGAAAGGCTACGAGTTAGTCGAAATTGCAGTCTCCTAATAGAGAACTTTTGTTATGTGATCCATGTGAAAACGAGGTAAATAAATAAATATTTATAATTTATAATGGATCTCAAAGTGAATACTGAAAACATTAAAAATATGGAGATAGTCAAGAACTATATATAAAATATTCGACGGTGGACCTACGGATAAGGAGATATCTTGAGAAAATCTGAGAGAAATCAGTGACGGAAATTTGTATAAAAACATTTATATTACTTTGCAGGGATTCGCACCAATAACTTCTGCTTTGTAAGTAAGCACGTTGTCCATTACGCTACTGTGTCAGTGTTACGTGAACATCTTCGGACAGCAGCTGTTTCAAATGCAATGAACTGATATCCTCCTCTTCCGTTTAGGACATCGATTAACTGGATGAAGGATGCAGGATCAAGTTCACATTATAAACAACTTGTTTCTGTTTCACGATACATGTTTATTTGTCAATAACGTCGCCCGTTAAGGGGCCGCCCTTAGGGACGGTCCTACCACGAGGACGGGCGAGTTGCGACTACTTACCCGCTCTCACATTTCGGCGGTACCATCCGCCAAGAGGACAGTTGTACCAACTGTCAATGGACCAACTGTCATAACAATTATTTTGGCGTATGCAAACACCGCTTAACATTCGATGTAGATGTCATGCAAGCGAACCAAAATAATAGACAAAAGATCGCTTGTTGAGGCTTTACGGCATCGGCCTTAAGGAGCTATATCAAGCTGATATCAGAACCAAGCAATGAAGTTCAAGCCAACAATGCAACATGTTCTTTGTTTACAAAAGACCACGTTGCACAACGTACCATTCTAATGTACAAGCTATGGCGCTACTTTCTTTCAAGGCACGCGATACGTAGATTTATCTAACTAACTGCGACGGAATAAATGTCAGATGATTTGCCATTACGTGAACACGTGACACCATCGTGCTGTATCTATGCACCGCTAAACGTAGACCTGACGCTTGCGTCACTTCCCTTTTTTTACTCCTAAACCTTTCCTGCTATCCTCTATCTCTAAGTTGTGTAACAAAATATGTGCACTACATCAAATCGTATTGAAGAGACGAGCAAAATACAAACAATCTCATATTTATGGTCCCCTGTGACAACTACCGCAAACATATAGCAGACGAGACCAAAGTTCACCAATAATAAGTCAGAGCACGCACTGGTGCGAAGAAACCATATTTGTAATAGCTCCGGCGATTGGCCAGATGCTGCATCTTTGATTCTTCAGAAGGCCTACGTTCAACAGTAGACAGACACGTCCTGATGATGACGATGATGAGATCACTTAAATAACTTCTTAGGTTTTCACGGCCAGATTTGGTATTGTGGCTTTTGGGCTTAGCCGTGCGTGGTGAATTTTTTTCTTCCAATATTTAGACCGCCATTGCAGGGGTCTTCTTCAGGGCTAATAACTTTGTGAAACTGTGACTTTGTGTACAAAGTCATCAACCCTAAAGAAGACCCCTGCAATGCCGACGATGATGAGTTTTTTATTTAATTATACGTACTGTTTTATTTGTCCAATGTATTTGTTCGCCAAATGAATGAAAGAATTGATAATTCGTTTCCTGTACATATATTTTGTATGTAAACACATATAGGAAAATACCGACAAAAGAAAACTAATTAAGTACAATATATGCAAATATATAATTAAACTACCAACATATGCTGCATTTGTTTTTATTTTGGAATATTTTAATTTTGGCACGCGTTCCATGACTTTACCATATGTGTGTGACACATGTCATATTATGATTCGCGGTTATGAACATATGGGAGTCATTGCATAATTGAATCTTCAATTCCATTTCGACACAGCGTCGTACATTCACTCTCTTTAAAAGGTCATACATTCCAGACAGACATAATATCAGATGTCTTTTTGTCCAATTTACATTCACCATAATATATAAAGTATGAACGTTTACATATATACATATTCAATAAAATTTCACATTATTAATTAGATTAATAATGACATCGCGGGTTCGTCACGTGGCCACGTGGAGGAAGGATGCAGCAGGAGCAGGTCGCAAACCAAAGAACTTGTTTTTGAAGTACAATTCATATTTACTTTTAATAAAGACTTGATTTCCTCGCTCGACCGTTACATGACGTTTCGCCGGCCGGACGAGACTTGACTGATGATGACTAAGCGCGCTTGTAATTGGCCGCAAATAGCGATCTACAGAATTAATGGCGCACCCCAATCACAGCAACCATGTACATAACTAACGTCACACGCGCGACCGGACTAATCAAAATGCCAATATAGCGACACATACTTTTATGACAAGCGAACAGAAATAAGAGACGAAAGATTGTCAATCGAGGTTTTCGGCACCAGTCAGCAAGGGCTATCATGCTATCAAGGGCTATCATGCGCATGTAAATGCTTTTTACCGTGTTTTAATTATGGTTACCCTTTTTGTTTTAACACTTTTTATTAACATACTTGAAGGCCATGCTTTTAATGAGAGCTTCTTCAGTTCTTTACATGCACAAACGTAGCGAAATCATGAACTTCTAGTATAAGAATAAACAGTACATAATTTGATCAATTTAACACTAAAGGTTATTTAATTAGGTTCGATCTCTGCCGAAGATTTACACAATTAAAAATATAAATAATCTAAATTTTCACGTTGCATAAATACACTCGTTTGTTTGTGAATTTTATACCTAGTCCTTAAAATGATAGCCTATTAATCAAAATTGGTAATAGACAAAACATTCGAACACATTAAGTCTTAGGCAACCAAGCATCTTTCCATGTGGACATTAGGGTGCAGAGATGTCTTGAGGTAAAGCATGGACAATAGCAACTAACAGAACTGAGCAGCAATTTGAGTTGACTATATATTGAAAAAAAGTTAATATTCCTTACCAAATATAAGAACATAACGTCTTTATAAAATGAATATTTTCACATTATTCTATTGTTTATGTAATTATATTAAATAATAATAAAAATTACTATACTGTGAAACATAATTTAGGTATTTCGTTTGTAATTATATATCAAACTCAATACAAATTAAAATACATAAATTTATTATTAAAACATTATTGTATTTAGTATATATTACATAAAGTAACAACGTTAAGGTTATTAACTGACAATACTTGGTGAAACTGTGTAGTTATAATTTTAATTAAAAGATAAATTTAAAAAAAAACTTTTTATTTTCGTATTTATATAATAAATTTGAAATAAACGTGAACATTATTAATTTGTTAATTTATTTTTATTGAATTTAATATAAAATAACAGGGTAATATTCATTATATTAAAATACATACCTTCGTACACTAGCCATTATGTGTGGTTTGAATCCGCGCTTAAGCCGCAGACCTAATTAGCGTGGCGTTTTTCTGTATAGTGGTGAATTTGTACCTGAAACAAAGAAATAAAATAATTAATTTTCAAAAAATACATTAAAGCAACAATACGACGAGAAAAAGAGAGCCCAACGAAAGGGGAGCTTTAGTTTATGCTCTCCTGGGATATAAAACATCTTTTTTTTTAAATAAAATTGACACGCATTCGCTATTGAACCTCATCACTCGACACAAATTTAAACTAGTGAACCCACGTTTACTTCCAAGCTAAGCTCACATCTTTTCAAAACCCATTACATATAGTACATATTAAAATCAGTACGATGTAGCCCTTGCCGACTGGTACCGAAAACCTTGATACATAATCTTCGTCTCTTTCTGTTCGCTTATCCGCTAACGGGTACACCACCGCTCGTAGCGCGTTTGAAAGCCGAGACCGAGCGCGGAGATCGGTAGTCGGTCCCCACCATTTAGCGAGACAAGGTTGCGTTACGGCCAGTGGTATGTTTCCGCTTGGCCGGAAGCTTGTAAAGTTTTAAGGTGTTTGTTTGCTGACCTGCTCCTCATCCTGTCCTCACGCGACGTATTAACACCCTTTTTTAAAGAGAGGAGGATGTTAATATGTATGTGAGTTTTTAGTTGACATTATTCAGGCATATAAAATAATGGGGGTAAAATATGCGCTGTACATCGAGATGCAATCGTTAAGTGGCACCCAATATTCCAAGAATACTACGGCTGCCGTCTTGTAAAGTCCCGGAAATTTTCCCTGAAAGCCATCGCGAACAATGAATAATGTTAAGTTCTCAGGTAAAACGCTCGTTGCAAATATATCTTAGGACAAGTATGGATAATTGCAGCAGACAAAACTGTGTGGTGTAAATTTGTTTTTTCATTTATTTATTTTAAAATTTTATTTGTTTTTATTCCTTACAGAAACATTCATTTCTGAAGTACAATAAGAATTAATCCTAAAATAAAAAAATACAATATAAACAAATATAGATACTTATGATTAAGTACTAAGAACAAAGTAATAAAGACAAGCAACAGAAGGTCCCAATGCTCATCAAACAGACGACGCCAACAAAATAATTCCTCCAAAGAAACTCGTGGAGGTCATGTCTGAATTGGGCCTCCTTTACGTGAAATATATCAACATCCGAGGCGATTTGGTGTAACAATCTGATCCCTCTCCCATGAGGCATAGTCTCTGGCAGGTTAGTGTTACACTTTGGCAGAGCGAACATTCTGCCCCTCCTTATTCTCAGATACTTATCGAGGACTTATTATGATCATATCCTCCAAATATATAACGAATAAGGAATAATAAGAAAATAAGAATGCTGGACCCATATATTTAGCGTAATCCAACAGAGGCCTGGACCGGTTGGATATGTCGACCTCATCGCTACAAAGTCTTACTACGATATTTTTTCTGTATACGCGAGGCGACCATCGGCAAAGAAGTTAAAATTTTAACGTCTGAACTATAACTTAGCTTTCTGTTTCAATAGTATTACATACTCTCGTACATTAGTATTTAATTCATATAATGTGCATTGAAAATAATTATGACCTACATTGCGAATTTTAAAACCAAAACAATTACATGAAAAACTGCATAATAAGCTTGTGCAATGGAGTCAAGGTTGCTAAAATTTATTAGACCCATTACAAGCGCGGCATTTACGTTTGTTATTATTTTGGCCTACTGGGTGAATTAATGACTATAAAGGCCTATAAACAAGTGCAACCTCATCGCTTATTTTTCCCAGAACAGCTGAAATTATTACCGTTTTTTAAGGTCAGCCCTGCTTTATCGGGCAGCCGGTAAATACCAAGTCGCCAACGTAATACAGCTAATCCGAGAGGGTGCGCTAAAGTGGCAACCCTAAATTGTTTTTGCTATTTTTTTAGAATATATTTCAATACTCAGTTTTTGTTTTCAATGTTTTCAGCATTCACTTTGAGATCCATTATAACTCATAAATATTTATTTATTTACCTTGTTTTTTACATGGATCACGTAAGATAAGTTCTCTAATAGGAGACTTCAGTTTCGACTAACTCGTAGCCTTTCTCAATCCTTCTCTTGTTAAGAGATAACTGAGCTGCGATAGTACTTTTCAAGTGGTCTTTTCCATTTTTTGTAGGAGATGGGGTAGGCGTGTGTCTTTCAGTTATCTCTTAACAAGAGAAGGATTGAGAAAGGCTACGAGTTAGTCCATACCGCAGTCTCCTAATAGAGAACTTATCTTACGTGATCCATGTAAAAACAAGGTAAATGAATAAAAACTATCATTTATAGATAAAAAAGATCTATACTAATATTTTACAATTTTCTTACTTACGCTTAGAAGTAAAGCGTTTGCTTATCACATCAAATGCCTTTGGTTCTATTCTCGACGAAGATAAAAAATAAAAAATATATTTTTAATAAATTTCTTAGCTCTATAAATATCCCTCGATAGTTGTGAACTTGATCCCTTGCCTTTGAAATACTAGTCATAGCTAAGTAATCTAAATTGGTGGTAGAAAAAAATCATCCCGTAAACACCACCCATTCATAGTATGCCGCTGCAAAAATGGATGCGTGAATGACGAGCTATATGACATTGGGGATCAACACTTCACATGCAGTGCTTGGCCATCCTTAAAAATGGCTGGCTTCATAGAATCCATGTATAAGATTTTTAAATCACATTAAGTCATTCTTCTCCCATGTGTTTATATAAAAAAAAATGCACATTGGAAATAAAAAATCATAAACATACTCGTACATAATATAGAGATTTCAGGGAATGGAACGTTATATAATAAAATATCTCTCCAATGACAGTTTGAAACTTCAGATTGAAAAGGCCTGGAATAAATCTTTCATATAATGTAATATGGCGTCTTACAAGATGAAGGTTCCAGTGGACTAGCGCCTACTAATATGCCGCACGCCATGCAGCCATAAAAGTAGTGATTCCAAACATTTTTATGACATTTTCACGAGCCACTACGCGACCCAATTTCCACGCGAGTATTTGGAGCATTAGCCGAGATAAATTCGAAACGTTTACTGCTAATAAGGGACGAATAAAATCCGAGATCTAAGAAATGCCAGGATGTTAAATACGTCCCCTTAACAGATGAAGAAGAAGTAGCCAGAAAGAAACCTAGGGAGACATTTTTTTTTAATTTTCAGGAGAGCATAACCAGTTCAATCTAATAGGCTTTATTACGGATGAATGCTGCATTGTATTATTTTTGTGGACGGTGTGACAAACTTGCATAAAATCACGACAATTTTTTTTATTTACAACCGAAATTAAGCAACATTAGACGATTACCAAAATTTGTACTTGTTACCGTTTGTCATTAATTGGGTTGAACCGCTTCTAAAGATCTAATGGTTCAGGCCTCGAGAGCGTCGGATTCAACGATCTAATTAAAAATCAGATTAAATAATCAAAATATGCGTCGGATACAAGAATTTCTGCCTTCACAAGCCCCGGACTCCTGGCTTGGATATCGTCGTTTTCTATATATGTTCCCAGGAGGACTTTCGGATGCAGAGACTTCTTGGGATCTTCTCCGTAGTATCAGTCCGATGGATTGGTTTGCAGCAACAGAATCTTGCATCTCGATCTCCATTCCTTTCAGTCCTCTGCAACCCTCTTCAGCTCAGCATAAGAGCTACAACTCATGTCCTCGAACACTTGCAGCAAATACTCCCGTCTTGGGATAAAGCTTGAAAAATAGCAAGAGACAAAGCTGACTGTAACTTTAAGCAAAAAGCATATTCATCAGTGTTTTAAATATAAAATTAGTTTTATATATTTTTTAAATAATGAAACATAATATGTTGCAAGCGTGAGTAGCGAACTATTTACCCAGCCGCAGTTATAGGAGTATGTACAATAGGTGCATTATTAAATAGACAGTGATTCATATAATATAATGTTATATGTTCTAATATGTTTCTAAGTACATATCAACAATGTGTAGCATGATACTCAAGCGCATAGTACAAGGACTGTATGATAAGTTTCCGGCATTATCAATATAATTAATTGTATAACAAACAAAATACTCATACTTATACTTAGCCAAAAGATGGTCTAGAGAATAAGAAAACCGTAAAAATTTCCAGGCATTCTAATCTAGTCTACGGTAGTCTTTCACGGCTTATATGGTCTATATTCGCTTTTGATCGATCGTTAATAAGCGCGGCAGCCACTATTTGGATAGTTTTTTATATCGAAATATTGATGTAAATTCTTGTACCCACATTCACAATACGTCTCACACATTTTAGCAATATCACTGAGAGTCAATTGACAATCCTCAAGTTTGATGCACTTCATCGACCATTTAGCCAGTTGGTTTTCGAGCGATTGGATGGTTCCCCATTTACAATGTTCGTACAACAACATTTGTAATTGGTCACTTATTTTTTGAACACCATAATGTATTCAATTATTTATACATTAAAATATATAAGTGAAATAACAACATGGCAATAAATAACTAGTTATGATATAATGCAATGATTTACACAGTAAAATACTTAATAAAGGGTCCGCCAAATAACTTTTTTTTTAAAACAGGGCGCAAAACATCGAGTGTAGCTTCGGCTGTGTGGCACGTAGCGCCGTCCTGTTGAAACCAAATGTTGCCAATATACTCCTCTTCAATTTTTGTGAACAAAAATTCGTTCAACATGGCCCGATAACGATCGCCATTGACTGTAACGGCCACTCCTTGCTCATTTTCGAAGAAAAATGGCCCAATTATGCCTCTGGGCCAAAATCCGCACCAAACAGTGACTCGTTTTGGGTGCAACGTCTTTTCAATGTATGCGTGTGGGTTTTCTGTGCCCCAAATGCGACAATTTTGCTTGAATAATATTTAGAAGGTGTGACATTACTTCTACTCTAAAAAAAAATAATAAGAAAACAAAAATAATAATCAGTGTGAAGAGATAACACACATTAAAATGTAATTATTCAATAGTAATAATTTAAAAGTATGCAAACATAAATTGTATTTATAATTAGTATAAGAGGCATCAATATTATACAAAGCCTAATATCTATCATATTAACTAGGCATATTATAAGTTTATCATACTTTATAGATCAGATTGTGAAAAGGACTTGAAAAATTTTGGATTTGAATTTTTAAGGCCACCTATCGGACGGTGAAAGATTTTTTTCAGCGTTTAATTTATGTCGATAAGACCGGAAACTTATGAAATAGTCCTCGTATAATTGCATGTTTTTATCATAGGTATTTAGGTCGGGTGCATCCAGCCAACCAGAGCGATACACTGATGACGACCCATACAAGCTTTGTATGCGTATATCGTATCTACGTACAACGCGCATTTACTCGCATGTACTTTGATGAGCAATTATCGTCTTAAATGATACATATTATTCATGTGTGTATTAACAATCAATTGGACATGTGCGACGATTTGATTGAATGCCTTAATACAATAGTAAGAGCGTGTTGGAGCATAACTGTAAGAGGCCTAATGAGGAGACGAATAAACTTGTTTTATATGAATTTTTTAATTTTTATTAGAATATTATTTTATTATTTCAATATTCTAATCTACTTTTATAGATCATTGACTATATTAGAATATTATTATTACTTAAATATACATATACTATACATAAAATTCTTTTTTCAACGCGTCAATCCAAGCACAAAAATAACGGCAGAAGCGGGATGCGAACCGCGGACCTTGGAAACCAACTCTGCCTAGGTATTCATACCGCTCGGCGAACTGCGCCATTGCTATGCCTAGATCGACTCGCGTTGAAACTAGTATTTATATCATTGTTATCATCGTACGATAGATGTCGCTATAGTATATATTCAAAGTATGTATATTTTTATTATTATTCAATCAGTCTTCATTTATTCACAAGCTTAATATTATTACTTTCCGACAGTCTATTTATTTTAGTAAGTACCACTCGGGTCTCGAACCAAACTATAGACTGAATGGATGAGAAACGACTACTTATAGTTCCGACTCGGACTTTATAACCAATCATTTACCTGTGTTACTGATGGATAATTTTAACTTCTTGATATTGTCTCAAGGAGACATTATTATATGAATTTTTAAATTTTTATTAGAATATTATTTTATTATTTCAATATTCTAATCTACTTTTATAGATCATTGACTATATTACAATATTATTATTACTTAAATATACATATACTATACATAAAATTCTTTTTTCAACGCGTCAATCCAAGCACAAAAATAACGGCAGAAGCGGGATGCGAACCGCGGACCTTAAAACTTGTTTTAAATTTTTTCGATCGATAATTCTTGGTCGAATTGCATAATTCAACTATTTTAAGTGAAAGGTGTTTTTCGATAAAAAACATGAGAAAAACCCATTTCATTTACGTACTAACGACATTGTGATGAATCTTTGGAGTTGTTTGAGTTAGTTTTCGTTCCATGTGAATTAAAATATAGGTACAGTATGTATATATTATGGTGACTCAATCAGTCTAAGAATATGACTTTTTCAGCCTCTAAACGGGAGACAACGAAGTCTCCTTGATGATGCGCACTTTCAGATAGCTGATCCATTGGGAATTATCGCTAAAAAATGCTAAGTGAACGAGATTAGAATAGCAGACACGATTTAACAGTTGACATGGTAAAGGAGGATAGATTATTTTTTATTTTTTTTATTTTGTAGACAGCACAATCCAAACATACCGTGTTTGAGAGATCTCATTGGCGATATCATGACACTTGCCATTTTTTAGAATGGTTAAGAAATGAATGTGGAGTTTTCATTCAAGTCATTTTTGATTGGGTGGTATTCTCGGGACGATTTTCGTATATCAGATTTTTTTATTGATAGGTTATAACTGATATTTAACAAGTGTGAGTTTATGTTCACACCAACTGGACTGTTTACAGAAATAAGTTTTATTTTATTCTGTTTTAATCTTTGTTACCGATCGAACCATAGTAAGGTCTCTGGCATGGTAAACAAACGCCTTACCTTTAACAATAACCGTCGGTAAAATAAAATAAATAAGTACACATAAAAGTGATGATATTATTATGACAATTATCCAGTTACCTTAATTAACAAATGTTACTTTTAAGAACAACAAAAAAATCAAGTTATTAATTATGTGATTTATCCAAGTTTCATTAATTACCATTGCATTTACATAAAAAAAAATGTCTCGTTCCTTTGATGAATGACAATATTTATCTAGATCTCGTAAAATTAATTATGATAGACACGAAAAAAAAACGAAAAAAAAACAGACAATTTTTCACGTCGGGTCAAGTATCAACACTCAGGTGTGCTTTTACGTAACGATTTTTCATTAAAAAAAACATATTTCAAATTGGAAAGTGCCCGAGAGGTTTCGCTGCACAGACGGGAAAATTCATTTTCCGTACTAATTACAGTTGTTAAGAAAACATCAAGTTAATTAAATTCATCCGAGTTATGGTAAATGATTAAGGGCAGATATCTGGAAATATAATGAAAACACAGGGGTTGGTAAAATTACGCAAAGTGTTTTTGGAAACATATTTCAGCGCGTAATGACCGGGCATTAGAGATAGGCTGAAAACTGAAAATTAAGACGTTTGTATGTATTATTGCAACATCATGTTTATTATGTGTAATTATTAGTGTTCGTACCAGAGTTCAGGCATAATTAAGCAATTTTTGACGTATACAGAAGATACCACAGAAATACTCATAAATCTCATGCTCCAAATCAGTGAATAATATGAGGTTGTAATTTTCAATTACTAAGTGCACTAGTGTTGTGAAGTAGAGTGTACGATGGTTTGATTTGTAAAAAATGACAAGGCGAGGGAGAGGACAAAGCAGACATACTTAAGAGACACACATGTGAACCGGTTCCGCCGCATTTCGTTCCCAGACAATTCGTCATTTTGTGCACTGACAACTGATGTATTGGATGTCTCGCCTATTACCTAACCTAAGTTATTTCGTTAACAAGACCTATGCATCTCTGAACTCTACGATCACTGGACAAATCCTTAGTCACCACTTAGGCACCAGCTGTCCCGTGCGTCAAATGTCCCGTGCACCAGACGTCCAATGCGCCCCACGTCGTTACAGATGAGTCTTTGAACGAATTGCATGTGAAATATAGGTCGTGATACTTTGTAAACCTTACTGCGGCATCTTATTCGGATTCTACAGGAGAGCATACATTTTTTGAAGCCGAAACATGTTACATCAAAATAAAATGCATATTTATTCAAAGTATTGTATAATTTACCTTACTGAAGTCTTTTTTATTTTTGCGAAACGATCATATTTTATAAATCCCGTGCGCTAAACGTCCGTGTAGGATGTGTAATGTTTAGGTTAAGACGTCCGGACGTGGGATGTGAGTATGATGGATGATGTGGGGGACAAGGTGGTGTGGTAGGGGAGAGATAACTCACCGCACAGAAAAGGGGAGGCGAAACGCAAAGACTTAAAGGTGCAATGCATAGAGCGATAACGCCCGAAAACTATTGAAGACCAGAAAAGATAAATGTCACTGGGCATACATCATACTCGTAATTACCATCATCAACATTTTATACCTACTCCCTTGCTAGCTGGATCATATGGCCGTCACAAAGTACCACCACAAAACTCTGCCAGCCGCCATGGTATTCACCTCATCCATGTCAACTCCACCAAGCACATTCTATTTTTTTTCACTACAGAATAAAAAAAAAATCATATTGTTACTGAAGTACTCGTACAATCAATATTAATATATAAATATAGGTACTTACGATTAAGTACTAAAAACAAAGCAATAAAGATAAGCAACAGAAGGTCCCAACGCTCATCAAACAGACGACGCAAACAAATCATTTCTCCAAAGAAACTCGTGGAGTTCATGTCTGAATTGGGCCTCCCTTACGTGAACTATATCAACATCCAATGCGATTTGGTTGAACAGTTTGATCCCTTTCCCAAGAGGCATAGTCTCTGGCAGGTAAGTGTTACTGTTTGGGAGAGCGAACAATCTGTGCCGCCTTATTCTCAGATATTTATCGGGAATATGTAGAGTTCTCGACTGCATTTCAGTACGACGAGATATCAAAAGCCTGAAGTTAATGTTCTTTTACGGCTTCCGAACGTACATGCTATTTGCCGTCCTTTAGAACTATATGGTATAGGTTTCGAGAGCGTCGTGTTTATCGTCCTATCTCCTTAAAAATCTTGTTTCACATGCAAATATCCTTAAGATACAAATTTATTTATTCAATGTATGTTCCATATCTAGAATACATGGTGACTACAAATTGCAACCACTTAATTCTCACTATTCATGCCTTGTCACAAGAAGCCTCACCACCGAAAGGTCCACCTGGGAACATTTATGGTTCCCAACGACCTCCATGGCAAGAGTCTGAGAACAACCTGGAAACGTTTAATCCTTAAGGAAATATATTTGTAATGGCAGCTGAAAGAACTGTAAAGAGGTTAACATCCTCCTCTCTCTCAAAAAGGTGTTACTCCGTCGCGTGATGGCAGGATTAAGAGCAGATTTATAACACACACTTTTTCAGAAGCACATTGACATATATTTACGATAAAACATTACAAATTTAGGGCTCGACCTATTCACAGCATTAAGTCGAGCTACAATACAATATGCTCTCGCCGTCTAGCGGGACACAACTGGCTTCGCGCTCGGGATGGGCGGGCTCTCGCCCGCGCCACGAGCGGTGGTGTATATAACTAACCCACAATATGACGGATACATAAATGTATGACAAGCTAACAGAAATAAGAGGCGAAAGATTGTATATCGAGGTTTTCGGTGCCAGTCAGCAAGGGCTACATCATGCTGATGTCGAGGTAATTTATAATAATAAAAGGATTTAAAAATGTAGCATAGAAATAGTAACCAGGATATGTAACGTTGTAACCACAATGCAGTGAAAACACCGCTACTACTGCTCAAACAGTTACTAAATAATCAGTGGGAGAGGTTGTAGTTAGTCCCGTATAAATATCAGGAACAAGGAGTGCGAGAACCTTTGGAACTGATTGGGGTCGGTGAAGACCTTCCGCGATGGTCCGGGCAAGAAGAATTAATCCCTCAAATTAACCCTAGACGAGCGGTCGACTGCTGGACACAGGGATAGAAGAGCTGGACAGGGCCGTACAGAGACATTATTAAAAAAGAGTATATATATGTTTTTACTATATGCGCTACATATTTGGAGCACATGTACACCTCAAATTGCCCTTTTACAGTTCTGTAAGCTCAGATTGTCTATACATTATCCCAGAACACCTTTATACCGAGAGATCTAGGGCAAGAACCCGCGAACTTGCATAAAGACTGCAACTGTAGTACCAGAGAATATTTGGGAATTCAATAATCAGTGTTTTGTAAGGAGATTGGACGATGTTACCGACACTCCCGAAGCCTTGATTTTTTGTCTTTAAAGGATGCTTTAACTGTACCAGTGGCATGTTTACGAGTAGATCTAAGATTATATTGCATCAATTTTACAAAATCAAGCTTGGTCGGGTTTTGAACTGACGGCATCTGAATGACCAACAAACGCTTTACCTCTGGAATGTGCCGTCCGGCGATACCTTTTACATAGTATTTAAATGTCAAGGCTTCAGTGTTTTATTTTAGGTTAGGTAAGGTAAGGTGAATGAGACATCCAGTGCACCAGTTGTCCCGTGCGCGAAATGTCTTATGAACCAGATTTCCAGTGCGCCTCACGTCGTTACCGATAAGTCGTTGAACGAATTTTCTGTGAACGAAATGCGACGGAACCCTCCGGCGGAACTTGAAAAGACACCAAAAATATCCGAGAACTAAGTGTTATTTGTTTATTAATTTTAAGAAGCGGTTAAACTAAAAATGTACACTAAAGAAGGGATCGTTTTACAAAAATCTAACCGCAAACGATATATAACAATCTTAATAGAAGTGTAACCAGTAACATCCTCCTCTCTTTCAAAGGTTGTTATTCAGTCGCGTGGTGGCAGGATGGAGCAGATTAATAACACACAGACTTTTTCTGAAGCACATTGACATATATTTACGATAAAATTTACAAGCTTATGGCCCGGACATAGTCACAGCATTCAGGCCGGGCCAAAATACAATATGCTCTCGTTGACGGTCGGCACACGACTCTCTGCACACAGCGCCCCAGTGGTAATCTATATAACTAACGTCACACCCGTGACCGGACTTCAAAATGCCAATATGGCGACACATACATGTCTGACAATCGAACAGGAATAAGAGACGAATGATTGTGTATCGAGGTTTTCGGTACCAGTCAGCAAGGGCTACATCACGCTGATGTCACAGTAATAGGAGGTTTAACAGTACTTTCAATGGACATTCTACATATTTTATACTCGTACTTATAATTTTGATCTTCGTTTACATAAACGCCTTGTTATATAACTTTTTTATTTCTGCAATTGATACCTAACATAATAATTGATTAACTTTATTAAAAAAACATCATATTGCCTATAATAAGAAAGTTTACACTATAAGAGGGTTTTTTTCCCGACATTTATTTTATTTGATTCGGTCCTGGACGTGGTTTTTCTTACGTGGGGTAATAAAACAAAACCTTAAGCTAAATGTGGTGGGCGGCTGAAAATAAATATCCCGTCTACGGTCGACCGAGGGCAGGAAGGGTTGTGTTTACATACAGCCTGCGGAGATCCGCTTTTTACAAGGCGTTGCGAATTTGTGGTATGTATTTCCTGGTAGTATAAGGCACGATGAAGATGGTTAAAGGTGTAAGAAACGGTGAGACGGCAGGATAACTCAATTTTCTTGAATAGTTTCTTCGCAAAATAAATTAACAAATATACATACACAAGTTTTGAACAATAGACATCTATTAATAATACGTATTGATATCAGCGACGCCTATGGGAAGGAGCTGACATCTTACTCTGTTACAACGCGAACAAAACGCCAAACAACGCAACGGGTGAAAGATGCACTACGCTTATTGGTAGCCGCAGCAATGTTAGGCAGACCTCGCTCCATGCTGGTCGAAATTCAACTTGGTCCCTCTTAGGACTCTCTTCGTGGCAAAAACCATTGAAATCGATGTTCATTTTGTACTCAGCGCAGGTCCGCAGCCACTTGATTTCCGCTCAATGAGTCGAGAAATGAACACGTTTATATACATTATTGATACACATTTTTTATAGATGGCGTATATTGTAAGCTGTATGTTGACATCAGCATGGTATAGCCCTTGCTGACTGGTAACGAAAACCTCGTAATACCTTTCGTCTCTTATTTCTGTTCGCTTGTCGACATGCTTGTGTCGCTATATTGGCATTTTGGACTAGTTATATAGACCGCCGCTTGTGGCGCTGGGCGACAGCCTATCACGGGCGCGCTAGTTGTGTGCCGAACGTTGGCGAGATCGCATTGTTAAGTCCCGATCGATCGAGGCGAAATTAATGCCATATTACGATCGATCTAAGAAACCAACATTTATCGTAAATATATGTGCTTCTGAAAAAGTCTGTGTGTTATTAATCTGGTCCTTGTCCTGCCACCACGCGACTGAATAACAACCTTTGAAAGAGAGGAGGATGTTAATGTATATTTATTAAAAATCAATTTATTCATTTTGTTCACAAGTATTATTGATAAATTGTTGAAATAAAAAAGATTTGTACAAAAGTCGGAGAAAATTAGTTGAAATGCTATCGACATGTTATTGGGCTGTTAGTTGCAAAAGTGGCAAAACTGGAATCGAAATTTATTTAATCATAGCTTCAATTGGAGTTGAACAACAGTTGAAACAGGAGTGGAAAGTGAAAGTTTGCGACAATTAAGTATGTAGTTTTACTTGTAATGAGAGTAGTACACGTTATATACTTATTCTCCTGAATGTTGTTTATATTAGAGCCTTGTTTTATAAACATACTTAATTACATCATGTACTCTTCAATTGATGCAAGACTGGCTACTTGTATGACTTTATCAAAAGAACAGCATTATACCTAATAACTAATAAGCAATAGTAGTCTTATATCTATGCACTTTAATATTATAGACGCTAGTTGTATAACATATTAAGTTATTCGGAACGTAATTTAGTTTTTAATGAATGTTTTTAACTTAGAAGATTCAAATGATCATTAGCGGTCGAATTCGATAAATTAAATTTTCTTGGTTCGCAATTTATGGTTTGCATCTCATATCAGCTTGGTATACCTCTTTTAGGCTGACACCGAAAAGCCTCGAAAATCGATCTTTCGTCTCTTATTTTTGTTCGCTCGCCTGACATTCACATATAACTAAATTTTTATTATATAAAATTACACGGCGATTGCATACGCCATTTTATTTGTTATGACAGTTACCGAAATATATGTCAATGTGATTCGTAAAAAGTCTTCGTGTTGCTAATGTGCTCCTCATTTGTCCACCACGAGTTCTAATAACGATCCCGGCGAAGTAAGGTCGTCTTTACTTAAATTGCCGGCGGATATAGTTCGCTGGAAGCCAAAGGTCGTATGTTCGATCCCGGACGAAGAATAAAAAAATATATATTATAATCGATTTCTAAGCTCTAAAATACTCCCGGTTGGTGTGAATTTAATCCCTCGGCCGCAGAATGCCAGTTATATCCTTTTAAATAAAAATTCGTGTTAGAAGAAGGTCGTCCCGTGAAGACCACCCATTCATAGTAAATTCCTGTAATAAGAAGGACTATGTGTGAATCTCGGGCTGTAGTTTATGACGTTGACGGATCAACAATCCACATGCAGCGCTTAGCCATATGCACCATGGTAAGCGTTATAGAATTCCACACATGAGACTTCAGAATCACTATCACCATCTGTCGGTATTCTCCTGTGTGTGCTGACATAAAAAAGGAAAGGGAATGTTAATATCATGATTGTGTGTATTACCTATGATGTTGGCTATGAAAAATAACAATTAAATCCTCAGTTCGACAAAAACTATATTTCTTTCCGATCAACCTAATGAATGCAGAATTCTATTTTGCCAAGACTTTGTAATAATTCTAGGCAGTCGTCTTATACGACATGTCGTTAAGACGCACAATCCCGTGTTAAGTCGCGTCGCGCGTTGTACGCTGGATTAATCGCGCCTCGCAATACCGAGAAGCGATTATGCGCCTTAATTGCAGAATGATATCTGTGGCGTGCAGACCGTGAACACGATACCACCATTAGCTGCACATGATGACTACTACTAATGTCAACCCTCCTACAGCGTACAATTGTAGTAAGATTTTTCTTATAACGTTTTGATATCAGTTTCATATAGGCCTTTTAGGCTGATGCCGAAAAGCCTCGATAAAGTAATGGAAAATTTTCAGTCCAGATTATAGGAGTGTAAAAATAAACAAAGATTATATTTACACAATGTTATCTTCGAAAAATAAAACCCTAATTAATGTACTTGGAAACTCAATTTACAGTTTTTATTATACACGGCTCCTTTTTATTTTATAGCTATTTTAAATATTAAGAGGTTATTGATCCAAAAATAAGCGTACTCAAAATACCTTATCCGGCCCTTGATATTTTTTGAGTTTTACACCACTGAACTAATGCTTTTTTTTTAAGTACGTAGAAAATAAATTTACGTCTACCGAAAGCCGAAAATCATGGCAAGGGGCCACGACTGAAATAAGTTTGGGAACCTATGACCTAGAATCACGGGAAGGACTTCAGCCACTCTCTAACAAGTAGCTTTTTGTGTGCGTCCAGTAACGGGTCCCCCATCTGGGTCTCCAAAAACAGGACAGGAAGGGTTTTCACCAAGCTATAGGGCATTCCGACTTTGTGGCCACTAAAAAAAATCTACGCATTCACAATTTTCGCTCGTATTTTCGGTGAGAGAATCTATCCCTCATCTCCATCTCTTTACAAACCATGAATGCAATTCTTTCGCAGGGTCTTTCTTTTGAGCACTTCTGTGCACTGGCCACAATTGTTCCGAGGGGACTCCCACTGAACTTATCAGTTGCTAACTGATCATAATCTAAATGACCGCATCATCAAGGAGACTGTCTCCGGTGTGATGTGAGTGTGAAGTGGGTAAATTCCAGCTATAGGAAAGTAAAGAGTGGGGATGTAAAGAGTTAATATCAATTAAGAGATGGGCTCAAGCCTGTATTGGTTGCCTTTTATTGTTATATTTAAAATAAATATTATGATTATTTTATTGGAAAGATTTCTTCTCATCTTAACGTAACATTCCAGTATATGAATAAATAGTAGTCAACGTGATCCAGTGCCGATTTTAGGGGGTGGCGAAGTGGGTCAGTGCCCCAGGGCGTCGATAAGCTAGGGGCCCCGAGAGCAACCAATTTTTATTAGATTTTATAAAATACAAATAATGTGGGGTGGTAGAAAAAAAATGCCCTAGGGCGCCGCTAAGTCTAAAGCCGGTACTGATGTGATCCATATTTAAACCATTATAATTACATTTAATAATTATTTTGTGACAACCTCTTATTCTGTGTCCAGATGACAAAGATGACAGGGATACAGCATGCGACCGTCGCAAGATCGTGCGGCCGAGCGCATTCCTCCCATGAACGTTGGCTCCCCGTACCTCACCCAAGCATTGTCGCTCGACCTTCTTTATTATGATAGTCGGTTTAAAGTTCTGCTTTGCTTGTGCCACGTGACTCCATAGGTGCCAGACAGGGTTGTCAACTAATAATATATTATTTTATTATTAATGCATTTATTAATTTTAGTCTTGGCGTCAAGATCACTGTACAAAACTATAGCCTGCATAAGGAGCTCGCTTCTCGTCTTGGGAACGCTGGAACGTTTTTTTTTATTTCATGTGTAATATACAAGATTCGCAGCTTAACTCGATCAAAACACAGTGCCGACCTAACAGCGTCTGTATCGTCTGTTATTTTTTACGGCTATGAATCTTAGTATCTTAGCATAAGCCAATGCAGCCGTACAGTAATCTTCTAGGGCAAATGCCTGCGTAGAATACTGGGGATATGAAGATTTGACTTTGTGAGGTATGGCGAGATGAGAGATTGCATAAGGCAGCCTTCCATACATTACCCAACTCTTTTTCTTCTAGGGATGCTTTCTTTCCATTCGTTAAGAGTCCCGGAGGAAAATTGCTGCTTTCAAACATTCATTCCTTCTTCTTAGCGGTGCAATTCAAAACATATCGTTAACGAGACCTATGGATATCTGGACTTTACGATCACTGGACAATTTCTTAAGTTAGGTTAGGTTAGCAACGTTAGGTTAGGTTAGCGACGTTAGGTTAGTACGTTTGTGGACATTAGAACTGATAAAGCTTTCATACATCTCGAAACTTCAGTCTTCCATCAAGTGAAACAGTACTCAATGTCATTCGTGTAAAACAAGGTATGAAATCACTATCTATTAATACTCTTATCCTTTATAAAGACAATATGTAATCAAATTCTTAAAATTCAATATCATTTTTTAAACTGCATATCAAAAGAAGAATCAAAAAGTCGTATAGTGTAAATAAAAAATGGAAAAAACAAATTTTTGATATTGTTTTAAGTTGAGGCAACACTTCTGTGAACGTGAATTTTGTACAAGATTGCCAAATAAAATAATACTCTTCGTAATTCTTGGAATTGCACGTGCAAAAATTTCAATGACTCATTTTTTCTACAAAATACGTGAACACAATCTGCAATTAAGGAAATATGTTCTAGACACGTCGACACGTGCATATTTTTTTAAATAAGCATGTAATTCGAGTAATACTAACTCTACCAAACCCGCAAAACTCATGAGACTAAATTTAATAATGCGATTTCGATATCGAATATGTATTGACATCAGCATGATATAGCCCTTGCTGACTAGTACCAAAAATGTCGATTTACAATCTTTCGTCTCTTATTTTCGTTCGCTCATCGGACACGCATGTGTTGTCATTTTGTAATGCCGTTAGGAGGACTAGTTATATAGATCGCCACTTGCAGCACTAGGTGTCACCGACCGCGGCGCCCAGTGCCAGTCAGTACTATGCCGACCGCGACAAAATCATATTATGGCCGGCCCTCATGTTATTCCGCCCGGGCCGGAAGTTTGTAAGGTTTGTAGAAAATATATATGTGCTTCTGAAAAAGTCAGCGTGTTGTTCATCTGCTCCTCATTCTGCCACCACGAAATTCAATAACTAACTTGGAGAGGAGGATGTTAGTATATTCTAAAATCTATTATATTACTCATTTCCGTAATGAGGCATATGGCTATCACAAAATACCATTGAATACTGTGTATGTCAGTCATCAGATTCACAAAAATGACAGTTTATCTAATTAATAATCGCACAATTTATTACATAATCGCATGCAGGAGAGCACAACCGGTCGATAGAGCAGTGCACTCCATGACGCTTAGAGTCATGGACGCAGTATGCGGGAAACGTGTTGAATTCCTGTGTTTGTGTGTGGGTTGAGGAGATTACAAATGTATACTCGTATTTATCTGTTTCTTAAAGAGATACAGATTGTAGGAAGGAAGAAACACAGACGCTGC
The DNA here is from genome assembly GCA_022606575.1 of Glossosoma conforme. NCBI lineage: Eukaryota > Metazoa > Arthropoda > Insecta > Trichoptera > Glossosomatidae > Glossosoma > Glossosoma conforme. Next base: position 258,281 of record JAGTXR010000075.1, on the reverse strand, counting down.
ATGAGCATTCCAAAGCTTACCGGTGGCATTAAGAAAGGGACTTTGGAAACAGCAAGTGCTTGTTCGATACACATTAACACTTAGTTCTAACCTCTTATCATTACAACACAAACGTAAAATTGGTTCACGAAGCGTTTCCTACTGCACCCACCCACTACCGATAGACTCATCGCACCCAAGCTGAACATCCATCCACACACGGCTAATGTATGTCGATCAAGAACTGCCAGATTCCGAATTTTCTTTACTAAATGCCACCGTCAAGCTTTGGAATGCTCATTCAGAATCTGTGTTTTTTTTCATCATACAATCTTTAAGAAACCTATCAATTGTACACATGCAATCTCTACAACCCGCGTACAGCCGTCATAGATGAGCGTTACACAGCCCACTGGTCATAACCGATGGTGCTCCCAGTAAGCGATTTCATAAATACATTACCCTAATCTACTAGTCGATGAAACCTCGACTTCAGAGCTGCATACAGCCATTTTCATAAGCGTACAAGACTTTTAAACTTCAGCATCACATTCATTTCTGACGTCACAATTTAAAATGGTCATGAAAAATATTTTTATCGCAAATATCCGACCAATATTTTTATTTTGGTATTATATTAAAAACATAATTAACAATACTATATTGGTGCACTTCAATTTCGAAATTGAAAAGTATTTTTCACTAAAGTATGTATAGGCTAGTATCTAAACAAGAATATTGCGCTCCTATTGAGAAAATTCAATAAGGGACGTAATAAAAATTCTCAATACGCTTCTTCCCGGCCAGTACTTTGATAGACCAGAGTAGAAATATAATTCTTTTCACCTCTAGTTTTCCACCAATGTATATTGCAAATTTGATTAAATTCAATATTTTCAGTTATTTAATGTCTTCAGGACATTTTATCTTTTAATATATATCATTATATCAGCATTTATAGAGCGCTTTGTTATGACTTAGTTTAATGCGTTTATAAGTACAGTAAGGCCCCGCTTAACACGGGGGATACGTTCCATCAAAGTAGAGAGTAATGCGAAACAGCGCTAAACGAGACTATCTTAACGTGTAAATAATGTGGTTAAGTATTAACTTTAATAGTTATGTTTTTTTTAATAAAAATATAACCAAACATTCGTTTCTTACAAAAAATAAAAACAATATAAGAATGGTGATTCCAAAAGCGATTCTACGCCTCTCTAGGGAAAAAGGTGGATTTTGAGTCTGCCTCTGAAGGATGCCTCCGTTTTGAAAGCACGCTTGAAACTAAAAAGAATCTGAAAGCACGATTGCCGAAGTCCGTGCTAGGACTAGCTCTCGTCAACTGCAGGGTACTTCTGCATGCTCTGGTGTCTGGGATCTGAAAGTTTCTCTACGTGTACTCATTTCCGATGGCTTGATAAGCTCTATCAAATTGCTCGGTGCAGTTCCTTGGAGTGCCTTATAAATCAAAGACAGAGCTTGTACTACACGGCGGCAGCTGACATAACTGAGTGACGGTAATTTATGGTGACCACGTTCCTTTCAATTTCATGCGCAATATTTAGGACTCGCAGCTTAAATCGATCAAAACGAAATGCCATCTATAACATCGCATCGGCCCCATTAATATTTACGGCTGTGAATCTTGGCATCTAACCAAAATCCAATGCAGCCGAATAATGGGTTTCGAATACAGATGTCTGCGTAGAATACTGGGAGTATGATGGATTGACTTCGTGAGGAATGTTAAGGTGAGAGAGCGAACGAGGCAGCCTTCCATATAACAAACAGTGTGTCCAAAGAAGAAGGTGGACCTGGCTAAGACATATTTTACAAATGCCGCAGAAGAGCATTAACATTTTGGCTGCCTTTTATTTAAGCCCCGAGGCTCTCGCCGTCCTGGAAGGCCGTCGGGAACTATATACAGAATATACTCGGCAGAGCTACGGGAGGCAGAGAGGGATGAGGCGAGTACCAAGGCGGCTGATTGAGATTTACGGCGGCGAATCGTTATGTCCATATGCTCCAGTTAAGAGAGAGCGAACATGGACAAATGTAATATGTTCCAGATATGAAACGGATATGGGAAGAGAAGAAAATGGTTTTTAGTACCAAATTCACAACACTATTTTACTTTTTTAATTTTTTTTTTTATTTAAACAAATATAAAGATACATTTTTTACACAGTAATTTACATTTCAATGTTTTTTTTTTCTTTCTTTTTTTTTAGATTCGCTTACCACACCACTTAAAGATAAGATCTTGTGTGTGGCGTGGGATTCATCTATGTTATTTCACAATTTTATATATTTATACAGAATTTTACATATACACATTTATACATTTACATGATTTTGATATAATACTAATATTACATAAATACTTACAACTTGATATTTATATAGTGGTAAGTTTTACAAAGAAATCGACTTGAACACATGAAAACAGGTGCATAACACAACATATACGTTATGTACGTCGTGATAAATCCTAAAGGGCTTAACCGCTTAACGTTTCCTCGGGTTTCCATTTAATGTTACAAAAAGGCTTCTTCCGCAGACCCATTTACCCGGCCAGAGGAAAAACAGTGGCTCCGCGTGATAGCCAGTAAATAATACAGAAACATACAGATTAGGCGGTGACTGGGCAAGAAAAGTAACAACAGGTAGGTCTCGAGCAAAGGCCTTGAATTAGCTTTGTATACACCTGTCGTAATCTCTTGAATACTGTCCGTGTTCTCTGTAAGTGGAAGATCTTTGAACTAAATACTTTTTAAAGAATAAAACAACTACAAGTTTGTATGAAGCAATTGACTTTTAATAAAAAATCGCTTTAACGATTTCGGTGCCACCGCACCTTCCTCAGAAGCTACTTACTAAAGACTGTTGGTTTTATTCTTTTAAATACTCGTATGAAAAATCACAATGTTACTGTGTTCTTGGAATATAAATACTTTTTTAAAACGTTCCAACTGACTATTCTGAGAATATTTTCATCAAAAATCTATAAAGTCAAATGACGAATAAACGAATTGCAACAACTGAATATAAATTCACACCAAACAGCGTCTTACACGACAATTATCATATATATATTTTTTCGCTTATTTTTAAAGTACGGAGGTTAAGGGTATGACGGTTTGAATTTGTGCATTAAAAGTTGATCAAATCGATCAACTCGGCTAACGAATTAAAGAATTGTGACAACTGATACACAAAAAAATTCAAAGCAAACGCCGTCTCATACGACAATTATCTTACCATTTTTCTCTCCAAGTAGTAACGTAAAGGATATGATCGTTTTTCTTTAAGAAGAATTCCTGGGTGAAAAGGGGAACAAGGCAGCCTTCAATACTATAGTCGTTGAAGAGATAAAGATGGTCCTGGTTGGGATATATACTAAGGATTACGCAACAAACCATAAACATGACATGGATCTTTAGGATGTACTCGATGGAGCTGCGAGAAGCAAAGCTGACATGGGATAAGGACCGTGTCGTTTTACTCAGCATCGTGGCGGCAGTTCTTGACGACCATATGCTCTAGTTAGGGTAGTGGACATGGTGCTGATGATTTTTTAAGTGAATAAATAAAAAGAATTTATTTTTTTTTAGACTTTTTAGTACGTGTGGTGCTAATAGGACCACACGTACTAAGCCATAAATCCTTAAATAAACCTAAATAAAGCTCTTTCGTTATGGCTCGGTGGAATACAAATTATACTGTCCATAAGGCGTGAATTTTTTAAACCATTTTTTTTTGCTTAAAACTAGTATTTGAAGCATAAATGTACTTATCTGACCTATTTTCATATATCACATCGGTTCTTCTATCCTTTAGCTATCAGATGATGCATAAAAAAACTAATTATGTTTAACAAACGTTCATTATGTAACTCCTTACATGTGGTGGCATTCACACATGCGGTTTACAGAATAATCGCTCCTGTGACGAAACCTAACGATATATATTTACATGCTTTACAGATTCCTGTAAAGAATACATGCAGGTCGATAAAGGGAATGGACTGCACTTCCAATTTCCTACCGTAGATGTCACAACGAGTACTGAAAGTATCAAAACGATATATCACATCAACCGGGGAATCTTTGACGGCATATGCCGACAACCGATGCGAAAGGGCTAAAGAATGTGATGGTTGCACTTTCTCTTTCTTTGTGTCTATCTCGGTGTTGGGAAGTATATTAGGAGTTTCTTAAGTCAGGTGATTAACTCGATGATCCTTGTTTCTACTGCTAGAATAAATTATTTATATAATACGATCGATTCGTATGGCGCCTCTGCGGTTCAGGTGGCTCATTCCATAAATGTCAAGCCAAGTTACTATATGGAGGCAAGGTGCAGCGTTGCAATATTTTAACTGGTATCGGCATATAAAGAAATGCATAAAGTGTTCAGCACGCGCAGTGGCTTAAAGTCTTTGATGCACCGACTGGGATGACATTGTTGGTTTCGCGATATAGTAATAAGAAGAAGGTAACTAATCGCGAATAATGCTTTCAAAACGCTAAAGGACGATCATAACCACACGCATGTAAATGACAGAGTTGGACTAGCAAAAAGTTGTTACGGCACCGTTTATAATTTCATTAAAGGTGACATCAGCCCGATGTAGCCCTTGCTAACTGGTACCGAAAACCTCGATATACAATCTTTCGTATTGCTGATCGCTTGTCATACATTTATGTGTCCACCATATTGTCATTTTGGACAGGTCCGCTCACGGGTGTGTTAGTTACAGACTTGGCCACTCGAGCGCTGGGCGAGCGCCACAGCGCCGGCAAGCCCATCACGCCAATCGGTCCCCACCCTTTAGCGAGAGAAGGTTGCATTACGGCCAGCGGCATGTCATTCCGCTTGGCCGGAATGACTGGAAAATATAATCGTCACGGATTGTCGCGCTGATGCTCTTTTAGTCATGGTGCTCGCCTCATAACAGCTCTAGCTCCCGGAGCTTCGCCAAGTACACTAATAAAAAGATAGATTGAAAATATGCGATGACCTGGTACGAGACGAGGATCGTGGCAACTGAAATAAAAAAAAATCGTACTTTTGTGTGGTACATAATATGCTCAACAAGAGAGTGGAATCTATATATTATACATTATATAAATCGCCGTATAAATGTCATGTCAGTGTTACGAATGCAGTTTCTTTGATTTGCCGACTGCATCCAAGTTTGCTGTGCACTCACGTCATGAATAACAATTATTATTATGCATATTTTTATGCACACGTATAATTCTCCGTTGCACATAGAAACATACTTATTAGCAAGACATGTGTATTTTATATGCATTATACTAACTATTTAGTAATAATTGTAGAACGTAGGTTAGTTTAGGAAACAATTCTAAAGTTATATAAAACAGTTTAAGTTGTACGTTCTTCTTTATCCTAGCCATTTCCCATCATCTGGGGTCGGCTCTCCATGTGCACGTTCGCCATGTCTGTCTGTCCTGGGTTGCATTCTCGGTCAAACCCAGGGTTTTCAGATCCTTGTTTACAGTTGCAGTCCAGGTTGCCTGCGGTCTTCCAGGTCTTCTTCTCAGCGTGGGTATGTTGAGGGCTCTCTTCACCATGTGGTTCTCATCTCTCCGTGTCACATGCCCATACCATCTTAGGCGATTTTCCCTTATCTTTTCAGGTATGGGGGCCACCCGAAATGAACCCCGAATATGCTCATTTCGAACTCTGTCCACTCTAGTCACACCGCCCGCCCACCTCAGCATCTTCATCTCTGCCACATGAATCCTATCCAAGTCACGTTTCAGCGGGGTCCAACACTCCGATCCGTAGAGCATAGCTGGCCTTACAGCAGTTTTGTAGATTTTACCTTTGATCCTAACTGGAATCTTGCTGTCATACAAAACCTCCATTTCAGCCATCCTGTGTTTATTCTATGCTCCACGTCAGTTTCAGTTTTGGCATCTAAGGATATCATAGAGCCGAGATATTTAGTCAGTTTATCAAGTATCAACCTCTTTTACGGGTGTATTCTGTAGGAGGAGTGGTGTGTTAACTGCGGTGCAACCAGAATTGAAATTGAAGTACATCGACTCGGTTTTACTTCTACTTATTCGCAGTCCACTACTCTCCAGAGCCAGTCTCCATTCCTCCAGCATTTCCTGAATACTTTGGGCATTTTCACTGATTAGAGCAATTTCGTCAGCATATAAAATATTCCAAGGGACTGGTTTTTGAATATCTCTGGTGACATAGTCTATGGAGAGGTTAAAAAGCAATGGACTCAGGGCCGAGCCCTGGTGAACACCGGTCCTCACTTGAAATGGTTTACTCAGGCCAGCGGGGCTTCGAACACTCGTATGTATTTCGTGGTACATATCTTTAAGAAGTTCCACATAGTACTCCGGAACCTGTTGAGACCTTAAACCTCTGGTACGTGTACCTAAAAAATGCTATTTCTCGATAAAAAAACTGCGTAAAACAATGCATAAAAATGCCACTTACAAATAGTATATTTTTTATTTAATCATCATTCAACCGCGTTACTTGATATCGCAAAAGACAGAAAGTTAGTGTACATACTCAGGGCATATGAAAAGTTTGTTCTTCTAAAGACTTCTGCTCTGACTTCATCAGCCGCCCGCCGGAGACGCCACTGTGTTACGTGCCTGCTCAACGACCGACCAAGTTACAAGTATGTAGACTAGTAACCTTTCATCATTTTAAAAATCACTTCTAGAACTTGCTAATAAATAGAATCTCTCGTTAATCAATTCAACTCAAATCTATTGTAAATATTCTGTTAATCATTGAACCTTCATTAAATTCATTCGACATTAAATTCCCCGTGACATTATACCGTGTACTTATTTATTTTCTTTTTATGTTCGGAATGTCAGTATATTTCCATTGATCACTTCCTAACACGCATAACGATTCCTTTCAGCAATCCACAGATCACAACACTTCCACTACACTCCCACATTCCGACAAGTTCAATTCAACTCTAGAGCGATTCCTAATGGCCGACTAAACGTTCATGGCGAGCAACTCAACGGTAGACCAAAAGGATGGAAGGAGATTGATCTCACCTATGTTACAGTCTTAAAGTCTCCACTGGTGACTCAAAAACGTCATCTCTTTTTGGCGCTCAAAAACGACTTAGAAGAGCGAAAATTGGCGAACGACGAAGAAATTTAAGACGCGGTATTAACCTTTTTTCGGAAAGCGGCGGTAAGCTGGTTCGAGGAGGGAATACAAAAGTTTTTTTTTTTTTTTTTATTTAATCAAATATAAAAAGATACATTTTTTACATAGTAATTTACATTCCAATCTTTTTTTTTTTTTTTACATTCGCTTACCACACCACTTAAAGATAAGATCTTGTGTGTGGCGTGGGATTCATCTATGTTATTTTAGTTAGTCTCCTGGATTCGGAAAGTCATCGAGTGCGAAGGCGACTACACCAAGAAATGGCTGAATGATCAATGTTTCAAAATGTGTTATAAACATTGACAATGAATCTCATTAATTATAAAAAAAAATGTAAATATTGAGATCAGCATGATGTAGTCCTTGTTGACTGTTACCGAAAGCCTCGATATACAATCTTTCGTCTCTTATTCCTGGTCGCTAGTCGTTCATTTATGTGCGCCATGTTGTCTGTCCACACCCTTTAGCGAGACAAGGTCGCATTACGGCCAGCGGTATGTTTCCGCTTGGCCGAAAGCTTGTACAGTTTTAACGTAAATGTAATCAATGTGCTTCTAAAACAAAGTCTTTGTTTGCTGACCTGCTCCACATCCTGCCCTCACGCGACGGAATAACACCTCTTTTGAGAGAGGAGGATGTTAATATATATTTTCGTATGCCTCTCGTATTATGCGCTCTACGTAAGAAATGCATTCAAAGAAAGAGAAAGAGTAGGAGCACATATACGTTGATGTCTGGAATTGCAATTCCTACCCGGATTGAAAGTTATTTATTCAGAATAATTTACGGGAGCACACGCTTACTGACGCCACGCGGTCCCACCCCACGTGCCGACACGCCATGTGATGCGAACACCACGTGTCATAATATTAAAGAGACTTTAAGAAAAAAAGGAAACTTTTATAAGCAAATTGTAATATATTTAAGACAATAAATTGAAAACTTCGATATTCGGCTCGGGTCAGGAACAATGAACGATCTTCCGATCTTCTGCGTATGATGTATTTTAAAAACATTAATTGAATAATACACAATACACAGCGAATAAATAATAAAGCGAATAGTAAATGATTTTTTTTATTAATTTGTTAAGCCGGTTAAAAATAAAATACAATATACGAGTAGGCTCCCGTTTTTTATTTTTTATTTTATCATGGTGACCCTATATGATATGCCTGAAACGCATAAGCCACAAGTTTGCTTTCACATAGTCGGAGCATGAAACTACGTTCGAGTACATCCAAAAGCATGCGAAATTGATACTGTAATTGGCTTCACATGCATGGAACATACAATACTATAAAATAAGCGTTCGTCTAGTAGCCGATAAGCCACCTTATGATGACTCAACTGATTGTTCAGATTCAATATGCACCGCTAATGATATATGAACTGTATTACTGTGATCAGTTTGAAATTAATATGTATTACTTACAGATTGTATTGACACTAACTTAACTGTACTAGTACATTATTTCGAATTAAATTTAATATAAGGTAGTTAGTTGTACCGAGCCAACATACATTTCTTATATGAAATTTGCAAGATCTTATCAAAAGCGTCTTGTATTACCGAGTATTCCTGCATTCTCACAGGTCAAGTCTAAACCTGCGCCAATACTTTTGATTTGGTTTGCTTGACACAAGTTAGAAATAGTCCTTTTATTTTGTGCCTCACCGATTAGATAGTCATCATCATTCCTAACTGGAGCATATGGTCGTTGAAGCTATCGCTAGTTTCCAGTTTTTCAGGAGGGCAAGAACCTGGCGTAACATATAGTAGGATGATAAACTACCGTGTTCGCTATCGCGTGGCAATCAAATTCAGACCATCGTTCCTCCAGTATTCGTCGCATATACTTTTTTTCTTAAAACCTATTATACGGCTGCATTAACTTTTGGTGAGATGCAAAGCTTAGCAGTCGTATAAAAGAGCGGGAGTAACGCACGCGCTGTACATATTTATAACAATATGAAACTCACAGCACTGTGTTAAAGATATAGTTTCCAAATACATTTAAATACTATGAAATTAACTGCGTTTGGTAAGACATAATTATTAAAGCCTTTACAGGGTGATTTTCACGGTTTGGAGCAGTGATTCTGAAAAGAACCCTTAATCTCGAACACTTTCGAGAAAAGTTGCAGGCAGACTGATATAATTAATCGCTGGCGATTATTTTTATAGCCGAGAAGAGAAAGGATAGCGCATACTGCCTTTTTCTCTCGCGGTATATACCCCACTAACAGTGTGCACGTGAAAGCGAGAAAGCATGTCTGTCTTTGTCTCTTCTTCGAGCCACTTGCGCTATCATTGGCTGACGTCTTGATGTTTCTTGGATTTGGAGTAAAATCCCGCTCAAATATAGGAACAAAGACATAGTGTAAACATATACGCATCATTAGATTTGTATAACGTTTTACACAATCCTTCAATGGAATGATGTCGACATAAAATGCATGTAAAATCCATTAGCATAATGGTTTCAGAACATTTACATTGCATAATATATATTTCTATAATAATTGCTATTATTCCTGACCATACAGAGTGTGACCTTCCATTCCTTTGTATGGGTCCTCTGTATTGTGTATATTTTCGTTCGTCCGTAGAGGCGGTTTTTCCTTGCATGACAATGGCATTAACAACTACCAGATAATCACATTAACGGCTGGATTGTCACGCGAAAAGCGTGTTAATGACAGCCGCTGAAAAAAGACCAACAGACAATGTGGTACATGCCTTGTTTCACGGTGAATTTTTATTCATCATCATCACCATTTTCACTCCCCTTAACTGGAGCATATATCTGTCACTAAATAACCGCCACGAAGCTGTCAGTCTTCATAGCCTTCGCTTTACACCATATCACCTCTGCCTGCAGATCCGCCGAGTGCATTCTATGTATTGTTCCCGACGTTCTCCCAGGAAAGCGCGAGCTCGAGGAGCTTAAAAAAAGGCAGCTGTATTTTATGCTATCCTGCGGTATCCTTAGTATATGTTCCAACCAGGTCCACGTTCGCCTATTGTAATATGAAATGTTATCTTCTCCGCTCTCTCAACCCGTCAATCCTCAAAGTCAAATCATTTTACCCCCAGTTATAATGCAGACGTCTGTTTTCAAACCCAGTTTACGGCTGCATTGGCTCTTAATGATATTCCAAGACTCACAGGCATAGAGAAGAATGGGAATGCTACTGGCGCTATACAGATGGCATTTTATTTTGATCGAGTAAAGCTGTGAGTCCCTGATATTGCGCATAGAATTGAAAGACACTCCAGGTAACATATCCAAGTTTTGGTCCGCGTTCATTGTTGCTTAACTTTGGTGATCTAACGAGAACCACGCTTACAACGTGCTATTATCGTTGGTCTGCTACTTATGCAGCGTTTATCTGACACTATGCTCTTCTCTATAGCCGGGTCACACAAAATTTACATAGCTTATGTAAACAATATCTTTGTTATGAGAGTAAGACACATTCCGATACATTATGTACCTACCGTCCCACCAACTATAATATACAAGTATATATGAAACCACTAACAAAGAAAACATCGCTAGCTTACAGCGTAAACCAAGTAAGATCTAGACGACAAAAAACTGTATTTAATTTATTATTCAAAGATTTTTAGGTGCGAATCTGAATAAATCAAAATTTCATGACTTAACCACTTCATCGCCATGTGTTTTCAAAGAAATAAAAATACTGATTTTACTAATGACTGAATTATTTTAATATTTTTAACATTCATGATTGGTGAGCGGCAATTGATTGAACTAAAATTTTCACGAAAAAAAAAAACACTATTTTTTCACTAGGGCTGTCACAAAATAGATTATAGACAAAAATAGTTTCGGCTGTCCTTGACTAACTATTTACTTACAAAACTGTCTCCCTACATCGTATATACCTCCAATGCATCACGTTTGTTATAAACATTTAAGATATATAAACTATTTAATTGTTTTCGAAAAAAAAAAAATTCAGTGCCAGCCCTTGACACCATCTCATGAATATCTACCAAATTATCGAAAAATATCGCTCTTTTTTGGTTTGTTAAAATTGTAAAATATTCATAGATATCGTTGTGAGAAAATCGGAATTGATTTTGAAATACGTCTTTCGAATATTGCGAAGCGCCCACGGGTGGGCTTACGGCGATCTTCGGGTTAAATAAGCTGAGATGTCGTTACGACAGCCACCTTTGAGTTGGAGCACAAGAGTATATTAATATCTTCAAAGATCGCTTTTTAACGTAAACACATACAGGAGAACACAAGTGATGGAGAAATCCCAACTGTGGATTCGAATAAGTGTACGATGGTTTGTTTTGGGAGGAATAACGGGTGAGTGAGCGGCAGCCTTCCATAATACATACAGTCAGTTAAAATAAAAAGGTAGATCTGGTTGATATATATTTCGGATGCTGCAAGAAATAATAAAGATGAGTTGCTTTTTCGTCAAGCCCCCGAATGTACTCGGCGGAACTCCGGGAAGAAGAGCTGATTGGGATAAGGCGAGGAACATGATGGTTGACAGAGCTCTGTGGCGGCAGTTTGTAATGACTATACGCTCCAGTCAGATAAGTGAACATTGATAATGATGTGTGAGACACTCAGATAAGCCAGCCCAAATAGAAGCACCCTGCAGCTGACGGGAGGTAGTCCTAGAACGGTCTTTGGCAATCGTGCGTACAGCTAGCTACGCGGCATCAATGGCCCTGAACTACTGCCGGAAAGCATAAGAGAACTTGAAGTGGAGGCATCCTTCAGAAGCAGACTCAAGACCCACCTTTTAATAACTCAGAGAGGCAAAGAAGCGCTTTTGGAATGACCTTTCGGTCAAAAAAAAGCGCTATATAAATACTGATATAATAATAATAATATAATTTTAGCGCACACACGAGGTTGGAGTTACGTGGTTTACACTGTAAGCCGAAAGACTTCAATATAAAATAATATTATTACAGAACATTAAAAAATAATAATCATTCAGGACAGCACATGTAATTTCTATGCTGTTTTTTTTTGCATTTTTTATGCATTTGTTATTTTAGTATAAACATGATCTTATCATATAAAAATTAAAATACACAATCCCTTATCAGGAGAACCATAAAAGCAATTTAACCCTTTCGGTTGTCGGCATATGCCGTCAAAGATTCCCCGACCGTTAACATCGGTTGGCGTGATATATCGTTTTGCTACTTTCAGTACTCATTGTGACATCTACGGTAGGAAATTGGAAGTGCAGCCATTCCCTTTATCAACCTACATGTATTCTTTACAGGAATTCATTATTCGTCACAGGAGCCATTTTTCTGTAAACCACATGTGTCAATGCCACCACATGTATGGAGTTACATAATGAACGAATGGTCAATATAATAGTTTTTTGTGCATCATCTATTAGCTAAAGGATACAAGAACCAATGTGATATATGAAAATAGGTCAGATAAGTACATTTATGCTTCAAATACTAGTTGAAAGCAAAAAAAATGGTTTAAAAAATTCACGCCGTATTGACATTATAATTTGTATTCCACCGATCCGTAACGAAATGGTTACAACCATATTCACACCTTTTTTATGAAATCGCGTTCAGGAGAGCACAACCGGTCGAGACCAGTGGAATTAAACTCCTCTTTAATGTGTGTAGTATTCTATGATACGTCATCAGTTATAGTATACTTCACAGAATCAAACCATAATCCTCCTAATATCGAATACCTTCAGTAAAAAATAAATTAAAATAAAAACATAATTTAATTTATTTTTAGTGGTTTATTTTTGCAATTCAGAATAATGTAAATTATACTTGTGTGTGTGCGTAATGTAATTAAATTTTCTTTTATGGGTAATTAATGTCAATAAAAAATACAATTATCTCATGTGACAGGAACTAATACAGATAAGTCGATAATTAGAAAATAATTATTTTTCGCTCAGTTTGTTGATCTCTCACACTTCATTATCGTACTAATAAAATAAATTAATTATTTTATCAATGATGAGAATGTGTATCAAATTAAAGCATTATAAAATCACTTAATATTGTTTTGTTTATTTGTTATTAAAAAATAATTAATTAACGGTACGTAAAACTATTAAGTGTAGGCGGAATTTTATTACCTACGAGTACTGTCAACATTCCTATAGCTTATTAAAAATTATGATTAGTAAACCAACTAAAATTATAAATCTGTATTTATTTACTTAATTAAGATTTTTTTTATGTAAACGCATGCAGGAGAGCACACCCGGTCAAGATCAGTGCGCTCTATGACGCTCAGCCAGGAAGGCTGGACGCTGCATGCGGTAAACGTGTGTTGTGTTCGTGTTTGTGTGTGGGTTGGGAAGATTGCAAGTGTATATTTATCTGTTTCTTGAAGAGATCCAGATTGTAGGAAGGAGGAAACACAGATGCTGGAAAGGCATTCCATAGCTTACCGGTGGCATTAAGGAAGGAACTTTGGAAGCTGGCAGTTCTTGGTCGACATACATTAACCGTGTATGGATGTTCGGCAAGTGCAAGACGAGTTAGTCGGCTGTGAGTGGGTGCAGGAAGAATTAGTTCTTTAATTTCCGAAGAGCAGCGACCGTGGTAATAACAGTAGAAAAGACTAAGAGAACCAACCTTACGCCTGTGTTCCATTGATTGCAGGTTAGACGTAATGGTGTCATTGTTTATCAAACGAATTGCTCTTCTTTGAACTGAATCAATTAAGTTTAGAAGGTATTTTGGGGCTCCAATCCAAAGGTGATTGCCGTATTCAAGGATAGGTCGGATTTGTCCTTTATATAGAAGAAGAAGTTGTTTATCGCTGAAATACCGACGTGATATGTTCTCTGTTTAGGAGACTGCAGTTTCGACTAACTCGTAACCTTTCTCGAGTTCGACCACTTATGAAGTAGATTGAGAGAGAAGTTATGAGTTAGTTGAAACTGCAGTCTCCTAAGCAAAGAACATATCTTACGTGATCGATGTAAAAACAAGGTAAATAAATAAATATGTATTATATCTAATGGATCTCAAAGTGAATGCTGAAAACATTGAAGAAGAAGAAAACAACTAAAATGTGTTTCAGATAGCCGTCTCTTCCCCAGGGTACTAACTACCATGGAGGTTGTATGTACTATATATGTACCTGATACCTTCGCGTTCAGGAAGTCTTGGAAAAGGCATGGACAATAGCAACTGACTGAATTTAGTGGCGGTATTTTGTGGTGGATCATATTATACAGGCTCTGAAGGCCGCGACGCCTTCAATGCTTGGAAATCGCGCTGGCAGCGCTGCATCGACGCAGAAGGAGCCTACTATGAAAGTTTTCAAAGAATTGTAACGATTGGCTCAATATATTTTTTTAAATCGACTCGGCACCTTTTACTTTCCGGAAAAAACCCTGTATGCTCCAAATATGGGGTAAGACTAAAATTTGATATCAGCTCAATATAGCAATTGCGGGCCGGTACCAAATAGCTTCGATATATGTACAATTTTTCATTTCATTTTTTTTCTTCGCTCGTCGGACACGTATGTGTCGCCATATTGTTTGTTTGACAGCTCTAGTTCTGTAGATCGCTCAGTTGTGATCCGTTCGAGGCCCGAGGCAGCAAGCTCCGTCACGGGCAGATTACCGAAATTTTGTCAATCTTTATCTTAAATATATTTAAATTTGCTTCTTAAAAAGTTCTTTGTGTTACTTATCTGCTTCTCACCCCTCTACCACGCGTTCTGATTTCTATAGTGCGATCTCCCTTTATGTTGCTATCTTTAACCCTATCTCATAAATCATATCAAATCATTGGTAAAACTCCACATACACGTCTTGGGTTAAAATTACTTCATATCCGTATGTTTATGAATTATTATACAGGTACATGTGTTAACATAAAATAAAAATCGCATTGCGGCCTAATAAAGTTAGTTTTACAATGAGTTATATGGGCTAATGGTGATATTCAATAGTATGGCGATTTTTTGACTTACCGAGCATGAACTAATTCGTGCATTTGAACATAGCATTAGACTAGTAGTAATACATAGTATGCGGTTGCTCATATAAGTCCTAAGAGTCTTCGCCTCACGATTGTTAAATAGTTTGGCGTATTTTTTACTTACATGGCAGGAGCTAATTCGTCTGCTAAGTCCATGTGAACATAGCAGTAGACTAGTAGTAGGACGGGATTACATAGTATGCGCTTACCCTTATAAGGTCTAAGCGTCTTCGCCTCACTAGAAGCATTACGCTGACACTTTCTGATACTAAAAGCAGAGCTGACTCCAGAGTGCAGGATTGCTCGAAATGGCTGTGAGGCCACGGAGTGGGTTTAGTTTCGATGCACCACTAGGGTGACCAAGTATTAAGGGAACAAGAAAATGTTACGTAAATATGATTAAAATGTTGTGGTGTAATTATTATTGACAGAATGCAAACTAACTCTCTGCGACTGGGCACGCGAATTAATACAAAGAACCTGTTCTGCAATACCGAGTAAGTGTCAAAATGCAAATCGAACAGCGCAGGTCAGACCATTGAGAGTTTCAGATGTATCGATGTACTGACCAGTGAGAGCGGTGGTCTGAATAAGGTGCTCGATTCCCGCCTTGGGAAAGCTAGAGCGTATTTTAATGATATGCGCATATTCGTCCAAAATCAAAAAACGACTTTCTTTACTTAGTCGGTCAAGAGACGAAGGAGGACATGGCTAGAACATATACTTTGGATACCGTAGAAGCATAAACTGCAGAAGCCTTTTCTTTAAGCCTGGATATGAAAAGGTATACGCGGTAGTTTTGTCACATATAATTACAGAAGGTATCATGCATTATATAGAATAATTACATAGATCAAATTAATTAAAATTGGTGGAAAGCCATACTGTAAAAACCACCAAATCTCAATGAGTAGGCGTAAAAATTGACGATGAACGAATGCAGAAATGCTGTGTAATGTCATTAGAGGATCAACATTCCACACAGCGCAAAGTCACATACAATAGTAAGCGTAATATAACACACATATGCGCTATACGATCATTATTTATAAGTACATATAACAATTGATATCCTCCTCTCATAGGATTTCGTTCGATATCGATTAACTGGATGAAGTATGCAGGATCAGGTTCACATAATGAAGAACTTGTTTTCGTTTCACTATACACGTTTATTTGTCAAACACTTCGCATGGCGTGCCCATAACGGTCGCGAGCGTTGTCCAACTTCAACTGCTAACTGACGGCGCGCCCTGACATCTCGGCGAATTCAAAATGACAGTGGTACCAACAGGAAATGGGCCCACTGTCATAACAAATATTTTGGCGTATGCAAACACATTTTAACATTATATAATTAAACTAACATTAGATGTGCATGTCAGGCGAGCGAACAAAAATAAGAGACAAAAGATCGTTTATCGAGGCTTTACGGCATCAGCCTAAAGGAGCTATATCAAGCTGATATCATCATGTACTTGATGCAGATAAAATGATGGTCTGAAGGCAAATGATACGCCAAGTACATCAAGTTATGTATTAATTAGTATTGTTATTAGTAATGTGAAGTACTTAGAAGATCTGATGCGAGCAAGAGCTAATGATGCTGCTAAAGGCTGGTCTTCCTTCTATGCGGCCAAACCAGTTCCTCGATAAGACGATGCCCTCGCCAGGTTTTGCAGCCACTATGGTAGGTGGAGCACAAGCTCTTAATGAATGCACTCCTGAAGCATTGATTTTTATTTATACCCCAATGATGATGCAACTAAGTGAATAATAATAAAATAAATAAAGCATTTTTTTATCACAAAAAAATGTATGAAAAAGATTATTACTTGTGACACCCTGTAAATTACACAAGAAAACGGCAATAGCTTGTTGTAAGGCGGTACTCGTTTGATCAACTACTCGTCAGTAAAGCAACATTGGACGCGGATCAAAATATGGATGCATCATCGCTTGTAGTTCACCCCTTTGTCTAGCTTTATACATTTTTAATGACATACAGAAAGTCGTAACTTTCTCATATAAAAGGAAAAAGTATTTTTTAGTTTGGAAAATATTACGAACAAAAAATATTTTATAATCATTGTATATATAATCGTGTCGGAAACAACAGGGTCAGATCCTGTCCGCCCAGAAGTGGGCGACGTCGATGGCGTTACTTCTGGCCATCATCAGGTCTTCCTGGGTGCAGCTATTCGGGCACAACGCACACTCCAGAAGGTGTGACAGGGTCTGCTCCACGCCGCAATCACATTCAGTCGGTCCGCTGTAAAACTGCCAGGCCCTCATTTGTGTCCTCGTCATGCATACTCCGGTCCGAAGTCTGTTAAG
This sequence comes from Glossosoma conforme, assembly GCA_022606575.1. Classification (NCBI taxonomy): domain Eukaryota; kingdom Metazoa; phylum Arthropoda; class Insecta; order Trichoptera; family Glossosomatidae; genus Glossosoma; species Glossosoma conforme. The sequence continues at coordinate 240,760 of JAGTXR010000075.1, read as the reverse complement.
GGACCTCTATATATTCCATAATCATTGTGTAATCAATGATATAACCAGAAAGTCTACATCGTAAGTGTCGAAGCAGAAATTGCTGAAATAAATAATATGACTATGAAACAACCAACCAGAAGCGACTTAATGTCCTCGTATATAGATATAAAGTTGTTATGAATGCAAAAAGAGGTAAAATATATTAAGTGGTCAATGAATCATACCATAATTGATAAAAGTTGCACTTCAGCTGATATTCAGCGATATTTAAACGGCAAGCATCATAAAATCAACATATAAAACTCCTGCCTCCTGTCATTGCCTTATATATTCGTATACAAAAATGACCAACGAAGATTCTCGTTAGATTGACAAAGTAAAGCAAAAACGAAGACTGCGTATCGATTTTCATGAGCTAAGGATTCGGGAGCATCGGGCTATCACAAGATCTTCTTTAAAAATTACGATTAAAAAACACATAAAATAGACGCATAAACGGCAATTTGTGGTGAATGTATTGATATCCTCCTCTCTTATTTAGATATCTTTTACTGGATGAAGGATGTAGCATCAGGTTCACAATACAAGCAACTTGTTTCGTTTCACATATTAACACGGTTTATTTGTCTAACTCTTACAACAAAAAGCCCGTTGCGGCGCACGCTATTAAGCGCGCGCCCTCACAGTGGCGAGGTCAAACTCTAACTGACAACTGCCCGCGCGTTCTGACTGACAGCGCGCTCTGACATCTCGGCGGTGCCAACTGTCGCTGCCCAAAAAGCGAATTCAAGATGGCAGTGGTACCAACAAGAAATGAAACCATAAGAAATATTTTGGCGTATGCAAACACCGTGCAACATTATATAATTAATATTAATTCATACTATTAACATTAGATGTGCATGTCAGGCGAGCGAACAAAAATAAGAGACAAAAGGTAATTTTTAAGGCTTTACGGCATCAGCCTAAAGGAGTTATATCAAGCTGATATCAACATATACAGCTTATGCTACGGTGTATCTGTATAAAAATACTAGTAAGATAACCAACCATACATCTGTGTTGCAAGGATTGAAGATTAGAAGTAATCGTGTATTATTTCTTAGATGAACTGCTCTTATAGTCGAATATTACCTGTAGCAATGAACCTAAGACGTAACTAGTGTACAGGTGGATAATAATTCATTTATGTGAATAATTTGATTTGTCCAATTCGCGGTTGCGCTCAAGGCCACCTGCGGACGAAACTGGTTCTCAGAAAATCACCGCCATGTCAAGATAATACCTAATATGATATGTACCTACCAATATGATATACCTAACATAATAAAATACCTACCAATACTACATACCTATAGAGGTGTATGGCCGATAGTTATGGTGATCGACGTATATGCGAGCATTCACGGATTCAATCTAGTTCTATTCACAAATAAAAAATTATGCAATTATAAACTGCGTTATAGTTGTTGGCTGACTTGGAGAGACTGCATAATTGGAATCACTATATAATTTAATAAAAAAGCTGATAAAGAAAAATAAATAACGCGTCGTAATAAATAAATAATAAATACAGGCTTGGAAAATTAAATAAAGTCGTCAGCACGACAAAATAACAGACAAGAAAAACGATAAATATGGTAAAGTAAGTACTCCTATAATAAAGTAAAAGTCAGTTAATGTCAGCGGCAAAGGAGGATACAGTATTTTTTTTATGTAAACACACACAGGAGAATACCGACAGATGGTGATAGTAATTCTTCACAGATGGTGATGGTAAAGTCTTATTTGTGGAATTCTATGACGCTTACCATGGTGCATATGGCTAAGCGCTGCGTGTGGAGTGTTGATCCGCCAACGTCATGGACATTCACGCATCATCCTTATTATTAAAGGAATTTACTAGGAAATAAAGAAAATATCTTTTAATTTATTATTATAATAAGCTAAGCTTGCATATTTTCAAGAATATATATTATGTATATTATAATATACCGATCTTAATTTATCAGCAGTACAATTTACTAACCGAGATTTATGATCTAATTGCCAAAGAGTTTTTAATTTATTTTCTGCCGTCTGGTAACTTTATCACTTGCAAATGAACATTGGATTCAAAGAAACAAGAAGGCAGCATTTTGTAGCTCATTTTTATTCATTTCATAGATTTGTTATTTTAACATCTTCCGTGAATTCATCATTACCTTCAGAGATTTCACAAAATCTCCTTTCTATTGTCTTACATTTTTTTTTTTAGAAGAGTGGTGTTTTCGTTTATGTTTGTACACAAATAATTCGTTGTGCAAAGAATGTTTCAATCAATGTCGTTGGTATGTCTTGTCCAATGGACATAATAGTGTTACGACTATTCTGCGGTTGATGGAATGATCTAGAAGGGTCATCGTACCAATGGCGGACCTAACCAAACCCGATGTCATACTGTCAGTGTGGCTTTGATGTAGCATTATTTGCCGGCGTGTATAGCTCAATGGTCAAAGCGTTTGCTTTGAAAACCAAAGGTCGTGGGTTCGATCCCCGACGGAGATTTAAAAAACAAGATTTTTAATCGATTTCATAGCTCTAAAATACCCTCGATTGGTGTGAATTTGATCCCTCACCCATAAAATGCCGGTCATAGCCTATTAATTAAAATTGGTGGTGACGAAAGTCGTCCCGTGAAGACCACCCATTCATAGTAAATTCTTGTAATAATAAGGATGATGCGTGAATCTTGGGCTGTAGTCTATGACGTTGGTGGATCAACACTCCAAATGCAGCGCTTAGTCATATGCACCATGGTAATGAGACTTCAGAATTACTATCACCACCTGTCGGTATTCTCCTGTGTGTGTTTGCGTGCGTGTCAATTTCTCAACTCGATGAGGTGGGGAAATAAGCCCAATGGTCAACGCGTAGTGGAATGAACTAGATATGTGTATATAAATGTTTATATGATGAGAGGACCGTCATTATAAGGTGTAGTTACAAGAATGATGATATATATTTGAATCGTAAAAAATATCCATGTTGATAGAATTCGTAAGTGTTCGTTGAAGATGACGAACAGAAGGTCAGCAAGTATCAATCGTGTAGGCGTGATCGATAAAGATGCTCACAGTAGGAATATTCAAGGCATGTTGTTCACCGAATTGGTTGACCATTGTTTGTCGAATATGACGACCATAAATACATCAAAAAGTATGTTTTAATGAAATGGTGAAATATCTGTTTTATCTTACAAAACGTTAAAAAATATAAAGGTTTGTAACAATCCAATGGCAGTCTAACTTCGGACATTATAATTACTTGTTTTGGATTATTGCATATTTATTTTTGTACTAGTCTTGTTCGTAGTATCAATCCGGTGGATTGGTATGCAGCAACAAAATCTTGCATCTCGATCTCCACTCTTCTCGATACTGTGCAATCCTCTTTAGCTCAGCATAAGAGCTGCAACTCATGTTCTCAAACACTTGCTGCAAATACTACCGCCTTGATTGCCCTCTGCAGTTTCCACCTTCAACCATCCCATCCAGAGTGTCGTGAAGAAGACCATCGTGGCGCACGATGTGACCGATCCATCGGGCTCGCCTCTCTGAGATGGTGCTCACTAGGTGCCTATCTTCCTTGATTATGCTGAGAACCTCATTGTTCGTGACGTGTCTCTCCAGGAAATTCCGAGAATATTTCTGTATGACATCTCAAAGGCCTCTAACCTTTTTTTCACTTTCAGATATCATGTCTTACAGCCGTACATCAAGATGCTCCGAACAAATGTTTTGGAAAGTTGCTTGCGGAGCTTTAATTTAATATTTTTTGACTCAATAATTTTCGTTTTTTTATTGAACGGTAGCTTTGCTTGATGTATGCGTCTGTTGACTTCTCTTTTTGTTCTGCCATCCCAGGTGATCGTACTTCCAAGGTATACAAACTCTTTTGCATCTTTATGGGTTACTCCTAGCATTGATATATTAATGTTCTACTGTTCATTGCGGCTTACTCTCATGACTTTGGTTTTTGTGATATTTATCTTCATTATAAAGTTAGAATTAAATATATTTTCCATGGAAGTCAGCGCTTCAGTTATTTCGTCTTCAGTTTCAGCAATCAGAGCAATGTCGTCAGCAAACCTTATCATATCAATAAGTTATAAAATAATACATAACATGGTACTTTTTTTGTTGGTAAAACGATTCATATGTGAAGATACACTTGTATGTACTTATAGATTTGCTTAGTGCTCACAGCACCATAGAAGGCAATGACTGAAGCTGTATCCAGGTTGTATTAGTACACACAGCAAAACTGAGGCATACAGTCTGTTTCAGAGGTTTTTATACCTGGGTTTAAGCGGCCATGGGTTTGGGCGGTAAGAGATATTCACCACTGTGAAACGAAAAGAGTAGTAGGTAGGCATATAATAATGAATCGGTATTATTTTGCAAACGAAATGTGTAATAAATGTAATAATATTATAAAATATTTCCATTTATGTTAATGCCCCTTATCAAGTTATCAAATTATTTACGTAATTATATTTTTATATAATTGTTAATTATTGGATATTTTTAATGCAAAATACTTTTATTATAGAAAAAAATATATACAACCTCTATTGACAACGCATTGTTCGTAAATTGTGTGAATTAATGTTATTACCAATACATACATAAACTTCTCATACTTACAGTCTACCCTTCTATAAATTTTACATTGGATCAGGTGATCTGATTAAATCTCCCGAGGCTTGGACCATGTAGTCCTTAGAGGCGGTTTAACCCAAAATAACAACATAGAAGTACCGTTATATACAAAAAATCGCCGTAAAATGTTTGGGAAAAATCTCTTGTTACAAATAAAACAGTGTATTTTATAGGAGTCCTAGATGCATTTTCAATAAATTTGCTATGAAGCTAAAATGAGCAACGTTAGAATACATGTTTACTGTTTACATCAAGTAAATTCAAATAAATGTATGAAGATGTACGAACGTTCGTTTGGTCTAAATGCACTCAACAAAAAAACTTATTTCTACATCACCTAACAAGGCGTTACCTTTTTATTCGTCATTTAGGTTAGAATATTATGACCAACGATAGTCACCAACGAAGTTAAGTAACATTGAACGTGCACCTTAAATTGGATGAGTCACCGCTTATCGCTTAATGCATGTCGACGGTTGGATTAAGTCGTCCCTTAAAGACCGCCACGGCATCTGCCTAATCATAGGATTTCCTTAAAAATGATAATTAACGAACACCCAAAAGTGCCTACAATACTTAGTACATATATTAATAATATTGAGTCCCTCATTAAAAAAAATGATTTACAGTGTAATGATATCGACATACAGCGTTCAGCTCTCGTCAAAATGACAAGCGCCATAGAACAAGAGTATAGATAACAAAATCGTCTTGGGGTATGTGATAATTCAGTTCAATTTAATATTTATTTCTTTGTCATTTTAACTTTATGCGTACTTCCTATTTCTTAGGAAATGTCTTCAAAAAATAATATTATTTAATAAATCTGAAGTAAGAAAGCACAGAATCTGAAAATATATGCTTAAAAGCATATATTTGAGACAGTTTATTGTTAATAAATTTAAATATTGTACAAAACATAAATCTGAAATTATAACCTGAATTCAAATGACGTATAATAATAAAAAAAATGCGCAGTTTATATTTATTACACAAAAAAAAACGTCAAAATATAAGTCAAATCCGTTGATAACGCTTATTATAAAAATGTTACCTTTATAAATGATGTTTGAATCAATCCCAGTAGAATCCAGGGTTCGTGGTCCATTGATTAATCATCGAATCTCTCAGATTTGCCGAGATTCGTCATCGATACACAGTGATTCACAAACACAATTCACCGGAGCATGTAACCACAGAACATGCAATAAATACAACACTGCATAAAAACACTGTTGCCGATCCACAAAGGCAATATCAATCGTCGAACACAATTCTTGCAAGACTATTTGCACATTCAAAACATACGATTCAGCAATAGTTACAGCAATTACACATAATATTATTAGTTTTAAAATGTAACAATTCAATGCACAAAACAATATTAAATAACGAATCGATCCGAGTGCACGGAGCGAGGTTCAAACGAGTTTTTCGATCGTATTGATAGTGAGGTTATGAACAAAATCATTTATAAAACACTAGTTTTTAACAATCATAATATAAAAACGCTTTATTGAATTCAATTCATACGTATTCTGAGCACAAATACGCATTTATTAAATTACAAAACTGTTTGGTAAAATATTGAAGAATCTCTAACAAAAAAGTGAGCGAAGAAAAAACACTTGGTAACAATCAAAATTTAAACGCCGGTGTTTTTGAAAACATTAAAAAAAACTGTTCGAAACTAATTCTAAACTTGAAAAGATGTTTTGAAATGTAGTTTGTTATTTTTTCACGGTGCAGCGTGATGCTTTCGATTTGTTTTTTTTTTATATGGAATATGTACGCGAACGAGTTTTTCGTAAACGTTTCGTTTGGTTTTAAGAGAGCGCTGACGCACGTCCAACGACGACGGAGTACGCCACAGAACTGAGGAGATCGCTCGAGTTCGGCTTCGGAAACGTTCGGCTAAAAACGGTAATGGCCGAAGGCGAGCACTATGAGAAACAACAATATTATGCACTATGGTTGTTGAGTGTTATTATTAGGTGGCCATAGTTACGAATGTTTGTTTTAATTAGGTAGGTAGAAAACTTCAATTCATTAAATTAATGCATCATTTTTCACTTAAAATGCATCTAACTTACTTAAAGTATAACAAATTCTTACTTTTTTCAATGCATTTATTTGATCATGAAACATTATTATTTTAGTTTTATATTGTACATTTCATTTTAAATTGCACATTTTTTTGTAAATAAGTGTAACATAATCTTTAAATGATTTTTAATATTATAACAATGCAAAAATTATTTTAATAATACATAAAACATATTTCTATTATAAGTTTCAAATTAGAACGGTTAGCAATTACATGAATAATATATAAAAAAAATAGAATAAGCCATAGATTATTTTTTGTCAAGACTCTTATCTACCTCAAATATTTGACATTAGGAATGGCAGTTGATAAGTTGATGTCAGTGATTTACGATAAAGAAGTAATCATAGTTACAATAGCGAAGCATTTTGCACGTACGCTATTCGTAAATACAAGCCAGGCGCAGAAACTCTTAGATTATTAAATAAAGTTTCTGCAGATATCTTTACTTTCCGATTTCAAACACGCACCAAAATTCATCTAGAAGTCGAACACATTATTTTGTGTGGCAGTTGATTGCTTTTCCTTTGAGTCATGCTCCTCCTAATTACGATAATTGCTTATTAACATAATATGATAAAATCTTGTCATATATCCGTTTTTATTGTTGCGAAATTTGAACAATTGTCTTTATTTGCATATTATTGTACCTTAATTACATACGAATAAATTACGTTGTTTTTTATAATACCTGTTGTTTTAATTACGTTTTATCCAGAAGAATAAAAAGAGTAAGCTATGAATAAGGATTGTATAACGTTTGCTACTAGAATACAACACAGCATTCGGATAGTGACAGTATAAAATTCGTAAATCACATCATAAACATTACTTAACTTCGGCGATTCAACTAGATCTGCGCTTGCAGTGTATTATATATACTCAGCCAGGGAGGCTGGACGCTGAATGCGGGAAACGTGTTTTGTGTTCGTGTTTGTATGTGGGTTGGGGAGATTGCAAGTGTATATTTATCTGTTTCTTTAAGAGATCCAGATATGATTTACTACATGTAATAGGAAGGAGGAAACACAGACGCTGGAAGAGCATTCCATAGCTTACCGGTTGCATTAAGGAAGGAACTTTGGAAACTGCCAGTTCTTGGTCGACACACATTTACCGTGTATGGATGTTCGGCAAGTGTAAGACGAGTTTGTCGGCTGTGGGTGGGTGCAGGAGGAATTAGTTCTTTAAGTTCCGAAGAGCAGCGACCGTGGTAATAACAGTAGAAAAGACTAAGTGAACCAATCTTACGCCTGTGTTGCATTGATTGTAGGTTAGACGTAAGATTGTCATTGTTTATCAAACGAATTGCTCTTCTTTGAACTGAGTCAATTAAGTTTAGAAGGTATTTTCGGGCTCCAATCCAAAGGATTTGTCCTTTATATATAAGAAGAAGTTGTTTATCGTTGAAATACCGACGTGATCTATATGCTACACCTAGTTTTTTGGAAGCGAGATCGGCTTTATACTTAATTGACTCGTAATATTTGGCATTATTCGAGATTGATAATCCAAGAATGTTGATGGATCTTGCTTTTGGTAGAGAACAACCGTTGAAAGATACAGGATACATGGTTTGAATGCTCTTCTTCTTCGTAGTATCAATCCAGTGGATTGGTTTGCAGCAACAGAATCTTGCATCTCGATCTCCATTCCTCTCGGTCGTCCGCAACCCTTTTCAGCTCAGCATAAGCGCTACAATTCATGTCCTCGAATACTTGCTGCAAATACTCCCATCTAGGGCGCCCTCTACAGTTTCGTAAATAATTAAGAGTTTCAGAATCCTCTATAAACTCTTAATTAATTACGCTCAACACGGTCTGCTGTACGCCTCGTGTTGTTACATGCGTGAAGGTATTTAGAGTATTGCATTTCCTTATTAATCTTACTCTAATATATTATATATATTTTTTTGGCACGTCAGTGCGTGCTTACCAGAGAAGATTTTAATGGTGGAGATTGATAAATAGTGAATCATCACCTAGTAATATAGTTTTTTTGTAGTTTATTAATTATAATGGAATTTAATACGAGTAGTAACCCATTAAATCCATTATTTTTAATTGTATTTGATAATATAATCAATTATAAGAAATAAACTCGGTCACGGGTTAGTTAATTTAATTTTTATTAACAAATAAATTATATTTTTCAAAAGCATGATTCATTACGATAAGACGTTATCTAAATATAAATATTTGGTTTATTTATTTAATTATTGCAAGAAAACATTTTTATATGAATGGCGTATTGTTTGTTTTCTTAAATATTATTACAGACAAGGAAATTCATAAATTATGAGAACTGCAATCGCAGCTGTATCAATAATAGACAATTTATAAATTTAATTATGAAGTGTGCAATGGATAAAGAATTAAATATATACAAAAGCGTTTGCTTTGCAAGCCAAAGGTCGTGGGTTCGATCCCCGACGGAGAATAAAAAAAAAAGGATTTTTAATCGATTTCTTAGCTCTAAAATACCCCGGTTGGTGTGAATTTGATCCGTCACCCGTAAAATGTCAGTCATAGCCTATTAATTAAAATTTGTGGTAGACGAAAGTCGTCCCGTGAAGACCACCCATTCATAGTAAATTCCTGTAATAATAAAGGATGATGCGTGAACCTTGGGCTGTAGTCTTTGACGTTGGCGGATCAATACTCCACGTGCAGCGTTTAGCCATATAAACCATGGTAAGCGTCATAGAATTCCACAGATGAGACTTCAGAATTACTATCACCATCTGTCGGTATTCTCCTGTATGTGTTTACATAAAAAAGCTTATATTTTATTATTTCTTTTATATCTGCTCCCTAGCTAGAGCATATGGTCGCCACAGAACGCCGCAATATCCGCCGCCGTATTTTCAGAATGACTAGTGGGGAAAGTGTAAAAAAACAGTTTATAATCTAAATCAATTATAGACCACTTAAATATTAAATATGGAAAAGGAACAATATTTACAAATCTAAACTAGTTTGACTGACCTCAGCGCTCTTAGCTCACTAAGCGCCTCAGGGCACCACACCCATTACAACACCCGTAAAAGCAATATATTTTTGTGGAACAATATTTTTGATATATTCAATTCATGCGTTACAATGCATTCATCATCATCAGCCTGTATGCGTCCACTGTTGAACGTAAGCCTCCCGAATGAGTCTCTATCCTCTTCGATCTTCCGCCCTCCGCATCCTGGTCACTCCCGATATTCTTCTTATGTCGTCAGTCCATCTTGTAGGGGGTCGGCCAATGCTTCGTTTGCCAGTTCTTGGGCGCCATTCCTATACTTTTCTTCCCCATCGACCGTCGTCTCTTCGACAGATATGTCATGCCCATTGCGACTTGAGTGTGCCTATTCGTTGGGTAGCCTCCACTACTTAAATTATTATGCGAATATCCTCGTTTCGAATTATATCTTTTAGCGATACCCCAAACATGGATCTCTCCATAGCACGCTGGGTGACCTTTATTTTATGGGTAAGACTTGCTGTTAGATTCCACGTCCTTGCGCCATAAGTTAATACAAGGAGGATGCATTGGTTAAACGCCTTAGTTTGAAGACTTTGCGGAATTTACTATGCATTATGTTTATTGAATTGCTTTTTGCATACACATGCTTATTACTGCTTTTAAAAGTTACGTAATCTTTGCAAGTATACACAATAACTCATGTAAGTTTGATTGCATTTAGTGGAATAGTTCAGAAACAAATATTCACGTTCCGGTTTTTTATGAAGCCTTTGCTTCACAATAACTTAAGTAACTAACTGTAAGTTTCATCACAATTCATTTAACGGTATGGAAACGCATACGTAAAAACACATCAATACATATATTGTTTTTAATGTGTATTGATTTACTATATGTTTTGCTAGTAATGTAATATTTCATAATACCTTGGTCACTTTACAGTTAACACACAAACGGATGTATTCTTCCGAGCACTTCTGGAATAATAGCCAAGATACGATCTAAATCGATCCTCCGAGGGTTGGAATCCAACCCTTACAGGAAGCAGAACAAATACACAAATGTACCAAGGGGTTGCCTCGTGGTACCAAGAAATAAACTATAGACACCGACAAACCAGTATACATTTCTATAAGGGCTACCAATATAAGAAGTATTGCACCTGTCTATACAGGTTGCAACTAACTTTGAGTATGCATTGATTTCTCTTCTTTCTATATCCGTTCTGATCACCACAAAATAGCCACCACTCAGTTTTGTCAGATATTAATGTCCTTGCCTTATCCTGACATTTTTGCTCTCAAAGGTAAACTTGGTAATACAGTCGATTCCGCTTAATTGGGACACATCGGGACTTAAGCATTTTGTGCCAACTAAGCGGCTGTCCCAATTAAGAGAATTTCCACAAAAAAAAAAAACATTTATTTGGTTTTGGCAACTAAGGCCATTAACCAGCAATACACACATAAGATTAAACAATGCATATTTTCTTTCAAAAATTTAATTTTATAAACTCTTGGAAACTGTAAATTACATATAGGTAATATAAATTATCGTTAAAATTACAAATATGTAATATAAACTTTTAAGAAAGAAAAAAAAACAAGTGTAGTCTGTCTTTTGTTTTTGTAACATTTCACTTCTACAAAATCAGCACAGATATTCAGTGCGGATGTAGAGCTCCCTTCATTTCCTTTCTGCATAAAATAACACTACAATTGAATCCTCACATCTATTCTTGAAAATTCTTCATTGTTAATAAAATGAACTTGTAACATATCCTGATTTTCTTCATTGCTTAAAATTTCCTGTCCGAATAAAGCGGAATGTTGTCCCAATTTAACATATAAATTTACTATCGGTTTTATTAGTATTCTTGGTTTGGTTTCTGTTCTTTGAGATTTGTCCCAAATAAGCGGCTGTCCCAATGAAATAAGTGACGAATTAAGCGGAATTGACTGTATATATAATTCTCGACGATCTCTACGGTAGGATCTCACGGAAATTGCCGTTTTTACAGATCTGTAACTTCAGATTGTCTATGCGATGTGTCAGAACATCTGTTAACCCAGAGATCCACATGAGAACATCTCAATAGTATTGGAGATATATTTATTTATATTTTTAATTATTACAGGACATTGGATGATTAGCACTACGATCCCGAGGTCTTGACCATTTGGTCCTAAGTGACGCTCAACCCAAACCATGACACGCAGTATGCAACAGGAAATAACTCTACCAACTTTGATAAACGGCTATTTTTTTAACTTCTAAGTTTTTATTTAAACAATATGTAGTCATATAAACTGATATCAGCATGATATATCCCTTGCTGACTGGTACCGAAAATCTCGATTTACAATCTTTCGTCTCTAATTTATGTTCGCTTGTCGTACATGTATGCGTCGCCATACGTACACTTAGGCAAAAAGTACCGTCAAAGGACTGACGTTAGTTATAGAGATTGCCACTTGCGGCGCTGGGTGTCATCGACCACGGCGCGGTGCCGAGCCAGTAGTTGTCCCCCAACCGTGACGATTGGCCGATTGAGGTTGGCCCGGCGGCCTGAACGCTGTGACTAGAACCGGGCCAGAAGTTTGTAAAGTTATCGAAATATATATGTCAATATGCTTCAGAAAAAGTCTTTGGGTTGTTAATCTGCTCCTCATACTGCCACCACGCGACTGAATAACGACCTTTTTAGAGAGGAGGATATCAAAAGTAACAATAATTTGCAATTCTTTGTCTCTGTCATATTAGGGGACATAGACATAGCTATATCAATAATTATTTATGTATTTTCCTATTTAAGCAATTATGCATTACTAGTGGAGCTATGCACATTTTAAAATCCCTCATGAATTTATTCTAAAACGATTTATTCCGCCCCATGAAAGGGACATAATATTTGAAGTCAAATAATCTTGTAAGTATGATAATGAGATTATGCAAATCGCATTACTAGTCATAGGTGGCCTCCCCGAGTTTAATTTTAATATTAACATTTCTAAAACATTTATTCTGCCCCTGGAATGATAAATATTTGATGTAAAATAATTTTGTTTATAATGAGATTGCAAATCGGGTAAATATCCCCCCCCCCCACCCTTATTTAATAGAAATTTAACATTTCCCCCTTCTTCTGCCGTGGAATGATACCAAGTGTGTCACGAAACATTTCACAAAGCCTCCCTTATGTCTTATCCAAGGGCTATAGAACCTTTTTGATAATGAACTCCTTAGTTTTTAATTTGATGTTCCTGGCTTCTTCTTCGTGTCAGCGACGTCAAATTATTTTTGCCCAGTATCTGGCAACATCATGTGTTGCCCAACATTAGGTCTTGAAATGTGCAGCTTGTTGGGCACATGGAGCTGGATCTTAGGTTTGAGATCCGTTCTGCAGGTCTCCACAGTCACACAATAGTGACTTTACCTGCTGAAGCATTCCCAACCGCTAGAGGTTGTCCTTTGTTCTATTGACTCCGGTTCTTAATCTATTCAGGAATTTCCAGGTCCGCCAGTCCAGGTTCTTGCCTCTTGTGAGGTTATGAAATTCTCTGATGCGACTTGTTGCCCGAGCTGGAGTCTTCTCATTTTCAGGACCGGATGTGATAGGTTGTGTGGATCGCAGAAAGCTGCTTCGCGACTTCAGTCTGGGTGTTGGGGGTATCTTATTATACAGGCAGTGGGATGGTTGTCGATGATCTTATCGTACTTTACTTTGCCAATGATGTCACGAACCTCCGTTTTTCTATTATTTTTAGAAATATCTAAATTCTCTATGATTAACTGATCATTTATATTGCCAATGATTCCACGATCATTTGCGTTGCGATTCATCTTTTTATTACGAACCTTGCCAATAATAAACATATATTTTGGATTGCCTATGATATATTCCTTTTCATTCTTAGCTATTGTTATTATGCTATTATATATCTTGTCAATGATATTTTGAATCATTGCATCAATATTTTCCACTTTTTTTATTTCGATAATTAATAATGACCTTCCTTCAATATATTGATTATATAATTTTTTGCCTTGCCAATGTTCTACCTATTATATACAATATGTTATTTTATTTATTTATTTTAAAAGAACCGTAGTTCCAAGGTACATAGAATAATAAAGAATATAATTGTATATATAAAAATAAAAACAAAAAAACGATACTAAAAATAAGAAGGCGACACGGGTCAAATATCATAGAGATCTAGAAGAACAATACCGTCGACAAAAGAGGAAATGGATCGAAGTGTGCTACCAGCACACTTTTCCTCTACCTACCAATTTAGCAGCGCCATTGCCGTTGTACTAAATTGGCTATTTTAAACAGGTGTAACAGGAACTAATATAAACAGGAATATTTAATATATCTTGTTAACGATATACAAACAAAAACGTTATACTTTAAGATGATGATAGAATGCTACTATTACATAGAGATTCGACAATGAACAATATCCTTCTTCAGAAGAAAAGGATTAGGTGTTTATGACGACCATTTAGGAGTTAGGGACGTTGATATAAATTGATGAAAATATATGTTTTGAAAGTGGGATCAAAAACAATGGACTTAAAATATATATTTGTTTAATAATATGACACTGCAGCCCATAATAATCAAGAGCGTTACTTTTCTACATAACTATGGATTTTTATCATTGCTTTTTTATCTCTTAAGCTCAACAAACAAAGAATGAAACCTTTCCGTGAGGTCAATGACTTCTCACACCTTTAAAATTACTTAAAAAATGTTTTTGAACTCTGTCCACTCAGGAATGTACCCACTTTTGTAAAGTCATCGGTGTGACGTCACTCCGAGTCCATGGGCGCCCCATAAAACCCCAAGTCGTAGGTGCGGGGGAGGGCGCGCTGATATTTTCCATACAACTAAACCCTCCGTAAATACTCCCCAACAAAGTGACCATGGGCGTAACTTCACCGAAACACAAAGCTACTAAGATTACAACTAGATTAAAAAAATTGCAATTGAACATTACATTACTTTGGCATAGTGGTTCATCTAAACTAGCATGAAAAAGAAAAAAAATATTGTACTTATTTTTTAAATTTAATATTTTTTAATGAAAAAACTGCACAATAAAACATTTTACACATAAATATACGCATAAAATATAAGTTTTTAATATCATAAAGTAATTATTTTGGTGGCGCCCATTACTCGAGTTTTTCTTCGGATATCCTTGTTTTAAATCCTTCTTTTAGAGACACTCCTCCAATCAATGTTTTTTTCTCTTCATGACACGTTAGATGACCTTAAATTTATGGAAAAGACCTGCTGTTAGATTCCACGTCTCTGCAACCATAAATTATTAATAGGAATCTGCATTTAAATGTAATACTAAGTCATCAACCCTAAAGAAGACCCCTGCAATGGCGGTCGAAATATTGGAAAGAAGTAATTCGCCACACACGGCCAAACCCAAAAGCCACAATATCATACATTCAAATGTATTTAATTAATAATAAATAAATTAAATAACCATTATTAATATGCAGTTTCATCAATAAGCTTATTAAAAAATTGCCCTCGGTCTGATACAATATATCAGACCAACAATAATTGTGATTTAATTAGTACGAAAATACAAAATTAATATGAAACGACATATAATATTTAAAATTTACTTTTTGATTTAATTAAAGGCATTTTTATTTTTGTCAATATACAAGTATTTAGTTTCAAAAGTATTAATCAGTAAATAATAAATATTTATGTTTCCACAAATACTTTATTTTTAACATATAATTTTAGTAGGTGTACTATCTTCTAAATATTTTTTTTTATGTAATTTTCTTATGTTTTTTGCGTATAAAAAATATGACATACCTTGATGTTGTGGCTTTTGGGTTGAGCCGTGTGTGGTGAACTTTTTTCAACCAATATTTCGACCGTCATTGCAGGGGTCTTCTTCAGGATTAATAATTTATTTAGTTTTGAGTTGGTTTATTCAGATTGTATATTTCTTTTATGGGCGTTATTGATTAATATCTCCATGGCAACTCAAGTTTCATTCCGACGTATCTATGTATAATATATCCGTAGGTATGTTTTTTAAGACTACGGTAGGTATGTTCAAAGAATACGGTAGGTATGTTCTCGAATTGTACATCGACGAACGTCATGTCGGACTGTGGTCGTCTTTGCTTGTCTGTACAGGTTTTAGAGTATGTGCTAGAGGTGGAAGCCATGCTGTTTTGAGAATCAAGCCGTCATCCCTGTTGATGTTGATGGGATGTCTTTTGATTTCAATGGCTTCCCTTACTAGGCGTGCATACTTATTATAAGAATTATTTCACTATGTATGTTTTTGCACCGTTTACCAACGAACTTTTATATTTTCCTTTCCAATACTCTTACTATTCTTACATAAAATTTTCTGCCTGAGTTTGATGGTCGTATAAATGAAGAATAAATATTCCATGATTTAAATTTTGAATATATTCCATAGGTACCGCCTTGAGCAGTAGGTATAATAAGTAGGTTCACAGCTATGTTTCCTTTATGGAGCGATAATGCACTTTTCCTGTTTTATTCCCAGTTTTTAATATCGGGAGCTGTAACAATTTATTTTGAAGCCGGGGCGGAGCACTTATCTATGTAAATATTCTAAAGGACAAAACCGAATATTTATAACCATAGATATTTATTGACGACAAAATAAATTTAAAATTGACGACATTTTATTATATTTATTTATTTGTTAAATGATTGTGCAAATATAATAATAAACGATAAGCTAAGAAACCATAAATGCCATCAAGAACATATTTTCACTTGCATACAGTTGGTTTTTGTTTTGATTTCGTATAGTTTAAAATTCAGGATGGCGCTGATTTATACGGTTGTTATTTTGAAAAAATGAACATTTAAAAATATAGTTGTATTTACTGAACTAAAGATTGTTAGCTGACAGTTTTATTATTGACATTATGTACTGAAATCAGCACGATGTAACCCTTGCTAACTGGTACCGAAAACCTCGATGGACAATCTTTCATCTCGTATTTTTGTCGCTTGCCATAACTTTACTTTTATGGCCACATTGGGACTAATTACATAGTTTTGCCACCGGCGGTGCTGGTGACCGACCACGGGCCGCGGAAGTGCCAACAGCCGGCAGTTGGTCTCCACCCTTTGCAAGGCAAGGTCCGAGCTGCGGCCGCGCGGCATGTCATGACCGCGTGGTCACAACCTTGTAATGTTTTTAAAGTAAATATAATCTGTGCTTCTACAAGAAAGTCTTTGTCTGCTGCCCTGCTCCTCATCCTGCCCTCGCGCGACGTAAAAACTCGCCTTGTTTTGAGAGAGGAGGATGTTAGTAAAAAGTCTCATCTAGAATTGTCAGTGACATATTTTAAGATTATAAAAAATAAACTTAAAATTAAATGACAAAATGCCACTCCACAGTACTTCTAGAATGATATTCATGCGCACCTTGAGACCTTGAACAACTTCACCCTCCAGAGAATTATGCAACGATTTATTCTTGAATACTATATCTACCCATTTATGTCTAGTATTTATACATAGTTAGTGCTTACACCATACAAATTTATTAATGCGAATAACAACTGCCAAAGGGTTGTCGAGACAGGTAGACTAGTGACTCACCTGAACCTTTGTTAACTCCGCAACCCTTTGACGGTAAGTCACGTGGTTTGTTAAGATTTGTATATTGTATATTTGTATATTATACAGACACGTAATTATTTATGTATAAGTCGATTTTCCAAGCATCGGGAGTGTCGGACTTACCACACGATCTATATAAAATATGTGATTAATAAACATCCAAATATGCCTTACAAAGTAATAAAAAATAAGCTGCCTTCTCTAAAATCCCCAGGCTCTCGTCTTGAAGGTCGTTGGAAACTACAAACATTATGCATTCAGGAGAACTCCAGGTGCATATATTGCTTAAGAGACAAGGATAGTTGGAGCTTTTGATAGAAATGTATGGTGATAATTATTTAGAATCATTTGCTACCTACAATGTACATAAAACCGTTTCCTATGTTTCAAAGTGTTATTCAAAATATGAAACTTTACTGTTCATCTACATTCATAATAATATTTAAGCTCCAATAACATACCATGCCATTCAAATCAACACATGGAATATTTTTTTACTTTGATCAATGGCTATATCGTTCTGCTGCTCTTAGGGTATTGTAATGATCCGTATTAATATTTGCATTTTATTGTCAAATGACATGTTTTGACTTTGACGTCGAACGCAGCATTAATCGCATGCCAGTGGAGTGCTTTAAGACTGAGGACCTTTCATCGTGCCGAGTGGATGGGAAAAGGGTGACTGCGAGAAAGAGATGGAGAGGTCGTGGAATTCGCCTTCCTGCAGGGACGATTGTTATTCCGTGCATTTTTTTATCTGAAATTCGATCGTCTGAGCCACAGATTATTCAACTTTGGCGCGTGAAAAAAAATCAAACTGTTAATTAAATAAAAATATATCGTAGCGTTTAAGAATTAGCTATTGTTATGTTCTTTCACATTCTTTTTCTCTCTTGTCGGCGGTATTGGTTTCCTGGATCTCGGTGATCTTTAACAGATTTTTTTTTCATCCTTTTCTTTGCTTTCTT
The DNA here is from genome assembly GCA_022606575.1 of Glossosoma conforme. Lineage (NCBI taxonomy): Eukaryota > Metazoa > Arthropoda > Insecta > Trichoptera > Glossosomatidae > Glossosoma > Glossosoma conforme. The sequence continues at coordinate 222,361 of JAGTXR010000075.1, read as the reverse complement.
TATGTTTTTTACTATTATTTAATATTTTTTTCGTCGCCCTGGTTTTATATTATTGTTTTTATTTTTAGTATTTTTAAAAATAAATAAATAAGCATTTAATAAAATGGATCAATGTGTAGTGACATCTACTCAAAGTAGATAGAAATAATTTTCGAATAAGGCTTTCAAATGCTCTGTAACACGAAATTGCATGAAATTCAAAATTATGGGTAGATAGTAATGTTCTTGAATTTTTCATTTGACCTTGCTAAGACATATTATACATATGCCCAAAGAGAGTAGAAACTACAACAGCCTTTTCATCGAGCACCTGACATTTGCCGTTCTTGAAGGCCTTGGGTACATCGAATTCACAAGGCGGAGCGTCGGCATGGAAACTAGGAACATGGTATCAGACAGTTTTTTTTTGACAAATATACCTCATCTACTACAGCTGTATTTTTTTTAATTTCTAGGAATATCGTTATGAAAGGCCAACGAGACCTTTATATTGTATACACTCGACGATTTTAATGACTTTGAAAGGATAATGGCATCGAATATAACTAAATGGCAGAATTTTGTGGTAGCCATGTGCTTCAGCAATGCAACGGTTAGGGCAGAGCAAGACAGTGACAAGAAAGTGAATAAACGTTTTGTATGTGATTTTGTATGGCAGCGGCTTACAAGGGCCGCATCAAGGGGTGAAGTTTTATTTTGAATTATTGCCCCCGCGGAAGCAACTCTAGAAGAGTGCAATAAAAAGTTGCGATCCTTCCGTATGCACACGGTAACCATATTTTCATTTTTTTCCATCGGGACTCTTAATAAAACAAAAAAATGATTTAAAAATGTTTAAATTCATTGATCAAAAAAAAGATGATCACAAAGAGGATTTTATTCTATGTCTGTAACTCTTAATTTTAAGAAAAAGATACATTTGAAGATTCGCCGGATATAAATGCCTTTTAGACTTGATCGATTATGCTACAAAAAAAGAAACTTGTTCAATAAATAATGGCTTTCATACTTACTTATAACCTTTAACCATTGGAACACAGACGTCAGGATGGTTCTAGCGTTTGGTCTTTTCTAGCGTTGATAACTATGGCTACTGCACCTCTAGACTAAAATAATTAATTCCTCTTACACACACCCTGAACTGACGAAGTGCTCTCATACTTGCTGAACATCCATACCTCAGTTAATGTATGTGGACTAAAAAATGCCGCTTTAAAAAATTTCATCCTAAATGCCATCGGTAATTTCTGGAATGCTATTTCAGTATCTGTGTTTCCTCATACAATCTGGATCTTTTCAAGAAAGAGATCTACAATATATACCTTTGCAATCTCCACAACCCGCACACAAACACAAGTGTTTACCGCTTGCAGCGTTCTGCTATCCTGGCCGAGAGCTACAGAGGCTACTGGTCTCGACTGGTTGTGCTCTTCGATATGCGATTTCATGAAAAATGTTTTCGGTTACTATATATAAATGAAATGAATACTTTTTCAAATTTTTCCGGCGGGTATAGCTCAATGGTCAAAGCGTTTGCTTTGCAAGCCAAAGGTCGTGGGTTCGATCCCCGACGGAGAATTTATTTTTTTTATTTTGAATCGATTTGTGAGCTCTAAAATACACCCGTTTGGTGTGATTTTGATCCTTCAATTGAAAATGCCACTCATAACATATTCATCAAAATTGTTGTCAGACGAAAGTCGTCCCTTGAAGTCCACCCTTCAGAGTAAATTCCTGTTATAATAAGGATGATGCGTGAATCTCAGGCTGTAGTCTATGACGTTGGCGGATCAACATTCCACTTGCAGCGATTAGCCATATATACACCATGGTTAAGCGTTATAAAATTCGACAGATGAGACTTCAAAATTACTAACACCTTCTGTCGGTATTCTCCTGTGTGTGCTTACATAAAAAAACACGGTTAAAAATTCCATTAGAGTATCAAATAATTTTATTTCAATTGTTGGAATGTTAGGTGGAGTCTTTTCTCTTAAACGATTGGCTCAACATGCGTTTGAAGAGTGTTCCTGGAAAGTTCACTAACAACTAATGAAAGATTAGAATCAAAGGCCGTCTGAACACGACCGCAACTTAATTAAATTAAACTATATGGAATACTTTCAAACGCGTTCTGTGTCATTTAATACTAAAACCATACTAAAAACGTCATATAAATTGGGAAAGCTTAAATTCAATTGTCAGTTAAATTGAGTCAGTGGATTTAAAAACTGGTTAGATCCATACTGTGTAAAAAATATTTCTTCTCCTGTAATACTGTTGAAATACTCTCAATGACACAGAATGTTTGTTTGAAAAATGTGTATTATTCATATACTGTATAAACTTATTGGTAGGTTAAAATAGATAAATAGTGTATTTAATAAATGAGATATGAAAGATGAAAAAGTTTATGGTACTTAAGGAAGGGGGTATATAAATAAATTATAATTAATAAACATTTAAAAATTGCCTTAATTTTTTTTATCTCTTAATGTAATTTACTTTTTAATTTGTCATAACACCTGTTGCACTTGTACCCTTCAAAATTTGGTCGCACGAGTCTTGCGCTCGGTAAAAGGTTCTGAACTTTATCCGATGATTTAGTGGGCGGGTGCCTGGTAAGGAGGGGCCAAGTCCCCGCCCGGTACGAGGAAAAACAATCGGCGCCTAGGGAAAAGGATGCAAAAATTATGAAGAAGGACACGGGGTTGTAAAAAAATGGATGGAGACATGCAAAACATGACACTTTTTGTCAGTTTTTGTTTATTTTTTTTTATTGATTTTTTTATGTATGCAACACAGGAGAGTGCATATGAGTAGATGCTAGCATAATTTTTATCTCTTTATTTTGGCCATCTTTGTCTTTTAAAGTCACATTGTGTTTCAAGTCGTAGCATATGATCATCACATCCCTGACTAAAGAAACTAGAAAAAATATTCATACTCGAAGTATTCATATTATTTTATTCACATTCAAAGTATTCAATAATAAGATATATAGATGGTGTTTTTGGAAGACAGCTTTTAATAAAACGCAGATTTGTTTTATACTCTTCTACAGCTCTTGATTTTTTTAAAGTTTGGATGAATAAAATAATAGTGGAATGGATATTTGGTTTAACTCTTTGATGTTATTTTTTTTGAGAGTAAGACAGATCAATCATCCGTTCATCTTCGAATTTCTGATTAAAAAATAACCCATAAGTATGCATTGAATATTACACCAGCTCTCTCTTCATCCTCACAGAGTCCTGCTCTGAAGGTCGTCAGGTACAATATTTGTTCCCAGGAGGACTTTCAAGTGCAGAGATGACTTGGGATAATACATGTACAACTGTATTGGCAACTGAGTGGCGGCAATTTGCGATAACCATAGTTATGAAATGATTTTTTTATTCTCATTTCCGTTCCATATCTACAATTTATAGTCACCACAAATTGCTGCCACTTAGTTCTGTCAATTGCTGAAGATTAACCTGAGATCATATTTGTATTTGGTTCCAGATGATCTTCAAGACAAGCCTGAAGACTTCAAGATCGGCTCAACCCGATTAGAAATAAATAAATAAGCATGCAAAGATTTATATAACACAAAACGGAAAAATTAAAACATTATTGAAAAAAAATATTGTTATAATATCTTCGTACACTTATGGCCGGATATGAAGATTGACAGTGAAAAGCTCAAGGAAGCTTTTTCTTTCTCCTCGCTGGAACCGCGTGCATTCCAAGTGCATTTATCGCGTGCGTTTGAGCATGCAGGCGAGCTTTAATGCAGCTTCCGGTGCTTTTACTTTCCCCAGAAGCTTTCCCCGGTTTCAGACGGCTTGAAAAGCTCCAGAAAGAGGCGTGAGTCACCGTGTTGATGTTTAGTATGGCGTGAATCGTGAAATATAAAAGCTGGTATTTTATTATTATTATAAATGTTAGTAGCGTTCACTTTGAATAAAATTTTCACAGTAAATGAAAGTAAGTATACTTTTATCCTTTTTTTATCACTAAATATATTATGAAGATTTATAAGCACTTTATTCAAAGACCGATGTCCTTATATTTTTCTTTGTTTAATTTAGTTGTCTTCTTCGTAGTATCAATCCTTGCTGCTCGATCTCCTCTCTTCTCGATCTTCTGCAAACCTCTTCAGCTCAGCATAAGAGCTACAACTCATGTACTCGAACATTTGCTGCAAATAATCCCGCCTAGGGCGCCCTCCGAAGTTTCTACCCTCAATCATCCCTTCCACAATGTCGTGATAAGGACCATCGTGGCGCATGATGCGACTGATCCATTGGGCTCGCCTTTCTGAGATGGTTTTTACTAGGTGCCTATCTTCCTTGATTAGAATAGTATTTTTTGTATATCGTGTGAAAATCAATAATATAGATGTTACTACTTTTAATGCCTCGTTGGGTTTAGCCTCCCTTTGCGACCAAAAAAACATCTGATTTCACTAAATATACTCATTAAAAATCAACCAAATATGCCTCGAATAATACAGCGGCCGTCTCTTCAGTCCGGAAACTATATATATTTCCAGATAACGTCCAAGTACAGAGATGTCTTGGATCATTGACAGCTGACATAACTGTGTGGTGAAAATTTATGGTGTTCATGTGTCAAGAAATGAAATGGGAAGAAAAAATGATAAATCCAGCGAAATTTTTTTTTTTTAATAAAATGTAATATTTCCTTAAAATTTATAAACGAAATAATTTAAAAAAATAACCTTTTGATTGATTATGAATTATTCTTGTTCCAGTCCTGCCCTGAGTGTTTCATGTTCTCCATAACTGTCGCAGTAAAAGTGTGAAATGTTCTACTAACGTGATTATTTTCTAGCGCCTCTTTTTTACGACTCTGCCAGTAACCCTTTTCTACCACAACTCGTATCCGGCCAAACGTCTTCATCGGGTTTATGGAGATAAGAACTTTGTACTACATACAAGTAAACCCTTCTATAGCTTTTATAGATAATGCTGCTTAGTAAAATGATGAATATCAGACATAGAATATCAAAACACCAGTACTTGATCGATCACAAAGGGTAAGCAACTGTAAACACAGGACGTACATGCATGGTGACTGATTTAATGTTTCTGAAAAGTGTCAGGATAATCATTCGATCTAATAAAAATAATCCTTATAAAACACTATACATTTCAAACTATAATATTATTTAAAATATTTTGTAATTAACACAATATATATCTTATATAGAAAGAATATAATCCTATCGTACAAATCATTCACTGTACTAAGTATAAATTGATATCTTACTCTCTAAGTTGGTTATCGAATTACTGAGCGGCAGGATGCAGGAGCAGATTGACAATACAAAGAACTTGTTTTCGTTTCACAATTCACGTTTATTTTTATTAAAGACTCTCTTTATCGTCCACCCGTTATGGCGAACGCCACTAGATGTTCCCATAACGGTCGCAAACGAGCTCCCACTGACTGCGCACTCACGACGACATCTAGCGCTGCCAGACAGTCGCGGCAAAATCGAATTAAAGATGACAGTTGCACGAAGATGAAATGAGGTAACTGTCATAACAAATAAATGGCGTATGCAAACGCCTGGGTTATATTCTATAATTAAAACTAACATTATTAGTTGTTCCTATAATAGGTACGAAAGATGCTCAAATTGATTACTTTTCCATAGAGTTGAAACTGTACGTTTATTTAATTTTTTGATTAAATTAACTTACAATTATAAGTATGCAGTTTCACCAAGAATTGTCGAGTTGATAACATAACGTTATTAACAATAGAGTATTAAACTACAACAATTTTCCAATGGAACCAAAAACATTAATCGATTGTTATATGTTGTTATACAGGCTGTAGACGTAATTTAGAAACAGTTTATTACAATTATTTAATTTGTTATTGTTGTTTATTTTTATTTTTTTATTATTATGTCATACCGAGAATTTATTATATAATATGACATGAGTCCCTATCACGCACAACAACCCTGTCAGTTAATTGTGAAGTTAAGTGTGAAATAAGATTTATTTTTACTGTTAATTACTAGACTGGACTTTATCCGCCTCATACCGGAGGACAGTTAAGCCTCCTTGTTGATGCGCTCATTCTACTTATGATCAGTTAGCAACTGATAAGTCCAGTGGGAATCCCCTCTGAGCAATTATGGCCACTTCATAGAAATGCTTATGTAGACGACCAGTCGACCTCGACTGATAACCCGCTGCACTGACGGCTACGCGGGTCCTCGCCTCCGAAGTTCATCTTCCTGCAGCTGGTTGTAAGGCAGCTGTGTCCCTGTCGGCTTCCTTGGGCTGTGATGTTGGCAGCTTCCAGTTCTGCGTCCTAGTAGAAGTCCATGTCGAGCAGTAGGCCGGGAGCGCCGCAAAGTCCAGAGGTCCAGGGAAGGAGAGAGTAAAACTCGAAAGTATTTTCAGCTCTGGTTTATTTCGAGTCCGACCTCGGTATTTATACTATTTGCATACAAGAGTGGCGTGTGCAAAAAATTTACAGCTGTTGCTATTCTCGCGGGAATTTATGTGAAGAGTGTCGCTGTCTGAACAGCCAGTTGCTAGAGAGATATAGCGCTTCTTTATTTATAGTCTGATTTACAGCCGGTGGGTGTGTCGGCCTCCTGATTGGCTTACTTTTCACCAATGAGAGAGCTACTACGGTAACTCTGAAATTCTACAGCACCTCTTCGAACTCGCCGGGGTACAAATAACATTTACATCGGACAATAACTTAATACTAACGACGTAACAACAGATGGATAAAGGTACGTGAAGCTAAACAAGGTCAAATGAAGCTAAATAAAGTCAAAGGAAGCTAAATATTTTCAACCTTAAGTCTACTTCATCACGTCCGTAACAGCTTAAAAGACAGAACCTGTGAAAGATATTAGAATCGCATTCACGGGTTTTAAAGATATGAAGATGGAAGATTTATGATTTATTTATTTTAGTGGTCTCAAAGTCTGTATGCCTGATAGGGCCGAGGTGATTCCCTTGAACTGCATCTGTTAATTACTATTATGATGTATCAAAAAATGTATTTGTAAAAATATTATACGCAAAAATCATATCGTTAAGTATAGTAAGTATTTTTTAAGCTGCCTTCTCTTCAAAGTTCCCGGACTCTACACGTGATGTGGTGCATGGCTTGGATTACTGTGCGGTGGCAATCTATGAAGACTATATGCTCAAGCTGGATAAGTATGCGAAAAAAATTGTATACGTATATAGTATATGTATTGATTTTCTTTCGTTATTGATTCCATAGTACTTTTTATGTCCGCTTCGATAGCGTCCACAAACGCGAGCTGATATTCCCTAATCGATTGATCGGTTAAATTTTTATGGAAACTTAACATTTCGAATATAAAAACCGAAGAGAGCACGGCAAAAAAGGCACCTCGAAAGTCGCTCGTTTTACGCGAATTCTCACGTAAAATCGAGGGGATTCGCGTAAAAGGGGGGACTCGCGTAAGAAATGATCGAGTTGAGAGTTTCGCGGATCCGGTAGTAAAATCAACAGGCCGTCTTTGACGGAACTGTCTGAGATATATTACAGTGTTTTTAGTACAACCTGAGTAAAGTTTAATGCTGACAAAAGTGTCATTTATACTATATTATTACATGCAATGTACAATAGTTTATTTAAGTAAGGAAAGCACTAACTGACAATATTGATAACTAATGATTGTAATGTATTATTAGTATTTAATATATTTTTATATAATTATATAGATCACGTCGGTATTTCAACGACAAACAACTTCTTCTTGAACATAAAAAACAAATCGGCTATCCTTGAATACGGCAGTCACCTTTGGATTGGAGACCCAAAATAACTTTTAACTTTTAATTGAATCAGTTCAAAGAAGAGCATTTCGTTTGATAAAAAATAAAACTCTTACATCTAATCGGAACACAGGCGTAAGATTGGTACACTTAGTTTTTTTCACGTTATTACCACGGTCGCTGCTCTTTGAAACTTAAAGAACTAATTCCTCTTGCACCCATCCACAACTGATAAATACCTCTCACACTTACCAAACATCCATACACGGTTAATGTGCTTCAAAACAAAATAACAAAATAACAATAATAATGATAAAAAATCACATTTTTTTTTTATAATTTCAAAGAAATAAGTTTTTGGTCAAAGAGCTAGAGGGCGTTAATTTTATACAATGAATCAAAATACTCACAAGAGAACTTTCAGTTGAAATTATCCATTTATTTTCTTTGAGTTGTTATTTTACTCGTTAATCTTAAAATACGATTAATTGACATTGATTTGTACGGGTCGGTGATTTCAAAGTCAATTATTTCGTAATTTTAATGTCTCACATCAATTGATCGTCGCTTTATGAGTTACTCCTAATTGCCTTAATGGGCGCGTACTGTTGGGCAAACAATGGAACAATAATACACTGAGATGTAAGGCTAAACTTATTGACTGTTGTGTGAGAGGTCGCGGATTTGATTCCCAGCGATACTCTTTTTTTCAAAATAAATATGTCATATATAACCTCGGATTGTCAGTTCAGGAATTGGTAAGAAAGTTTTTTCGATGTTTTCAGCATTCACTTTGAGATCCATTATAAACTATAAATATTTATTTATTTACCTTGTTTTGACCTGCAGTTTCGACTAACTGAGAAAGTCTATGCTAAGAAAGTTTTCATCTCAGTGGTTCATTTCAGTTTTAATCTCATATCAACCCCTGCTTAAATGCCGTTTTTCATAACCGTGTTTGTTCCTCCAAGTAGCATTTCTAAAATAGCTCATAAAATATTGCGAGTTTGCTGGACAATTGGTGTTTCAGAAAAATGCTTTACGTTATAACAAGACGCACCCCTAAAAACGAATTCTTATGAACTCTCCATTATAATTAAAGGCTGAGAATACTGGCGTCTTACTGGAGCGTTATGCTGTCATATAATAGGTTTTTACAGGTGTCTTTGATTATTAGACAAAAGAGTGGACAAGGCAGCAATGACAGGGAAATGATTTTGGGATGTCGCAGGAGAGCATAAATAATATCTGTTAAACCAAATCGCCTCGGATGTTGATATATTTCACGTAAGGGAGGCCCAATTCAGATATGAATTCCACCAGCTTTTTTGGAGGAATAATTTGTTGGCGTCGTCTGTATGATGAGCATCGGGACCTTCCGTTGCTTGTCTTCATTACATTGTTCTTAGTACTTAATCATATGCACCTATATTTGCATATATTGTATTTTTTTTAAGTCCCGTCGCTGCCTGAAAGGTTTCCGAGAACTATACATAGAATGTACTTGGCAGAGATTTGAGAGAATGAGCTGACATGAGATTATGTGCAAACTATTGAGACTGACAAAACATTACGGCGACAATATGTGACAAATTAATTTACAAAATAAAGAAAAAAAAGTTTTACCGACTTTTGTTGGACTGAGACTGATCTCAGATCTTAAAAATACTGTCATAGTATATTAATAAAAAAAAGAATCCATGGAAAATCATCTTTTAATTACTACTTATTTGCATTTTTCATCATTATTAAAAATGGACGATCTTTGCCGAGTAGAATTCTTGTTAGACGTATCAATACTACAATATACAGCGCTTAGTGATTCTCAAAATGGCATGTTCCATATAATACACAGATAAGAAAGATTTATCTGTTACGGTCTACGAATTGTATTTGTTATATAAAAGAATGAAAGCTTCCGATTTCGCCAATTGGAGCTTTCTTAGATCAGCGTACAGTTAGGCAAACAACGGAATAAAAGCTGGTCTGAGCTTTAATTTTGATAATGCGATGCATTTAAGCGATCTGACGATAAAATTAATTAAATTTCTTTGTTTGTGTTCATGGTTATGAGAAATAATATGATTACCTACCGTTATGAGTGATTAAACGGAATGATATGAATATATTATAAGGTATAAACCAATTAAACAGTACGTTACATTTAAGATTATTCGATTATGGTAAAGAATGAACTATTTTATTATAATTATACTAAGGTCTTTGGTCCTGGCCATTACGCGACTCAATGTCAACAATAAAAAAGACGAGCAATGTTCCATCTGAAGATTATATAATAAATGTAAAAATAAAACGTCCGCAATAACTTTTAAAATAAATTATTCATTTCATTGTGACAGTTCGATATTTTGACATAGTGTTGCCATTATATAAAAAACTTTCTGTTAAAAACTGAAAAATTTACTGATTTTAAACCTTTCGCATCGGTTTTTCGATATATGCCGTCTAAGATTTCCCTACCGTTAACATCGGCAGGCGTGATATATCGTTTTGCTATTTTCAGTACTAATTGTGACATCTACGGTAGGAACTTGGAACTGCATTCATTCCCTTTATCAACCTACATGTATTCTTTACAGGAAGTAAAGTAAAGCACGTAAATGAATATAGTTAAGTTTCGTCACAGGAGCGATTTTTCTGTGAGCCACATGTATCAATGCCACCGCATGTATGAAGTTACATAATGAACGTTTGTTAAAAATAATAGTTTTTGTTTGCATCATCTGATAGCTTAAGGATACAAGAACTAATGTGATATATGAAAATAGACCAGATATGTACATTTATGCTTTGAATACCAGTTTTAAGCAAAAAGAAAATGGTTTGAAAAATTCACGCCCTATTGACAGTATAATTTGTATTCTACCGAGCCATAACGAAAGGGTTAACCGAATATCCTGCTTACTTATTGTAAAACAATCTGTTTTCTTACTTCCTACAGTATAAATAAACTTTTTTATAGGTTACATTTATGTCGATAGTTCACATTCATAGAACGTTTTTTAAACATTTTTTTCAGTCAACTTTGAAGATATAGTAAGAAAGATTACTTTATTATTTTTACAAGTATGCCTGAAAAAAAACTGAAAACGACCACTGTGCGTTTTCTTTGTTCTGAAAGTTGGCCGCTTGCCGACCTCTACACAAAGATTGTAGGTTGAAGGCTACGCTGCCGAATAATCTAAATAATATCTCGTTTATCCTGAGCTTAAAAATACAAATAAAATATATATTTGTTGGATTGTGGATGTGTGTGTTGTGATAACTGGATTGGAGAGAAGGAATTGCTCTGCATGTTATGATCGAACAGGAGACACGAACATTCCGAACATAAAGAGAGTAGAAATAATAACTCTGCATAATGTCACGGAGAATTTAATTACAGGTAAGCAAATAAAATTTATATTGAATTTAGAAGGGTTAGCGGAATTACTTACAGTCAGGTTTGAGCGGTTGAGCTTAGTTAATGAATGCGTTTAAAATTTGTTTGTTTGGAGGTTCTAGATTTTTTTTAATATTCAAACGTTACGTATATAGTTGAAATTCGGCCAGACGGAGTTCTGGATGCGTAACACAGTTGGTGGGTTTTCGGCGGGCCGCTAGGTGCTGATCAGTGTTGCGAAGGCAGTTGCGGCAAAAAGTAGAAAGGCCATGTCCATGTAGTCGTCTCTTTATATAGGACCTGCTCACGCACACATTGATAAGTGTAAACTCTGATGACAGCGATTCTAACGACATTTATGGGACATACAAGGCAAACATTAATGGACAAGACATAGATACTGAATTTCTACGGTTGATTATTCCGCCATCAATTTTTTTCGTATTGGTATCGATTTTATGACAAATGTCCTCTACAAACTGACACCAATAAACTAAAACAAATTGTAAATAATATAAAATTTCTCCCTTTATTTAAATATAAATTAAAAAAAACGTAATTAATAGGAATATGGTTGGTTAATATAGACTTTTCTATTTCTTTTATCTCTAAAGGAGGACAATGACGTTTGCTTCGTCATGATATGATTCTTAATATTGATAGTATGTGATGGAGGGTATGTGTATTCACTGTCTTATTTTAAAAGTATAGCAATATGTACACATATGACAGGAAGCAAGGTAGTAGAAATTGGCATTTTATTTTTTATTTTTGGTGAAATTTCATAATAAATTGTAATTGTTATTTAATAAAATAAAAAATAAAGACCTTGTTTTATTTTAAATTTATTTAGCGCAATTTATGTAAAAAAATAAATAAGTATGAGTTTATTATGTTTGTTTGTATATAAATTCATGAATTGTATTATCGAATCCAGGATTGCCGGCATCACAGTCACTCGAAGAAGCCTCTTAACCATTGGCATCCTGAAAGCTGACGATACAGCGAGGCAGCGCGACTGAAACAACTGAAATTATCTTCTCCACCTCATGAAACCTCTTAGCAGCCTGTCTAATGACACTTGTCGCACACGCGCAGTAGTCTCTCCACGGTGTCTCTGTAACGTATAAATACACATATATTTAAACAAACAATTAAACATCAATTACAAATTATGTATATTTTAATTATCTTTTTATTTCAATTTTTTTTCATTACAAATTTTATCAACTCAATTCATTTCTGAAGTACAATAATAATAATTAAATAAAAAATACGATATATAGAAACATAGGTACTAATGATTAAGTACTAAGAACGAAGTAATAAAGAAAAAAAACAGAAGGTCCCAATGCTCATCAAACAGACGACGCCAACCAATTATTCCTCCAAAGAAATTCTTGGAATTCATGTCTGAATTGGGTCTCTCTGACGTGGAAATATATCAACATCTGAGGCGATTTGGTTAAACAGTCTGATCCCTCTCCCAAGAGGCATAGTCTCTAGCAGGTTTGTGTTACTCTTTGGGAGAGCGAACAATCTGTGCTTCCTTATCGGTTTGTGTGTTCCCAATAAATATCTGAGAATAAGGAGGCACAGATTGTTCGCTCTCCCAAAGAATAACACTAACCTGCCAGAGACTATGCCTCTTGGGAGAAGGATCAGACTGTTTAAAAAAATCGCCTCGGATATTGATATATTTCACGTAAGGGAGGCCCAATTCAGACACGAACTCCACGAGTTTCTTTGGAGGAATAAACTTTTGGCGTCGTCCGTTTGATGAGCATTGGGACCTTCTGTTGCTTTTCTTTATTACTGTGTTCTTAGTACTTAATCATAATTACCTATATTTGTTTATATTGTATATTTTTTTAGGATTAATTCTTTTGTACTTTAGAAATGAATTGAGTTATTAAAATTGGTAATGTTTCTGTAAGGGAAACAAATAAATAAAAATTAACTCTTACGATTGAAGCTACAATTGATAAGATCGTCGAAAATCTTTTTCAATATCCGCTCTCTAGCTGGATATTATATTTTTCATTCAGTCGTCATATATTTTAGCAATACAGCTTTTGTCACATAGTATATGTCTAGTCTTTTATGAAGTATACTGGGGACGTGAAACTATTTGATGCTACTCTGCATCATTGTTTTGTACATGAAATCATGGATTGGAGATCGTACGTTAAGTTGGCATTTGTATCGTGTTTCTGAACTGCAGTAGGTATGGTATGGTATGCGTGACCGATTGAGAGGGGCCTTATCACATTTCGCGTGAGGCAATAAATCGCTGTGCGTTCTCCGCAACTTTTATTGTCTCGTACACTTTTCTCTTTCCCTTGGAGGAATCAAATTTATGACCCCGGCGAAGCAAATGTATTCAGGAAAGTTGGCAGACTCGAGAAGTATTTCGGACAAAAGGATAGTATTCTAGTAGACTTGTTGGTAGCTTACGTTACCAGCAACATTCCGAGGAAAGCGAAAACAAATCTGAGATTATCTCGTGTTAAACTCACCGATACTCAACCTATTTCCTAAAAATACAAAATAATATTTACTAATTAGATTATTAAGTTGACAACCTCATCTCTACGGGAGAAACGACTTCACGTCGCCGGGATAATTATCGGATCACGTGGTAGAAGTATGAGGAGCAGATTTTTTCACACAGACTTTTTCCGAAACACATATATTTTCGATTAAAGACTTGGTTTCCTCGCTCCACCGTAACATGACGTTACTTTCGCCTCGGTCAAACAGGACCTACTGACGACTAAGCGTAATGGGCTATCTGTTCACGTCACACCCGTGACCAAAATGCATTTATGGTGACATTTACATGTACGACAAGCGAACAGAAATAAGAGACGAATGATTGTATATCGAGGTTTTTCGGTGCCAGTCAGCAAGGGCTATATCATGCTGATATCAAAGCTCAAATATTATAGCCCATAAATAAATAATTGCACATATCTAAGCCCTTTAACTAACTCTTACAAGCTTCACCCCCCTTCGTACTTTCTCAGTGACACGTAATACATTTTTTGATCTAGATTAGACCATTTGTATGTTTATATACTCGTAAGTGTAAAAAATTTAAGAGCCATTCCTTGAAAGCGAAGTTTTCAATTGTATGAATAAATTGTGCTGAAATTGCATATTAAAACAAGGTATATGTTACGAGTATCTATTTATTTATATTATTTAGTATATATCAATAACACCATCATCCTGGCTCGCTTCTGAATGGCTCAACTCCTCCCTGAGCTATCGCTGGATGGAGATGATGCCACAATGAATTATTAATATATTAACTTTTTTTTTTAATTTTTGTCATAATATCATACATGCATACTCATTTGTATTTAAAAATATGGTTGGAATGCTGTTTTGTTAGCTGAATTTATATAGCATTATTATTTTGTATGTAATATTTGTGCTATATATATCTTGTCGGAATTTTATTACACTTCATTTTTTGTATTACGTTAATCAGAATTAATAATTTAGTGGTTATCATAATATATAGATATCAAAACACAAAGGCATAAATTATTTATGATTAGATTTTATATAATAATAAAATAAATTATAATAAAATCGATCATATTTTATATTATTTACTCTGAATTGTTTGGCACAACTAATCTAATCCGACCTAACAGTCAGTCACCATTGTCCATGGATTAAATAGAATATGGAATATAAAAATATTTTTAATAAAACAATACATTTTACTTTAAGTCCTGACATTAGAATTGACGTATAGAATATATGCTAATGTAGTCCTTTTTTTTTGTTTTCTAAGCACCGTTGCTTGTAAACATACGTGTACACAACAGGAAAGGTGCGCAAAAAACAATTACTATTACCTGAGTGAAAAAGTAGATTTATTACCCTCTTCTGGTATAAATCACATAACAACTTAGCGACTGCCATTTCAAAAGTTTTTATTTGCATCATATTTGTATGGAAAGTCTCTGTAACCGCCCCTATACAATTTATCATAACATCCGAGGGGTAAGAATCTCAATTTTCATGCGAAATACAATTGGTTCAATCCAGCAGAAACGTACAGAAAATATAAAAATATTTTACAGATCATTGACATATTTCAATATTATTAGTAATTAAATAAACACATACATCAAATTTTATACGCATCAATTCATTCAGAAAAAATATCGGCAAACGCGAGATTCGAACCACGAGCCTTGCAACTTTGCTCTATTCTACACACCGCGCAGACCACACGACCATTCTCTGCCTGAGCAGATACGTGAAAGTTGATGTATTTATAACATTGTTACCATCGTATAACGATAGATGTCTCTATAGTATATATTCAGAGTATGTATATTATTATTTTTATTATTCAATCAGTCAAAATTTATTCACAAGCTTTTTATATTATTAGTTGCCGACAGTCTATTTATTTTAGTAAGTACCATTCGGGTATCGAACCGAACTATAGACTGAATGGTTGAAAAACAACTTCTTGTAAATCCTACGCGGACATCCTATGCGGTACGATACTAAAAATACACATGTATTAAATACGTGTTGACATCAGCATGATATAGCCCTTGCTGACTGGTACCGAAAACCTCGATATACAATCTTTCGTCTCTTATTTCTGTTCGCTTGTCGTACATGTATGTGTCGCAATATTGGCATTTTGGACAGGCCCGGTCACGGGTGTGACGTTAGTTATGTATATGGCTGCTGTCATTGATGCGTCATTAATTCTGTAGTTTGCCACTTGCGGCGCTGGGCGACAGTCCATCACGAGCACAGTCAGTCGTTCGACCGAAGTGAAAGTAACGTCATGTTACGGTCGAGCGGGGAAACCTAATCTTTATTGAAAATATACGTCAATATGCTTCGGAAAAAGTCTGTGTGTTGTTAATCTGCCCTTAATACTTCTACCACGCGATCTGATAATCATCCCGGCGATGTGAAGTCGTTTCTCCCATAGAGATGAGGATGTCAGTGCATATTGTTATAATCTTATGTAATATTTAATTAAATTGTTTTTTGACATGTTCAACGATATCCTCAAAATTGGAAGCATCATATATTCAAGGATGAGTATTTTTTGGCGGTGTACTCCCGTATTTGCCTGTGAAAAAAATGTTTCAGCCCCTCTACGTATCATAACAACCTCGATAACGCACGCCAAGCCAAGCAGTATTCGGCTGAGCTGAAGATTTGTGAGCATAACCGAGGGTGAAATCTTAAGGGTTTGCCAAATTACTGTGTGCTCTAGCAGGGCGGAAATAGCTTCTATATATCAACATAAAAAAAAATATATTTAATAAATAAACGATCACAAGCATTTTGGGACTTCATTTAAAAATATATATAATTTACTTATAGAGTAAAAAATATACTTTACTAAGAACGCAAAACTGACTTGAGACGAAACGAGAACCATTTTTAATATTAAATAACTTCTTAGATTTTCACGGCCAGATTTGATGTTGTGGCTTTTGGGTTGAGCCGTGTGTGGTGAACTTTTTTCAACCAATATTTCGACCGCAATTGCAGGGGTCTTCTTCAGAATTAATAATTTATTTAGTTTTGAGTTGGTTTATTCAGATTATATATTTCTTTTTTGAGCGTTATTGAATAATATCTCCATGGAAATATTGGTTGAAAAAAGTTCACCACACACGGCTCAAACCCAAAAGCCACAACATCATTTTTAATATTATTAATAATTATATGTTTACTATAATCAAACTCATAACCTAATGTATGCTTGACGAATGTTTTACTGTAGTACTTTGAATACATATCAGTGACCTTATTATGTTGTTACACCGGTTACTGTTCGATCACCGAAGTCGAGTAATATTGCTCGTGCAACGTTTTTGGATGATAACCGTTTAAGTATGTAGCGTATCGCGCGGTGAGTTGAGTTTCCCTTGTAGATTAAATTGCTTTCGGCATGAATGATTTATTAAACATCACTGTGTGGAGGAAATTAGTGGTGGTCATAAACTTCAGATATGTATATCCATAAAAATATACCAGAACTGGCACTTATATCTTCCTTAATACTGAAATTTCCAATTTTGTTTCAATATCCTAACTGCCATGAAACAGAATAAATATACACTTGATTCATGATCGGAGTCACACTGGTCTTGGGTGAGCAAAAAAAATAAAAATACATAGAAAAAAAGATATTCGATGAAGAGAGAAAAATACACTAATGAAATAATAGGCAGACTCCTCAAATGGCTATGGAGAGGACATAGCTGTCGAAAAGACGACCGTAGATGGAGAGGAAAAGTTGAAAAAAGATTGGGAAGGATGCGACAGGCCTATATTCAATAGTGAACGAATGCAGGTGTGGTAATGAATTGAATTACGTTAATATTAAATAACTTTTTTTTCTTTACAGGAAATACGTCAATCTGACTCTGACTCTCTATTGGAGGCAGTATTAGTCGAGGGTTAGCTTCAATGAATCATTTTTTCTATTCAATTTCGCTGATCAAATGCATATCTTGATGAACTGCTTCTGAGGGGCTCCTCGAGGAATGGGGGAATGGAAAAATAGGGGAACGGGGGAATAGGGGAATGTAAATGACATGGATAAGGATAGTCGGGGAGATTTTTATTATCTATCGCAATCAGCCAAGTGTGTTATTTGGAAAAAATATGAATGAATTTTCTTAATATTAACTCAGCACGATCTTAAGATTTTGGTTAATTTTATTTTATTTATTTTTCTAATAAATTGTTTTATTAATTTGTGTAATGGATGTAGAAAAAAGCGTTTGGATAGTCAACCAACGACTTAAGCATATTAAAAAGTGGATATAGTATAAACAAAGAAATCACACACAACATTTTTAGTAAGAAATATGTATTAAGGGTCATAGATTCCACTAGTTTAAAAGAAAACTAGCTTACAAACAAATAGAAGTATGTTGCCGGGTATAGGTCAATAGTCAAAGCGTTTGCTTTGCAAGGCAAATGTCGAGGGTTCAATCCCCGGCGAAGATTAAAGAAAAGAATTTTTAATCGATTTCTGAGCTCTAAAATACCCCCGGTTAGTGTGAATTTGATCCCGCACCCGTAAAATGCCAGTCATAGTCTATTAATCAAAATTGGTGGTAGACGTAAGCCGTCCCGTGAAGACTACCCATTCATAGTATATTCCTGAAATAATAAAGGATGATGCGTGAATCTCGGGCTGTACACTATAACGATGGCGGATCAACGCTCCACATGCAGCGCTTAGATATCTGCACCATGGTAAGCGTCATAGAATTCCACAGATGAGACTTCAGAATTACTAACACCATCTGTTGGTATTCTCCTGTATGTATTTACATAAAAAATGTTTATGCTACGCAGAAAACGAAATTCTTACAGCACAATGTAAAAAACACGATTAATTTTTGTGTTTAAATTTGTAATTAAATGAATACTGTCTAAGATTAAACTCTAATGTACGATCTATTTAATTTTTAATGGTGTACTTTTTAATTTATTTAATTATACACGAGAATTGAAAACTATAATTTCAGTTTGTTTCCGTATTAATATCACGGAGTTCAGAATATTTTCACATTGTAAAGGTCAGTGACATTGTGTCTAAATTTCCACTGAAAAACTCTTCATCTATTGTTACTTTTTATTTCGTCCCCGTTGAGCACGGATAAATTTAAACTTTTCCTTAGTTCGCCCGAAAACCTAAACAAAAATTGTCTAGAATTTACCAAATTGTGAATCGGGAACTCTGAATAGTGGGCTTTCTTTCGGGCGCCATTGTCTCACCTTCCGGTGAGCGAAAACGAGTTTCAGCCGAGGGTATTTTCAGTCGCTGCGAGACTCTTGCTGAAAGTCTGAAAGTGAAATGGCTCGGGACCGGAAGTGTGGCGGATCGGGGCATTAAACTTGTCAAATTGTTATTCTTTAGCCACTTTTGTATTAGACCGAATTGCGAGCTTAATTTCAAATAATTTGCATATCCTGAAACAATTTGAACTTGAAAACTTTTAAATTATTAATACGCAGAGACGAATAAAAAATTAAATCATTTACATAATTTTATTTTGAAGAATTATTTCTAAATTTTTTTATTTATTTTTATTTATCCAAGTTCTGTTTATTTTACCACCCTCATCAAATTGCACCTATTATTCACAATATCATATATTTTTTTTATCATTTTTTACTTTTTTTAAAACATATATTTTTGTACGCAAACAAATGTTACTTATTACTACCCTACATGCACCGTGTTTTTACAACTTATTATTTAATTTAAAAATAATTTAGTCCATAAAAGAAATATCCTTAATTTTGCCATTTACTATGAATTTGTATTAACCCATATTAATAATAACATTAAAAACTCATAAATATTTTTACATTACTTAGGTTAGGTAAAGATAGGTTAGGATAGGTTAGGTTTGATTACAATAACTAAGGCTACGTTAAGTTGGGTTATCAAATCACTTACTTTGTTAAGGTAAGTCATTCCATACAGTGTAATTTATATAACGAAATGAATAATTTTCCTTGCAGGATTTGATCCAATCTCCGATTTCGTTATTCCGCTGCGACATATTCAGGATACAAAATTATTCGTAATTATTTTTCAATATGATTCACTTGCTTGATTCACAAACTAAGGCGTTTAACCAATGCATCCTCCCTGTATTAACTTATGGCGCAGTGACGTGGAATCTGACAGCAAGTCTTACCCATTAAATAAAGGTCACCCAGCGTGCTATAGAGAGATCCGTGCTCGGAGTGTCGCTAAAAGATAGAATCCGAAACGAGGAAATCCGCAGAAGAACTCAAGTAGTGGATGCTACCCAACGAATAGACACACTCAAGTGGCAATGGGCAGGACATATCTGTCGAAGAGACGACAGTCGATGGGGAAGAAAATTATTGGAATGGCGTGCAAGAACTGGCAAACGAAGCATTGGCCGACCCCCTGCAAGAGGGACTGACGACATAAGATGAGTAGCTGTAGAGAGTACTAGTAGTAGATGGAGACTCATGCGGGAGGCTAACGTTCAACAGTGGACGGATACAGGCTGATGATGATGATGAATATACGCCTTAATTATATTGTTAGAAAATTACGTTAAAAGCTTTTTACTTAAAAAAATATATATAATTAATTTTTTATTGCGCTTCATCACTGCTGCTTTACTAGAACTCTGTAGATATGTCTTCATACATAATATCTGTCTGCACGTTGTTGATTATTTGGCTTTCTACTTAACACCGGGTTCCAAACAAAGAACGGCTTACCTCTCCTCAGTATTCCCAGACCAAATATCTCATGGACACAGCAACAGGAGGATTAAACTTCAGGGGTCTCTTTTTATGTAAGCTCATACAGGAGAATTCCGACAGAAGGCAAATAAGAGAGAGGTCATATATAAAATTAAAAAAGTAAAAATTGTGAAAAAAAATCCTTGAAAACAAAGATCAAATGTTCATCACTACCGCTATTGCGGTACAATCCACAACTGACAACACCTGGCTGAACACTTATTAATTTATCAAGTAGAAAAATAGTTCTTACCTTTTTTAATATGGATCACACTGAGCACTGTTTTTTTACTTGATAGAATATTCTAGTAAGTCTGATGAGGAAAATAAAGAATTGAGAAGGATATAGACTTATGTAGGAGGCGTGGATTGACACATCATGATAATAATAAATTTAATGATGAAAATAATAATTTACCGGGGATCAAGCCAGCCATTTTTTGCATTGCAATCGAGTGTTTTAACTTCACATTTATACCCTACGTTGAAAGTAACAGGAGGATTATATGGGAAAGCTCTGGTTGGAAGAGTCATATTTCAAAAATACCGACTTCCACTTCGAAGTCTTTGCTCATACACTGAAGTGAATGAAATGATGCATTTTTTTTTGGTTTTGTTTTTAAGCTAAGGATTTTCGAAGATGAAAGAATTTCAGAGTTTTGAATACGAAACATGAAAGCTTTCTTGTTTATTTGTCAACAGAAATGTCTAAAGCTTAACACTTAACGACTATATACGAATATGTTATAATGCAATATCATATACCAATGACCATGCCACTCTGAAACACCTATTCTAGTTCGATCGTTGAAAATAATATATTGATATCAGCTCGATATAGCCATTGCAGGCTGGTGCCGAAAACCTCGATATACAATCCTTCGTCTCTCATTTTTGTTCGCACATCGAACATGCATGTGTCGCCATTTCGGTTGTTTTGACAGAAGATAATTTGTTCAAGGATCGACAGGTAATAGAAGGGTGCTGCGGTGTTTCGTTGTGTTCCGTCTCAGTTCGACTCGGCTTTCAACGGAGGTATTAGTTGATTGTCCGTGGCTTGAGCCGAATACCAAAGCTTGTCAATTTTTAACTTGAATATATCTCAATGTGCTTGTAAAATAGTCTGTGTGTTGATCATCTGCTCCTCATACGTCCATCAAAAGTCCTAATAACGATCCCGGCGACGTGAAGTCGTTCTTCCTTAAGAAAAGGGGTTGTTAATATATCGACTTTGCCGACAAGTAGTATATAAAATTATTTCGATTTCTTTCTCGTTTATTTATCATTTGACTGGACGTGTATAACTGTGAGCAAAACGTGTACAGTCACTACATTTATTTAAATAAAATATTTAATTTTATGAAAAATATTTTTTTAATGAATAACGATGTTTTTGTACCGTTAAAAGTAGATTTTATTATCTGTCAACAATTTTAACATTACATCACAGTAAGCAAGATATTTATTATATACGAGTATATAACAACTGGTCCATTCTAGTCTGTATTCAAACTAGTTTAGTCAATATATATTTAGTGTGTACATAGCAAAGTCATTCTATTCTTAGAAAGCTTGATGTCTATAAACAATAAGTCATACCTATCTTGTTAATGATATACTTCAATTTATTATAATAATACTAACGACGATCAATATCAACCTATTATTACATTTTTATCAATAATTTTACATTGTACATGCTAAAAATATAAAGGTATAGTTGAGTTTGGCCACTTCGTAAGAACTAAGGTCCTCGAAAGCATCAGGCTAATAATCCGTTCTGCTTAAAAATGCTGTTTAATAAATAACCCAAAATATGACTAGGATACTACAGCGGCCTCTTTGTCTCTTTATATTACCGGGATCCCACATGAATGGCAACGGAAAGAATGAATATTCTGAATACATACTGGAAGTACAATGGTTTTTACTTCCAGTACAGTAAGTAGAAGTCAAGAGACATTCGAGTGGACTAGGGTAATGAACAAGAGCAAAGGTTGGTTCCATGGCTCGTGGTTCGTATCCCGCCTCCGTCGATATTTTTCTGAATGAACTGATGCGTATAAAATTTGAGGTATAATTGTATGTATATATTTAATTACTAACAATGGTTTGTCTTTGTGAGGAATGATGAGATGAGGGATCGCACAAGGCAGCCTTTAATAGCACATTCGGCCAAAAGACCTGACTGCGACGTGTACTTCGGATGCTGCAGGAGATCATGAAATGCAGCTGACTTTTTCTTTTCCTGTATATATAATGTGCTCGGTGGAGCTCCGGGAGGCAGAGCTGACATAAGATGAGGCGAGGACTATGCCGGCTGAGTTTTATGGTGGAGTTTTACGGAGACTCCAGTTAGAGCAATAGTTATGGGATGATAATATCCGATTGACAAATCACCCAAAAATATGCCTCGGATACTATAGCCACCCCCACTTCAAGCACTCGGACTTCTGCTATGAAGGTTGTTGGGAACAACGTATGTTCCCAAGTGAACCTTCAGGTGTAGATATGTTCTAGAATGAGGAATGGACAGTAGCAGCTGACAGCACTATGTGGCGGCTATTTGTGGTGACCATATGTTCCAAATATGGGAATAAGTGTTTCGTTTTGAAGATGTAAGTAGCTGTTGAATACATTCATACTAATTTTCAGGAAACGAACATGTTTCATGAAATCTTTCAGAGATCGCAACGCGTTTGCTTCTGAACATGGGAAGCATTTTTCGTGTGAAATGGATGGATGGTCTGGCATATTAATCACTAGGCGATTGAACCGCCCCGCATCGACGTGCATAATAATATCAATAATATTTCTCAGCTGAGAATTATCGTTCGTATGCACGCGCAGAGAAAACCAATGGCGTAACTCTAACTAAGAATCTTTAGTCAGCTGCTTACCGTGGTGAACATATGTTCTAAATGGCCTACCAGCATACCTAAATCCTTTTCTTACATCCTTTTCCTCTTTTGTCGATGGTATTGTTCTCCGTGATCTCTGTGATCTTTGACACGTGTCATCTTCTGATTCTTTTGTGTAATTTTTTATTTTTATTTTTTCTCTATTTTTTTATATATTTTTTCTGAATATTTGTAAAATTGGAATTTCGATTTTGTAAAATAAATAAATAAAATAAAATAAAATATGTTCCGGATATAAACTGGATATAAACCGGATATGGGAAGACACGATGAAGAAGAAAAAGATGATGATGATGATAAAGAAGAAGGAGTTCAGCATTTTAAGCATTCCCGTGAGTTATTTTTTTGATAACGTGAAAATGAAATGAAAGAAATGACTTCCCGTCGCCGGGATAGTTATCGGATCGCGTGGTGGAGGTATGAGGAGCAGATGAACAATACACAGGATTTATTCAGAAGCACAGTGACATATATTTAATTACAATTTGTTTTGACAGTTCCTCCATATCATGTTGTTACAATTGTTAATTTTACTTTCATATTTAGCCGCGATAATCTTTGGGGCGCTGACTTTGCCCCTCAGCCATCCTGTACTTCGGGAGTCTTCGCTCGACCGCTGCCCACGATACAACATGTTACGGTCGGGCGGGGATACCGAAGTCTTAAATGTAAAATACATGTGAACTGTGCTGCTAAACGAGTTCTTTGCTTTGCGACCAGCTTCCACGTCCTTTTTCCACCCGCCCCGATGACGACCCTACGACCTGTTGTCGCCTTTTTAAAAATGGGGAATGTTCCACTATGCACAAACGTACTGACGCGTAAATAAGTATTTACTAATAAAGAGTTTAAAGTGCAGTTGTCGGCCTCATCGATGAGGAGTCCATCTATCATGCCTTTTCTGTATTCGCGGCGACCTTCGGCGAAGAAGTCAAAATCCAAATTTTATGTCTGAACTTTTACACCCACGTTTGGTGTTGCTCACCAAAGCCCATTACTTGTATATAGGGAAAGTAACTCTGAAAACAATGCCTTGGTAAGTGCTCCTTATAAAGAAAGAGTTTCGCTAGAGATTAAGTATGAAGATAGGTGGAGTTTATAAGTGGGGGTTGTAGGTGTGGCCCATGCATACATATATGGTCACGCTCGTCTCTGGTGGGTAAAATGATATCAGTTGTACATATTTTACATATGACGTTTCTATGGTTACGCTACTGCCAGTAAACGCAGTGCAGAATTAATATTTATGACAGTATTGTTGTCAGTGCGAGGCGCCCGACAGGCGGTTGCTGATTGCCGCCAAACGAAGAGACGACGAGAAACGCAACAGTGCACCACTATGTGAAACTAAATCATAGACACGCGACGAGAGGCGTGATACACCAAAATGCTACTATAGCCGCGGCTTTACATTCAGATTTGATAAAAAAATATACAGAAACTTGCAGGAGAGCACAACTAGTTAAAACCAAGGGGTTTTGTCAGTGCCGGTTTTAGGGGGTGGCGAAGTGGGTCGGTGCCCCAGGGCGTCCAACAAGCCAGAGGCGCTGAAGGCAAAATACCTTGATTATACTTTTTTAAATACAAACAATATGGGACGTCAGCAAAAAAATGCCCCACGGCGGCGCAGGGTCTAAATACGGTACTGGGTTTTGTGTCGCTTGAACAAGACTTTGGAGGCTACATGCGGTAGGCATGTGTTGTGTTTTTGTGCGGATTGGGGAGATTGCTAGTGTTCATTGATATGTTTTTTGAAGAGATCCAGATTATATGAAGAAGGAAACGCAGATACTGGAATAGCTTTTCAGAGCTTGCCGCTGGCATTTAGGCAGTAATTTTGGAAAATACGAATTCTTAGTGTATCTACAAAAGCGAATTTTTCGGCCTATTTAACTTTTTGTAATTAAAATTAAAGTAACATTATTAAATATAGCGCACAGCAACGAGGCTGATATGGAATATACTGTTTTTTTTTCATATGCAACATTATTTTATCTATATTTTATATATGCTGTATACACCAAAGCAATCCACGTCGCACTCCAACCCTATGTTAGGGTATCAAAAGATAACCAAACGGCTCAAATCAAGAAGAAGTTTCCTACAGTCGACAATGGAACTGGTGATACCTGAAGCCATTCTGCGGCTGAACATATTGTTGGTTGTTTCTGACACGTTAATAATTTTTTTTATCGATAATGATTAGCGGAATTCAAAAAAATCTAACGAATTGTATGTTAGTGTTGCGGCTATTTGGATATAACCGTGTGTGGCGAATTTCTTAGCGCCAATATTTCGACCGCCGTTGCGTATTATTGGTGCAAAGATATTCGCCACACACGGCTCAACACAAAAACCACAATATCAAATCTGTTACATAAAAAATGTAATTTATTCATTAAAATAATTAATTGTCAAACTTAAAGTTGAAATTTCAGCGACTCTTAATATCATCTATAAAACGATGACGGCTTAGAAAAAGCCGCATTGCCACTGCATCTAATCATTCACATCTTATAATTCAGCGATGATAAACATTTTCTTCGCGTGCACACATTTACTGGTTTAGACATTCCAGGGGTGTGGATTTTTAATTAGAAAAAAACTATATTATTATTATACCTTAGGCCTTAGGAGCGACAGTGATATTACAATGTTACTACCAAAAATGAAATAAAATATACTCGTATATTAGCGACTTTCTTTTTATTGAAAAAAAAGGGCTGGCAGCTTTGCTTTTTGTAATATATATTGATATCAGCTCGATTTAGCTCTTTTAGGCTGATGCTGTAAAGCCTCGAAAAACGATATTTGGTCTCTTATTTTTGTTCGTTCGCCTGACATGCACATCTAATAATTTTTGTTTAAATTATATAATATTACGTGGGCGTACGCCATTTTATTTGTTATGTCAGTTGCTCCATTTCATGTTGGTGCAACTGTCATGTTTAATTTGCATTTTTGCCGCGATCATTGGCGGCGCTGCATGTCACAGTGTTCCTCAGTTGTCAGTTGACTCTCTATGGCGAAACGCCATACCGGTTGGATAAGGAAATCAAGTCTTTATTAAGCATAAACGCGAATTGTGCTTCGCAACAAGTATTTTGCTTGGTAATCTGCTCCTGCATCCTTCCTCCACGCAGCCACGTGACGAACCCGCGTATTGTCGTTTTTTTTAAAGACAGGGATGTCAATATATACTCATTTATATTTTATCATACGCAATTTATTAAGTATTTGTACACGTATTTAAATATTTAAAAAAATAACGGTGTCTTTTTCAAATTTTCAGTCGGGTTTTTAATCTATAGTCGCAGTTGGAGTTGTGTTTTTAACCGACTCCGACTACCACTATGACCAAACATAGCCCTGGTACAGAATGTATGTATAATTTAGTCAAAGTTCCGCGATGAATAAAAAGTGGCGTTAATATAGCGGGATAGGTTACTTGTTTCAGCAAATGATTAATGATGGAGCTTCCTGTCTGCTACCCCTGAAGACAGCTGAGAAGAACCTTTGGCAAGAAGTATTTTAAGATAAAACTTGCCGAATAGCACGTGTAGTTGCGACCAATAAGTGGACCAAGAAACAGTGCAACTATTGAGAAGATTTAACATTCTCCTCTCTTTAAAAAAGGGGTGTTATTACGTCGCGTGAGGGCAGGATGAGGAGCAGGTCAGCAAACAAACACTTTCTTTTTGAAGCACATTGATTATATTTTCTTAAAACATTACAAGCTTCCGACCACCTTGTATCGCTAAAGGGTGTGGACCGACTGGCGATCTTCGCGCTGTCTCGGCTTTCACTCGCGCCACGAGCGATGGTATTTTTAACTAACACACCAGTTAGCGGAACCATCCAAAATGACAACACGTCGCACCTAAATGCACGACAAGCGACCAGAAATAAGAGACGAAAGATTGTATATCGAGGTTTTCGGTACCAGTCAGGGGGCTATATCATGCTGATGTCATGTTACATAAAAAAGGTTATAAAGATGTTAAAAAATATAATAAATCATCATTTTTAGTATACATGTTTAGCGATGGGCTGTAGGTTGAGCTCGTTTCCCGCCTTGGGAACGCTAGAGCGTCTTTTAATTCCATGCGAAATATCAGGGACTCGCATATATACTCGATCAACACAAAGTGTAGATTATACAGGTGCTGTATAATCTGAACTTTCTTTTATACGACAGCGAATCTTCGGATCTCATAAAAATCCATTGCAACCGTAAAATGGTAACATCCTCTTCTATTTCAAAAAGGTGTTATTCCGTCGCGTGAGGGCATGATGAGGATCAGGTCAGCAAAAGAAAGACTTTTTCAGAAGCACATTGACATATATTTATGATTAAACCTTTACAAGCTTGTTGCTAGTCACAGCAGTAGGCCGAGCAACAATATAATATGCTCTCGCCAACGGGCGGGTCACAACTGGCTCCGCGGGGTCGTCGGCGCTGCGGTACTCGCCCAGCGCTCGAGTGGCGATGTATATATCTAACACACCCGTGAGCGGACTTGTCCAAAATGACAATATGACGGACCCATTCATGTACGACAAGCGGACAGAAATAAGAGACGAAAGATTGTATATCGAGGTTTTCGGTATCATTCAGCATGGGCTCTATCATACTGATGTCAACGGGTATTAAAACAGATCCCTGCGTTTAATATTAGGAGTACTTTGTGAGAAATTACAATGATAGGCAGCGAAAAAGGCAGTCTTTCATACTGATTGATTAAGAGACGATGAAGGACCTGGCTAGTATGTTATATATTCTTTTGATGCAGCACGAGAACATAAACTACAGCGATCATTTCTTTAGAATTTTGGATTCTAGTGTTCTGAAAGGCCGTTATTGGCGAAGCCCAGCTAACGGAAATTTGTGCGAACAGCTGGTGGCAATTTGTGAAAACAATATGCTCAAGTTAGAGGTCGTAAATTGACCAATGATATTATGATTCAGCATTGAAATTAGCACTCCCTTTACTAAAGCGAGAACTTCGACGAAATGAAGATCATAATGCGTCGTGGAGAAATGAGGAGCAGATGAGCAACACAAAGACACAAAGAATCGTCGTTCGACCATTACAGAGTGCAGACGTGCTTTACAGTGGCTCCAATAAATTCGGAGTAGTGGCGTGTGTGCAACAATAATAATAATAAAAAAAACTGATTTATAATAATTTCTAGTGAACATCAAAGTGTGATTAAATGAATCAAGATAGAATGCGATGGAGATGGAAGAATTAATAATTATTACTAAAGAGCTGATCAATAAGATCACCTCAGCAAAAGATAATAAATTAAAAATTCAACTGGAAAAAATATTCAAGAAATTGAAGAAATTACAAAAAATCAAAAATTGACTTACAAGGAAAAATAATTGATTTACAAACGAATTAATTAATAACAACAAGAAACAAATGAAAAGATTGAAGAAATTATCTCTAAATCGAACATATCTTATGCAACAATCACAAAGAGTTCACCAAAAGAACCAACTAAATTTACAACGAAACAAGACTCAAAACACGCAATCATAATAGAGTCAAAAAAAGAATGCTAGTGCTGAAATAGTTAAAACTAAAATAGCAAAAAATGTGAACCTAAACAAAATGAAAATGGGAATAATAAGTTTCAAAAAAATCGGAGAAAAAAAGAGTCTAATAATCTGCGCAACAAAAGAGGAAGCTAATTTACTGTGCAATGAAATAAATAAGAGAATCGGAGACGAGGTTACCGCTGAAGAAATTAAAAAGAAACAACCAAACTTAATTATTAAGAGACTACAAAAAAGGCATTACTGAAGAAGAATTAATCAGTAACATAGTCAACCAAAACGGACTAAATGAAGAGGACGAGACTAAAATTAAATTAATCAAAGAAATTAAAATCAAGAAAAGCAACGATGGAAAAGAGTGGGATACCACAAACTATATCATACAGACAACTCCTTCGATTAGAAGACATCTGATAGAAAGAAAAAATTAACATAGGATACAACAGAGTCAACATTGACTGCAACCCACTAATGCAATGTTACCATTGTCAAAAATTTGGACACACAGCACTACGATGTCTGGCCAAGGATCAACCACCAACCTGCTTGCACTGTTCACAAAATCACAACCACATAAACTGTAAAATTAAAGAGACACCAATTTGCATCAATTGTACCAATTCAAACAAATTTCACAAAACAAATTTACCCACTAACCACAACGCCAATAGCCACCAGTGCATGATCAGAGAGAAAATGCTTAAAATCGCAAACAGCCGGATTGATTTCGGTTGAATTCTGTATTATTATCGAGGTTAATTATTCAAAAGTATACCTACATCATTTACAATTCCTGTATATCGAGGGTTAATAATTTAAAGCATACCTACATCATCTACAATTTATGTTATGTATTTACCAATTTCAAAATTAATGCTACCAACGAATGACTTTACATGCAACAATATTAACAATAAAATTCAAATAAAAGAACTCGCATGACTCGATCAAAGATCTCAACCAATTAGTACAAAAATTTTGAAAACAATCAACATATGAATAGATTTTAATGATATTATTTTATATTCTAAAAAATGTATATATGCAACACTTGAATCAAGGATGAATCCCACGTCATCATTTTTAGTGGAAAGCGAATTTCCAAAAAAAAACAACAATAAAAAAAAAAATGAATGTAATACTGTCAATTAAATCTTAAATGTATCCTATTATATTTGATTAAATAAAAAAAAAAAAAAAAAAGACTTTTCAGAAGCACATTGACATATATTTTAGATAAAGATTGACAATTTCGGTATTCGGCTCAGGACACGGACAATGAAAGATCTACCTCCGTTGATACCCGAGCCGAAATGACTCGGTAGTACGCTGTGTAACGCATGCAGTGCCCTATGATTACCTGTCGGCCCTTTGACAAACCATTTTTCTTACATTACTAACATTTTTATTTATGCGTGTACGAAGAGCTAACAAAAATAAGAGACGAGAGGTCGTATATCGAGGATTTTCGACACCAGTTTGCAAGTGCTATATCGAGGCTGACATCAAAATGTAAATGGATAGACTTACGTTTTTATTTAAGAGATTAAATGGTTTGCGATCGCTCTTGTAGGTGACACATAATAAGGGGTTCGTCAAATATTTGAGCTGCTAAACCGCGGAGAATTAATTTTTTAGAGTAACCGGGAAATTTGAATAGACATTACGTCGCTTTTTTGGCTTTTCACATTAAATATTTACTCCGCAACGCCTGACTTGGAAACGCACACAACGTTCGTGAGTGATGGCTTCGGTAGCCTTCTGGAACCTTCTCCAAAGCAACTTTAAAAAGGTCATCTTGTATTACATTTAGTTCATTAAAGATACATGTAAGTCTTGCCAAAAACATTTTTTTGACTCATAAATGTAGCATATTATTCACTTATTGCCGTCAGTCAGTTTCCAAATTTAGCATAAAATTCATTACAGTCACGATAAATCCATGAAACATTTCTGCCATTAAAAACTGAAGAAACCATTTATTAATCATAAAATAATGTCTATTGGTGGTTAATGATGTTGGTTTCCGCTGAAGGCAACAGGAGAGCAGCAATATCCAACAGATGTATACACAACATGAAACTATTTTCATCTCAGCAAAAATATCTCGATCCAAACATTTCTAAGCGTGTGGTACAGCGAATAATATCGTTAATGTACTTGGCCAGCTGGCCACGTGCTTGGTGAATGGACTTTATAAATATCAAAGACGAATATGTCCAAATATATACGTACTTGAATATAGTACAAGATGTATATGTACTCTTGAATCGATTCTAGGAAAAATCCGCACTAGCCAAATGTATTTTGGAAGAATCCGGTTTTGCTACATTTTAGTGTGCGTTTTACGTGAGGGTTTGTCCTCTTGAAAGAAGTCTAAAGTCACTTATTAAATAGCATTTATTATCGATTATAATCCAAAGAAGACTGTGCCTAATACTCTACAAATAATAACACAATAACATTAAACTTCCAACGTATTTAACACATATAATTTGTCAGTTTACTGTGACTAGAGTGGATAGAGTTCGAAATGAGCATATTCGGGGTTCATTTTGGGTGGCCCCCATACCTGAAAAGATAAGGGAAAACCGCCTAAGATGGTATGGGCATGTGACACGGAGAGGTGAGGACCACATGGTGAAGAGAGCCCTCAATATACCCACGCTGAGAAGAAGACCTGAAAGACCACAGGCAACCTGGACTGCAACTGTAAACAAGGATCTGAAAACTCTGGGTTTGACCGAGAATGCAACGCAAGACAGACATACATGGTGAATGTGCACAAGGAGAGCCGACCCCAGATGTTGGGAACTGGCGAGGCTAAAGAAGAACTTTGTTAGTTTACAAAGCACTTTTTTTTGCTACTATCATATACATACGTTGTTCTTCATAATGTTTTCAATAGATCATATCTAAACAAACGACGAAACACTTACAAGCATCCCTACTTAGGAATACAAGTAGTTTATCTAACTTCATATTTAGCTTTGGAATGCTCGTAGGATCTGTGTTTCTGCCATAATAAAGTCTGAATATCATAAAGAAGTAGTTTAATACAGGCAATCCCTTTACAAATCTACACGACCACAACTACTACATGTTATTTCCAAACGTAGCGTCTAGTAAACGTGGCTGTCATAAGCCAAAACATGTTTAATCATGTTTGTTTTTAATGGAAAATACTCGATATGATGTAACAATTGCATTTGTTTTTCTATGCAATCTGAATCGTTTCAAGAAACTTTATTTAAAATACACTTGAACCATATATTCAACTCTTGCACATACACCATACAACGTTTTTTATGCGTTGTTCATTTTTCCACTTACAATATCAAGAAATCCTCCAGATGGTCACAATTAGGGTTGTTATCAGTTTAAGATCAGGTATGATTGTCCAGGAATAGATGTTGCTTTCCAGAATTTAGGTCAAATAATTTCAAAATGTCCATACATTTCAAAGAAAGCAACCAACGAGTATCAGCTATAAACCTAAAGAAGTTTTTTTTATTGAATATGACTTCATGTCCATTTGTTAAATGTCTGAAAAGGACAAAATTTGAAGAAGAACGTGGTCAAGAATACGAACAGAATGCTGGTACCAAATCAAAAAGCAATCAGCTGATTCAAGCAAGGAAGAGTATGTGAGAGAATTTGGAGATGCACCTTTTATCTAGCTTTGCAGCGTCCTTTTCGCAATTCTCTAGTGTCCCAATGAAGACCGATGGACCATATAAGTGTCCCACAGAATTGCAGGAATAATTCACCTTTGGGACGGCCCAGACCTCCACAGGCTCCAGACTGGATGCTGAGATTTGGGAGACAAATGGCCTCTCCTTTCTTTTTCTTCCCCAGCTAGACAATTAATGTGTCTTTACTTTTTTTGTTTAGTTCTAAGCTCTTAAAGTAACTGGGAAAATAAATACATTCAATTATTAAATTAAATAAAGAAAATTAAGTTTTTTTAAATTAATATATTTTGCCTGATTTCAATCTGTTGACATAGACAACAGTTGACCCCTTATTTTAAATTGATTTAAAAACAAGTATAACGATTATTGCAGCTAAATTATTTCTGAGAATTTGTGATAAAGTTGTACCAATTATAGTCAGTTATATATGAGAAAAAACTAAATACGAGTACATATTATGAAAACTGTATACATACTGTTGCATATAAGTAAAATAAATGTAAATTTGTACAATTTAATCAATATTCGCCTCATGTTTTACCCAGGTAAGGGATACAGGTTTTTTTTCTTCTAAATATAGTTAAGAAATATTCTCCAATATTATTAAGCCATATGTATAGTCGATAAAATTAAGGCTATTTATCACTGACTATTTAAATAAATAAATTATGTTTATTAGAATTCTGGGTTATATATTTTAAAATCCCTAAAACAACTCAAGTAGTAGCTACAAGCTATTTGTTCATTTGGACAAATATATGACACATTAAAATTTAAATAAAAAACAATTATTTAGGTAAATACTCGGGAATCTTAGTATATATTTTTGGGTATATTCTTAGTCTATTAAAACATACAAACATACGATTAGTAAAAGATACGAAGAATTCAAATACAACTTGTATCTATAATTAAGAAAAAATAATATAAAAAATAATAATTAAAAAATAATATCTATGAGTAATTGATATTGATTATAATTTTTAACGTTTCGTATGTTTGTCCTAAATAAATTTATGTACATACTTTCAGTAATTTAAAGTATTGTGACATTTCCATAACCCCGGATTCAAAATAAATATAATTTATTTATTTAAATATTCATGCATTATTCAAAAATATCTTGAGAAAACTTATACATCTATTGTAAGCTTAAATGTAATTATATCATTTTAAAACTATAAATATTAGGTTGTAGAATTATAAAAACACTTATTTATTATGAGAATTGTTAATAAAAAACATATTTACCACAAGGTTTAATAATACTATGTAAAAAAAAACAGTATTTCTGTCATAAGTCAAGAATCGAAATATGTACATACACACAAACACCAGTCATTCACAAACACGTTCAAACCAAATACGTCAGAATGAAACGCATTATCTTAAAATAAAATCTACAATTTAAAAAAAGAAATGTCCGGCGGACGTAAAAGAGTCGTTAATATAGAAATGCCCATGAACTTGCAAACAATAAAGAAAATAAAACAGATTCATTCAACTCTTGCTTCAAGTCAAAAATAGTTCGCGTTTATCGCGCGCGCGCTGAAGCGGTTGAGTGTTTCGCCGCGCGGCCGACAGATGGCGGCACCTGCGTACAAACTCGCACTTGCAGCACTCTGGTGTATTGTATAAGTACTCCGGGTTGACTCAGCTCAGGTTAACTTTGCGCAGTGGCGATATCGTAACCAATGAGGTTTATCCGAGGTGCGATTATTGCTAGTTGAAAACTTTTACCAATACCCCGCCTTGTGGACGTGAAATACCGTCCGCTATGGCAATTTTTGAAAGCCTGTAATGGGCTGCTTATTCTATATACCTTACAACAACACTAGAAAAAGAACCCTGCATAAGAATCTTCACTCTTCTCGATCCTTTACAATCTTTTGCCCAGCAATACGACTCATGTCCTCGGGCACCTGCTGCAAATACTCCCGTGGGCGATCTCGGCAGTTTCTACCCTCAACTATCCCTTCCACAATATCGAGAAGAAGACCATCGTGGCGCATTATGTGACTGTGTCATCGGGCTTGCTCTCTGAGATGGGTACTACAGTTATCAACAACTAATAATATTTATGTACATGGAGTGGTGTTCAATACGTGGGGGCCATATCCTTTTTTTATTATAAATTTCTGGTTCTCTCAGCTGCCAGAGCCATTGCCACCATTTTAATCAATATGTACATAAAATAAATAGTAAATTCTTGATCTGAAATATGTATTGTTCATATCTACTTTCTATGGTCGCAACGAAATATACCTCAGACACCAAGTAAATAAAAAAATATTCAATTATGTTATATTTTTAGTCATAGAATCAATGGTTAGATTTTTTTAATTAAATGTTTTTAATGTATTAATGTAAATGCATTACGATCACATTTATTTTTTTATTAAACTAATTTATTTTTCACCATGCCAATGACGATTTTCCAAATTTGGAACATATAGTACAATCACCCTAAAAATGTCGCCACTCAGTCAGTAGCTATTGTCCATGCCTTGTAATAAGCCATCTTTGCACCCGAAGTTCTTTCTACCTGGAAACATAAAGCCTTTTTAACAAGATGGCTGCTGATGTCTGTATCCGAGGAATATTTATAGTGATTTGTTGATATTTTTTAAGGAGATTGGAGGATTATGATGTTTCCGAAGCATGGGTCATTTGATCCCAAAAAGCGGCTCAAACAAGACACGCAACGTAAGCACATGCATCGACTTACAAACTATTTTATTACTCATTTAAAAACGCTTACTTATTGATATTCAAAATTTATGCTAATAATACACTTGTACTCGTATTTCAAAGTACTTTCGATTCTGGAA
Source organism: Glossosoma conforme (assembly GCA_022606575.1). Taxonomy (NCBI): domain Eukaryota; kingdom Metazoa; phylum Arthropoda; class Insecta; order Trichoptera; family Glossosomatidae; genus Glossosoma; species Glossosoma conforme. Next base: position 186,828 of record JAGTXR010000075.1, on the reverse strand, counting down.
ATTTTTTATTCCATCTCGACTTTCTAGAAACGAATTCGGATTTTGCAAAGCGCCGTGTGTGTTGTGGACCGACCGTGGAGGCCGCCCGGAGGCTGATTAGGTCCACAAAGGATGTAGCAAAACATGACCAAGATAGTCAAAGGAAATGGAAGACCAGCAAACTCCAAAGACTTCGATGTAGGGTTGGAACAATCTTGTATTTTTCAGCCTCGAATTTTACCATTATATGAGTCTGCCTTCCTTGTTGTGTGAACCATTCGCAGGATAATTAAGTCCTCAAAATAATTTCGGAAACATGGCCAAAATAATCAAGAAGCCGAACATCAACTAATAATGTATGATATACAAGAAATGTTGCTTTACATCAGAGATCGGATAAAAACTGTTTGTTTCAAAACAATGAATTATTTAAAACGTTTAGCTAACGACGTGTTTGCCATTGATAAAAATTAAGAAATATAATATCATACGGTTGGTTATAATGGATAAGCTGCCTCTGGAGCGTCGGACTAATTACCCGATCTTCTTAAATTTTATAATAAGCAAATCATCATAAATCTTAAAAATGCAGTCTCCAGTCTTTTTTAGGCTGCTTATTTGAAAGTATTTTTTCTTCGGACGCAAACATGTTCCAGGACAATAAGTAAACAATGGCAACTAACAAACTGAGTGGGAGCAGTTTGTGGTAGCCATATGCTCCAGATATGATTAAGTTAAATGTAAGAGATTTTTATTACTAAGAGAAGACAGTTAAATGTTGAATTGAAATATTTGACATCAGCTCAATATAGCCCTTGCCGGCTGATGCCGAAAAAAGCCTCAGTATACGATCGTTCGTGTCTTAATTTTCTTCGCTTTTCGGACACGCATATATATACATAAAAATGATAGTAATATAAAATAAAGCTTTGCATCGCCATTTTGCTTGAGCGACAGATAAGTCGTCTAAGGGCCGACAGGTGATGTTGTTAACAAATTGATTTATTTTATGAGATTTATTGCCTTAAGCAATTACGGTCAATAATAATTATTTATACTGGAAACACTGACGCTATCATAAATATTAGATTAACTTTAGTCATTCCATAAGGATCATTTCAAGCGTTAGTTTTACAGCGGACCGACTGAATATGACTGCGGCGTGGAGCAGACCCTGTCACACCTTCTGGAGTGTGCGCTGTGCCCGAATAGCTGCACCCAGGAAGACCTGATGATGGCCAGAAGTAACGCCATCGACGTCGCCCACTTCTGGACAGACAGGATCTGACCCTGTTGTTTCCGACACGATTATATATATATTTCAAGCTTTCAAACAGAACTAATATAATATATAAAAACAGTGTTATTTAAGGATTGTTTATTTTAGGTCTCCTGTGTGAATAACTCCGTCAATTATAACTACGGATATATTCCATTCGACTTTTTAATTTTGACATCTAACACTGCAATATGTAAAGCTATTCTTGTATTTATAATTTCAATAATTCATTGGCAATCCTACTCTTCATCACAGTAGTAGGTAAAAAGCTAATGCACTATATTCATCCTCAATTGAAATTGTTAAATAACAACACTAGTTCACAAAATCAAGAAAATACATTGTACTAAGCAGGAATTTATACCTACAATATCATCGCATACTTTCAAAGATGACGTTTCTCTCTTTCACAAAGAACACTAAACTTTTCAATTCTCCTAACATTCTTTTATTCAGCTCACAAAGCGCATAGACAACCAAAGAATTTGTGTTTACAATTGCTCAATGTCCGTCTGGTGCATAACTCAAATTTTATCTTACGAGAGTTTTATCATATTTTTACATATTCCGTTACTAACCCGCGGAATTTTTCTTTCCAAGATTATACGTATGAAACAATATTCTTCTTTTGAACTTTTAGTAGACTAACCGGTAAACGATTCTATAAAAGAGAAAATAACTACTATCAAGAAATTGCACTTTCGGTTCAAGGTATTTGTAACATATTCAATACAATATTATTACTTTTGGTAGCATCCATTTTAAGATCCTTGTTTTAAAACAACACTAGTAAAATAAGATATATTTTTATTGTGTGCTTGATGTGTTCGTGTTTGTGTGTGCGTTGGGGAGATTGCGTGTGTATATTTATCTGTTTCTTGAAGAGACCCAGATTGTAGGAAGGAGGAAACATGCTGGAAGAGCATTCCAAAGCTTACCAGTGGCATTAAGGAAGGAACTTTAGAAACTGCCAGTTCAGTTCGGCAAGTGTATGACGAGTTTATCGGTGGTGGGTGGGTGCAGTAGGAATTAGTGCTTTCAGTTCCGAAGAGCAGCGACCTTGGTAATAACGGTAGAAAAGACTAAGTGAACCAATCTTACGCCTGTGTTCCATTGATTGCAGGTTAGACGTAAGAGTGTCATTGTTTATCAAACATATGCTCTTCTTTGAACTAAGTCAATGAAGTTTAGAAGGAATCATGTGCGTCGGAAATAGTATTTTACACTTCTCATCATAATCAAAGTTTCAGCTCTTATAACTGGAGCATGTGGTCGTCACGATCTGCGCCTATAAAGCTCTATCAGTCGCCAAAGTCCTTACCTAGTCTCATGTCAGCCTTTTGTAGCTTCGCCGAGTATATTCTATGTGTAGTTCCCGACTGCCTTCCAGAAGTTACCATGCAGTTATGTTCTGAAGTATATCTTCCAATAAGGCAACCTTTCTTTCTTGATCGACTTTCAGCCTGTTTTTACAACCTTTGAATATTTATAAAAAATCTTGAATGAAGCGACGTAAGTGGTCGAGTGGTCATCGCGTTGGCCTTAAGAAATTAAAAAAAAATGTATGAAATCAGCGGTTCGAGTCCCCGTGTCAGCTGTAAATTTTTCTCTGATTGAGAAATTTTATATGAGATGGTGTTTGTGCAAATTTGTATGTGTATCGATTGATGCTTACGTTATTATGTATTCATTGAAAGCCCAACCAAATCTGATCTGCACAAGTGCTCTAGCCCTCTGTTTCTCTGCTGGCGAGTATGCCGCGCCAGTATGGGCGAGGTCTGCCCATACCAAGAAAGTGGATATTGCGAGGAGCAGACCCTGTCACACCTTCTAGAGTGTGCACTGTGTCCGAGTAGATGCACCCAGGAGGACCTGATGATGGCTGGGAGTGGCGCCATCGACGTTGCCCGCTTCTGGGCGGACGGGATCTGACCCTGTTGTTTCCGACACGATTATATATATTGAAAGCTATGCGGATTGATTCCACGATTTCTAGCATAACAGTTGAGAGTTTAAACCATTAGACCAGAAGAAAACTGAAATTTAGCTTTTTTGTGTTTGTAATTTTTCCTTCTGTTTGGTGTGCCATAAACGTAGTAGCAATTAAGGCTGGTTACAGTATGGCGGGCGAGCTTTGTCCATTCATTACCTAGGACAAAAGCGCCAAGATTTATAATTATAATAACGGCGCAAAAGTCGTGCGTTTTTGTGTGTCAAAAAAGCGCACGGCGCAAAAGTCTAAAAACGGAAATATTTCCTTTTATTTTTTTATATGTATCCGTATATTTACTGTATATAAAGGGTGAATTTTAAACTAGTTTCTTTTTGGCAACACTGATTTTGACAGCTCACGTACGTTTCGTGTTTTGTGTCACTGTCAAACATCTTCAGTTTGGTCTATAATTTAACCATGAATCGTCTTACAAACAAACAACGCTTGCAAATCATTGAAATTTAATGATCCATATTTTTATCGAAAAATTGTGTTCAGCGACGAAGCTCATTTTTGGCTGAATGGATTCGTAAATAAGCAGAATTGTCGGTTTTAGAGTGAAGATCAGCCAGAAGCATTGCAAGAGCTACCAATGCATCCAGAAAGAGTTACTGTTTGGTGCGGATTATGGGCTGGTGGCATCATTGGACCGTACTTCTTCAAAGATGATGCGAATCGCAACGTAACTGTGAATGGTGAGCGCTATCGTGAGATGATATCCAACTTTTTTTTGCCCAAAATGGAAGAACTTGACTTGCATGACATGTGGTTTCAACAAGACGGTGACACATGCCACACAGTACGCGAAACAATAAACCAATTGAGTGGAATGTTCGGTGAACACTTTATTTCACGTTTGGACCGGTCAATTGGCCGCCTAGATCGTGCGATTTAACACCTTTAGATTATTTTTTGTGGAGCTATGTTAAGGCTCATATATATACTGACAAGTCCGCTTCGATTGACGCATTGAAAGATCGCATTGAAGCATTTATTCGTGAGATACCGGGCGAAATGTTGGAAAGTGAATGCCAAAATTAGACTAAGCGGATGGACCATTTGAGATGCAGCCGCGGTCAACATTTGAATGAAATAATATTCAAACATTAAATTATATGGACTTTACTATCGATTCAAATAAAGATTTCATGCATTTTTCTTAATTTATTTTTATTGGAAAAATTTCCTATAGCTATTAAAAAATCATCCGTTATTATGTTTTCATTGAAGGGGAAAAGTGGTCATATGTATGAATAAATAATGCTCACGTAATCCATATTATGACAAGGTAAAAAGTATTTCATATTTGAAATGAATTTTAAAGCAAAATAATAAGCGTAAATAAGAGCCTGTTCTTGCGACACTGATATACAGTTGTCGCTCCACCTTTTATGTCTTCTTGGAGGTCGGATAGCTAGTGGTATCACGTCAGCAGCTTTGCTCACCACTTTTTAAAACAGATGCTTTCAACGTCATCTCTCAAGCCAACTGATAATATTTAATGCAGAACGTAGTCCTAGGAAAAGCCAAAGAAGATGAAGACCTTTGTCGCTCGACACGTCAAAAGGGTTGAAGTGGATACCCGTTAGAGCTGCATAGTATCTACAGTAGACGGTCCACGCAGTACTTCACAGTATTGTGTGGACCGTCAACTCGTAGACGGTCTTAACAGTGCCGGTCCAGGCGGTACAGTATCGCTTTGAGGCCGAAAGCTGCTGAGGCCCAATTAACCGGAAGGAAAGGCCGCAGGAAACAGAGAGAAGGCCAAACAAAAAGACCGGAGGCTTTGTCGCGCGAAGGCTGCATTGCAGAGGGGACCAACACTCATAAATATCAGTTTAATAGTAAAATTGTTCTAATATAGGTTATGTTAGGTATCTTTGAAGAAAAGTATTGCGTGCAAAAGCTAGTAAATAGAGTTTTGGCTGACCCCCTGCAAGATGGACTGACATTAGAAAAATAGCGAGATGAGGAACGATGACAAGGATAGAGACTAACGAAGTAGCCTTACGTTTAAGCATTAATGGACATAGGCTGATGATGGGTTTTCTTTTTATATTGAGATGGAGTTTTGTTTTCACTCAAATAAAAAACAGAAATCACAGGACAAAATAGTTTAAAAAAAATTGAATAACACTTGATAATGGCTTCTTTAATTCTAATATTAAAATTTCTTGACGTTCTACCAATATAAAAAGATTCACAATCTTGGCAATTTAATTTATATATTCCAGAATTATTGCGTTTATCATTAGTATCTTTATTATTTATAAGGTGGTATCCTAGTTTATTATCTGTATAAAACGCTGGCTTTATCTCATTTGGGAGTAATTTAATTATTTTATGGGTAAAGTTATTAACGTGTAGAATTCGTCTCCACATTCTATCATCTTTAATATTTTCTTTAGGATACAAGTATTTATATGTTATGTTTTGACGTTTTTTATTATTCAAGATACTGTCTATTAATTGGCTATGATAATAAAAGAAAACCACGATATTTTTAATTGTATTTAATTCTATATCAAAGTTTGTTTGTGATAATGGTATTGAAATTAATCTATGTATCATTGCATGGAAAGCTGAGTGTTTATGAGATTTGGGATGATTAGAAGAATTGTGAATGATTACATCTGTGAACGTCGGTTTTCTATATATATATTAAATGTTATTTTATTATTTATCCTAGTAAGTGTTAGATCTAAGAAGTTGATAGACTTATTGTCTTCTATTTCCAAAGTGAATTTAATATTTTTGTGAATATTATTAATACTACTTAAAAAAGTTTTTAATTGTCTTGTTGTTCCCTTCCATATAACAAGAATGTCATCTACATATCTTTTCCAAAATATTATATCGTCCGAGAGTTTAATTTGTGAATTTAGTATTTTATCCTCAATATCGTTCATGAAGATATCAGCAATTAATGGGCTTGAGGGATTTTCCATTGGTAATCCTTCTGTTTGTTTATAGAATTTATTGTTAAATTGAAAGTAGTTTTGTATTTGTTATTAGTATTGTTAAATTGAAAGTAACTTAGAAAAAGTATTATACATATTACATGTAGAAAATAAAACCGTTAAATTAAATAATTTAGAATACTTAGAAATTTATAAAGCCATTAATAAGAAAGAAGATATAATTAATAACCAACTTAATACCTTAATTAATTCACCAATTTTAAAATTGATTCCGTTAAATAAATAAATAAGTATAAAAATTATATATACTACATATAATAATAATATTAATAATAATAAAAAAATAAAAATAAATTTATACCTAAACCACTTTTATGTATTTATCTCTTCCTTCATCCTTGCAACACCTATCTCCCTCTCCTTTCCTGAAAGAAAAAAAACCTTTTTCAAAAAACTGTTACACCATAAGTACAACGCAGCTCTTATCTCTAACTAGAGAAGGATTGAGAAAGACTACGAGTTAGTCGAAACTGCAGTCTCCTAATAGAGAACTTTTGTTACGTGATCCATGTGTGTTCAAGGTAAATAAATAAATAAATATTTATTATTTATATAATGGTTAACCTTTCCTTGTGATGTATATGTTCTTTACAAAGCTTCTAATAACCATCAATATCTATATAAATATAATAAATACAAGGCTTAGATTTTAATTCTCAATTTTGTAAGTATTTAAATTTCATGGCAATGTTTATTTAAGTTTGACAATGTGAAAGTGCTCTTTCAAAAACATTTTTGCTTACTTATTTGCAATTGTCAACAAAAAAATAATTATACAAAACCGGATCTTTGAAAGCTTCTGAGAAAAATATTTTACAGTGGGAACAAAAGAAGGAACGTGGGGTAATTAAGAGAGTAATAAGGAAATGGTACAGCGAGCTACTCCGTTGTAGGGGTCGTTAGGAAGAGGAGTCAAAAGGCTTATGCTGCAAACCAAGTGGAGGACAACCTTTTCAAAACCAAGAACTACTCACTCTTACCACAAACGAAGTGTTGACCAACCTTTTGACAATCCAGTAGCACATAAAAGTAGCTGCCGGCGAGTATAGCTCATGGGAGATAAATAATAAATATTTTTAATCGATTACTGAGCTCTAAAATACCCCCGGTTGGTGGGAATTTCATCCCTCAACTGTAAAATGCCGGTCATAGTCTATTAATCAAAATTGGTGGCAGACGAAATTCGTCCTATGAAGACCACCCTTTCATAGTGAATTCCTGTAATAATTGCGTAATGCGTAAATGTCAGGCTATAATCTATAATGTTGACGGATCAAAACACCACAGCGCTTAAACATATGCAGTATGGTTATCGTTCTTCTACCTTTCGTATCCAGCAGCCAATCATCTGACGTCGTCAGTCTACCTAGTAACATCCTTCTCTCTCTCAAAAGTTGTTGTATTCCGTCACGTGGTGGCAGGATTAGGAGCAGATTAATAACACATAGACCTTTTCAGAAGCACATTGACATATATTTACGATAAACTTTACAACCTTGTGGCCCGACCTAGTCACAGCATTCGGCCGAGCCACAATACAATATGCTCTCGCCGAAAGGCGGGACACGACAGTCGGGCTCGTGATGACTCTCGCCCAGCACCACAAGCGGCGGTCTATATAACTAATTCCAAATGCCAATATGGCGGACACATTCATGTACAACAAGTGAACAGAAATAAGAGACGAATGATTGTATTTAGGTTTTCGGTACCAGTCAGCAAAGGCTCTATCATGCTGATGTCGCTAGTAACAAATCAACCGACAATCCACACAACCTCTCACATCCGGCCCTGAAAATGAGAGACTCCAACTCTGGCAACAAATCGCACCAGAGGATTTCATTACTCCAAAGGAAGGCCTCCCAACTGGCAAGAGCCTTGACTGGCCGACCTGGAAATCCCTACACAGATTAAGAACCAGAGTTGGTAGAACAAAGGACAACCTCGAGCGGTGGGGAATGCTTCGGCAGGGAGAGACACTATTGTGCGACTGTGGAGACCTGCAGACCGCCTCACACCTACGATGCTGCTCCATGTGCCCAACAAGTTGCACATCTCAGGACCTAATGCTGGGCAACACACGAGCAATCGATGTTGCCAGATATTGGTAAAAAATAATTTGACGTCGCTGACACGAAGAAGAAGAAGAGCCGACAACTCAATTTGTGACGACACTAGTATAACGCTCCAGCATAATCAAGATATAATCCCCGAAACAGATTTTAATACTAGACGAGCTTTTGATTCAAGAGTCGTGAAACTTTGCCTAGTGACTGGATCGGATTATCGGATTATCGGAGTGGTGATTAATGATTAGCAAGCTTTCAACGTCATGCAGACTGCGGAAGAAGCTTTCGGAGACGTGGGTGTTGATGACGCAAGGCTGCAGAGGCGGAGTGCACTAATTGGGGACGAGAAATGCTGTCATTGAAACCAGACGCTGGCAAAACTTGATATTTCATAGTGTATTCTTGAACACAACAAGCGTTCTGTATAGTTAAATTTATCTTTACAGTTGTCAGAATATTGGTGTGAGAAAGGAAGTTATGAGAATACAGGATGTAAATCTTCTTTACCGGATTCCTAATTTGAAGGAGAATATAAAACAACACTGAATAATATCACGGGGTAATATACTCGTAATTTACAGGTAAGCTTAAATTAAGCAGTATAAAATTTACGAAATTATTTGATTTAGTAAATTCAACACTTTAAATATTGAGATTTAGATAGTTCCGAAATTGATTTGGTAGTTAGTCGCGAAGTTACGTCGGTAGTCGTTGACCCAATGATTGGGCGGATTTACGCACAGTGGACTTAGGCGAGCGGTTACCTCCTTATATAGGGCCCGCTCATTCACACAAGGTAACATCTCCTTGTGATTGGTGCGACATATATGCTACATATAACATTAATGGCGTGTCATAGATAACAGAAAGTGTACAAAAGATCGATCCGTCAAACAGTCAACCCTCTGAGATATGAAGAAAAACACACTGTTACTCTATTTCAATTTCAATTTTGTTTATTTTGCCTTTCAGAAACATTACAAATTATGTTAACTCAATGCATTTCTGAAGTACAATAAAAATACAAATAAAAAATACAATATATACAAAATTAGGTACTTATGATTAAGTACTATGAACAAAGCAATAAAGACAAGCAACAGAAGGTCCCTATGCTTATCAGACAGACGAAGCCAACCAATTATCCCTCCAAAGAAACTCTTTGAGTTCTTGTCTGAATTGGGCCTCTCTTACGTGAAATATATCAACATCCGAGGCGATTTGGTTAAACAGTCTGATCCCTCTCCCAAGAGGCATAGTCTCTGGCAGGTTAGTGTTACTCTTAGGGAGAGCGAACAATCTATGCTTCCTTATTCTCAGATATATATCGGGGACACACAAACCGATATTCATCAAAATTTCAGGATTCCCGAACACGCCACGCAACAGTCGGAAGAAATGCATATTTAAGCACATATCCCTTCTTGTCCTCGACTCAATGTACCCCAACATACCCTGTATGAAGTTAGTTGGATACAGCCACGGATAGTATCCATATACCCTCATGTAGAGAGATCTCAGAAATTTCTTCTGTACCCTCTCTAACATGAGGCTATATTTCAACTCATGGGGTGCCCAAATGATAGATCCGCTCTCGAGTATGCTACGGACCAATGAGTTAAACAACACTACCATTACGTGTGTGCTCGAGAAAACCCTGCCATTTCGTAATACAAAACCCAGCATCTTAAGTGCCTTACCACACACAGCTTCAATCTGCGCATGGAACGTCAGTCTGCTCTCAAACTCTATACCAAGGTCTCTGATGGAGGACACTCGTGATATTCCTATGTTGTTCATAGAGTACCTAAGATAAACAGTTTTCAAATTTCGAGTATAGGACAGAACTTTGCACTTAGCTATATTAAACTTCAGCTTATGACGCTTACCCCAGTCGAATATATTATTTATATCCGACTGCAGAAGCATACAATCATCCAAGGTACATAGGTCTACATAGACATTACCCCGTATTATCTGGAATACAACAACCCGAATTGCCGTGCACTAGTGCAAGAGCATAGGCACTCGAAGAGATGATACTGTAGTATCTGAGATATATTTTGAATAAATTGTTATTATTTTATATATTTTTTATAATATCAGATGATAAGCATTACTCCCTCGATGCCTCGATTATTTCAACTCAAAACTTACACATATAGATGGGACAGTTATATGAAAAACTACCGTTGAAGCTATAGGAATATTCTATATAGAAATGTACGCTATAGGAAGGTTCCTATCGCATGCATTGGTTGGGAACAAAAGTTTGCCACATTTTTTTATGGTCTTTACTTCTTTTTAAATTATCTCTAAATCCAAAGCTCCGCCAAGTACATTCCATGCATATTTCCCAACGGTCCTCCAGGACAACAGTCGGTAGTAAGAAATAAAATTAATTATATCCGTGCAACCTGTTTGTTAATCAGACTTTTATGAAATTTTATTGATTATGTTTAAGAAAATTTGACATCATCCCTGACCATTTTATGCCGCACCGCCAATGATCGCGGCAAAAAAGCAAATTAAAGATGACAGTTGCACCAACATGAAATGGAGCAACTGTCATAACAAATAAAATTGCGTATGCAAACGCCTGAGTAATATTACATAATTAAAACTAACATTATTAGATGTGCATGTCAGGCGATCGAACGAAAATAAGAGACAAAAGATGGTTTTTCGAGTCTTTACGGCATCACCCTAAAAGAGCTATATCAAGCTGATATAAATAAGTTATATCTACAAGAGAATCCGTGCATATTTAAAAGTTAAAATACATTACAGAACGTAGATACAAGCTATATATAAGGTAAATACTTTATTTTCTTGAGTTACTTTTGAAGCCTGAATAATTTGATATCAAAGGTCGTTCGACTATTATTTATAACAATCAAACACAATTATGTATTGCAGATCGCTACAAAAATAGGTCACACATTGCCTGCGCGTTTTCGAATAAAAACATCAAAAAGTAACCCACCAAGATTCAAATCCGGCTATCCCTCAAATTGAAATACCGTACAGAAGAATGACCTGACCCAACGCCATAAAACAGCGCGGAGATGGCGACATAAAGATAGTGTGGTGGGCGATAAAAGTTGTATGGAAGCGGCGCTGCGGCGTAAATATAATTCATTTTATTGATCATTAAGTGGGCCTATGATAAAAGTTTTAGGGCCGGTATTAACAAAAAACAATTGTAAACGCTTTCGCCTAAACTCGGGAGTGTAAAATATATGATCCCGGTTTATTGTCCCATCTTCCCGAACCTTACATTTTACTTCTCTATCGTTAATTTTACAATTTGGAATCGCCCACATTGAGTATTGTCAGATTAGGATACTGTGTTGGTCAAAGGGTTAAAACACACCTTTATGAGATGTTAGTGTTAAAAACTTTTAAAACTAAGGCGCTTAAACAATGAATTTCAAGTTATTAATTTATGGCAAAAAAACGTGGAATCTAACAGCTAAGTTTTATCCATAAAATAAGGTCACCCAACGTGCCATGGAGAGATCCATGAGAGGAGTGTCTCTCAAAGTTAAATTCCGAAACGAAATTGGAAAACGAAATCAAGTAGTGGAGGTTACCCAACAAAAGCACACGCAAGTGGCAATGGGCAAGACATATCTGTGGAAGACACGACGGTCATAGGGAAGAAAAGTGTTGTAGTGGTGTATAGGAATAGGCAAACGGAATTAAATAAACATAAATTAAGCCAAGACTTGACTTAATAACAGCTTCACCAAACTAGTATACCAAATGGCCTGGACTTTTCAATATGGATCACATGGAGTAATTGTTATTAACATAAATTATACCATGGTTTTGTGTAATCTTCGCATTATTTAATCATTCACTTGTTGACTGAAGAAGCTTGCCGAGTGCAAGAAACAATTGTGTATTTTTTTAAACGTGATTCATGTTAAAATAAAGTAAAATAACGTGATCTGTATAAACATTTGAATTGATCCTTATTTGTAAAATGCATCAAAAAATATAACTAACAAAACAAGAATTTATTATTGAAACCTAATAAAATATAAACATCCTCCTCTCTCTCAAAAAGGTTGTTATTCCGTCTCGTGAAGGTAGGATTAGGAGCAGATTGATAGCACAGAGTTTTTCAAAAACACTGAAATACATTTACGATAAAACTTTACAAATTTATAGCTCGACCTAGCATTCGGCCGAGCCACAATACAATCTGCTCTCGCCGAAGGGCTGGACACCACTGATCGAGATCGTCGGCGCTGTCGCACCGGCGCCCCAAGCGACGGTCTATATAACTAGTGCCAAATGTCAATATGGCGGACACATTCATGTACGACAAGTGAACAGAAATAAGAGACGAAAGATTGTATATCGAGGTTTTCGATACCAGTCAGCAACGTCTACATCATGCTGATGTCAACATATAACAGAGTAGCAGTTGTCAAGGATCTAGGTATAACCTACGATTCATTATTCACTTTCCATACTCAAATAATCAAATTAACTTCACGCGCCAATAAACTTCTCGGATTCATCACCCGCCAGGCTAGTCAATTTCATAACCCTCTAATTTTTCGTACTCTCTATTCTTCACTCGTTCGAACATTACCCAACTCTTTTTCTTCTAGGGATGCTTTCTTTCCATTCGCTAGAGTCCCGGAGGAAAATTGCTGAACTCAAACATTCATTCCTTCTTCTTCGCGGTTCAATTCACAACCCTGGGATTCTTGAATGTTTTAACTTCTATGTTCCAGATAGGTACACCCGTGCTCGTAGCCATCCATTGTTTTTGATCCCAGTCGATGCTTGTGGAGCTTCCACTCAATTTGGTACAACGGCAATATCGCTCCTAAATGGCCTACCAACACACCTCGATCCTTTTCTTACATCCTATTCCTCTTTTGTCGATGGCATTGTTCTACTTGATCTCTGTGATCTTTGACACGTGTCATCTTCTTATTCTTTTGTGTTATTATTATTATTTTCTCTATTTATTGTATATTTATGTATACTCTATGTTTCTAAATATTTGTAAAAAAAAATGGAATTTCGATTCTGTATATAAATAAATAAATAAATAAATAATGTATTATAGTCTTATATTCCATATTATATAAAATTAATTACAAATAATAATTAAATTATAAATATTAATCTGTATAACGCTTCTTTTGAAAGCAATAACAAATAAAGTTAATTAGTGAAAACCTTCTGTGGTAGAAAAGCTGATATTAGTTAAGCACTTAACGATTAAAATATTTTGACACACATGAAATAATATTTCAATAAAGTGATATTGTTATTCAGTAATATGAAACATATTTTTAGTAAATATTTACTACACTTAGTTGAAACATAATTTTAGTCCGCATTACAGTAAATGCATACATGTAAATATTTCAATTAACATTGCACCTAACGTGTTCAGGGGTATTTACTGAATACTGACATTATCGAATAGTATTAGTGACTACATTTAATTGCAGTTAATTAAATCATTATCAATTTAAATATGGTCTAATAAATATATAAATATATATTTTTTATGTAAACACTTACAGGAAAATACCGACAGATGATGATAGTAATTTTGAAGTTTCATCTGTCGAATTCTATGACGCTTACCATGGTGTTTATGGCTAAACGCTGCATGTAAACTGTTATCCGCTAACTTCATAGACACAGCCCAAGATTCACGTATCATCCTTTATTATTACAGGAATTTACTATGAATGGGTGGTCTTCACGGGACGACTTTCGTCTACCACCAATTTTAATTAATAGGTTATGACTGACATTTTACGGGTGATGGATCAAATTCACACCAACCGGGGTATTTTTTTAGAGTTCAGAAATCGATTAAAAATCTCTTTTTTTTAATCTCCGTCGGGGATCGAACCCACGACCTTTGGCTTGCAAAGCAAACGCATTACCATTGAGCTATGACCGACGGCAATTATATACCTTATTTTTACCTTGTTTATTATTTATTATGGCTGGTTTTGGTCGCTTTCAATTTTTGGTCTCGCACAATGTCTCTTAACTTCGGTGATCTAATGGGAATTATTTATTTTCTTATTTTTCTTTCTTAAAAAAAAATATAGAAAAATGCAGTTATTTCGAATAATGCGATTGTTACAAAAATTTCAGAAGATATACTACAACTCTATTTAAAAACGTTTAACCCTTTCGTTATGACTCGGTAGAATACAAATTGTACTGTCAATACGGCGTGAATTTTTCAAACCATTTTTTTTGCTTAATACTAGTATTTGAAGCATAAATGTACTTATTTGATCTATTTTCATATATCACATTGGTTCTTCTATCCTTTAGCAATCAGATGATGCATAAAAAACTATTATATTTAACAAACGTATCATTTTGTAACTCCATACATGTGGTGACATTGACACATGTGGTTTACAGAAAAATCGCTCCCGTGACGAAACCTAACGATATTTATTTACATGATTTACAGATTCTTGTAAATAATACACGTAGGTTGATAAAGGGAATGACTGCACTTCCCATTTCCTACCGTAGATGTCACAATGAATACTGAAAGTAGCAAAACGATGCATCAAGTTAACCGATGTCAACGGTCGGGGAATCTTGGACGGCATATGCCGACAACCGATGATAATGGGTTAATGTTTAATTAAATGAACAAATTCAGTAGTGTTGGTAACTCATGTATGGCAGAATGCTTTATCGCAGTTGGATGCACTTGCCCATTAGCAGACCTCTGCGGCTTGATCCATGCGAATGTTAGCGCATCAAACTAATGTGTGCAGTTTTTATACACCGAGCAAAGCACGCGACAGGTGTTTCTTTGTTTTTATGTCACATGTCTGTAATAAAATGCACTGTGTTATGAGTTATATATTATGTAATAAATTAAATCTATTTTTCCATTGTGACAATTTTTTAATTCTTTTTACTTTTATACGGTCAACCTTCCTATAGCTTCGAGATAGGGACTACGCTGCGGTAAAACACGCTATAGAATTTTAATTTTACCCTTTTACATCCGTTGAATATCGTAGTATACATATAATAGTTAGTTTTCAGTGTACATACATTGTTCCGAGACTTCTCTACACCTTAAGTACATCATAATAATCTATATACTACGTTTGATCACCTAACTGGATGATATGATCATCATGGACTGCCTCCATAAAGTTATTTTTATGCAAACAAATATATTAGACAGAACTGATCGAGCCTTTGGAGATAAGCGCGCGAGGAGTTACACTCAGATCAGCCACAGCAAATCGAAGCACCCTGCAGCTGACGGGAGGTAGTCCTAGCATGGTCTTTGGCAATTGTGCTTTCAGATACGCGGCACCAATGCATAAGAAATTGCCGGAAATCCTTTTGTTAAGCAGAAATACCTTGTTCCAAGACCCACCTTTTTTATCAGAATAAAGCCATTTGGAATGACCATTCAGTCATGAAAAAGCGCTATACAAATACTGATTTTATAATAATAATAATACAGGAAATAACTGACAGATGGTAATAGTGACGCAGAAGTCTCATCTGGTATTCTATACTGCAAACGTTGCATGTGCAGTGTTGATCCGCCAACATCACAGACTATAGCCCGACATTCACGCATCATCCAAATATTACAGGAATTAACTATGAATGGGTGGTCTTCACGGGACGACCTTTGTCTACCACCGATTGCGATTAAATAGGTTACGACTGGCATTATTCGGGTGTGGCATCAAATTAATACCAACCGGAGATATTTGAGAGCTTAGAAATCGATTAAAATTTTTTTTTAATCTCCGTCGGGGATTGAACCAATGACCTTCGGTTTTCAAAACAAACGACATAACCACTGAGCTATACCCGCCGTCATGGTCCTGCTTCATACAAAAGTCAACAGTTGTTTGTCCTGCGGAGTACGAAGTACAAGACCCACCCAGGTCTTGACCGACTAGTATGGAAGGCAGTCTTGTCCACGCCTTTTCCTCGTCATCACTCCAAGTCACACTATCGTACTCTTTTTTTAGGCATCTGCTATCTACAACCATTATATGGCTGCATTTGTTTTGATGAGATGTGTGAATTAATCATATGACATAATACTTAGATTATTTTTACGATCAGTTCGACCCAATCGCTCGTTAAAAAATACATCAGATTATCCAATTGTTTTGTTAAATTATTCAATTATATTTGGGATGAAGCAGACAGTAATTAACAAATTAGTTCTACGAAATACATTCCCAATAGTACTTAGAATTGATGACGTGTGAAACGATCTAGTTTCGATTACTTGGTACATTAACACAGACATTTCATTTATTTTTTTGTTCAAACATTTATTTCGTTTCTTTGTTTTCGTGGAATTTGTTGAAATTAATTAGATATTGTAGTAATATTTCAAATTTATCTCATATTTGTACTGAGAAACGACATGTTACAGCATCCATTTCACTTGATAATGACTTTAAGCTAAAGTTGATTAAACATTTCATTTCTTTATGACTCTGTATGTTTTTTTAACCTTTCAGTCTTTGATAAAGTTTTTAACTGTTAGTCATTGATATGGCTGTATGATTATTTAAGATTTTTTATATTTATAAATAAACTTTTAAACTGTGTATAAGTTAACCTTATAATCGTAATGATCTTCTTCTTCTGTTTTCTCTAGGACTTTATATAGTTAACCCTTTCATTACGGCTCGGTGGAATACAAATTATACTGGTAATTATAAAACTAGTATTTGAAACATAAATCTGGTCTATTTTCATGCATGTTTTACTCATTAGTTTTTGTATCTTTTAGCTATCAAATGATGCATAAAAAAATATTCTAAGAAAGTAGCAAAATGATATATCACGGCTAGCGATGTCAACGGTAGGGGAATCTTACACGGCATATATTGGGTACCGATGCGAACAGGTTAAACAATGGATTTGAATATTTTTTTAATCTGCATCTTATATATCAGTAGTATTAAAACAGTATAAAATTGAAGTACGTTTTTTAATATTTTGGTTTTAACCAGTTATCCACCTACAATTTTTTTGAATGGTTGTTAATATTTATATGGAGAATGAAATAATACACTTTTTAAAAACATTCATTCATTTCATTTGTCCACGTCCGCTCCTTCAACTGGAGCATATGGACATCACGTGCCTTCTCCGAAGCTCAATTATTGAGTTTTTAATAGAATAAATTTAAAAAATTGAGTGATTACCCGATGGTACCGATACCTGGACCGTTAAGTGCTGAAGGGCAGCTCATCCTGGCCAGCGTGTGAAAACCAGAATGGGAAAACATTATGTGGAGAGGATATGGAATGCAAGGTAATGAACGGTTCAAGTATCTCGTGATCATCAGGCCCGTGACTTACTGGTTTGGTAACTCCCTAAAAGATTGTAAAACCATAGAGTTATGATTTTTATAAGTCTACCGATTACAAAAACAACTTTCCTTCATCAGGATAAATTTAAAACTAACATACATTCAGAACATTTAATCAACAATAGAAAGAGAAGTGAAGAGGAGGGTGTATTATATGAGTACAAATTGTATTAATTCATTCTGACATCTATGACAAGCCACAAAGCTACTGAGTTCTACTCATTAATATTAATTTGTTAATAAAGCAATTATAATACATTATTTTTAAAATTAATATAATATAATTTTATTTGTAGAGAAGAGGTCACAGTTTAACTGACCGGAGCAAACGTGTGGGACGAAAAATGAAAGGTTAATGGATAGATGAAGAGGATAATTCCGAAGACAAATTGCTGAAAGATAAAGTGGTTGAGAGAGGGATGGGGTAGGAACCACCCTTTGAGAAACACAATGGTATTATATGCTAGAGAAATGGTCCTGAAATAATATTGACCTTCCTGAAGGTAGCTTAATATTTGTTTTGATTCAAGACGTAGCTTAGAGTTACTTTTGATTTTAAAGGGGAAGATATTGAGAATGATTCCAATCGAGCGTTCTCGATCTATTATACAAAAATTTAGTTTCTGACTTCGTGGAATTTGTGTTTATTTATATAAAATTAAGTATGATTTATTCTAAATCAAGTCCAGCATTAAGAAAATACTTAAGACCAAATAAAAGCTCAATGTGAGTGCAGCTCTCTTTCGATAACAGTAGCAAAATTTGTGGCGGTACTAAACATGGAAGTGTGTCGTTGTAAGAGTTCAGATAACCAATTGAACTAGATGATCCAGGCCACAGGAGCATACGGATAATCATCAAATTTCATTAAAAATCAGATCCTACAGTTTTTTTAATTTACGGGCTTCCAGAGGTTGTCGGGAATCAAAGATTACCACCCGAAGACAGATAAGTCTTGATACAGAGCAGGTATGATACAATGACACTTGACGAAACGTTAGAAATTTTTAGTGACATCAATATGTTCCAAATATGTAACGAAAAGATATGTAAAAAAAATCGTAACAATCCCAGAACAATCAAAGAAGAATTAATACCATTACGAATTAGCGTCTAAATTACCATACAACGTACAAATAATGTTAATGGCATTCTTTTATACTCAACGCAGCAATGATAGATGAAAAATAAAGTTCTGAGATTGAGGCGCAGATACCACATTCTCATTGGTTCGTTATTGTACACCACTCGGGTGCTAGAGTTAAGCAGACGGCTATAAATTAAAATGTATAAAAAAAAATATTCCCAAATGCTTACTGTATATGTTTTGACATCAGCATGATGTAACCCTTGCTGGCTGGTACCGAAAACCTCGATATACAATCTTTCGTCTCTTATTTCTAGTCACTTGATGTACATGAATGTGTCCAACATATTGGCATTTGGGACTAGTTATATACACCGCCGCTCATGGCGCGGGCGAGAGCCCATACCGAACGCGGAGATCAGTTGCCTACCGCCCTTCGGCGAGAGCATATTGTATTGTGGCTCAGCCTACTGATGTGACGAGGCCGAGCCCTAGGTTTGTAGTAAGTTTTATCGTAAATGTAAGTCAATGTGCTTCTGAAAAAGTCTTTGTTTTGCTGACCTGCTCCTCATCGTGCCCTCACACGACGCAGTAACACATTTTGAGAGAGAGGAGGATGTTGGTTTGTATTTACACTAATTTTGTTTGATAATTATAATAAATGTATTAATAAATGTATTAATGTGAATTTTTAATAAAGTCATTTTTATAAGCAATTAAATATACATATACTATACATAAAAATCCTTAAACGAGTCAAATCATTCAGAAAAAATATCGGCGGAAGCGGTATGAGACCTTTGGAACCAACATTTTGCCCAGGTAATTATACCGCTCGGCCACCGGCCAATTTCTTCCACCTGAGATGTCTCGTCTCTGATCTTCTATATAAGTTATCATCGTATGATAGATGTCGCTATAGTATATATTCAAAGTATGTATATTTTTATTTTCTTATTATTCAATCAGAATGCATTTATTCACAAGCTTAATATTATTATTTCCGACAGTCTATTTATTTTTAGTAAGTACCACTCGGGTCTCTGCGCAAAATGTTGGTTCCAAAGGTCCGCGGTTCGCATACCGCTTCCGCCGATATTTTTTCTGAATGATTTGACTCGTTTAAGGATTTTTATGTATAGTTTATGTATATTTAATTGCTTATAATATTGTAATATAGTCAATGATCTATAAAAGTAGATTAGAATATTGAAATAATAAAATAATATTCTAATAAATAATTAAAAATATCCATAAAGTAATTTTTATTCAAAGTAGTGAGAATTGTTTTAACACAGAAAAAAAATTAGTTCATTAAAGAATTAGTGGATTTTAATTAGGTATATAAATTACAGCCACGGTTTTTTTCTTTTAATTACTAGCCTATTTATATACTTAACCGTTATTAAACAAATTAAATAACTACGTTTCGTAATTAACGTAGAACACACATAAAATATATACGTAGCGGGTGCGGCGTTGGTATAATTTAGCACAAGGTTAAAGGCTGCTTCTATATAAGGTACTACATTCACGTACCGCTAACCAAAACTGAAAGCTCTATTCGATGCAGGGATCGATATATCGTAGAGTTTTTTTTGTGGTCGCGTGATAAGGAACCGTAAAGAAAACACGGACTTCAAATCACAAACTTATGGCAAAATACCTGTCCATATTGAACTTTTCACCTTACCTTTTTTAGGACGAAAAATCTTTTAACCACAACAACTAATACACATATAAATTCTAATCAAATAACACAACCTTATAAAAAATCTCTTATTTGTAAATCTATGTGAAGTTAGCGATTACCAATACGTGAAGTTGTCTTTTTAATCGACTTTTGTTGAAGAGGTTTTCCATTGATAATAATGGTATTGAATTGGTTCGAAACACGTACAATTACCTTAAATAAAATAATGAGAAACAAAACTGAATATTTTTAATAAGCAAATTAATAATTCCAATTAACTTACAATTACATATTATATATTTCTCGCTTAAACAAATCGGATAAAAATTAAAGAAGGAAGTTAGGATTTGAAACAAAAGAAATGTCCTTTTATTTTTATGTATGAGGTCTTATATTTTATTTATTTGTACAACTAACATAGCAGGACTTGCTTGTAAAACATTTCTATTGATTTTTATTCAGTAGTTATTGGTTGCTACCCTTTCAATTGCGGAAAGTGAAAGCAGTAATATTCGAATATTTTTTTTTTTAAAAGGGAAAAATTCAATTAATACAAATCTAAAAATATCACATGGGTATAGAGAAGATATATTGATGGAACGCCAAAACTAGTTTGCAAGATTTCAATCATGCCATTTTGTTGATTAGAAGATGTACCACGTTCTAGCAGGCCAGTTGGAGCTGATGAAGGCAAAATTGACGCATTAATTGGTGCAATACGGTGAATAAAATTTATTAGATTGCATAATTTGTCAAAATCAACCGCTATTTTTTAATTATTTTTATTATTTATGGATGTTTGTAATCAAAGACATTAAATTTTCCAACAATTATCAATTTTTAAATTAATTTATTGAATTATAATACAATTATAATTAATATTTGAAATTTTGTTTAATTTTGTATATGTTTTGAAATTTTTTATGATTTTTTTAAAAAGTCGGACAATAATTTACTTTCACCAAAATACGTAAAAACTGTCAAAACGTCACAAATGTATTCAGTTTGTCGAAAAATCGCATTTTAATTTGGGCGATCCAATTAGTTTGCAGGGCCGGACTTTTTCACCTGCGTATTTTTTCGGCGCCCCAAAAAAGCAATTAATTCGAGATTAAAAAAATTCAATTTGCACCGAAATTGAATCCGATAATTAGTCGAGTATTATCGGAATAATGACGTCACAAAGCGCGTTGAAAGCCCCGCTGAAAGTCCCTGAATTTCACAGCCACTCTTTGACACTTTATTTATTTATTCAGCGACGTCCTTTTCAAACTTTTTCCTATTTATTTTCAACGAATTAGCTCGGCCTGCTGCTGAAGTTGATTCAATGAAAAAATGCGCATCAGATTTTTTCATTTTGATGAGTTTGTCAAAATTTATTTAAGAAGTTAAATGTGTAATATATTAAATTTTGTAAAAACAGTAAGATAAATATTTTATGGATATTTTTAATTATTTATTAGAATATTATTTTATTATTTCAATATTCTAATCTACTTTTATAGATCATTGACTATATTACAATATTATAAGCAATTAAATATACATACACTATACATAAAACTCCCTACACGAGTCAATTCATTCAGAAAAAACATCGGCGGGAGCGGGATGCGAACCGCGGACCTTTGGAACCAACCATTTTTGCCCAGGTTATTACACCGCTCGGCCACCGGCCGATCTCCTCCACCTGAGATGACTCGTCTCTGATCCTCCATACAAGTTATCATCGTATGATAGATGTCGCTATAGTATATATTCAAAGTATGTATATATATTTTTTTAAGAGATAAATGAAAAAAAATTAATAATATCAGCATGTTTGTTACAAAAACATAGCTTCATAGCAAATATATTCAATAATAAATGTTTCTTCAATATAAATAAAAGATAAAAGTAAAGTTTATTTTTTTGGTACTACTTTTTTTGGACCCAAGGCCCCTAGTCTGGCCTTGTACCTGCGCTCCTTGGGACCCTTATTAAGGTACTATTTTACTTACTTGAGTACTTTCTCGCTATACAAGCAACGGGCTTTGGTGAGCAACACCAAACGTGAGTGTAAAAGTTAGTAGTTTTAGTACTCCTGTGATAACCACTCTCAAACATAGTATACGGCAACTCTAATCTGAAAATGATTAGTAACTAAAAGCTTTCAAAATTCTTTTTCTACAAACCACTGCTACGCTCTAGAATGTACCTTCATATCTTTATTTCCTATTTTATATAATATACATTTATTTAAGACTTAGTGTAATAAATACTTAAATACTGAGCCCGAAAATAAATACAACACAATTTCCCGCTTGCAACACCTAATCGTCCTGACAAAGCGTCATAGAAGTCAATATTTTGAATCGGTTATGTTCTCCTCATTTGTTTACTCACATATGTAATAGTTATTTTTAAAAATTGTAGTTATATAGTTCAAAAATGTGATGTCTACAAAAAACTCTAGAACATATTTTAACCACATATTACCACCACGCAGTTTTTTCAATTGCCACTGTTCATTAAACGTTCCTGACAATCTCCAAAGCAACAGGGACTTCAAGAGATGGCAGTTGCAGTATCCGAGACAAATCTAGTTGATCAGTACTTTGTTAGTCAGAATTTTCAAGAAGCTTGGATTATTAGACTGACGTTCCCTTGGCCTAGACTATTTGATGATAAGGGGCGGTCATCAATATAAATCGTACTAATAATTAGAAGAAAATTAATCTTAAATATATAAACATAAGAATTTCATACTTTGTTTTTATATGGATCACACTGAGGTGATCAATGTATATTTCTTAAAAGTGTAATCGATTTTAAGACAAGTTATGAAATATTTATCTAATTAATATTAAAATAAATCTCAATATAAAAATAACAATCTTAAATTTGATTAATTTTTCTGCACTAAATCCGTGCTTAGTATTTTTTTCAAAATAAATATCAAATAAAATACTAAATAATAAATATTTATTTATTTACCTTGTTTTTACATGTATCACGTTATGTATGTTCTCTATTTCGGAGACTGCAATTTTGACTATTTCGTAGCCATCCTCAATTCGTCACTTGTAAAGAGACAACTCTGCAGTCTCCGAAACAGAAAACTTATATTACGTGATCCATGTAAAAATAAAGTAAATAAATATTTATTATTTATAATGAATCTCAACGTGAATGCTGACAACATTGAAAAAAAAACAAATAAAATACGTTTATATACGAACTCTTTGATTTATTTTCCAGCTCGGAGCTTTCCTTCAGAAGTGCAAGTTTTTCATAACTTATCAATGATTAATTGGTTTTCGAAGCCGACTGCAGCAGCGAGCTTTATTTTGGCCGATGCGGAAAATGAGCTTAGAGATTATTTTATCTAACTTTTGCAGACAGTGTCACTGCTTTTATAGTTTGCAGGGAATGAGTTATTCATTTTAAATATTCATAGCTTTAAAATGGTAAATGTTCTATTTGTATTGAGCTTGCTGAGCATAATTATACTTTCAAAATTCTGCAAATCATTTCTTAAGCGACAATGCCTTTTTACTGAAGCTGAAACATGTTGAATACAATACAACTGTAATTTTATATTGATTTATAACATTTTATAAAAACAAATAATTAATAATGTAATAGGTACTTAAAAAACATCGTTCTATTAACAATCGTTAACAGGAGAGTTGAGAGAGAATTAATCATCCAATTTAATCATCACCGGTGGGAGTAGCTCAATGGCTAAAGCGTTTGCTTTGCAAGTCAAAAGTCGTGGGTTCGATCCCCGACGGAGATTTAAAAAAGAAAGAATTTTAAATCAATTTCTGAGCTCTAAAATACCCAAGTTGTTGTGAATTTGATCAGTCACCCGTAAAATATAGGGTCCATAGCGTAATTGATTACTATTTTTATTATTTTTTACAAACCGGTCGCTTTATATATTTTATATGGCGCTAAAAGAAATTTCAAAAGTATTTGAATTCATTGTTGAGAACGTTCTTTGGTTAATTTATTGTAAAAATAATGAAAGTTATTATCTGTAAATCTACGTGTTTAGGCTTGCGTCAGAAAATTGACCATTAATCATTGTGTGCATAACCAAATAATAATGCAAATATCATGCATTTACTATAAATTAACTAAATAACCTTCTCAACAACGCATTAAACTAAAAAAAAACGTTTTTGGGCGCAATAGGAAATGCCCATTTTTAAATAAACTCGTACGTTATGTATATGATAAATATATAATACTTAACGTTTCATAAGCAATCGTTTCAGGTACTGTGCAATACCTTTCAGCAAAGCTCTTTGTAACGAGCTTTCGAACAAGCTCTTTGGCGGTCAAATGAACTTCAGTTATTATTCAACTGTGAGTCGTTGTTTATCTTCGCTGTATTGATTAGGCAAATGGATTCCTTGGGTGTTCTGGGAAAACTCACTCACCAGAGACCAGGTGTTAAGGTATGTGTTGTAAGAATGGATGGCTGGCTAAGAGGAAACTGCTAAATATACTCGTTCATACTGCAAATTTCTCCATTTATGGAATGGCAATCGTTGTATGGCAACGAAACTGCATAACCGTTAATTTACTACATGAAATTTTGTGAAACTGCATGTGTAAAGAATTTGAGATTTCAAATAAGATTTCACGTTATTTCATTTGTGAGTTTCAGCAAATATTCATATATGTCTTGCATAAATTGTATTTGTGTGATATCATAGATGAAGCCCTCGCCACACACAAGATTCATCTTAAAGTGGCGTGGTAAGCGAAACTAAGAAAAAAAAAAATGTCGGAAAGTGGATGTATGTGAGCGTTGCGATCGGATTTGTGAGAAGGAAATTCATCCGGAACACGAACATTCCGAACATAAAAAGAAAATAAACAATTAACTGTAAAATGTCAGGGAGAATTCATTTACATGTAGCAAGTAAAATTTATATTTACACAATATTGAACTTATAATGGTTAAGAGAATTATTTACAATATAAAAGGTTGTGTTAATTAACTTTTTTAAATTTATTAATCGCATGCAGGAGAGCACAGCTGGTCAAGACCAGTGCACTCTATGACGCTCAGCCAGAGAGGCTGGACGCTGCATGCGGGAAACGTGTGTTGTGTTCGTGTTTCTGTGTGGGTTGGGGAGATTGCAAGTGTATATTTATCTATTTTTGGAAGAGATCCAGATTGTAGGAAGGAGGAAACGCAGACGCTGGAAAAGCATTCCAAAGCTTACCGGTGGCATTAAAGAAGGAACTTAGGAGATTGACAGTTCTTGGTCGACACACATTAACCGTGTATGGATTCGGTTCGACAAGTGTAAGACGAGTTTGTCGGTTGTGGGTGGGTGCAGGAGGAATGAGTTCTTGAAGTTACGAACAGCAGCGACCGTGGTAATAACGGTAGAAAAGTCGTAAATAAAGTCGGCCTCAAACGAAATATAATATAAAATAAGATTTTGACGCAAGCGATAATTATTTAATTTACAATTCTTGACGGTCTTTTAGGATGAAGAGAACTCGGGTGTCTACAATAAATTAAAGCAGTTCTTTGTGCTCTTATAAGGTATCCGGAAAACGTTCCAGCAAGGTCTCTTCACCATCCAGATTTTTGGTATCAGTATAAAGCCTTAGGGTAATTTGAATGCCCATATTGCATCTTGCCCCACCTGTGGGACCAAGTAATTCCCCATCTGCACCTGTGAGGATCAGTAATGGCCACTAGTTCAGGTATGTCGTGAGAGACGATAACTCACTTGACGAGAGCTACGACGATACAGCTGATACAACTACACTGCTCAGAAGATATACGTATTAAATATTTAAAATCACCAGGACACATTATAATATATATGAGAATAAATAAATATTTTAAATTTAATTTGAACCTAATTGGAACACGTTTTTCCATTAAACGTATACTACACGAGTATCTCGGGATTTAAATTTATAATTTATTTGCAGGTTGTTCTCTTCAGATAGCAAGATCCATCAACATTTTTGGATTATCAATATCGAATAATGTCAAATATTACGAGTCAATTAAGTGTAAAGCCGGTCTCGCTTCCAAAAAACTAGGTGTATTATATAGATCACGTCAGTATTTCAACGATAAACAACTTCTTCTTCTATATAAAGCAAATCGACCTATCCTTGAATACGGCAGTCACCTTTGGATTGAATTTAAAATACCTTTTTCTTAATGGACTCAGTTCAAAGAAGGCAAATTCGTTTGATAAACAATGACACCCGATAGTCTAATCTACAATCAATGGAACACAGACGTAAGATTGGTTCTCTTAGTCTTTTCTACCGTTATTACCACGGTCGCTGCTCTTCGGAACTTAAAGAATTAATTCTCTCCTGCCGAAACTCGCATTCCCCCACCGCTCGACAAACTCGTCTTTTGTTCTACCAACATCCATTCACGGTTTATATATGTCGACCAAGAACTGGCGGCTTCTAAAGTCCTTCCTTAATGCCACCGGTAAGGTGGAATGCTCTTCCAGCGTCTGTGTTTCTTCCTTCCTACAATCTGGATCTCTTCAAGAAACAGATAAATATACACTTGCAATCTCCCCAACCCAGACACAAATACGAACACAACACACGTTTCCCGCGCATGCAGCGTCCAGCCTCCCTGGCTGAGCGTCATATGAGAGTGCACTGGTCTTGATCGGTTGTGCTCTCCTGCATGCGTTTACATAAAAAATAAAGGCTCCGGTGGGAAAAGGCTACATTAGATAAGTCGAAGAACATGGCGGTTGTAAGATTTTTTTAGCTATTAATGACGAATATATGCTCCAATCATGTAAATAGAAGAAGAGTATAGTAAAATATTTAATTAAGTATTGATTTATAATTGCATAAGTGGGTCAGAGTTCAGAAATTATTGTGTAATAATAGATCTGTTGATAAAACAAATGGATATATTATCGACAACTGTATCGACGACTGTAACAACACCACACCACATAAATGCCGCCACATAGTTATGTAGCTATTGTACATGCATTGTTCCAAGACTATGCATGAAAATTTAATGTTTTATATTCGAAAGTAAACTTGGGTCACATATATTCGTAGTACCCGTCGACCTCAGGGACAGAAGTCTGAGGAGACTATGGTATCCATTGATTGACACAGCTTCAAATAAAAGTCAGTATCCGGATCAAAATGCTGAAAGATGGAGATGATGACAAAAACTCACACACATTCGGTAGCGGGAAGACGAAAGTCTAAGGGTCGAAAGATCAAGTAGTGAGAGAATCATCTGCGGCTAACAGCGGAAACCAAGTAAACGAGCCCCTGCTATATGTTCACTATTGTGTGAGTGAGAGGGGGCTGTGTATCAGTCTCTCATTTTTTTCTGTTACCTGCTAGCAAAAACGACATATTTAGTCGCTCGGATAGGTATCCAATTCAATTAAGCGTAGATAATTGAAAATTTGTTGAGTATTTTGGTGTGAGTCTGAAACAACCATATCGAGCCAATATCACAATATATAATACAATTCATCGAATAAAATCTATGATAAAAAAAAATGTTTGATTTGTAATCAACTAAAAAAGTATGAAATACTGAATTAAGCACGCAAAGGTATATCACTGCAACCTACTTGCTAGCTACTGAAATAAGCTGTCTAGTGTGGTCAAGGTTCTAGTGACTTAAATAACAACTTTGCAGTGAATTTTAAACAGTGATCATTACTGTCAACTCTCCTATAGCGTCAAAGTAAGAAACCCCCTTTTAAAAAAATCGCTATAGAATGTTAGTCTTTCCCCCATATATGTTGTTTATCTGAAATATAAAGTCACCGTGAACACTTGGAAGTATGATGGTTTGACTTTGTGTGGAATGAAAAGGTGAAAAAAACGGACAAGGCAGCCTTTCACACTATAAAAATAATGTATTGTGGCGTTTAAGTAGAGCCGTGTGTGACGACTTTCTCTGTATCAATATTTCAACCGCCATTGTATGGGTCATATTCAAATTTGCCCGTGAAAGCCTAGGAAATTATTTATATAAATATAATATACTCGGCGGAGCTATGGGAGATAGAGATAATATAAGATGAGGCGAGGACCAAGGCGGCTGACAGAGCTTTGTGGCAGCAGCTCGATGATGATGATGAATTACCATCACTCAATTGCGTCAGTTGCCACTGTCGATGCCTCTTGCCACATATTTGCAAAGAAAGCAGGTAAAGAATCCGAGACATGTTTTACATGATTTGTTAATCGGAATATTAAAGAGAATCACATGATTAGTCCAGCGCTTCTGAGGCCTATTTAGTTCTAAGAGACGACTCAACCCAACCAATGCCACGCGGCAAGCATCACTTGGTTAACTCACTCATGTTTCAGTCCACGGCTTAATGTTGCTTCATTCGATCCATTACACGCGCCAGATGAATTGATAAAACTTTAGCGCTTAGTTCATCACAACATCGAGTAAAGCATCTCGATTCCCGCCCCCGCCCTCGGTTGATTTATACCGACCGCGGGGCGTGTTAATTACCCGCAATTAGCACTCCGGTGGGCGGGGAAGACTGACACCACCCACCACCCACCCAGAAAGTCTCTCGGGCCATTGATCCCACTTCGAACTGACTATTATAGTCTGAAACATCTAACTCGGTACACTCTCAAATTATTAATCATTTTCATGTCCGCTGCCTAAGCTTGAGCAAATGGATCTAACGAGAAGCCGTCACAAAGCTCTGTCAGCCGCCTTGGTCCTCGCCTCATCCCATGTCAGCACTGCTTCCCGCAGCTCCACCGAATCTTCTACTTCCTTGTATCAGCGACGTCAAATTATTTCTGGCCAATATCCTTAAACACCGATGGCTTGTGTGCTGCCCAGAATAAGGTCTTGATGTGTAGCTAGTCGGGTACATGGGCAGGATCTTACCGTATGAGGAGGTTTGCAGGTATCCACAGTCACACAGCAGTGACGTTCCCAGCCGAAACTCTCCCTACTGCTCGATATTTTTATTTGTTCTACTGACTCCGGTTCTCTTAGCTCCGTCGAGTATATTATATGTATACTCGTAGCTCCCGACAGCTTTCCAGTTCAGCCCGAGTCAGGGGGCTTGAAGATAAAGTAACTGTTGTTAAGGCTCTCCTGTGTCATCCGTAGTACATGTCTCAGATATCTGTTTTCGATACGCATTATACGTCTGCATTGGATTTTTGTGAGTTTTCATGATTCAAAACCACACAGAAGAATAGGGATGATGCAGACGCTATGTAGACGTCACTTTGTTTTGATTGAGTAAAGCTTCGAGTCTCAAATATTAAACGTTGAGCTTAAAAATGCTCCAGCGTTCCTAAGGAGGGAAGACAACTCTTTATGCAGGCCACTTTTTTCAGTGACCTGTACGGCTAGATATCTGAAAATGAAAATTATGACTTAAATGCTGATTGCAAAAATATTACCTTGTAAATAATGTTTCAATATAGACATGTTCAGGGAACAACTCCCCTAAGGTTTGAACTCTACCAACGATGGTTTGCGCGAATTACTACCCTCTTTGATCTATGTTCAGGCGGCGAGTGGATATCGCCGTTTTTTAGCTATAAATTAATTAGCAATTCAATCGAAATTGCCTCAACCACACAATTAGCGGTTCGTGTGTTACATTGAGATCGATCACTTTTTGCGGATCGGCGTTTCGAACTCGCTCCGTAAATAAATTCAATTCAATTCCATTTCCGACTGGCAAGTGCTTCAATGAGTTCGATTCCCGGGTGTCCAACCTTTTTGATTCGAAAGACATTAATAGAGAGACATTCACTTTGACATTTTTATTTTATTTGTTTTATTATCAAAAAACAAGTTTATAACATAAGATCTACTACTATCTTATATAACGAGTACTACTGAGCAATAAGCTTTTCTTTTCACTTAAAAAAATGTAGAAAAAAATATAAAATTGCATATCCTGCAAGTTACACACAAGGTAAGAATAAAATCTGAGAGATAGTTAAAGAACGTAGGAGCATATTCCATGTCAGCCTCGTTAACCGCTCGTGTAGCCCCGACGATTTCCCTGATGAAGTTTAACAGCAAAGCACCATCAGAACTAAGTAGTAATTCAGGAAAATACTCCTAAAAAATGGTAGGGACTCCTAGGCGACTAAACAGAATGCGTCTCCTGTTCTCATGGATGATGCACTCCACGAGAGAGTGTCTCACCATCTGTTGCATACCTGGATCACATGGACATGCGTCGCAAGAAGAGAGGCCTTACGGTTAGTCAGCCTAAGTAATTGTTACCTGTCTTAAGGCAGACTTAAATAGAAATAACAATGTGATTACTGCCTAAAAATGTAATGCTTAAAAGCGTTTATTGTCTTATGAAGTGTGAAGAGTTAAAACAGTGTAAAATATCAGTCTATATTGATCAAATATTATGGTACATTGTAAGCGTGGTTCTCGTTTGATCACTGGAGTTAAGCAACATAGAACGTTGACTACAACATGGATGAGTTACCGCTTGATATTTGTGTTGCACAACACTTAGGACCAAATTATACAAGCCTCATGAGCATTAAGCGGGAAGCTTCTAGAAAATTCTAATTAACAAATTACTCAAAAATACTTTGGAAGCTACAGCTGCTATTTCATTAAGCCACCATATCAGCTGATAACTGTTGTCATAAAGTAACACCTTAAAGCTTTGTTAGCTGTCACGGCCTTTGATAGTTTCCATATCAACTGCACTTTCTGGAGCTCCTCCAAATTCAGTCTTTGTATGCTTCAGGTGTTTTCTAAGACTTTAAAAGCCCGAGACGTGGAAGAAAAGGCAGCTCTAGCTTATGTTCTTCAGTGGCATCCAAAAAATATGTTCCAGCCTGCTTCTTTTTCGTTCTATGAATGATTTTAGGATGGATGGTTGTTACTTTACTATCATCATGCCTGTTACTTTAACTCGTCATTCTTCACAAATTTAAACCATTTTTATCCCCCAATTTCCCATTTCCCCCCCCAAATGTTCCCAATATTTGAAGCCCATTGCTGAATTGGCCTTTTGTCAAAAAAATGGAGACAATACAGTGCTGTATATTAAGCATTTTGTTTTTAAATAAATATTGTATTTTAAAATAAATCTTATCTAAACTCGACGGATCGGAGTGTTGGACCCCGCTGAAACGTGACTTGGATAGGATTCATGTGGCAGAGATGAAGATGACGAGGTGGGCATATTCGGGGTTCATTTTGAGTGGCCCCCATACTTGAAAAAATAAGGAAAAACGGCCTAAGATGGTATGGGCATGTGACACGGAGAGATGAAGACCACTTAGTGAAGAGAGCCCCCTACATACCCACGCTGAGAAGAAGACCTGAAAGACCACAGGCAACCTGGACTGCAACTGTAAACAAGCATCTGACAACTCTGGGCTTGACCGAGAATGTAACGCAGGACAGACAGATATGGTGAATGTGCACAAAGAGAGCCAACCCCATATGATGGGAAATGGCGAGGCTAAAGAGAGACGAGCGAATTTTAAATATTACACATGCATTTGAAAGTGGCACAAGTCACGTAGCTTTCTTTGCAGGTCAATATTCTCAGTGACCTGTATGCCAAGACAACTGAAAATTGCGAAGCTCTCGAATTCTAAATACGATAAAATTTCAATAAGAATTTTGAAAGACTAGTTGGGCATTCATGCTTTTAATGGGTCACTCTCCTTAGCGTAGATTTTTCAGTGAACGTAGCAGTGTGTTTGCTACGAATCGTAGAGCGTTGCATTCTTTTTTTTTAAAGACCAAGATTAATGGATAGTCTCCGGTAGAGACGAAGAATCTGATTCGAGGAGACTTTAAGTACTTCTACTCTATTATTCTTACCGTTCGTGTTTGTAGCTTATTTTTGCTTGTTTTTATCACGTTCCACGGAATCTGCTTAGTTTGCATGCACCTAGTTGATCTGTTTCGTGCCAACATTACCGTATTAATAATTGTTATACGAGTATAATCGGATTTATATTCATTTTTATTTTATGTGGACAAGCCCTGGTCGGAGTTTAGTGCTTGTAATACAAGAAACGGAAAAAAAAGCTGACGGTTTTTGCCATTGTTATGATGTAAAACCGTTTTTTTGCCGCTCCGTGTATAACGAATATATAGACATCAGAAAAATGTTGAAATTTACCAACAGTTAATTTTTCATTAATACTGCTTAATCTCTTGCCAAATGCTTCGTTTAAATCTATGCATCCGAAGTTACATTGAATGTTTACTTTGTATAGTTACCGATGGTCTTCCATGACAATACCGTGTGAGATTGAAAAGAAGGGATCTGCAGTATCTAAAAAAAATTGGGAGTTTGTTAATCACATTTTTCTAAAAAGATATGATTATTAGGACTACATTCTGAGGTTTTAAATTATTTGATAAAACTTTTGATTTCAAATATATTTAATTATTATTTTTAAGTCATGAGATAACCAGACACAAAGACTCTAGTTTATTAAAAAACAACCATATTTTGATTTAAGCCGGTTTTGTAAGGGAATAATAAATAAATAATAATATATATTTTTTTAATAATTTTTTTATTAACAATTAAAAAAAATACTAGATAATTTGTTTCATGCATTTACACAAACGTAACATAATATTTTTATTTGAATGGCCCCGTCTTATATTTTTTCTGTTACATTTGAAACAAGAAGGAAATAAACAATCACATTCTTCTGTTTTACGCACAAATAGAGATGTTGCAAAAGCTCAGTACTGTGTAAGAGAAAGGTTTTTTTTTGTTCTTAGAATTTTTATATTTTCATATAAACTTTGCCACTTTTGGCACGTTGAAGAAAGCTCTTGACAAAAGCTTTTCAGTAAGATTTTTCAGCATGCTCGAAATTTTTATATAACTTTTTAAGCACTTTTAAAATGAATTATTTATCTTTGTAGGGTAAAGGCTAGTCGTTTTGATATGTATTTCGAAAGTCAAATTCTTTTTTGGTTATTCGATATTTAGGAATGAGGTACCAAATAGCGTATTGCGAATAATAAATACAAATTAAGCAATATATGCAGGAATAAAACTGTTAAGAAGATCGAGAGTTTCAGAAATCTAGGCGTGAGATCCACTATGAGCATTATTATGCTACATTATCATTTAATATAGTAATGTTTAGTGATAATAGCCCACCTTATAAGATCACAGATGTTAAGAAAAAATAGTGTCGGTTGTCAGGTAGAGTCGCCCGTTAGGACAAAATAGTGACGAATTAATTAACCGATCTCCTTTGAAAAACGATTAACAAATAACCAAAAAATATTAATTGATACTACAGTGCTCCAAAAATGATATTATTATCATTATTTTAGTATCTTCAAGTTTTTTAGATACGTCAAGTATAAAAATTCTCAGAACCTTCGAATGCAAAGATATCTAGAGACGATGCGTAGAGAGTGGAAACTAACAGAACTGACTGTCGAAAATTCGTGGTGACCATATGGTTCAGATGTGGAATGGGTATGAGAAGAAAAAATAATAAATAAAAGTAACTCTCTGCTGCAGCAATCCAATTTATTAGATTTTATTCGTGTTCTCCGAATCAAGTTCAGTAAAAATATAATTTCTCTCGAAAATATATATATTTTATTAAGACATACTTATATTCTGCTAGTATTACAGCGTTATTTACCTTTAAAGTGCAGTTTCCTACAAAGTAACTTCCAGGAGCATCCGATTTCTCTCCCTGTTTTTGTAATTCCCGGCAACCGTATCAGGTAGGGGAGTAATCCGGGATTTATATTGCAGCAGCCTTGCAGTTTTGCCCAGGTGTATACACAATATACTAAAGTATAAGAATACTAAGCTAGCAATAATGGGTTCGATTTCTAGCAAAAGTTATGAACAACTTTTTATTTATTTCTAACACAGTATTCACAGAAATAAACGCTGATGCCAGTTGGTGTAAAACCTATCCTTCATTTTTAAAAATAAATGCCACAACAGATTCATTAAATCAAAAATGAAGGTTGAAAAAGTCTCGTGAACAACATCCATTAGCAGTAAATCGCTTTTAAAATAGTTGATACTTGAAATCACGAAAGACAAAGATGAGATCACCTGTCTTGGGTTTAAGTCTTTTATGGATTTTATGCTGTGGATTAATAGCAGGTTTTACTCATATAATAATGGTTACCAACAACACAGAGAAGAGTAATTCTTAATGATATATTCCGAAACAAAGTTATCTGAAGAAGAACTCAAGTAGTGAAGGCTACCTAAGAATAGGCGCACTCAAGTGTCAATGGGCAGGACATATATGTTGAAGAGACGACCAAAAACTGATAAACGGAGCATTGGTTAACCCTCTGCAAGATGGACTGATATCAGAAGCATAGTAGTAGTACCCTGGATGCGGTGGCTTGATCGAAAAGGATGGAGACTCATGCTGGAGGCTTACTTTCAACAGTTGAATGACATAAGCTGATAGTGCTGTTACATTTTTTCACCACAAAGCGCTCCGTCTTCCTTAAAATATCAAGCATTCTACTGTATGTGTTTATATGAGTTAAATACTATGAAGAAACTTATCGAGCACAAGTAGAGATCATGGATAGATCTTCAACTTTGAATTTCAATGAACTCATGTACTCTGGCATCTGAGTCGAGAGTTTTAAACTCTCGATCATACCCTTCAGTAATCCTTAATCCTAGCAGATTATCAGGATTCCAAAGCCGGACTGGTGATGCAGCTATTCTTCTTGCGTCTCTGGCGTTTAATCTATGATTAAATACTCAATAAAGGTATTCTGTGCACTCAAGCAAGACAAATAAAGTACAAAAGCGCTTACAATACAATTAAAACAATGCAATTTTTTATTGTTGTTAAAAAATAATTTTGTAAACTATTTCACGATTCCTTGTAATCTCAACACGGAAATGATACGCCCGTAGATTCAAACAAATAAAAAGCATCTTTTGCACTCACCTTTGGAAACTCTCAATGGAATTTCTTTCTATTCCTCGTCTGCTCTCAAATTAGGGCGTATCTATTAAGAGCGAATCAGTTCCCATATCCTTCGATTAGTATGAAGTCAGACATAATCATTTCTTACGAAGAGTTTGGATGATTTAGCTGGCTCAATAGTAAATTAAATCTTTGATTTGAAGAACAGGTGATAGAAATTGCTCCACACTAAAAATAATAATATTAAAAGCTTTTATCCCAGCAGGATTGGATGGGTTGTGCAATACCCAACCTGCCATATTTTTGGGTACACATATGTTTACATACTACATACAAAATAAAAATTATATTTAAGCATAATAATTCATGGTGGTCGCTGCATCATCTCCATCCAGCAATGGCTCAGGGAGGAGTTGAGCCATTCAAAAGCAGCCAGGATGATGTTGTTGGACTTCCTTATCCTGCTCCAGAAGCCGGCAACACGGTGACGCAATATTGCTGGGAATGAATGGACTGTGCCCCCGCAAACATGTCAGATGCGCTACAAAATCTAGGGAGTTGCATAAGTTGTCGATATGAATTATTATACGCAACTTTGAGCTTCTATCACTCTCGTTTAGGATAGCTAGACCAGAGTTCTGAGGTATGTAGTGCCATACAGTGTGCTTTGAATAGCACTTTCCTGACAGCATTACTACAATGGTAGAACCTCTGAGAAAGCCCTGTGTTATCTTCCGTTTTGATAATCTAATCTCGAACTTAAAGAGAACCTTTAAATACATTTTACGATTCCTTTACAAAGAACTCTGGAATGAAACGTTAGAGTCTCGAAAAAATGCAGCTTAGTATCCGACGCACATTTCGTCTTTTTTTAAATAAGAAATTGGGTAATCAATACAGCATTTCTAAGCCGTGAAGTTTTTGTTTTAAATGGCCAGTGAATTTCACACAAAATTCTTAGTGTTAACCATTTCAGTGAATTTAGTGTTAAATTTTGTTAAATTTTAGTGATGAAAGTGGCAAAGTAACCTAACCAAAAAATTTGAGCGGTTATCATCCAATTGCGTTCCACCTCCAATGTTGCTTAACTTGGTTATCAAACGAGAATTGATATTTAACTTTATCCATATTATTTTTTACTTTTAAAACATCACAAAAAATGTAAAATATATTTTAAGCTTGAGTCTATTTGAATATTCGATTAAAGGTGATAAACTCAATTATTTCTAGTAAAAGTCTTCGCTATAAATAAAAAGACGTCTGGACCCCAAAAATCGTCTTTAGAAAATAGGACAAAGAGATTATTCGATCCCTCATTCAATAATCTCATTATTTTTCTACAAAATTCACGAATTTCCAAGAGGGAAGAAGCTAACATAGGAAGCGAAATTAAAATCGTATCTCGTGTGAAAAATTCATTCTGTATCCCTCCAAAAATCTTACTGTGTACATTACACTAAAAAATATAAATCTTTACACATTATATTTCATCATCAACCTGTATCCGTCCAGTGTTGTAAGCCTCCCGCATGAGTCTACATCCTCTTTAATCCTCTGCCTTCCGTATCCAGGGCAATCCCGCTATTCTTCTTATGTCGTCAGTCCATTTTGCAGGGGGTCGGCCAATGATTCGTTTCCCAGTTCTTGGGCGCCACTTCAATACTTTTCTTCCCTATCGATCGTCATCTCGTCGACAGACATGTCCTGCACATTGCCACTTGAGTGTCCCTATTTGTTGGGTAGCCTCCATTACTTGAGTTCCTCTGCAGATATTCTCGTTTCGGATTCTAACTTTTGGCGACACTCCGAGTATGGATCTCTCCATAGCATGCTTGGTGACCTTTATTTTATGGACAAGACTTGCTGTTAGATTCACACGTCTCTGCACCATAGTTAATACAGGGAGGATGCATTGGTTAAACGCCTAAGTTAAAAGACATTGAGGAATTTTAGCTTTAAAAATGTACTTTAGTTTTTCAAATGCTGCCCATCCCAGTTGTAAACGCGTGTCACATAAACATAGTTGTTTTCTTCCCTTAATTCTCTGATCAGACAGACACCTGCGATTGCTCGTGATAAAATGACTACTTTTAAAACGTTATGTTACTGCTCGTTGTGCAGTGAAGGATTTAATCCTCACACGTAGAGTATACGTGAGTCTTGATAGATAGCGCAGACGTCAAGTAAAGGGGGTTCCCGTCAGGTGGAGTCTCCGAGGGAATTTGTTTAACTTGTCCTTCCTGTTTTTAGTGTTATACTTTAATTTGTGCTGGTCTCACAGATAAAATACGTAAATATAGTTTTATTACTCAATTAATCTTCTAAAATACAGTACAAAATGGAGTAACAAAAATATGAGTGCTACGAGTGGAGAGTGATTAGATATTTTTATAGGCGTTGTCTTTTATACCTGTCACATCATGTTATAATAAATAGTTATAACAGTTCGTTAAAACGGAATTACTTTGCGAACAAGCTTATAGATAACCCTTTCAGTGAAAATACTCATCATGGTTATTCGAATAATGATTATTTCTGACCCGATGCGCTCGATTAGTGATAAAATAATATATTCATACCTTTGTCTGCAATGCCTTCTAGTATAATGGAATAGATATGCGCCAGATATTTTTGTATGAATAATTCAAAGGATTGCCTTAGAAGTTTATAATAAACACGATGAACTGAAATCATGATAAACACACTAAAAATGTGATCTCCAAATATTATGAATAGATTGAATATAAAATTCAAATATTGATAATAATTAATTTAAAATGCATTTTGAAACATAAATAGTTCAATAAAACAAAGTATTTCACCAACGATAGTGGCACTTATGCTGAGCTGAAAAGGGTTGCAGAGGACCGAGAGGAATGGAGATCGAGATGCAAGATTCTGTTGCTGCAAACCAATCCACCGGATTGATACTACGAAGAAGTGGCACATTTACACAAGGTTATCGTTAGATCACAAATCTTAACTTACATTGGATGCGGTACTTAATTTGAATGTGACTTGTGAAAGGGTAACAACCAAAATTTTTTAATGAATCAATCAAACTGTTTTTGGAAAAAAAAAAAGATTTCCTATATTAGCTGACAAATATATAAAATGCGTAAATGTACAGTAAGTTGTGATAAAATATAAAGACCTCTTTTTAAGAAAATTGCTTTTCGAAAAATCTCCAACAATATGTAAATTGAGGATTATTTTTTTCCAAGAAACCAGAATCTCTATGAACTGAATCTTTCAATACTTAGAAATTTATATGAGATTATCTTAGAAACTGGAATATTTTATAAAATTTCTGGAAATTTATTGTTGTTGAATTTAATATTGTCTGCAAATCTTTAATAAATACATAGATTTCCTAGAAAATTTATTTTAAAGTCTTTAAAATAATATGCAGCTGGGATCAAACGAACAAGATGGGAATCATGTTATTTCGTATTTTATTCTTTCCATAGGATTATCGGAATATGGCAGTGTAGTGGAAGTATTGTGATCTCTTGGTTGCTGAAAAGAAATTGTTACGGGTATTAGGAAGAGATCAATGGAAATACACGGACTGTGAGTACTCTGAACTTGTTTCTCTACCTCGCATGTTCAGCTGTTGCAGCAACTTTTATGTGGTTCTCTCGTTGGTTAGATGATAGTGGTATCTTTTCAGCTGCAATGCTAAACAATCTTTCTGAGCACATTCTTGCAACGTGATCTCTCCAGTACCACCTTCTTGATCTTTCCCACCACACGTCATCTTCATCATTTCCTAGCAGTGTTGTAATGTATTGGAGAGTCTTCATCTAAGTGGTTCTCAAGAAGGTTTGTGATTTAGTGATTTGAGTCCTCTTCTAAATGCCACATAATACAAATATATTTTTACTGGACTCATATGACATATATAAAATATATTTGTCATTTAAAAAATCGCCAATGAGTTAAATAACGATACATTTTTAATTTACGCAAAGTGAGAATAATTAATGCTGTAGCTGAAATAAAAAATAATAATTTAGAAGTTCCGGTTTCAGTGAAGATGGCGCCCGCGGCCTTCCGTGTTGACCCCTTGGACGGAATTCTTTTGTGTAAGAAAACTCCTTTTGTTTCTACCAGAGCCGATCTGAGGAATTGAAAAGACACTGGTCTTGTTATTGAAAGCTCTTCTTAATGACGGACCATGGGCGCAACCGAAATATTGTATAATCATTAATTGCACGTGCTGCTTAATTTGGAGCTCATTTTTTGCTTTAGGAACGATGGAGCGTCTTTTAACTCCCTTCACCTTATCAAGGACTCATACTTGTTCCATTTCTCTACATCCTCGTCATGAACTTCATCTCATGACATTATCACCAGATTAAGGAGTGGCTGTAAAATACTCCTTAATTATACGCTGATGACGCTATTATCAAAGAACTCTCCGCTGCATATACTCGTATGCACGATATTATCAACAAGTTGCAAGCATACTCTGTGCGACTGGACATGAGTATGAATGCAAAGAAAACTTAGTTGCTGTGTAAAGGCGTCTGTAGAGATGTAATTAGGGCATTCGCCAGTCTGGGTCAGACTAATGAGAAGGTCTCAAGCCTAATATATTTTGGGGTCACTGAGAACAGTAATCTGCTGTAACGTCATTTAACTCTACACGTCATATAAAGGAATCGAAGGAATTGATACCCAGAGGGTAAATTAACTAAGGTCACGATTTTAGATATCTCTCGTTTATTTAATATATATATATATATATATGATTTAGAATTTTTCACAATTTTACATATTTTTACACAATTTTTACACAAATTTACATAGTTTTATACAATTTTACACAATTCCA
The DNA here is from genome assembly GCA_022606575.1 of Glossosoma conforme. NCBI lineage: Eukaryota > Metazoa > Arthropoda > Insecta > Trichoptera > Glossosomatidae > Glossosoma > Glossosoma conforme. The sequence continues at coordinate 146,582 of JAGTXR010000075.1, read as the reverse complement.
ATCAAATATACAGAAGGCTTCTTATAATAACATCAATTTTCTATAATCTCGCCCATTCTCAACCAGACACCCTTTAAGGTACTCAATATTAAATCTATATATATTATACATAAAACATATACATTCCCACCAAACCAATAATAGTGCAAAATTAAAAAAGACAAAGATATTTAGCGAATCGGTATCAAGTATAATACTTATTACAATAAAACACATAACAGAAAATTTCAGATTAATGATAAAACTAAACAAATACAAAATAAGACTAATGTTCACGTTAATGTTAATATAGAGGGGGTAGCTCTCTTATAATCAATATTTATATAGACCAATATTTCGACCGCCATTGCAGGAGTATTCTTCAAGGTTAACGACTTTATCGACAAAACGAAATAATTCCGCACACAGGGCTAACCCAAAAGCTTATTTTTAAAGTTAAGTCATTAATAGGTGCCTAATAATAACATAGATGCAAAATATTTGATAATTATTGTTTAGTTTTTGTAGGGGATCGATCGGGTTAGTTACGACTATGGAATGCTCGTTGAGTGACATGTCACTGGGGGGGACACGGCGGAGCCAATCACTAGAGGGTGACTCATGAAACTGCAGTCAGATCACCACGAGTCAAACCACCACTACATATATAAATATATATAAATATTGATCTTGTTTCTAGATCGCTCTCCTGGCATAGGCCAGGAGAGCGATCTAGAAACAAGATCACCGCAACCATGAAGCACCCCATGTGGTGGTAGGTACCCTACTAACTGACAGACAGCGTGTGGTTAGTTCCTTATTTTGGCCACCGTTTCTGCTGGTGGCGCTACCGGGATCAATGATTATTTAATCTACTACCGAAAATAGCTGGCGTACGATGGCAGTTGTCGTTTCAGCATGCCGACGGTCGGTATTAATATAATATAATTAAGAGATGTTTAATGCTAAAAGGTTACGCCTATGAAGTCGTAGACTACCACACCCATCTACTACAATATTATTTGCATGAATTATTCATCCGAATCGCCCTTTGTGGATTATTTCAATGAGTGAAGACAAAGTGGATATCTTAGCGAGATGTTTCTTGAAAAATCCTTAGAAAAAAAATGCTCTATCGTTTTCAAATTATCGCTGAATTTCACGAAGCAGTATAATAGTTCATCGCTTATAATTCTTTGACAAGAATTTATACATCTTGAGCTAAATATTAAAATTATTTTAATGCGATGTCAGCTTATTAATCACAATTGTCATACATATTGTTTTGCCATATATTGCTATTATAAATGCTTTGTTTAAAGCAAGTATCAATCTCTTCACCCGAAAGTCCACCTAGGAACATATTAAAGAGAGAGAGGGAGCGGCTAAAGTATCCTAGGCACATGTTTGAGTGATTTGTTAATCGGTTGATTAGCCTGACGCTCCGAGGCCTGGACCATTTGATCCTAAAATGCGGCTCAACCTGACTAACAATAAGCTGTAAGAAATAGACGCTAACGCAATTGCAGTTTTTGTCCGCATCAAATGCTTACTTGAAATCTGTTAGCTGACATGGTCTTTGATAAGTCACATGTGAATTCTGCCTTTCTGAGCTCTGAGGAGTAAATACTACTATATAGTTTTCCGATAGCTTTCTAAGAGCAAGAAAATGCAGCTGTATTCGATGTCCTCCTGAAGTATCCGAAGAAACAAGTTCTATTAAAGTCAATCTTCGTCTTTTGACTGGTTGTAAGTCTGCTTACCTCATCGTTCCTCACAAATTTCAAATATTCTACGAAACCACCTGTTTTCAAAATATATAAATCCATTGCAATTGGTGATATGCTTAGATTTGTATTATCATAGAAGAATAGGCATAGTTCATACTATTATCAGCTTGATATAGCTCTTTTAGGCTGATGCCGTAAAGCCTCGAAAAAACAATCTTTTGTCTCTTATTTTTGTTCGCTCGCCTGACATGCACATATAATAATGTTAGTTTTATTTATATAATATTACGCGGCGTTTGCATACGCCATTTTATTTGTTATGACAGTTGCTCCATTTCATGTTGGTGCAACTATCATCTTTAATTTGCTTTTTTACCGTGATAATTAGCGGCGCAGCATGTCACAGTGTTCCGCAGTTGTCAGTTAACTCTCGATCGGTATGGCGAACCACCGTACCAGTCGGATAAGGAAAATAAGTCTCTATTAAAAATAAACGTGAATTGAGAACCAAAAACAAGTTCTTTTGCTTGGGAACCAGCTCCTGCATTCTTCCTCCACGCAGCCACGTGACGAGCCCGCGACTTGTCGTTTATTTGAAGACGGGGGATGTCAATATATTACATAGTCAGTACTTTGTTTTAAGCAATTATAGCTATGAGTCTTAGATATTGCTCGCGGAGTTAAAAGATGCTTCAGCCTTTTCAATGTGGGAAGCTAGCTCTTTCTGCAGACCATCGTTATCACTGACCGGTACGACAGATATCTGAATCTCTCAAAATTTGTAATTAATGTTCTGAATCAATCGCAAGCAATTTTAATTAAACTTATGACGAGTCTCTGCAAAAAAAACTAGTTTTTATATTTATTTTTATATTTCCTAGTACGATTATATTGACGGCTAGAACACCCTTTGTAGTTTTATGAGCAGCCCGCTAGCACTTCTAGGAGTTCTCTTTTCATATAAAGACGATACCAGACTTCATAAAACACGCCACTGAAGAAGAATCGCGCTATATTAAGTTTTACAATCGTCGAGCAATACAACAGGGTGGAGCAAATAAAGCCTAAATTCACGATACCGATATAAAATAAAATTCTGTTCAATGATTCAAAGGTTTTTTTTTAATACTAACATCGTTATAAGAATACGTGGTGGACAGATGAGGAGCAGATGAGCAACACAAAGACTTTTCCAAAAGCACATTGACATTTATATTTTCGATAAGCTTGACAAACTTTCGGTTCGGGAGGAGCTACACGCTTTCAGGAGCCGGATCGATCGCAACAGGTTACTCGTAGCGGTCGGAACTCAACTGATTACTGGCCACTGGGCGCCCGTGGTCGTGACACCCAGCGCTGTTAGTGGCGATCTAGAGAACTACACCTGTTAAATTACCAATATGGAGACACAAGCGTGCCTAACGAGCGAACAAAAATAAGTGACAAAAGATTGTGTATTGAGGAGTTTTGACACCAGACTACAAGGACTATATCGAGCTGATATCAATTCATACAAGAGAATACCAGTAGGCGATGATGAAGAAATTTCATCTGACTAAGTTTTGTATATTGAGTATTGATCTTCCAAATTCATTGAAATAGATAATTCATTTTTTCGTTTATTTTTACGGAGAGTATATGATGGGGGGTGTTCATGGGATGACTTTCTCCTACCATCTTCTTCACCTTACTGTTGCCTAGCTAGCACGTTATTTTATATATTTTACTATATTTATATATAGTAATTCTGAAGTCTCATCTGTGGAATTTTATGACGCTTACCATAGTGCATATGGTGACATCTAAGCGCTGCATATGGAGTGTTGATCCGCCAACATTATAGACTACAACCTGAGATTCACGCATCAACCTTATTATTACAGGAATTTACTATGAAAGGGTGGTCTTCATGGGACGACTTTCGTCTACCATCAATTTGAATTAATAGGCTATGACTGTCATTTTACGGGTGAGGGATTAAATTCACACCAACCGGGGTACTTAAGAGCTCAGAAATCGATTAAAAATCCTTTTTCTTAATCTCCATCGGGGATCGATCCACGACCTTCGACTTGTAAAGCAAACGCTTAGACTATTGAGCTATACCCGCCGGAAAATCACATGTGCTCTTCTTGTAGGTCGAATGCTCATGTATGATATCTCTTCAAGAGTTGTGCTCATTACGGTTTAAGAACATTTTTGCAATTCTTTCCACGTGATGTCTTTTTTCGCTCCACCCATTCATTCAATTTTATTATGCTCCCCGATGTTGAACTTTCATAGTCTTTTTTATTATAAAAAAAAATACTGTAATCCAACTATACTTTATGATAGTGCAGACGTATAGTGCGCCTCGAAATATTGTCTTTAATCATTTGAATGTTGACATCCTCCTTTCTAAGTTCGTTATTGAATTGCATGGTGGCAGGATGAGGAGCAGAAGAACAACACACAATTTTTCCAGAAGCACATATGTTTTCGCGATATAAAGGGTCCGCTATCTAACGTTTTTTTTTCAACTAGCGCTTATTTCGTGAATGGTAACACTTAGCTCATGTCTGATTTGACAAATAATTAGTTTTATCCCTCCGCTGAACGAATATGGTTATGTATACGCTTTAACAATGCTGGGAAATATTGCGACATTACTTTGAAAATCAGGCCATTTTTATTCGAAAATGAGCAAGGAGTGGCCGTTACAGTCAATGGCGATCGTTATCGGGCCATTTTTGTTCACAAAAATTGAAGAGGAGGATATTGGCAACATTTGGTTTCAACAAGACGGCGCTACATGCAACACAGCCGAAGCTACACTCGATGTTTTGCGCCCCATTTTCAAAAAAAAAAAGTTATTTGGCGGACCCTTTACTTTAAAAACTTCCTAGTGGAATAACATGCCGGGCCGGTCATATTAAGACCTCCTCGCATTCGGCACACAACTGACTGCCGTCGGTGTCACCCAGCGCTGCAAGTGGCGATCTATATAACTAGTCTTCCTAACGGCATTACTAAATGACTACACATGCGTGTCCGATGAGCGAACGAAAATAAGAGGCGAAAGATTGTATATCGAGGTTTTCGGTACCAGTCAGCAAGGGCTTTATCATGCTGATGTCAATTTGTTTTCAGGTTTTTTCTGTGTAAGTAATGAAAATAAGCGAATTCTACATTCATAGCTGTAAACTAAAAGTAATTTTAAAACATTATTTTGAATCTTCCGAAGTGTGACATTTCATGTGATGTTGAAAATCCGAGAAAAGCCAGGTAACAATACTAATATATTAAATAATTGATACTAGCAACTGAATTTTACTTAGGCGATCAGGTTGAAACATTATCAATGAAATTATTGCAACATATTTATAGGGAATGAGTCATGTTTTGTGTAAGAATATAACTCCTTAATTAATATGGTGTAACATTCAGTATACGCTTGTCATTCTCGTGCGAAGGTGTGTTTAAAGGTGTTCATTTTAAAATAATAACATTTTCTGTGAATATGGAAAATTGACGAGAAAATACTGCTTAAAATAGTGTGTTTTATCATAATTTGTCTAAAATATTCGTTATAATAGAATGAAAACTATAATGCATAATATTAAAATATCAAGTAATATTGGAATATATATAATCGTGTCGGAAACAACAGGGTCAGATCCTGTCTGCCCAGACGTGTGTGTGACCCAGTGAGCGACGTCGTTTGCGTTACTCACGGCCATCATCAGGTCTTCCTGGGTGCGGCTACTCGGACACAGCGCACAGTCCAGAAGGTGTGAAAGGGTCTGCTCCACGCCGCAGTCACATTCAGTCGGTCCGTTGTAAGCCTGCCAAGCTTTCATTTGCATCCTCGTCTTGAATACTCCGGTCCGAAGTCTGTTAAGCGACCTCCATATATTCCACCCTGGTCGTGTCCAGGGACTAGTTCCTCTTTCGGTGCAATCCAAATATTCCCCTCAGTTGCGCTTCTCCACATGTTCAGCCGCAGGGTGGCATCAGGTATCACCAGTTCCGTTGTCGACTGTCAGATAATTATCAAGCATTTATTTGTTTAGGTATATTATTTTAAAAAGGAACTATTTAAAATACAAATAATGTAGTTTCAATAAAGACTAGAAATGAAATAACTTATTATAGTTAATAAATTGACTAAAAATCATTTGATTTTCAATAATGATAGATTGGACGTCAAACGTGTGTGAATAAGTGATAGTTTCTGTGTGAACTTCATTATTGTGACATTTTTTTTCCAAACGGTAAAATTTTTGGTGTAATGACCTAATTTCGAAGTGTTTTTGAACTAAACTAAAACAACTAAAACATTGACTCCAGGCTTATATCGTCTTTGGTCCATCGAATACGAGTATCATCGAAGCAGAGTCTCCAGCAAGGTAAGTCCACACAGTGGAAATCCATCACTTAAATACGAAACGTTATCATCTACAAATGTAATTTAAATTGAAAATGAAATTTTTGTATACGTATTTTTAAATTATTGATTAAATATTACGTCATTTTTTGAGTATTCATTTATTACTTAGATTACATTAATTGAATAATATGACTATTTAATATGCTCTCTTATCTTTGTAAATACAAATTAATGTATGTATGTAAAATACTTATGGATGCCTTTACTGCTTATCCAATCACCATGAAATTTTCTTAACTCAATTACGTTAATTGCGCATTCGGAAAGCATTCTGAATGATGAAACCATTGTACATCTCAATCTGACCCAATTTTAAAATGAAAAAAACGAACTAAGGCTCGAATATCTGCAGTTTATTGATTTTAGTCGCTTAGTTACGATAGCAATTAAAATAATCATACTCGATGTACATACTTAGACTAATCGCAGGGGGAAGATCGTTTGTTTCAATGAATTAAAATTGAAATATAATAAAAATACGTGTATATAATTGAAGTATTTCATGAACGTGATTGACTTAAAGGTATAGTTTTAAGGTTTATGAATTCAATACCTATACGCACATAAAAACTTCACATCCTTTCCACACGCTGCATCCAGCTGAACAGTTGAGTGTCGTAGTTCGTAGGTCCATACCATACGAGTGTTCGTGGTAGATCAACGTGTTTTCTTGTGTTTTTATGTAAAAAAATACTCATTCTAAGTGGTGGGATGTCATCTCATTGAAAGTAACGATAATTAAGGAATTTGATGAGAGGAGACATACGAGTAAAGTGGATATCTTAGCGAGATGTTTCTTGAAAAATCCATAGAAAAAAAATGCTCTATTGTTTTTAAATTATCACTGAATTTCACGTAGCAGTATAATAGTTCATCGCTTATAATTCCTTGGCAAGAATTTATACATCTAAAGCTAAATATTAACATTATTTTAATGCGATGTCAGCTTATTAATCACAATTGTTATACATATTTTTTTGCCACATAAATGTAAAAAAATACCGTTCTAAGTGGTGGGATGTCATCTCATTGAAAGTAACGATAATTAAGGAATTTGATGAGAGGAGACATACGAGTATAATAAATTTGATTCCATTATTCACAGACTTTTAAAAAACGGAATATTCGCGTGGCATTTTCATGTTTATAATACCAATTTTTCTTGAGCGTAACATTTTATCGTCTCATTAAATGCTTGACATTTTAAATTATAAATGCACTTGCTGCAGTATAATGCAACACCCACGTGACTTTATAGATCTTTTCTATTATGTAAACGCATGCTGCAGAATACCCACCGAAAGAGATGAAGAAGTAAGATTTATGGATATTTAATATATAGATAGCTCGCTCTTAATCCGGAAAAGACGGAAATACTCTTTATGGCCACAGCTCGAAGACAACATCTATTGGACTTACAACCCTTGGCCATTTGTGGTAATGATGTTATCCCTTCTACAAGCGTCAAGCTGCTGGGAGTAGAAATTGACCAGTTCCTCAATCTTAGCGGTAATATCACAAAAACGGTGAAATCTGAATTTTTTAACCTGCGGCAGATACGGTCGGTAAAAAGATGCTTACCCAGAGACGCTACAAAGAGTTTGGTAAATGCGTTTATAGTCTCCAAAATGGACTACTGCAACGCACTGCACGCAGGCCAGCCAGCCAAACAATTAAATCGATTGCAGTCGTTACAAAACACAGCGGCACGACTAGTCTACAACGCGCCCAAATTCTGTCACATTACTCCAATACTACACCGACTGCACTGGTTGAGAGTTTCGGCTAGAATCCAGTATAAATTATGCCTCTTAGCTTACAAGGCACTCAACGGAACTGCACCGGGCTATCTGACAGAACTTATCAAGCCTTCAGAAATAAGCGCGCGTGGAGAGACACTCAGATCGGCTAGAGCAAATAGAAGCACCCTGCAGCTGACGGGAGGTAGTCCTAGCGTTTTGGCAATCGGGCTTTCAGCTACGCTGCGCCAATGGCCTGGAACTCACTACCGGAAAGCATAAGAGAGCTTAAAGCAGAGGCATCCTTCAGAAGCAGACTCAAGACCACCTTTTACTCAGAGAGGCAAAGAAGCGCTTTTGGAATGATCATTCGGTCATAAAAGAGCGCTATACAAATACTAATATAATAATAATAATAATAGAATAACGCCTGCAACTTAAAAAGTGGCAAACCTTCGTATATGGAATATTAATAATAAATTTTTCTTCGTAGTATCAATCCGGTGGATTGGTTCGCAGCAACAAAATATTGCACCTCGATATCCACTCTTCTCGATCCTCTATAATCCTCTTTAGCTCAGCATAAGAGTTGCAACTCATTACCTCGAACACTTGCTGCAAATACTCCCGTCTAGGACGCCCTGTGCAGTTTTTACCCTCAACCATCCCTTCCAAAATGTCGTGAAGAAGACCATCGTGGCGCATGATGTGACCAATCCATCGGGCTTGCCTCTCTGAGATGGTTCTTACTTATAATATATATCTAAGTAATAATTAAAAATGTACACTTATTGTATAAAGATATAATTTGATAAGAATATTACAAAAAAAAAGAACTTTAATCGTGTTCGTAGCTCCCATAAATTTTTCTTAGTATCTAATATACGATTATCTACGAGTATTAAAATTTAGCAAATCAGAATATTAACACATTACGAAAACTGATAAATCCTCATTGAGAGGGAAACTACGGTCTTTGAATCTGTTAATTAACAGTGCAAAACGTAACGTGACTTAAATTTAAAATTAATGTAGGATTTAAAAAAAATAATGGATCTCAAAGTTATTACTAAAATGTAAATAAAACCACAAGTGTATTTATTTAATATATCAGATACACTGATGAATAAATTGAGCCGCCTCTTTAGGACGAAATAATCGAAGCCTCCGTTATGCCGGGCTTTTACTCGATTTTTAAAAAAAAAAAGATTAACAAATCACTGAAAATATGCCTCGGATTCAACAGCTACTCTTTTTTCAAGTACTCAGAATTTTCGCTCTCGAGGTTGTCGGGAACCATGTATGTTTCCAAGCGAATTTTTAGGTGCAGATATGTCCAAGAACGAGAATTGGAAACTGGAAGCTTACAGAACTAAGTGGTGAAAAAAAACACAACATAACATGATTGAAGTAAAAAGTATTTACATATTTATTATTTGCAATGAATCTCATAGTGAATATAAAATATATTTTTTTTCCACTCGTCAACCTGATTGAAAGTTTTAGAATCCACACTAAAAAGTAACAAAATCCTCTGCTAATACGCTTTTGAATGTTTGTCGGTGTTCTCTGAAGGCCTTTCGTCGAATCCATTTCGTTATTGTTATTCGCGTGAAAGATCAGCGTTAGGCTATATACTTTATAACTTTTTCTAAAAACTAGCTTTATTGGAAATTGAGCCCGTGATGTATTTCGTGATTGTCGAGTACCTTTACTCCTAAGCCGATCTCCTCCGTAGTCTTATACGAGAGAAGAGTAAGAAGTACAAAAAAGTACGTTACTGCACTTTATTTTGCTGTTAACAGGATGGCTCTGGAGCTAACTGGATGCAACAAGGATGCCGAGAGGAGATGTATAAAGAAGCTGAGAAGGATAAAAGCTTCTCAATATCTCAATATATAAAATATAATTTATATTTTTATTGTCGTTCATATTCAATCAGTCTTCATTTAACATGTATATTTAATTATTAATAATATTATAATATAGTAAATGATCTATAAAAGTAGATTAGAATATTGAAATAATAAAATAATATTCTAAAATTGTTTAAAAATATTTTACAGATTTATTTATTTTGGTTCACCGTCAAAGGTAGACATGTTTGGAGCATGTATTAAAGAAGCTCACGTGCTGGCACCATTCTGAAAGGCCGTTGCGTGGTAAAAGAGAGGAGTGGGAATCAAGGAAGATAGGCACCTAATAAGAACCATCTCAGAGAGGCGAGCTCGATGAATCGGTCACATCATGCGCCACGATGGTCTTCTTCACGATATTGTGGAGGGGATGTTGAGGGTAGACACTGTAGAGGGCGCCTTATACGGGAGTATTTGCAGCAAGTATTCGAGGACATGAATTGTAGCGCTTATGCTGAGCTGAAAAGGGTTGCAGAGGACCGAGAGGAATAGAGATCGAGATGTAAGATTCTGTTGCTGCAAACCAATACAGCGGATTGATACTACGAGGAAGAAGAGGAGTAGACATGGAAATGATAGATTTTGGAATTTATTCTCTTGGGTTGAGCCGTGTGTGGCGAATTTCTATTTCAGTATTTCGATAACCGTTGTAGGGGTCATCTTCACCTGCAACGGTGGTCAAATTACCGAAGAGAAGGAGAAACTCGCCACTAACGGCTCAACCCAAAACCACAATTCTAAATTGAACCGTGAAAATTGACGAAATTATTTGGAAACAAGACGATGGAGGTGAAAAGACTTGTGTGGCAGCTTTTTTTGTTGTTGAAGCAACCATATGCGCTAGGTAGGGAGAGGATATAGAGAAAAATAAATGTGTGTTTTTTTCGAAATATACAAAACTACTCAGACTACGTCTACAGGACTTCTTTATTAGTCACCATATTTATCATTTAACAGAAAAAGACAATTGTGAATTGTAAGCGGATTCGACTAAATTTTCATTTTAAATTAAAATTAATTTTAATTATATATCGATTTTGTAGCCAGTTACTTAGGATGTATCCTCCTCTCTCTCAAAAAAGTTGTAATTCAGTCGCGTGATGGCAGAATTAGGAGCAAATTGATAACACAGACTTTTTCAGAAGCAAATTGACACATATTTACGATAAAACATTAAAAATTTAGGGCTCGACCTAGTCTCAGCATTAGGCCAAGCCACAATACAATATGCTCTCGCCGACGGGCGGGGAACAACTCCGCTCCACGGCTCGGGATGGGCTCTCGCCCGTGCCACGAGCAGCGGTGTATATAACTAACACACCCGTTAACGGACATGACAAGCGAATAGAAATAAGAGACGAAAAATTGTTTATCGAGGTTTTAGGTACCAGTCAGCAAGGGCTACATCATGCTGATGTCAATTGGAAGTTAAAAAAAGACACATATTCGAGCATATGGCTATCAAAAAATGGCAGAACAATAATGTCTTACATAGTAAGATCAGATTTCTTAATTAAATTTGATTATATCAGATAGAAGCTGATGAATGAGAAATAAAAGAGACATTATGCTTCAAACAGAAAAAAGTCTACTTACTGCCAATTCTTATTGAAACTGCATATTTTAAGGAGATAAAATACGTGTTTTAAATGAGTAATTTCATAAAGTGAAATACAACTAAATATATTTCATTTGAAATCGAGTTTCACTATATTTTTATATATAATAAAAAAAGTATGAGATTCGTGTTTTAAAGACAGCAGATTTCACGCTGCGTAAAGTCCGTAGAAACGATAAAAAGCATACCCTAGCGTAGATCCATATTTCATTTGAAAACTCTGCTTCTTCTAGCGTCTTCGTATCTACGACGTTTTATTTATGAACAATTTTTTTAATACTTAATAGAAGAAGTTTCCTTCAACCGATGTTTGGTTGACTTAGACCACTGTGCTCTTTCTCTTAATAAGAGATGTAAATTGCATAATTATTTATTAAGAGTTGTTAACGGTTCGAGCCACACCTTAACACGTAATTGTCTAAGTCCAGTAAAGCATACAGATATTGCTTGTTTTTATTGATTGATTTGAATTTACATATTGTCGTTCAGATTTTTATAAAATGGTTGAATTTTATATTTATCAGAATATAGGTAGAATTAATAATTCAGTCAGAATTTAAAATAAAATTAGGTTTTTTTTTAAGTATGATTTATTTTGACAAACTAAGCAAAGCTAAGAGTACTTCAAGACACCAGTCATTACATACAATCAATGTTAACAAAAAATAGTTTAAAAAATAAATATATGGAGTCATTCTAAATATGAATTTATTATCATAAACATAATCCACATCCGCCTGGATATGACTACGGTTACGGATCACGTCACGAACTACGGCCATGCTTCTTCTATGGTCAAAAATCTCTTTGAAGTCGGATTCCGTTAAGGCGGCAGAGCTCTCATTAACCTTCTTTGGTTCGATTAAATATTACGACCTGCACACGGAAATCTCATCCTATTGGAACAAACACACGGAGGATCATCCTCGCAGCAGCCTTTGAGGAGCAGAGGATGTGCAGGAAAGGCTCTCGCGCATTACCGTGTCCCGGTAAGCCTCCATATCAGGTGGAGAGCTTCCGCCTCGGAGCTTAAAACTCAGTTGAGTTTGCATTGATCTCGAAATTTCTGGGTATGAAATCCTGGACTATTTGCATACATTCTTTGTCGAATGGAGCGAGCTTTACCCATTTTCATTTCCAAGAATGAACTCGTCTTGGAGTATTTTAATGCAAGCAAAAGCAGAATTCAGCGTCCATGTAGTACATTAATATGTACAAAAAATTTAGTTCACATTTTTATAAAATACATTTTGTATCATGGTAATGTCTTGTACTTATAAAGTAACTTATTTAAATATCTTAAATAGTTTTAAATTAATTTTCATTAAAAAAATAACAATTTAAAAATATTTAGTTTTCATTTTAAGCGATTACATGTTTCGGCCGCCCTGGAGACCATCTTCAATAATGGTTTAATTATAAACTAGCAGTGGCTTATATAGGTATGTTTAAGTATTATAAGGCTTATTAATTAAATTTATTATTTTATTAAATTAATATTATAAATGATTAATAAAATATATTATTTATTAAATTATATTAAATTAAATTATTAGGCCAAAATGTTTAATTGCTTAAAATAAATTTGAATCAAAACTAAATACTTTAAATTTGTTAATTTTTTAATCAAAATTAATTTAAAATTATAATTATCCAGTTTCGCCTAGTATTGTCTTGTCAGTTGATAACCTTAATGTCATATATTTACATCGTTCATCTAATGAAGATGTTGGGAATCTTAAACTAACCAAAAAAAATGTGAATAATTTAGATTGACATATATTTTCACTTAACATGTATGGAGTCTTCGCACATAATAGATGAATATATTTTCTATGTACTTCCGAAACTGTTTTACAAAGCTATGCTCTAGTAGAGTATTGCGCTTCCGGCGCGATGTTAGGCTTTACCGGACGTTGTATGCAGGCAGCTGCGTTATTTATGGGCTCAATATGGGCCTTAACTGGTCGATACGTTTACAGCGTTTCAGTGACAGATTTATACGAAAGCCTCCCTCTGTACATAGATACTGAAATTCATGGCTGAAAAATACGTCGTGGGAGAGCTTTTTGTGTTATTTATTGTACAATCAAAATTCAATGAAATGCAAATTAAAAAAAGTGCCCATTTTATTTATTATCATTCACTCAAGTCTACCAAATACGTACATTTTTTATGTGAACAAATACAGAAGAATACCTACAGATGGTGATAGTAATACTGAAGTCTCATCTGTGGATTCTATGACGCTTACCATGTTACACATGGCAAAGCGCTGCAAATGTTGATCCACCAACGTCATAGACTACAGCCCGTGATTTACGTATTATCCTTATTATTACAGGAATTTACTATGAATGGGTGGTTTTCACCGGACGACTTTCGTCTACCACCAATTTTGATTAAAAGGTAATGAATGGCATTTTAGGGGTGAAGATCAAATTCACACGAACTGGGCTATTTAAGAGCTCAGAAATCGAATAAAAATCTTTTTATTTTTAATCTTCTTCGGGGATCGAATCACCTTAGGCTTGTCAAGCAAATATAACATTTAGTTATATCCACCGGCTATTCTATCCTTGGCTGAGTGATTGATCAGGTTACGAAGACAGTCAAGAGAGAGAGGAGAGGTGGTCCATATGATCGTTTCTTTATATAGAGCCTGCTCACGTAAGCACGGAGAGATGCGATAGTTATGGACTAGTTACTGGTGACGGACATTCTAACGACATATATGTGCCATACAAGGCATTAATATACAAGACATGGATACTGAAATTTGTACAATTGATTAAACAAAGTTTGCCACATAACTACCATTAAATGTTAAAAATAGATCTCAAAGTGAGTTGTTTTTAAATATCAAAATAGCAATTTATAATGCCATAGAATGAAAAAAGACAGATTTTTCTCTACATCTAAGTGGAACAATGCTTCAGGTAGTACACCATAATTTGTCTCTTTCCACGTGAGATACGGTTATTAATTATGAAAGTTTGTTAGCGGCCGCTAGTGCATACCGACCGGCCGTTGTATGCATTCCCTGAAAAACAAACATTTCACAAAGGAAAAGCTTTTGAACGACGTAACAGTGACATACAGCACTTCTGAAAATAATGGAATAAAAATATATCTTATCATGAATTTATAATGATCATATAAATTAAGTAATTAAAAGTGTTAATATCACTTGATAAAATTAATAAATTTAATTTTAACGTTGCATATTAAAGATATTAAGAAATTACAAATTTTTCATATTTTGGCTTCGTTAACAAAGATTCGTTTGAAACCAAAAATGACTGAAATGAAATCCTGGGATTTCAAGTTTCAATAAAGAATACAGTATTAAAAATTAATTAATTATTTTTTATTATTATGATGTTTTCTAAGTTATATTATTGGATAATGCTTCTGTGACACAGACTGTCACACCAAGTGTGTTCTTCCTAGAGGTCAGATGCTTAGAGATTTTACGTCAGCTGTTATGCTTGCCACTTTCAACGCAATCTCTGAACACCTTAGTGGGTAATAAACAAACATCTAAATGCTACTTGTATACCTTAACTTCCTTCTCTTCAGAAAGTTGTTGCGAACAATATACGAGTATATTTTAAGGTGAGATTTCTGGCTAAGAATAAAGTCACCTAACATAAATATTTGGTGACGATTTGTGGTGAAAATATGCTTCAGTTATGGAAAAAAAACGAGAAAATGATATTATGTATGTTTAGTAAACTAGAGAAGCTTTTACAAGCGAGGTTTTTGTTGCATGTGGCCAAAGAAACGAGGCGGTCGGGAGCTATTTCCGAGTATGGGCACGTAAAAGCGCGGTAGCCCTCGAAGCCTCTCCTGACAATGATGCGGCCAGCCCTCACAAAGGGTTTGCAGTGCAACAATGCCTCCGTACGAAGGTGCTCTCCGCACGTATGATTTTATTAAAGTTCTGGCTGCAGTGAAATGAAATTCATGAGAAAATATTAAGTCCCACTCGGTATTAGATAATATTTTATTAAAAATGTTACAATGTGTCTTTGATAAAATTTGCAGTGCTTTGCTCGGTTGAAGTAATATTCTACTTAACTATTGATTAAGTTGATTGATGTTAAATAGAAGATAACTCATTTAAAAACTGTTGATTAAAAGCTGTTACAAACTGATATATATATTTTTGAATAATTATTTTTACTACTTTGACCAGCATAGATAGCACATTGGACACAGACTAAAACTTGGATGGGCTTATTGTTGGTTGGGTTGAGCCACCCTTTAGGACTAAACTAAATAGTCAATGACTGGAGAGATCTTATAATTAATGTAAGTATATATATAAATATAATATAAATAAAATATAGAAAGAGAGATAGTTTTCCCTTACACTGATTTTTCTGAAAAGTTTTCTCGTGAAGTCAACGCGGCCTTTTTCGCTGCGGAATTTCGCAATACTCATTTTTTCAGGTTATGAAATTTTACGTCTACTTTGCAGCATTGTGTTCCGCTTTTGAGTAAAAGCATGAAAATGTCTCTTCTGGAGAAGGTTGTTTTGACTTCATGAAAAATGCATTTAACGCACATACTCACAAAAAAAACAGTAAAATTGAATAGCATCATTATTCATTTTAATCATTCCATATTCTCTTCGTCTGATCGTCAGAAAATGCCATTACAAAGTTAAGTTAGACTCTGCTAACGCCTCTGGGACCTCTTTTGTATAGTTTCCGATGGTCTTCCAAGACGGCAAGAGCCCGTGGTCTGGATAAAAGGATCTTTACTTTATGCTCTCCTGCGGTATCCACGGTATATATCTCAGCCATGTACATTTTTTCCTTACACGACTGTATATCATAAACGAAAAGCTGCCTTATCCGGTGCTTTACATAGACATTTTCTTCAAAGTCAATAACGATCGTAGTCTCAGTATTCTCCGCAAGCATAAGGATATGAATTCATCTGGAGGGGTACAATACAGGCGCCATATAGGCTGCACTTTGTACTATTCGAGTATAGCTCTCTAGTCTCAAATATTGCGCATTTTTTAGCAACACCCATGAAATAGGTAGTTAGGTTTGCTAGATTACGATGGTAGATTTTTGAATTCAAATACATTCTTAGATATATATGAAAAACTTATAACAGGTTTTATCATAGATCGCACTGAAAATCGTTTCAAGTAGTGAAAGAATTCATCAGCTTGTATTATACAGTATTTATTTTTTATCAGTGCTTAGTGTGATCCATTGATTCAACAAGGCATGAAATTTTTATCTATTCAATATTAAAATGGATCTCATGAATGCCAAAATAAATAAATAATATTAAATACATTTGTTTCAATCAGAAGTTTGTATTCAACTATTTGATCTTTTATACCTATCACACGGATCCTTGTATCCGGCACCGTCAGCAAAACATCCATTGTAAATGCTGAACACGCGGATCCGTGTTTACATAAATATCTTTATTCCATCTATATTTTAAATTGAATAGATTTAAATAAGTAGATTAAATTGAATTTATTACAACCATTTTTGTCGCTGTCAGATCCACTAAAATCATGGTCGCTATTTATTCCTAAAATCTCAGCCAGTACATCAGAATCAGTGAATAAATCCTTAATATACTAAGTTTTTTCTGTTTTTCTTGGTATATGTTTCATTTTTGCGTTCAGACTTTCGTTATGATGAACCAGCTTCAATGTTCATGGTTGTATATATAAACCTTAATTAAATAGTGAACAAACACAAAAATAAAAACGATTTTCAAAACCCGCCACTAAATACGAGTGCACTTAAAATGAATATTCTTTTACAGGAAACAAGTGCAAAAACAAGTCTCTTGAGCAGTGCCCACAATAGACTGGGGCGTTTGTATGTTGATTTGATCTCGGATCCGTGTAGTAGGCATGCGACGTGTTAAGACATCCAGTAGAAGTCTAGTATATATATAATTAATATTAAAATAAAGGGGTTTTCGTTTCTTTTTATATTCCAAAAAAAAACACTTAATTTGCATACATAAATTACATACATGATCTAAATCACTAGACATTCTGTGTTGGTTATCAGCTTTGGGGATAGCAAAAAAATATCTCCGACAAATCACAAAAGGAAGCAAAGAAAATATTTTCGCCAGCGAAGTCCGGTGATTTACGGCGTACAAATTGTACATAATTCGGCCAAGGAAATATCATATCCTCAATAAAAAAATATCTTCAAAGAGAACAGAAGGACGCTAAGGACGCACGGCCTACAGAGTGGTATGACTGAGGGTAAAAAACGCAGACTGTCATGAAAACTGTCGCAAGTTCAATCGCTGTGAATTTAGAAATTAAAACATTTTTGTTTCCATATTATTATTTAACCCTTTCGCATCGGCTGTCGGCATATGCCGTCAAAGATTCCCCGAACGTTGACATCGGTTGACGTGATATATATTTTTGCTACTTTCAGTACTCAGATATCTACGGTAGGAAATTGGAAGTGAAGTCATTCCCTTTATCAACCTACATGTATTCTTTGCATGAATCTATAAAGTATGGAAATAAATATCGTTAGGTTTCGTCAAAGGAGCAATTTTTTGTAGACCACATGTGTCAATGCCACCACATGTATGGAGTTACATAATGAACGTTTGTTTTATATAATATTTTTTTATGCATCATCTGATAGCTAAAGGATAGACAAACCAATCTGATATTTAAAAATGGGTCAAATAAGTACATTTATGCTTCAAATACTAGTTTTAAGCAAGAAAAATGGTTTGAAAAATTCACGCCGTATTGACGGTATAATTTGTATTCCACCGAGCCGTAACGAAAGGGTAAAAGATTATTTAGAAATTATTCAACATTTTTTTATTACAGGACGAAATGTTTCGGCTTGATCGGGTAACCGTTGTGAAGCCAATTAGGCAAGTCCTCCAATTCGACCCCCAACTTAGAAGTTGGGGGTCGAATTGCTGGGTGACAGGATGTAGGAGCAGATTAATAACACAAAGAACTTGTTTTCGAAGCACAATTCGCGTTTATTAAAAAAAAAAAGACTTTTTTTCTACTCCCGACCCGTATGTGATATCGCCGGCCGGGCGCCAGTTAATTGACAACTGCCGAACACTGCGACATGCCGCGCTGCCAATGATCGCGTCAAAAAAGCAAATTAAAGATGACAGTTGCACTAATATGAAATAAAATATCTATCATAACAAATAAAATTGCGTATGCAAACGCCTGCGTAATATTCTACAATTAAAACTAACATTATTAGATGTTCATGTCAGGCAAGCGAACATAAATAAGAGACAAAAGGTCATTTTTCGAGGCCTTACGGCATCAGCTTACAAGAGCTATATCAAGATAATATCAATAGAAATAGATTTGTGTGAGTAGCTGGATGTAGATTTTGAAATATTTTTTTTTGTAGAAATGTTTCGAGACATGATATTTATTTAATTATTAGACGACTTTTGGCTTTTGCTGTAATATCATTAATGCAATAGTTTTATAATTTGATATATTTAAAAATATGTGTTTTATATGATATATATGGTCACTATAAATTGGCGGCACTCGTCATTGTCTATGTCTTGTCTGAAGACATCGCTGCAATCGAAGAACCATCAGAAGACGGTAACTGTAGTATTCATGGCATATTTTGAGTGATTTGTTTATCAGTAATTTTAAGGAGATCAGATCAATATATATATAAACAAATAAAATGGCATGGTTTCTGAATATTTAACTAAATTAATTATTTAATTGAATCCGGGCTTATATAAATCTTAAAATACAAAATCACTAAAAGTAAATACAAGATTTTAGTTATTTGTGGAAAACATCAGTAATGTTAAAAATTATTAGAAACAATATTTTGTGTAATAAAAAAATATAAACATAAATTTGTATAATCTTAACATTATATTTAATTACTTGTCATGTCATAGTTATGTAAATTGCTTAAACATTTGGACTGTCCTCTAAAAATTAGGAACATCTGTTCCGTTAAAATAAATAAATAAATTTGGGTTAATATTCAAAGATCAAGCTTTTAGTATAGCCTGAATAAATTATTATTATAAATTTAAAAAATGATAACATTAAAAATAAAACATTCTTTGAGTATCAATTAAAATATTTCATTTACTCTAATTCAAAGTAAGCTAAGTTCTGCAGAACTTGTTTTTTTTTTAATAAAGTGTCTCGCTTACTAAATGTTCAAAATGTTATTTTGAACATAACTGTGTTGTATTAAACATCCAAAAGTTTTTAAAGTACTCGTTATAATCAAAATATTTATCTTAGATTAATACAGTCGAGTACGACACAGGGCATTTTGCAAGTCTATGTAAATACATAGATTTGCAAAATGAGGGGATCAAGGTTCAAAACAAAAAGTATGGAGGAATTTGCGGTGTACGAAATTCTATGTATTAATATTATTATTAATAAAGAACGCTTACGCATCGATACGGAGCATTGACCATCTCAATAATCTGCCACTCTATGTGGATTCAAGGGATCAAAGTCCAAAACCGGTATAGAGGAATGTGCGGAGTATGCCATTCAATGTATTAATATTATTTTTGTAAATGCTTAGTCATTTTGTAAAATAGGGTATAAAAAAGGGTCTCGTATCAAATGAATTAGTACCAACTCAACTCCGGTTTTTGAATTTATCTTCAGTGCCGGAACTTTGGTATTCCGACATCACCATTTAGCTGATGCTGTAATTTCGGGACCGCGACCTCAGTTCCGGACCACTAAATTTATCATCTCTAGAATCAATATATAAGATTTCTCCCATCATGGTTTGTCGGATTTCTCTGTTGTGTGCTTACATGAAATAAAATAAAATGGCTTTATCGCATTGAATTGCGAGGACAAAGGACCAAGAAGGAGGGCCAAAGTTGGGACCTTCGGCGCCGGAAAACCTCCCGACGCCTTCTGGGCGGAGATTCAGCAATGGCGAGAATTCTTTCATCGTCTCTTGGATTTTTTAACGCGGAAAATATGAGTGGACTCTCATTGTCCTCTGATCTTCATTGTCGGAAGAATAATTCCTCCGGGATGGAGGCATTCCCGGACGATATGCGGTGACGAACCAATGAGATTCGTTCCACTGTGACCTCTTGAAGTATAACCAGCTTTCTGCAGCATTATCATCAATATTTCCAGCCCAAAAGCCATTCTGATTAGTAACTTAAGCGAAAACTTTGTAATATCCTTTATTAGGTTTCGTCCTTCCAATTATTCTTTGGTAATAATCTATGATAATAATCTTCACATCAAAAAAATCATCAATAAATAATGATACACTTACAGAGCATAGAAATAATGTTACTTCACTTATTTCTTACTCACATAATTAATTCTTACTATATCTACCACACACACAACTGGCAGATTGTTTTCTTTACGAGTATATTGACCAAGAACTGGTTATTTACTAATTTACTTCCGAAATCTAAAGGGTAAGGCTCTAGAATGCTCTCCTAGTATGGTTTTTCTTTCATCATACAATCTGTATCTATGTAAGAAACAGATCAATACGCATTTACAATCTCCAAAATTAATATATTTTCTTGTCATAAATTAAATTTGGTATCAAATTGAAAATAAAAGCTTTTTTTTTAAAACATTTTATTATTATAAGACAACATGTTAAGTCGGTTAGCCACTCTCAAGTCTACTTGACAATGGCTACCCGACATAGCCGTCCTACGAGGATAATAGAGAAAATGTGGAATATTTTTTTAATAATCTTTGGTTTTTTGTTTGATATTATGGAATTTAACCAAGAATTATTGATAAAAAAAATGGTTATATATTTGGAACCTTAAAGCAAAATTCCCATTAAAAGTTTACATTTTTAACAGGCGAAAGAACATATTTTATTTTATTTTCTCAATGTTTGCATTTCTTTTTATTCTTGATGGAATACCAAAATTAAAAGCATACTTACTTAAATTAAACAGATGGAGTAAAGTCGATATCTTAAGAATTAATCATATTTTGATTTTACGTAAATATGATAAAGTTAAATAAGATTAACTATTACTAAATACAAATAATGTTAATATTTGGTTTTTAAAAGTAATTCGTCAAAAAACTAAGTTATTTATTTACTTCTTAATGATGCTAGAATTGTATCATGATGTAATAACATTTTCCAAGGGGCTGTGTTGTATAGGATAAAAATAAAACGAAAATGGGGTATGCATGACGGAAATCGTTTCTGAAAAAAAAAGGTTGCTAACGAAGCCTTCAGTCCTATATAAAGAGATAACGTCTAGATGCAAGCAGTTGAGTATTTATTATAATGGTTTTGTTGACTAAAGAAATCTCAAGGATTATTTATTTTTTCGAGTTGTTTTACTTTTCCTTTCGCAATTTGTATAATAAAAATCAACGATTTTTAATATAAGAACTTGCATAATAGGCACTCACTTTAATGTACACCAAAATAGAGTTAGTCTTCTTAATCTAAAGTTGTGTATTTCATCCACATTCCATCATTATTAAAATATATTTTATATAAACTGACGGAAGTGACCTAGATGCAGAAGGTGGAGGATCGAAGAGGATGGAGACTTATGCGGGAGGTTGACGTTCAACAGTGGATAGATACATGCTGATGATGATGATATAAACATGATAATTAGTTTGATATAACTTAAGTATAAATATATACATATTGTCATAATAAAATAGATGATTTCAATGATGATTCAAAATAAAAATCAAAAACCCCAAAGATTTTCACATTTGTCACATAAAAAAAAAGATTTAATTATCACTAAATATAATAGCAAAACGTGTTTATTTACAAGAATTTAATTTGTTTTAAGGTATTAATTATTATAATTTTCGTATCGTAACTATATAACGTACAATATAATAATTACAATTTTAAAAAAATCACTGAAAAAAGACATAAAAATAGATTTGTTGTGCAGCTTTTTATTCATTCAGCTGAATTTTAAAGTCCACTGGTGTGACAAAACTCTTTATATTTCATGCATTTCTCTCTTTACTGAAACGGTTTCAATGTGAAACACGTTGATAACTGTTATACTAGCATGTATCGGATATTCTACGCATATATCGTAGTCTGGCATATATGGTGCCCCATAAATCTGGAGGCTGTCTAGTACTCTAGTCGAAGGCTCCGACTGTCAATTTCCACTGTCGCTGACGATGCTACATGCAAGGTCGACCTATATACTAGACGCATCTCCGACAGAAAATATGTATGCTGCTACTTCAGCTTATAGATTTATATTGTAATGAAGAAATATAGGATAAGACTATTTTGTAGACAAATTTATCTTTCTTTTTAAATAATCGAACTTTAAACACGCAAAGAATTTGTATATCTTGGAAATACAATCACCTGGGATGGCAGAACAAAAAGAGAAGTCAACAGTCGAATACATCAAGCAAGGCTAGCTTTCAATAAAAAAGCCAAAATTCTTGAGTCAAAGAATATTTCTTTAGGGCTCCGCAAGCAACTTGCCAAAACACTTGTTTGGAGCATCTTAATGTACGGCTGTGAGACATGGTGCTTATCTGAAAGTGATAAAAAAAGACTAGAGGCCTTTGAGATGTGGTCGTACAGAAGAATTCTCGGAATTTCCTGGAGAGACCACGTCACGAACAATGAGGTTCTCAGAATAATCAAGGAAGATAGGCAACTAATAAGAACCATCTCAGAGACGGGAGACCGATGGATTGGTCACATCATGCGCCACGATGGTCTCCTTCACGATATTGTGAAGGGGATGGTTGAGGGTAGAAACTGTAGAGGGCGCCCTAGACGGGAATATTTGCAGCAAGTATTCGAGGACATGAATTGTAGCGCTTATGCTGAGCTGAAAAGGGTTGCGGAGGACCGAGAGGAATGGAGATCGAGATGCAAGATTCTGTTGCTGCAAACCAATCCACCGGATTGATACTACGAAGAAGAAACACGTAAATGGGTAACTATATTTCAGTATCCTTTTCCATATCTGGAACATATGATTTCCACTGATTGCTAGTACTGAGTTCAGTCAGTTGCCACTGTCCATGTTTTGTCCCATGATATAGAACCCGAAGATCCGTCTAGGAATATTTATATTTCCTGAAAAGCTTCAGAGTAGGAACCGTAGAAATTGATGACACATAAGCTGTATTATACTAGTAATAATATATGGGGGATCAGGCGTGGCTTTCGTTGATTCGTTCTTTTAAATAATTAAGGAGTTCGGATGACTCACTCGATTTTCTGGGAGCCTGAATGATTTTGGTCATAATCACATAAGGTTAGTAATAAATGAAAGCTTTTATGTTTTGGTCTGCGTCCAATACTGCCTAGATTTGGTAGATAAGGATCCAAACCACGCTCATAACGTGCTATTGCCGTTGATCAAACTTTTAAAATAGAACTATGTTTGAAAAACCTAAACGATTAATAGCTCTTATTTTGCAGCGGAGAAAGTTCAACGACCTATACAAATTAATTGATACTAAGCGACTAAAAGAATACGCCAAAGTTGCGCCGAATCGAGATTTTTCGCCAAAGAAGTAAAAAGTATGAAAAAAATATGCGCCACAATTAATCAAATACTTGTTTTTGTTCGAATCTTCCATGAAGATTAATAACATTAAATTTAGCCAATGAACGCGCACACAGTGCGGCATAGAAAAGTTGATACTGAAACTGTTAACCAACTGCCTTAAGAAAAACAGGGAAAAGAAACTTGCTTTATTTTCACGTACAACATTATATTATTTCTTACAAAACACAATATGATTAATTTAAGGTATGTGTGAAGATTTATTGACCAACAATATTATGAAATTTTAAATACGGTTCTCGTTAGATCACCTAAGTTATCCAACCTTGGTCACGGAAAAAAAATTTCTCGGACTAACTGACTTTTTTTATGTACACACATATAGGAAAATACCGACAGATGGTGATAGTAATTTTGAAGTCTCATTTGTGGAATTCCATGACACTTACCATGATGCATATGTCTAAGCGCTGCATGTGGAGTGTTGATCCGCCAACGTCATAGACTACAGCGCGAGATTCACGCATCATCCTTATTATTACAGAAATTTAGTGTGAATGGGTGGTCTCCACGGGACGACTTTCGTCTACCACCAATTCAAATTAATCGGCAATGACGGGAATTTTAAGGTGATAGATCAAATTCACACCAACCGGGGGTATTTTAGAACTCAGAAATCGATTAATAATCCTTTTTTTTATTCTCCGTCAAGGATCGAACCCACAACCTTTGGTATGCAAAGCAAACGCTTTGACTATTGAGCTATACCCGCCGGCAAAAAAAAATTACATTTTTTTGAAACCCGGACCATTTAAATATATAGGGAGGCTAAACCTAATAAATGAAATATATCTTACTTAAAAGGTCACCATCCATGTTCTTCTTGCGTCCAATTTGCTTGTTTTTTTTTTTAACTTATCACTAACGAACAACCAAATTCTCGGATACTGTAGGCACAGCGCTTTCAACTCTTCAGAATCACGACATGAATGCTGAAGCGAGACACCTATTTGTGAATAACGAGTATTGTAATGTTAATAGTTTATTTTCAATGAAATTACAATACAGTCGACACCGGAACTGGTGATACCTGAGGCCACCCTGCGGCTGAATATGTGGAGAAGCCCAACTAAGGGGAATACTTGGATTGCCCCGAAAGAGGACCTAGCCCCTGGACACGACCAGGGGTGAAATATATGGAGGTTCCTTCACAGACTTCGGACCGGAGTATGCAAGACGAAGACACAAATGAAAGCCTGGCAGTTTTACAGCGGACCGACTGAATGTGATTGCGGCGTAGAGCAGACTCTGTCACACCTTCTGGAGTAGCTGCACCCAGAGAGACCTTATGATGGCCGGAAGTAATGCCATCGACGTCACCCACTTCTGAGCAGATAGCATCTGACCCTGTAATTTCCGACACAATTATATATTTATAATGAAATGATTAGAGTGTTTGAAACGTTGATTTTTTTAATATTAATACATTGTGATCAAATTGAAATAAATTAAACTAATTTTATAAATTACGATTATTCATTGAAAGCAAAAAAAATTAGACGAAACTGTACCCCTTATATATTTGAAATGAAAGAAAATACAGGAATTCACCTAAAATCATGACATGCGATGATGAAATTCTTTTGAGGCTATTTCACGGCCAAAAAGTGCAGTCCTAACAAGAACCAACTCATATCCCCAACACTTTTGAGTGGAGTTGTCATCACATTAAACTTGCTGCTTAGAAATAGAAAAGCTCCAAGTATCGAAGTCGCGTTCTCAAGCGGCGTGCGTTCAATGAATCACGAGCATCTTGACGTCTCTCGTCTTTTATAAAGTTTGAGGCCAGTGCTTTGGCACTTCGCATCAGTATATACAATTATAAGCTTCGCTAAAAATTAATAGTCAACAAGTAAAAAGTTTATATTTGTAATAAGTGTAAACCATCTTTATTCACAGTACTGTAATAAATCAGGAGTCGTGAATATTATTTGAACTCTAAAGCCGTTCTGGGACATAAAGCTCCAAAACTTGGCTCGAGTGTACGAGTAATTGAATCAAACAACTTCATTGTCATACATCCGCTAGAAAATATATTTTCAGGCCCATTTTTAAAGTGGACCCGAATCCCAAAAGACGAAAATAGAGTTTGGAAACTTTTGTAAAAATAAAATAGTTACTTAAATAGCCTTTGATGATTGATGATATAATTTTAATTAATTTGAATAGATTATATATTTTAGATGAAGTACATTTTATAATATAACGTGGCCTTGGCTCCTAAATCATTGGTTATATCCATATCAGCCTAATAAGATGTGCTTTTTACAGTTCTATATCGGGGACGTGTAGTCACCAAAAGTTGCCGCTACTCAGTTACGAGTACATACATGCTTTGTGCCATGCTATGCATCAGGAGGTCCACTTTAGAACATATATGGTTCCTGACGACAACCAAAGTGAGGACGTTAATATACGGCAGTTGTATTATGTATTGGATTTTTTTGGATGATTTGTTATTCGCAATATTTAAGAAGATCGGATGATAAGCACGACACTCCTGACGCCTTGGATGTTTTGCTCAAAGGGTTGACTAACCTCGGAGTATTTTATAGGTTGTAGCTGATAAAACATATTTTAAATTAAAAAGTGGTGCCTTACGCGGAACATTTAAATTTATGTTTTTATGTATTTTACAAGTTTTAAATAACTTCATAGGTTTTCACGGCCAGATTTGATATTATGGCTTTTGGGTTTAGCCGTGTGTGGCGAATTTCTTCTCTCCGATATTTCGACCGCCATTGCAGGGGTCTTCTTCAGGGTTGATGACTTGACAACTCACAACAAAGTCATCATCCCTGAAGAAAACCCCTGCAATGGCGGTCGAAATATCGGAGAGAAGAAATTCGCCACACACGGCTAAACCCAAAAGCCACAATTTACAAGTTTTAATTATCACAAAAAATTATGCAATCTTAAATAAATAAACAATGCATATCATCATCATTAGTATTAATTTATGACAGAGACGTAGAATCTAACATTAGGTATTTTCTATAAAATAAAAGTCTTCGAGCATGCTATGGAGAGATCCATGCTTGCAGTGCCTCTAAAAGATCAAGTGGAGCATGCTACCAAAGGTATAAACACACTAAATATATTATTTAAATATATCATTATGAAACGTTATTATATAATATATATAACGAAATATTTTCATATAACGTAGATATGTTTATTTACTTTATATATTTTTATTCTGCGACTTCATAAGTTTTCACGGCCAGATTTGGTATAATGGCTTTTGGGTTTTGCAGTGTGTGGTGAATTTCTTCATCGTCTTCAGGGTTTATCCTAGTTGACCCGGAAAATGACCTCTGCAATGGCCGGTCGAAATATTGGTGCGAAGAAATTCGTCATAGACGGCAAAGCCTAAAAGCCACAATATTAAGAGTTCCAATAAATGTTAACTTCACCCTAAACGCTATTAATATTTATAATAAAATTAATTATCTCTTAAAATTTATAAACCATACTGTATTCTTATGAAAAGTGAAGCTTTTCATTTTCACGCGGAATTTATTAAAAAAATGTATTTTGATTTTCCCGGATTTCTTACGTCTGACTTAATGGAAATAATAAATTGGGCTTTTAAGCGACAGCGAAAAGCTCTTTACTAAATAATTAATTTAAAAATGACTGAATTTAATTTTCTGTTTGTGACAATTTTGAAGTTGTCGGATTGAGATATGGCGTTTTTTTTTAAATAAAACATATAGAAGAAACTACCAAATAGAGAGGAGATCTCGTTTGTGTATTCTAAGGCGCTTGCGATTTAAAAATAGTTAAGCGCTAAATATGAATGTAAAATCGGAGCAGTAATTGTAAATAGTCTATAACCTTATTATATTAGTATTTGTATAGCGCTCTTTTATGACCGAATGATCATTCCAAAAGCGCTTCTTTGCCTCTCTGAGTAAAAAGGTGGGTCTTGAGTCTGCTTCTGAAGGATGCCTCCGCTTTAAGCTCTCTTATGCTTTCCGGTAGTGAGTTCCAGGCCACTGGTGCAGCGTAGCTGAAAGCCCGATTGCCAAAGACCGTGCTAGGACTACCTCCCGTCAGCTGCAGGGTGCTTCTATTTGCTCTAGCCGATCTGAATGTCTCTCCACGCGCGCTTATTTCTGAAGGCTTAATAAGTTCTGTCAGATAGCCCGGTGTAACCTTCCATTTATATGACTTTTATTAATATTAATTAAACATATTTCTTAAAATGTGGATTGTGGAATAACGAACGTTTTTAAAATTCAAACGTCAAACATTCCCGCAAATGTTCACTTGACCGTCGAGTGTCTAACACTCGTTTGCAGAGGCATTCCTTGACTTAAGGTTACCAGCTGAACACCCGTTTGCAGACACGTTTCATAAGATTTGAGGTGAATCGACGGCAGACGCTTCATAACTTTGATTATTCTGAAGGAAAGTAGCTATTATTGGATGATTGCCTTAGGAAATGTCTATGTATACTAGTCTAAAGTTAGTTACGCCTAACCAAGAAATGATTCTGCGCAAGGGTGTTAGTTTTTCTGTCATAATCTCATAACCATTGGATTAATATGATTTTTTTAAATATAATGCTTTGTAAAATTTATATTACTTGTGTAAAATATTAATATAGCGAAATTTAAGTTGGATTCTGTAAAATACATTAAATAAGAGTAATCACCAGATTTATTCAATAAAACAAAAGACAGTTAATTAAATAATACCGTACTAATATCTGATATCTAATTTTCGTAACACAGACGTAAGGTTCGCTTATGTTTTTTCTACCAATATTTGGATGCTTGCTCAATTTCAGAAATATTTTCTTTTGTGATGATTTTTTTTCAAGATAAATTTCTTAACGCCATCGATAACATTTGAAACACAATTTGGATGCTTTTTTAAAACTCATCAATATTTACATTCAATAGCCACAAACTATACATAAATACCTAAAGATAAATTCTGCATACATCGCCCGGTTCCCCATCATATTACTACTATAGTTTTTTTCAATTCTCCTTAGAAAGCTTTCTATCATTTATATATAAAATTTATACAGCAAGAATTATGATAAAAAATAACCTTTGGTTCTCACTTATAAAAGCTTTCAAATAGACATGTACGTAACACGTACGTGACACGTGTCTTACGTTCACACATATAAGTTAGAAGTCAAGTCTTGGACATAGAATAATAAAATCTGCTTTTATAAATGAGATAAAATGGAAAGCAAACTAAAACGATGGACATAGATAATGGACTTTCATACATTAATCATACTATCGTCAGATTCGAAGGAGCTTTTTTCAATGGCAGAGCTTTCACGGTCCGGCAGCAAAGCTCGGCCTTACGTGTAAAACACTACTCGATTTTTTTGTTGATTGATTTGTTATTTTGACATGAATACGATCACATGGTACGTCTACGTGATCGATGCCGGGTGATCAAATAACAATGCAAACAAACCGGCCAAATTGTTTTGTATCGTTAAATATTTTTTTTTTACGCATATCCATTTCACATCTGGAGAATATGATCATTTTAATCGTCGCCACCATCAGTTGTCAGTATTTACGCTTTATTCCAAAAAAAACTCTGCTCCCTAAAGTTTATCTAGGAATATACTCGAATATAGGGTTCTTGACGACCTTCGTGGCAGAAGCAGCCCGAAGAACTAAGTTTTTTAATGTGACGTTTTATAACAGGATAAAGAAGCCTTTTTAAATATGTATTTGGAAGTTAAAATTATAATTATCAATAGGAAATCACTATATATAAAAATCTCAGGAGCGTCTTAAGCATCCGATTTCCTGAAATTTTTTATCAAAAAATCATTCTTAATATACCTCCGACATCATATCTCGGATATCTTGTTTTCTAGCTTACAAAATCTTGCCTCAAAAGTAGTTGAGAAGGATATGCTCCAAGGCGGATCTTCGTTAAAAATAAAGCTTTGACAGTGGCTACTAATCACAACCCTGAGATTCTCGAGATCGTGAATGCTTTAACTTGTATGTTCCAGATAGTTATACCCGTGTTTAAGCCTTCCATTTTTTTCCATTCCAGATGGTACTTGTGGAGCGTAGACCACTCAATTTAGTTCAATAGCAATGGCTCATCTAAATGAACAGTACACCTCGACGCTTTTCTCACATATATTTTCTCTTTAATCGATTGAATTGTTTACCTAGATCGATATGATGTGTGACACGTGTTATCCTTTTTTATCTTTTTCATGTTTTATCTATTCTTTTCAAATTATAATAGCTCTGTCAATGAATAGAATACTGACGACAAGTAGTGGCAATTTTATGGTGGTAGAAACCATATCTTCTTAATATAGAATGTACGCGGTAATAAAAATTGTTAATGAACAAAACAATAAAAATAAATCACTTAATACCAAAATCAAATAAATAAATATAAAACGTCTGAAGATCTACGAGTATTGCCTAACCCAAGTCCATACGTTTTGTGTATGAAATTACTCATATTCGTCTTTTATTCCAACCGCTGCAGCCAATACTTATTTTTATTACCATTTCGTTTGGCAGAGTACCCGACGGAAGAAAAATCATATTGGGAATACGTCTGTGAAATATTGTTCCAACGTACAAACGATGTTTCTCCATAAAGCTCGTTGCAATCCACAAAACATGTTCAATTTGTAATATAAAACTCGTTACGTGATCCGTAGTAGAGCGAAATATTGTTAGTCTGTGAATTCACCCACAAATGGCACATTTTAAAGAAAATAAATATATTATTTTTCGTACTTTAGTGCAAGGAATTAATTGAAGTATTTGATTATAAAAACGAAAACATTTTATTTTACTGATCATTTTCTGAAAATTTTACTAGACACTTAACTGGATATTTTACTTAAAATTTTACTGAACATTTTACTGGAAAATGAAAAAATTAAATACATAAAGCACCAGCAAACACACAACTAGACTCTAGCATAGTTGTGTTACTGTTTATTAAAATTAAATATGTTTTCAATGTTTTCCTAAAGTCTATCTAGGAACATACGCGTATATAGGCTTCCTGCCGACTTTCATGGCAAAAGCAGGCAGAGGAATTAAATTTTTCAACGTTAACTTTTTATAACAGGAAAAAGAGCCTTTTTTAAAAATATATTTAAAATTGAAAACAATAAATATCAATAAAAAATGGCAAATTAAAAAAATCACCAGCAAAAACACGACTGAAGTAAAGTATTTTTTTTTGTGTTTGGTTTATTGAAAAAAAAAAATGTTTTGAATGTTTCTAGAAAAACAAGGACAATTTCAAATTATACAAGCCAGAGAATCACCAATATTTATCTTTATCTACATAGCTGTCATAGCCTATTGCAAATACAAGTTGACAGAACAAGTATAAATTATAAAAAAATATTCTTTTACTTTGAATTTGGGCAAATAATTTAATCTGTCTCCATTGCAGAGAAAACCCTTAAAATTCATGAAAATTTTCAGTACCACTAAGAAAGCTATTTCCATCCTCTTCACACTCACGGTCAAGTCTATTGTCTGTCGCGTCCTCTGGGAGTAAAACGACGTCGATGAAAACTGCATCAGGACATTTTCAAAGTGCATCATATATAAATATTTGAATGTAGAGATTGTTATGGCATGCACTTTACTTCAGACTTACAGCATTTTGTACGTGAAAAGATGCTGGGTAAATGTTGAAGTAAGATTTCAGAATACCTTCAGTGCCATTTATAGTTTATTAAAATTCTTAATTTGCAATAAATTTAAAAGTAATAGCTTATGAATAGATGTGAAAATACTCGTAATGTTTTATTATGTATTATAGTATTCAATTTGAAATGGATTTTAAGCAAAAAATATTATTTTACGTCATTTTATAAGAATCACGTTAAAATCAACGTGATATTTGCTTTAATAAAATGTATTACTTTTATTTTTTTAAAAACGTTTACCTGTTTTTTCACTGTTTATACAACAATATAAAAAAAAATTGTTTTGAGCAATCTCTTACGTGTAGCATTTTTTCTGTTGATCAGTTTATTTTTTCAATAAATTACTTAGCAAAGTTGCGTATATCATAACAAAAATAAAGCAAAGTAAAGTTTTCAGGAACTTTCCAGGGAAAAGAATCGTGAATGCGAATTTTCCCTGAAAGCGGAATGCAATCATCCCACGTATTTGAAATATAAGACGGATTATAGCTTAAAAGCATTCGTCTGGTGAAGGCTGCACCGCAAGACTTCCATGAATCTTCGGCAGAGCAGGAGGGTAAGGAACATTTGCGATGGACTCTGCGATGCATGACCATGGAAGTAATATCACCGCGTTTGAAAAAAGATAAACATTTAAAAGCATTCAAGAGAAACATCCTTAGAATCAGCGTAGCAATATTTATTTTCTTTGGTTTTAATTTTTGGAAATAGTTACTACACTTGGAGCTCCACCAGAGCCTGGCGGTATAAATCAGTTCTTAAAGCGTTTGCTTGGCAAACCATTAATTTGATCCTCGACGGAGATTAAAAAAAGAGTTTTTTAATCGATTTCTGAGGCTTAAAATGTTAGTTGATCCCTCACCCGTAAATGTTTGTCATACTCTATTAATCAAAATTGGTGGTAGACCAAAGTCGTCCCGTGAAGACCAACCATTCATAGTAATTTACTGTAATAATAAGAACGATGCGTGGATGTCGGGCTGTAGTCTGTGACGTTGGCAGATCAATACTCCACATGCAGCGATTATTCATATGTAAAATGTGATGAATGATGTATTTCTTTGAGATATTATGTAGTCTAGAAGTACGCATAGAATGTACTCCGCTGATATGGGATGAGCCGAAGAATATAGTGACAGACCTTTGTGGCGGCAGCTTGTGAGTGTCATAAATATTTTTTTATGTAAGCACATACAGGAGAATACCAACATATGGTGATAGTGATTCCGAAGTTTTTTCATCTGTTAATCCTATGACGCTTACCATTCTATATATGTCTAAGCGCTGCAGTCTGATCCGCCAACGTCACTTCAGCCCGAAATTCACGCATGATCCTTATTATTAAAGGAATTCACTATGAACGGGTGGTCTTCTCGGGACAACTTTCGCCTACCATAAATTTTGATTAATAGGCTATGGCTGTCGTTGTACGGGTGAGGGATCAAATTCAAACCAACCGCGGGTTATTTAGAGCTCAAAAATCGATTTAAAATCTTATGCTCCAGTTAGGGGAGTGGATATGGTAATGATGATGCTGATGATGTATTCATAAGTCTTGTAGAAGTTCTTATTTGGTGCATACGCTACTGATCATCTCACCTGCACACCAGGAGTTCAGGAATGCTGAAGAGCAATGAGGTTGCGGCGCATAAATCTCCAAGAAGCTTACGAGAGTTTGTGTGCCCGAGTTTTCCTGCAGCTTCACCGATTGCAGGTGCTTTGTTATTCTCGTCTTGGGATTTCGCAATTACCATAAATATTAATAATAATGTATTTATGCCGTGTTTATTAACAGAAATTTAAATAACCACCGTTATAAAATTACTTACATTATCTGTGCTTATTAATTAACTTCATTACTTATAATTATTTATAATACCATTTATTGTTTGGAAACGCATGCAAGATTATTAACTCAAAGAAAAGGCACACTTCAGTGGCAATAGGCAGCACATAATTCTCGAAAAGACGACGTTCGATGGGGAAGAAAAGTGTTAGTCCACTCCGTGCAAAATTAACTGGTGACATCAGAAGAAAAGCGGCAGTAAGCAGGTTGTGGAAGGCGGAGGATCGAGATGGATGGAGACATGCGGGAGGCCTACGTTCAACAGTGAACGGGCAAGGATGATGATGATGCAGGATAACGCAATCCGTCGAGGTCTGTGGTCTCTATTATACTCAGTTAGAACGACTGGGTTGCATGCGGGCAAAGTGTGTTCTGTTTGTGTATAATGATCTGTTTTTTGAAGAGATCTAGATTATATAAGCAGGAAAAAAGACACTGGAAGAACATTTCATGCCTTAGTGCTGGCGTTTAAAAATTTTGGAATCTGCTGGTTCTTGGATGACAAACATTATTTGTGTATATAATCGTATGATCAGCAAGCTAAGGAGGAGTTCGTCAGTTATGAGTGGGTGCAGGATAAAATATTTTTAGAATTCAGAGGAGCATCGGCTGTGGTAATAACTTAGAAAAGACTCAGTGAACCAATCATTCATCAATCAAACCAAAGATTGGAGGTTAGAAGTAAGTTTCACATTAATTTAGACTCTTACCTGATGTCTGCAATTTGCACAATCCATTTTCACACCTCACCATTTCCTTATGCATTTTCACGTATTTCGTGGTTAGCAATGTGTTACCGAAAAAGGCAATTCGAGACTCGCTGTAGTATACTAACTTCGCAACCTTAGACTGTGGTCAACTTGACAACAAACTGATCCACCTAGAATCACGGGAAGGCCTTCAGCCACTCTCCAACAAGTAGCTTTTCTCGTGCGTCCAGTAACGGGTCCCCATCTGGGTCTCCGAAAACAGGACGGGACAGGAAGGGTTTTCACCAAGCGAGATTACTTTAGAAAACTGTTAATATTATACTTTGGGACTCCGTTAGTACTTTATAAAGGAGAAGAATTTGTGTTTCAATATGATGTCAGAATTTCGTGAAGTAGAACTATGCGTGGAATGAATGTGAATTGGTGTTGACGCGATGAAATCTTTTACCACCTAATTCGAGTATAAATCTATGAAATGCATTATGTTAAAATCAGTTTTACGTAATTCAGTCATGAGTCATATAAATTTAATGAAAAATACATAAAAATAAAACACTTTTGCTGAAATATAGCCTATTACTGTATGTTTCAGTGTGGATCTGAAATTTAATGCTTTATACACCCTGAATGATATTATAACTTGCTGCAGCTTTCGCCCGGTAAGCTTTGACCCACAGTGCAGGCGTAAATGGGCCGATTACTTCATACAGTCTCTTTCCACATTTCCATTTCCTCTTTTCTCCTGCAGTCCCGGTAAGGTTAACGAACTAGACACTCGAGCTACTGTAATACAAATTAAACGCTTATATTTTGTGATGGTCAAAAGAAATTGGAGATTATTTTTGCTGAGTAAAACGCGAGAGAAGTTTTATTTAATAAAATCAATTTTAGTTTTCATAATTTTTCATGCTTACATTGTATGTCTAGGTCATTTGAACAAAATATATTTTTCTGATAAATATAAAACCGATTTAAAAAAAATAAAAACAATGTTTTTGTACACATTTTATTAGCATATCTGCTTGCTATCATAATTATAATGTCGTCCTAAGTATTGTATTAACCCCAAAGTTCTATAAATACATATTATGTATATTTTCATACGGAATGTATGACGAGAGACCAGAGGCTTAAATTGAAGCAGCTGTTGTATCATTTAACGTTTGTTACTCAGAATTTTATAAAAATGGATTTATCGATTCGCCTGACGCTTCAATTATCTGGAACCTTTGATATTAAGGGCGGCTTAAACCAATAAAAAATAGAGTATTCTCATTAATTCTTCTAAGTTTACTCCTCGAATCTGCCTTTGCCCGTCCACTGTTGAATGTAAACTATCTGCATATGAGTCTCGATTTTTATCGATCCTCCGCCCTCCACATACAAATTACTTCCGCTATTCTACTCATTTCAACAATTTTATTTTCAACCGACCGTCGAGTAGTCTTTGATATATAGGGTCCGCCATCTAACGTTTATTTTTTCAACTAGTGCTTATTTCGCGAATGGTAACACTTAGCTCATGTCTGATTTGACTGATAATTAGTTTTATCTTTCCGCTAAATGAATATGGTTGTTTATACGCTTGAACAACGCTGGAAAATATTTCGACATTACTTTGAAAATCATGTTATTGTCCGCCATCTAACGTTTTTTTTTCATCTAGTGCTTATTTCATGAATGGTAATACTTAATTCATGTCTGATTTAAGAAATAATTAGTTTTATCTTTCCGCTAAATGAATATGGTTGTGTATACGCTTGAACGATGCTGGGAAATATTGAGACATTACTTTGAAAATCAAGCCATTTTTCTTCAAAAATGAGCAAGGAGTGGCCTTTGCAGTCAATGGCGATCGTTATCGGGCAAATTGAATAATGCAAAAATTGAAGAGGAGTATATTGGCAACGTTTGGTTTCAACAGGATGGCGCTACGTGCCACACAGCCAAAGCTACACTCTATGTTTTGAGCTCCATTTAAAAAAAAAAAGTTATTAGTGGACCCTTTATATGTCATGCCACTTAAGTGTGCATATTCGTTGGGTAGCCTCCACTACTTGAGCTCTTCTTCGTATATCCTCGTTTTAAATTCAATATTTTGAAGCACTTTGAGCATGGATCTCTAGACGGCACAATGATTAACATTTATTCTATAGGTATGACCTGCTGTTAGATTTAACGTCTCTGCCGCATAAGATAATACTGGCAGAACGAATTGATTGCTTAAACGCCTAAATTTAAGGATTTTATACTCCTCAAATAGTGCTGCTTCACTCTTGTTATTAGTGGCGAGAGCTACGTGTTCCAACAAGAGATTGTTTGTTACTGAAAATCAAAAGAAAGCTGTTATCGTAAGCCGCTGAACTATTGTCGTATGATAGAAAAAAAACTTTGAAATACGATGTTGGCTCGGGATAAGACACGAAATCTGGCAAAGTCTTTTGGTAGTAATTATAATGGAAGACATATGTTCTAATTGGAGATAGAGTTACACAGCGATGTCACATAAATACACTATGCAGTTTGGTTAAATACTATCTCTTTATCAGCCCGCAACAAATAACATGCATTTTTAATTATTCGTAACGGAAACCCAGCGGCCGTTAGTCTTCGGCCGTTATCCTAACGGTGGCCGTTATCAAAAAACTTTTTAAATTACGCCGGAAGGGGAGCGAGCGGAGGTTTTGGTCGCGCGTTTATTTATTAAATAAATAAAAAGTTTCAGGAGCTTTGCTTTTAAATTAAATCGGACAGATTTGCGCGGTAAGCGGATGAACGTTTTGTGATCAACGTTTTTAATTTAAACTTGGTATATTATTTGCTCGGCGGGTAAAGAAAACGATTTTCTTCAGTTTGGAAACCATTGGTATCTTAATGAAAGAAATTGTAAAATTCTTATATTTTAGTAATTGTTATCACCATTGGGATGTATCTGTTGATTGTTGAACGGGAAAAAAGTCAAACGGCTTTCGAAAAAATCCAAACTTATCACTTAAATATATGCTTTGGATACTACAACTAGCGTCTCTTTAAGTACCCGGAATTTTGCTTTGGGATCGTCTATTTTGAAGATGTCTTTTTATATGCTTAAGTATTATATGTGGAGTTTGGCAACGTCTATAAACGACAGCTCGCGATTCAAGGAACGTCTATTTTTAAGAATAACCACTATGAATGGGTAGCGTTTTCAGAGGATTATTTTCATTTTCAACCAGTTTTTATTAATAGGCTAAAATTGGCATCTATCAGTGATTGATTTGATAGTGAACGTGGGTAATTAAAGAGCTTACAAATTGATTATGAACTTTTTTTTAAAAGTTTCTTAGGGGCTCAAACCCACGACCTTTAGTTTAGAAAGTAAGCACGTTACAATTAAGCTATATACGTCAGCTGTTCTGTACATTAGTACTGGAATAATGCAATGATTGAACGATTTAAATTTAAAGCATTGATGTTGTTTTTTAAATATCTCTCAAAGTTAAAGCATTCGTCATTACTTAACTTCTCGATTAATTTTAAAACTAATAAATTTTCTATTTAGGGGTAAATAAATTAATAAAATAGTTAAATTTTACGACAATTTAAACTGTAAATCTTTATGAAATTTCACACCTCTGTGACCAAGTAATTCAAAGATTTAGCGACGACATTCATATGAAGCTGAAACGAGCCTTAATAAAACTACCGTCTGCCAACTTTGGCCTCCATTGCGAACTTTGAGCTTTAATTCAATGGAAAAAGCTATTACAAGACGATAAAGAGCTTTTCGTGACATATCTTAAAGCTATGCTTTCAGCGAATATCCACGAATGCAGTTTTTGACATTAATCCACCAAAATATTTTGTAATTTAGTGTGGAATTGTTGACTTGTAAATTCATTTAGTCAGTATATTAATAATCACTGTTGTCGTAAATAATAATAAAACCAGACTTATCACATATCACTCGCAGTGTATTTTTGTTGTTTTTGTCACGAATAAATTATGTTAATAATTTTACGTTGAGCCACTCATTAGGAACAGAATATCTAGCCTCTTTGCTGAGGGCTAGTTATTTGATATCCTTAATGATGTGACTTTAGAAAAATGCTGTCTTCTCTTAAACATTCGTGGCTATTGTAATAAAAAGCATCGGAAACTATTCTTGTATGACAATTATTTAGACAATTATTTATTTATTTCCTTCAATAACATTACAAAATATTTTTACATCTTAATTCATTATTGAAGTATTTACATAAAAGTGTGGCCCTGTAAATTTATTGACACATTTAGTGTCAATGACCTCACCCACTGAACAAGCGTTAGGAGACTCAATGCAAATAGTTGACTTGTAACAACAAAAACCCTGTTATAAGTAAATCATGGATGACCTACAAATAACATGGCATTATTGTCACAAGATCAAACCTTCAAAATTTCGCCTTCGTCAACACTAGCACTGAATCTGAAGCAATATAAAACTAAATATGTCAATATCTTCACTCAAGTTGGTTTCAACAACTGTTCATTGCGATTTTTTCGTCTTACACGTATCCAGGGTTGAACGATGGTCTTTTCAGGCCACACTTCAGGCTCCATGAGAGACTTTAGCGAAGTCGCGATGACCCCGACTTTGAAAGAAGTTGACAGCGTCCGTCTGCTGATAATCCTCCTGATGTTCATCCAAGAGGGATTGAATGCAGCGGTCACTGCTAAGAAGCTCTGCAAGTCATCAGCTGTTGTATCCTGGTGAAGACCCTTGGCGTGAAGATACGCCATCTTCACTCCGGTAAACTTCTTCGAAGGAGCTGCAGAGCCGCGGATCACCCGACGTGCTGAACGCCTTTCCCCATCAGAAGAGGTGCGACTCATATCTGAGTGGTAAACTTCCTCGGAAAGACTGCTCGTGGGAGAGAGAGAGCATCCACGGAGAGAGCATTCCGGGCCTCCAGTTCCTCGAACCACGAGCTGGAGAACCTTCTTGGGAGCCCTACTCAGAACAGCAGGGGGTCCTTGCATAGCACACTCCGAGGATTCCTCTTCTTCGGAATCCTCACTTGAAGTAACGGCTTCACCGACGGCAGGTTCGGAGTCTCTGCTGTCACACTCGAGTGATGATAGAGCGAGGACTTCTAACAATTTCCGCGAAGGTAGCCGGAATCTCCTTGCACTTCCTAGGCAAGCGTTTTCTGCGGGAAGACGGCAGACTTGTTGGGTTGGGTGGAGAGTCCACACCAATGGACGTCGGTGTATCCTCCTTCCTGCATCCAACAGCCTTTAAGAGCCGCTCCAGCAGCAAACGGTGATCGTCTAAGCGACGATGTATTTGCGCGATGTCACAATCGCAACTACGCGCCATTCTGTAGGTAGAATGACAAGACGTCCGCTCGGTTTGAGTGTCGAGCGACGTATATATGTACACACCGAAGCTCCAGGCACCGTGATGTAATGAGATGATGCCTGTATCAAAACTGAAAAAAATATAAGAATTTTTTTAAAACCTTAAGGTATAGTTAGAATTGAATTTAGCTTATTAGATAAACTCATAAATAAAGTTTGTAATAACCAGTTAATAAAAAAAAACTATATTAAAAAAAGATTATTTGTGAGACATTATTTGAAAAAGTAATAAATAACTTTGGAGTGTTTTTTTTCTACCGATCTTTACATGTATTTGTTTTAAGTAAAGCACATGCAAATTTTTAGAAAATTTACATATAACCATGAGCTATATGTAATTTGAAAAAATCAACGGACTACAGCGGTGTGGAGGTATTTGTTAAGCCACCTTTTTTTTAAAAGAAACCGAATGAAAAGATCTGATGCAGATTCATAATTGCATAAAATCATTCGTGTTACTATGCTCAATTATTAAAAAAATATTATAGAAGAAAACGGAATATGAAAATGTAAAGGAGGGTCCACTCACCTACATAGTGTGGTGAGCGTTTTTGCGTTTCAGATTAAGTTATTTCTTACACGTCTATAACAATAGCAAATACGTGAAAATCAATACGCACGCTTAATAACGCATGGGCGTAAGTCATTCTGAGCTCAGAACAAGAAACGCTTTTGTGGCATTGACCATGCAAACACTGAGTAGGTTTTTGTTTGTATTGCGTGGGAGTCACGTCGAATGAAAATAATTCTTCGGTCAACATTGTTATATTTTATTAGTTGAAGCAATTGGAAGTTGACGAAACAATAAATTGAATACAAAAACGTATAGAAATACCATACGAAGAATAACGAGGCGATCAATACTCGTAAACTTTCTGACGTCATCATTATTTACATGGAAATTAAACCAATATTTGGAAGCATCTAGGTTGTTAGATTAACAGTCGATTTTCAACATTGAGCAGTATTTTTATAAACACTTAACATTTTTCAGCTTTTCACATAAAAAAATTGTAAATAATATACATGGTAGAAGTTAATTGAAAAACATCTCTCTGTCATATCACAATGTAATATTAAAAAAAAAAACTATAAGCGCATATGCAAAACACCACCTGTTTGATGATTTTAAAACTAATTTCACTCTGGTTACTGTCATTATTGTATTTGATAGGTCCTTTGAATCTGACTTGTGAAGTACTTTTATTGTGTGTACTGTCATTATTGTATTTGTGATGTGCAACCACCAAGGCTGGCAGCAATAAATGTGACGACTGAGTGAACATGGTTTTAATATACGAAAGCATAAGAGAACTTAAAAAAAAAAAGAAGCGGAGGCATCCTTTAGAAGCAGACTTAAGACCCACCTTTTTACTGAGAGAGGCATAGAAGCGCTTTTGGAATGACCATTCGGTCATAAAAAAGCGCTATACAAATACTGATATAATAATAATAATAATAATAAAAAATATCCAGATTTTCCGTTGCTCATTAATGTATTAGCCATTTATTCAAACTGTTTTAACCAGAAATTGAACAGAAGTTTTGTAATTATTTTTGAAGATATGTTTCTCATTTCCACCTTAAAGTTTCGCTTAAGTGACTTAACTGGCCAAACCAAACGGATTCTGAAAGGTGCGCGATAAGGTTTCATTTAAAGTAACATGTTTATGTTTATTTTGCATCAAAGGCGTAGTTAATTGAATAAATATTTAAATTATTTGATATGTTTAATGTACCTTATGTTTGAAAAAAAATTAAACGGCCAGAATTTAAATTAATTTTTGCTAAGAAATTTGAAAAGTAAACTTTTCGTCTGAATAAGTTAATTTTTTTTAATCTAAATAAAATATTAAATAAGCCCGGATATAAATAAAAGATTTTTAGAATTTATTCCACAATATATT
Source organism: Glossosoma conforme (assembly GCA_022606575.1). Taxonomy (NCBI): domain Eukaryota; kingdom Metazoa; phylum Arthropoda; class Insecta; order Trichoptera; family Glossosomatidae; genus Glossosoma; species Glossosoma conforme. Next base: position 105,018 of record JAGTXR010000075.1, on the reverse strand, counting down.
TTTTGACGACATGTTTCAGCCGGGTCGAGTGGCCATTTTCAAGTCCACTTGACTTGGCTGAAACATGTCATCAAAAAAATATATTGTGGAATAAATTCTAAAAATATTTTATATATATCTGATATTATGCAATTCCACCAAGAAATATCGACCGAAAAAAACGAAATAATTTAATAAACTATAAGGTTTGGTGAAGTTTCGATTAGTTAGCTTAGGTTTGATTGCAGCCTCAAATTAAATAATTCATGTTATGTCAGGCTAGGTGAAATTACTTTACGTATAATTACGTTAAGTTAGGTTAGGTTAGGTTAGGTTTGTAGGACGTATCAAAACGAACGAGACTTTATTTGCTCCCATATTTATAAAAGTGGAATATGTTAAGAAATTAAAAAAATATGTTTTTCAATAATTTCAGTTCACATTGTTGTAAAATAATAAAATGTTCATCCTACATACATTTGACATACATTTACAAAAACTAAATTTAGTATCTGATGCAACGTGAAGTTGTCATTTTCATCGGTTATCCACTTACATCAAAATGTAAACCTTTAAATATCTCAAAACGAAAGAAACATGACTTTTATGATAGTGGGCACATATATGAAACATGACATATTTTATTATAAGTCCTCCACACCATTTTGAGATTAATTGTTACGTATTTGAGAAATATTTTGATTATTCTATGTACATTGAAAACAATCAATATTCACCTGTAATCTTTTTAATCCATACACAAACATCACATATGCTTTTAGCATGCAAAACTTCTGTAGTTGACACTTGTTAAATATGTTTAATGTGAAAAATATGTACAAATCTTTATCTCTATATATTCAAACGGATCTGGAAGTAAATGGCAATAATATAAATAATTTTTCGTCGATTTTTAGCAACCAAATTTAAATATATTTTTGTATAGTCAGCATGGCGAAGAGAAACTGCGTGCAAATAACTTGTCGCGATGGAAATGTTATAGGTTAATAAGTTGTCACGCAGGCTTTGCCTTGCGAATTAGTTAAATATTTGCTGTGCTCTTAGGAGCGTTAACATCCGCCCACGTTAATAACTGTTTGTCTTGTGTGAGCGACCTTTGCTGGAGGCAATAAGGTGGCGGTTAAGAAAGATTGCCTTTTGAATAATCGCGAGTACGAAACACCGACAGGAACTTTAAGTATTAAATGTTATTAATACGCGCAACAATAATTTGATGAGAATTGTAATAATTAAAACTAGATTCGGATATTTCTTCAATGTTTTCAGCATTCACTTTGAGATCCATTATAAATTATAAATATTTATTTATTTACCTTGTTTTTACATAGATTACGTAAGATAAGTTCACTGTTTAGAAGACTACAGTTTCAAATGCCATATAAATTTTTCTTCATACTTGCAACCCTATCTGTCTCCCTCTCTTGTCATTCCCTGATTAGATACACCTTACTCCCGCTCCTACATAAAATGGAATTGACCAGTTATAAAGTTCTATCGCAGCTTAATTTTTCTTAACAAGTGATGGGTTGAAAAAGGCTACGAGTTACTACTTATCTGCAGTCTCCTAATCTGAGAACTTATCTTATGTGATCCATGTAAAAACAAGGTAATTAAATAAATATTTCTAATAGAAGCTACTTTGAAGATACTTACATAATAGAACACTCCACCTTAGATCTGCAGGACATAACTGACAGATTGCAAGCAATCTATATGAGACTGGATATATGAATTAAAGCAAAATTACCAGTTTTCTATGCAACTCCGTCGTTTGCGGTGCATATTTAAATCAGGTTCACACCAGTGGAAGTCAATCTATTGAAAATGGTCGGAAATTTTCAATATTTTGATGTAGCGGTCACTGGTAGTGATGGCCTGAAAATGCTTGGGAATGTTGAGGCGTGTTTTTAAGTTCATAATACAATATCTGAGAGTCGCAGTTTTATTCCTATAGCGCCTAAATTACATAAACATTTCTATTTGTTGCTGTTTCTGGCATCTACCTAAAAAGTAGTATACGACGTTGGCAGATCAACACGGATTCCATAGATGAGACTTCAGAATTACTATTATCATCTGTCGGTATTCTCCTATATGTGTTTGTAAAAAAAAAGAACCTTTGTAACATGAAAAAAAATGTTCTCATATGAAATGTTTGATTCGCCAACAAAGTTTTTATTTTTCTGAAAATAGTTTTACCACGAGTTTGGAAATTCGCAAAATAATTGCCGTTTCCTCTAGCATGAGATAAGCCAAGAATAAATAATAATAAACTACATAGCTTAAGATTTTGTTTTATTAAAAAGTTACTTTATGCGGACCGTGAAGTTTTATAATCTGATTTATGGTTTTACATAGCATAAACTAATTTTATGAAGAAAAAAAATTGCGCGAAAAAAACTCTATGACAAGTAGATAAATTTCAGTTTTTTCAGTTTTTTTTTCAGTGTACAAGGAAACACAGAAATCTACTTTTGTTATTAAATATAATTTATGGCCGAATTTCAGACACGAGGCTATGTGCTTTGTCAACATTTGTGCGAATTTTTATTCCGTACGTATTATATTAAGAAAAAATGTTTTTTCTTTAGAGGATTAGGGCTATTTTTAAAAATGTATATGTTTATGTATTTTTGATGATGTTTGATAAAAAAAAGTATTGATTTTTTCTTGATTTTTATATTTCAAGCTAAGCTTATATTAAAAAAAAATACTCTGCAAATCCATAACAAATTTTATGTGTCCATGTCACTCTTGTGTAACTTCTTCTTCTTCTTCGTGTCAGCGACGTCATTTTATTTCTGCTTAGTATCTGGCAACATCGATAGCCCGTGTGTTGCCCTGCATTAGGTCTTGAGATGTGCAGCTTGCTGGGCACATGGAGCAGGATCTTAGGTGTGAGGCAGTCTGCAGGTATGCACATTCGCACAATAGTGACTCTCCCTGCCGAAGCATTCCCCCACCGCTCGATGTTGTCCACCCTCACCTTCAGGCGTCATTGCAGCAACACCAAACAGAAAGTTGCTTGTGTCACTAATAAGTTAACATCTGTCAGACGATGCGTACATTTTGGGAAATCTGTCAACAAACCACATGCAGCGTTTAGTCATATTAAACTTGGTAAAAGTCATAGAATACAGATATTACATTTCTGCATCACTATCACGTAAAGAAAATGTAGTGTCCAGCCGTCCCAGCATCATAAAGCCTATTAGTTTTGACCAGTTTTTCTTTCCTACATACGCTAACATAAAAAATAAATATAAGTAAGTATTGCTGTCCATACTATGTGCATCGAGACTTGGGCAGTGCTAGATTCACTACAACGCTGCAAAATAGACTATCGGTATATAGAGATAATAAAATCTCTTTACAAATCTGCAACAAAGATGGTCCAGCTCCATGATAGCACTAACAATATTTCTATAAACAAAGGTGTTAGACAAGGAGATGTTATATCTCCAAAACTCTTCACAAACGCCCTGGAAGATATTTTTAGACTGCTATCTTGGACAAAATGTGGAATAAATATTAACGGAGAGTACATTTCTCACCTCCGATTTGCAGATGACATAGTGCTTATAGCCGAATCACCTAACAAGCTCCAAGACATGCTCTACGACCTCAATGAAGCGTCGAACAAAATTGGTCTGAAAATGAACATGGATAAAACAAAAGCCATGATTAATAGTCATATTTCACAGACCTTTGATGCTATTTCCATTGGAGGAACAGAAATAGAGGTTGTAAACGACTATACCTATCTGGGAGAAGTAATACAACTAGGGCGAAATAACTTCTCAAAAGAAATCGACAGGTGCATACAACTGGGATGGGCAGCATTTGGAAAACTAAAGTACATTTTTAAAGCGAAAATTCCGCAATGCCTTAAAACTAAGGCGTTTAACCAATGCGTCCTCCCTGTATTAACTTATGGCGCAGAGACGTGGAATCTAACAGCAAGTTTTACCCATAAAATAAAAGTCACCCAGCGTGCTATGGAGAGATCCATGCTCGGCGTGTCGCTAAAAGATAGAATCCGAAACGCGGAAATACGCAGAAAAACTCAAGTAGTGGATGCTACCAAACGAATAGGCACACTCAAGTGGCAATGGGCAGGTCATATCTGTCGAAGAGACGACGGTCGATGGGGAAGAAAAGTATTGGAATGGCGCCCAAGAACTGGCAAACGAAGCATTGGCCGACCCCCTACAAGATGGACTGACGATATAAGAAGAATAGCGGGAGTGACCTGGATGCGGAAGGCGGAGGATCGAAGAGGATGGAGACTCATGCGGGAGGCCTACGTTCAACAGTGGACGGACACAGGCTGATGATGATGATGACTATGTGCATACAATGTGGAGTATTATTAGGTGCCCAATTTCCACATAATATTGCTCCACATTTTCTGAATTTTTAAATATAATAAATTTGAATTAATTCATTGATCAAAACTGAAAAAATAATTAACACCCCATTAAAATATATAATGAACCAAACGGAATAATTTAAGCCGCCCTAATTAAGCAAATAGATCGCATTCATTCCGGCATATATCAAATTTCGCTACGAAAAAAATAATTTGGACACGTCAATAAAAATGTATCGAATGAATTAAAAAACATTTAATTTTTTATCAAACAAAACCACACATAATTGGAATAAATATTGACACAAATTAAATTGACTTAGGTTTGGTTTTAAATGACTCAAAATGAACACGAAATATTTTTTTGCGTCATAAATTATATTCTTATTTATATTTTTAGCATTCACTATGAAATCTGTTGAATTGTATGAATTATTCATGATTAATTTATATCTACAAAATACTGTCTTAACTTAATGTTCATGTAAACACATGCGTGAAATTACCTCTAGAAGATGAAGGAGGAATTTTATCTGTGAATTCTATGAAGCTTGCCAATTGTAGGATGACTAAGCTGTGGATAATTTAATATCCAACATTATTAGACTGCATATGGCTTTAGTTGTAAGTGATATATAAGGGGTCCGCCATCTAACGTTTTTTTTCAACTAGTGCTTATTTCGTGAATGGTAACATTTAGTTCATGTTTGATTCTACAGATAATTAGTTTTATCCTTCCGCTAAACGAATATGCTTGTGTTTACACTTGAACAACGCTGGGAAATATTGCGACATTACTTTGAAAATCATGCTATTGTCCGCAATCTAACGTTTTTTTTCAACCAAGTGCTTATTTCGTGAATGGTAACACTTAGCTCATATCTGATTTAAAAGATAATTAGTTTTATCCTTCCGCTGAACGAATATAGTTGTGTATACGCTTGAACAACGCTGGAAAATATTGCGACATTACGTTGAAAATCAGGCCATTTTTCTTCGAAAATGATCAAGGAGTAGCCGTTACAGTCAATGGCGATCGTTATCGGGCAATTTATGTTCACAAAAATTGAAGAGGAAGATATTGGCAACATTTGGTTTCAACAGGACGGCGCTAGATGCCACACAGCCGAAGCTACACTCGATGTCTTGCGCTCCATTTTCAAAAAAAAAAGTTATTTGGCGGACCCTTTATATATTTTTTTCATATAAACTCCCTAGCCATATGGCATACAATCGATCAAATTTTTCGATTCATCTTACTCAATGTTTTAGGGAACATATTCTATGAATAGTTTACGTAAGTTCTTTTGAACAAAAGCCCAGGACTTAGTAGAAAAATCAGTTTTCGAATCCACGGCATATTTGAAATTTTAGGAAGTAATCAAATTTTTACATTTGTAAGAGTAAAACTTAAGACGGTACTACGTATGCACTTAATAATAAATATTTATTTATTAACCTTGCTTTTACATGGATCACGTAAGATAAGTTCTCTATTAGGAGACTGCAGTTTCGACTAACTCGTAGCCTTTCTTTTGTTTAGAGATAACTGAGCTGCGATAGTACTTTGCAAGTGGTCTAACCCATTTTTTTAGGGGTTAAATGGGTAAATAAATAAATATTTATAATTGATCTCAAAGTGAATGTTGAAAACATTGAAAATTATGTACTTAATAAATTAGTCGATTGTTGAAGATGAAAAATCTAATATTTCATACATTTATTCAGAAAATGTATTTGCTTTCTCACAAATTTGCAGTCAGGGACTTCAACGTATATGTCTTAAAATAATTGCTTTTTCCTGAAATATTCAGTAGTTTTGGGATCATTGGTAGTTATTTTAAAGCATCAGAAGCTGGCGATGTAAGAGTGTTATTATACAGCGCGCCTCCAAGTCGACGTTCACAGGAAAATTGGATTAATAATTCATTGGAAGCGAGTGAATTTGATCTCGTATACAGAACAATTTGTACTTGACAAGCTTTTTATGATATAATGTTTAAATTTTTTATGGTATATCAAAGCGATTGTAGTCAATTCAAAATGCAATTGAGCGTCTCGTGTACAACGTGTCAAAATTTTGTTACATTTCATCGATACTACACCTGCTGTATCAACTTAGAGTTCCAGCTAGAATATGTATAAGCTCTGTTTTTAAGCTTAAAAGGCACTCCATGGAACTGTGTTAAACTATTTGACAGAGCATATAAAGCCATCGAAGATACGTCCATGTGGAGAGACTCTCAAATCAGCGAGAGCAAGCAGAAGTAGCCTGCAACTGACGAGAAGTTTTAGACCATGTTTTTTGGCAATAGAACTTTTAGTTTTATGGCACCAATAGTCTAAACTCACCCCAAAAAAATATGAAAAAGCTGTAAATAGAGGTATTCTTCATAAACAAACTCATGAGACACTTTTTTAGCTGAAGAGGCAAAGCAGCGCCTTTGAATTAACATTTTGTCATAAAAAAGCGCTCTATAAATGCTGATGCAATAATACTTTATATATATATACAATAAAGATTTTCAGGTGCATAGATATCTGAGATCAGGTATGAACAGTCGCTACTGACAAAACTGAATGGTGACAATTTATGATGATCATATGTTTCAGAATATTGAAAAGATGTGCCAAAAAATATTTATTTACGCGTTTGCATTAAAAAAAAACACATAATATCGTACTATATACTGTTATTTTTATTACATAAAAATAAAAATAGATTTCTCTAGTAGACCCTTAATTAAAATAAATACATAACAAACAGGTAGTAAATCACAATTCAAAAATATTTAAGCTCAATATGGAAAAATAATTCCTTGTACATCACTATCGTTAACGATTCTTATTGCTTGTAAATAATGTGGTCCTTTCACGAAACATTAAGTACCGTTCGCCTGTATATTGCTGCAGTATAAAAGCAGCCTGTTGGGGATATCATTGGCCCACAGTATACAGAGTAACCCAATAAGGAAGAAATTTAATATAAAGTACCATACACTATACAAGACGTGACGAGACGTGCAGGGTAGACTACTGGAAAAATAAGTTGTTATTTGTAATGACATTGACCGTTAACAAGTAAATCAAACGATAGTAGTATCATCATCATCATCAGCCTGTGTCCGTCCACTGTTGAACGTAGGCCTCCCGCATGAGTCTCCATCCTCTTCGATCCTCCGCCTTCCGCATCCAGGTCACTCCCGCTATGCTTCTTATATCGTCAGTCCATCTTGTAGGGGGTCGGCCAATGCTTCGTTTGCCAGTTCTTGGGCGCCATTCCAATACTTTTCTTCCCCATCGACCGTCGTCTCTTCGACAGATATGACCTGCCCATTGCCACTTGAGTGTGCCTATTCGTTGGGTAGCATCCACTACTTGAGTTCTTCTGCGTATTTCCTCGTTTCGGATTCTATCTTTTAGCGACACTCCGAGCATGGATCTCTCCATAGCACGCTGGGTGACTTTTATTTTATGGGTAAGACTTGCTGTCAGATTCCACGTCTCTGCGCCATAAGTTAATACAGGGAGGACGCATTGGTTAAACGCCTTAGTTTTAAGGCATTGCGGAATTTTCGCTTTAAAAATGTACTTTAGTTTTCCAAATGCTGCCCATCCCAGTTGTATGCGCCTGTCGATTTCTTTTGAGAAGTTATTTCGCCCTAGTTGTATTACTTGTCCCAGATAGGTATAGTCGTTTACAACCTCTATTTCTGTTCCTCCAATGGAAATAGGATCAAAGGTCTGTGAAATATGACTATTAATCATGGCTTTTGTTTATCCATGTTCATTTTCAGACCAATTTTGTTCGACGCTTCATTGAGGTCGTAGAGCATGTCTTGGAGCTTGTTAGGTGATTCGGCTATTAGCACTATGTCATCTGCAAATCGGAGGTGAGAAATGTACTCTCCGTTAATATTTATTCCACATTTTGTCCAGGATAGCAGTTTAAAAATATCTTCTAGGGCGTTTGTGAAGAGTTTTGGAGATATAACATCTCCTTGTCTAACACCTTTGTTTATAGAAATATTGTTAGTGCTATCATGGAGCTGGACCATCATTGTTGCAGTATAGGAGATAGTAGTATAGGAGCCCAAAATAACGTCATTTATCCTTGCAAATAGAAAAGTTTAACGGCATTAATATATATTTTCACTATGAGCAGAAGAGCATATAATGCGAAAAGTTGCCACCACCAAGCTCTTTCTGCCGCTACGATCCTCTCCAAATTCCATATCAGCTATGCTCCTTAAGTTACATTGCATACGTTTTATATAATGTTTTCGATGTCGCTCGGAACGAAGAAGGTTTGAAAGTTTAAAAAAACGGCAGGTTTAGCTTATGCTCTCCTACAACATCCAATTAACATCTCCCAGTCAATTTTACTTCTCTTAACTGACTGTAGTATAGAAAGCCATATTGGACACTCTCTAACTTCAACAATAACCAATCTTCTCCGTAGTATTAATCCGGTGGATTGGTTTGCAACAACAAAATCTTGCATCTCAATCTCCACTTCTTTCGATCGTCTGTAATCCTCTTCAGCTCAGCATATGAGCTACAACTCATGTCCTCAAACATTTCCTGCAAATACTACCGTCTAAGGCGCCCTCTCCAGTTTCTACCTTCAACCATCCCTCACACAATGTCGTGAAGTAAACCATCGTGGCGCATGATGTGACCAATCCATCCGGCTCGCTTGAGATGGTTCTTTCTAGGTGCCCATCTTCCTTGATTGACAATCAATGTAAACTTGCAATCTTTCAAAATCCACACACAAACAAAACTCATTTCAACACATTTATCACTTATGAAATAATATCATCTGTATCTAACCTGCTAATATTTTTTTATTAAAAAAAGTATCATTTTAGATTTTAAATGTACTGTTTTTTTTTACGACTTCCAGAGAAATATTATAGTATATGTACTTTACGAAAAGGCAGTTGTAGTAGCTAAGGCAAATTTGATGATTTATTAAAAGCATTCACAATAAGGAGATTGAATGACTAGTCCAACACTTCCCAGATCTGGTACATAAATGTTGCATCCTAGTATGTTCCACATTCAATATTACTTCACTTTGGTGATTGTAAAAGAACGGGGTTTGTGTATGTACGATATGTTATTACCGTATTATTAAGTAAATAAAACCTTACTTATTTTATCTTTAGTATAAATATTATTCAAGTAATAAATTTTAATAACAATTAAAAAGAAAGAGGACCGAAGCTAAGAAAAACTTTCAATTTAAAAATACTGTTTAAGAAATGTGAAGCGTAGCCTTCTTGCAATTTGTGAGTTTTCTACAGTCTACAGTGTACACAGCAAACTAATAAGGCCTGTTTTAATAGAGCCTGCAGAACCACGCCGTTATAAGATTTAAATTGCATTTATTATCCATTTTCCGGGACAGCGTGTTTCATTACTTCCGGTCCGGAAACACTCGGTGCGCGGCCCGACGTCTTTCATATATATTCAAGCTAACTGCGCATGACCGTGGCGACGTCTTTCAGCTGAAATAATATGCTGAAACGTGCGAGTGCAGGTGCTGAAGAGTGTTTAATTAAATGGCAAGTTTTGAGGCTTTCTCGCGATTTATTGCAGGTGATTTTTCAGACTCGTCTGCTAAAAAGTTTACAAAAATATGCAATTTTTCAAAACATGTTTGTAAGCATCAACAATGTTTAATTTTTTTTCTTCTATACTTGTCGGAAGAATTTATTTTTTAAGTTTGGTACACTTAAGATTTTTTAAATTTTATATTCCATAATCTTATTTCTGATGACTTGTTTCATATGTAGAAAACATTATAAGGATAAAGTAAACACTCAAGTAGTGAGTGATAAACATAACAATAAACTTCTGAGCTCTATAAATAATTTCAAAAGTTGTAATATTGATTCCACACCCATAAAATATAGCCATAGCTTATTTATTAAAATTGGTGTTAGGAGAAAGTTATCAAGTGAACACCACCCATAGTGACTCCCCATAATAATGAATATTGGGTGAATACTGAGCACATAGTCTAATAGCGTTGGTAAAATACTCAATATACATCGTTTAGCTATTCTTAAAACTGGCAAGCGTCATGGAAACCATGATGAGTATTCTCCTTAACAGTCAATCAGTATTCTCTTGTATGTGTTTAAATTAAAAAATACTACTCAATTAAATAGAATAATCTGATGAAGAAATTATTAAAATTAAGTCGTTAATGTGGATGAGGTGAAATAAATTATAAAGAATATAATTAATTAAATACATGTTTAAAAATAATTTTACAATTAAACTTTCAAGTTTTTAAAAAGTACTTTTTAAGACACTTGTCTTGCCAAAGTTTAAAAAAGCTTGTCGCTTGTAACAAAAAAAGCTCTGCAGCACTTGCGCCTCTCCGGTTTCGTAAAGATTCACTCTGCTTATTGTCACTGTATTTAAAGCTCAAACGAAAGCTCGCTGAGAAAAGCGGTGCCGGTGTTTTATTGCCGTTTCAAAAGCTCAATTTTGACATTTCTATTCATCGCAAGACTTCTCGAGAAAGAGACAAAAACTTTCTTTGTGATTTTTTTTTGATTTGACCCTTTTCAGAAGTGGAAAAATCAGTTGTCTAAACTAAGGCGTGAATTATTAATAATTAAATATAAATTTCAAAAAAATGTACTTACAAAGTGATTTCATATAGATAATTCAAAATTTAAAGGTACAAAAATAAATTAAATTAGATTATAATCGATATAAGCGTGCGTTTTGCGTTAAAAGATAAAGCAAAATTTTAATAAAAATAGTTTCTCATCTTCTTAATTTCTCCCAAATTACATCTTCTCTAACTTACAATTTAGATACATGAAATCTAACAGTAGTTCTTTTTCATAAAATGGAGAAAACCATGTTTTTTATTCTTGTCATATCCACTCTATGGTCATCTTCGCAAATTGCCACCAATCAGTTCTGTCAGTTGCCATTAACAGTAGGAAGAAAAACTGACTTGGAGTGGGATCCTAGTGGAAGCTTATCATGTCAATGTGTTCCAAAATGGGCGAAAATATTATACAATATAAGTTAGAGACATGTTCAATTCCATTAGGTTACAATGAAATATTTCAAGCCTTATTAAATTACAGTTTTCAGGTTAAATTTAAGCGCCCCTTTTTAATTAAAGTGTCAGTTTTTGCGCTGAGATAAAAACCTATTGTATGGATTAAGTAGTATAATAAGAAAGCTCTTTTACACCGTCTTGCCGTCATAAGCTTTAAAACAGTGCTTTTAACACTTTTATAACACTGTAGTACCCTAAAACTCAACGTTTTGATAATAATTGTTAAACATTGTTACATATATTGGGACAATCATGCGATCTAATTTTAATTACTGTTAGATACATGCCTATATATATAATCGGGTAAGTAAGTTGCTTTTAATCATGCCCCCGAGCTTTTGTCAATGATTTCGAACGACGCAAGAATAAAAGTAACAACAGATTTATCATATGGGAAAAATTTTAGAAAATGAAAATCGAGATAGTTATTAGTTCATAGTAAGAATAAAATGTATAACAATATTGCAATGTAAAAAAATAAACGTAACTTAATGTTTAAATATGTGTCTTTTTGGAGTGTCAGTTCAAGTCTAGATTCTAGATAGATGAACTGAATATATAACAAGTGAATAAAAAAAGGTTACCGTACCCAGGAAGATTCAAAGAGAATGATAGTCGAGGATTGAAATGGCTGGAGACTTATATGAAAAATAATAAGGTGAGGTTATCTTTATTATTATTTCGTCATCATAACTCATGAAATAATATTGATAACAAAATCGGTTTTAATCATTAAATAATTTTATATCGCAGCCATAATAATTGTGTTGTAAAGTATTTAACTTACTTTATTTATCATTTGTTGACTTACAATAAAAAAAATGATAGCTTACTTAAAGAAACTTGTTGAATATACTTTCTTTTTTTTGTTTTTTTTTCTGTTCGTTCTTCAAAACATTAAATCATAAGAACTTATAGTCTAAAACGATAAGGTTATTTGTAAGAAAATAAGATCAATTTTATGCAATTTGATGAATGTTTATTTATTATAAATAAAAAGAAGTAAATCTTGGAATTTTGACAAACCTCGTTTTCAGGAATCACTGTACGCCCATCCGAAGCCTTGTTTCAGGTCGCCTGAATTTCTGAAACGTGAACTTTGTGCGAAAAAGTTTGACATGGCGTATAAATCATTTTTTGTATGCAGAATTAGAATTTATTACGGATTTTAAAAGCCGGAGCTTTTATTGTACATTTCGGCATTGTTATAAATCTCTGAAACGGAGAGCTTCTAGATACTGCATAAGAAAGTTTGAAATACTATAAAATATTTCTATTCCTCATCCGATTTCCGATTCAAAGCATATGGTTATTAAAGAGAAATACGATGGATGCCAGATCCATTTTCAATTTCACCAAAAACGTTCCGTTGTCGATGGTTTTTTTAAATCTTTAGAAAATGTTTATTCTATATGTATGGATGTAGACAGGTTTATTTAAGAAATTTTGAAAGAGTCCACAAAAGACGTATTTGACTTCGTGAACTGATTGAAAGTCTGTGTTTTATGGGTTGGGAAATTAAGAGACCTTCTAATTCTTTAACCTTTTAACTGACTTGACCCTAAATCCCTAAAATAAAAAAATATACGTTATATCAAATACAGGCGGTGAAATTTCGGTAACCGATGCGTAACTATGGTAGTTATGTAGGTAAGTATGCTACTAACTTCCCTTATGACATGCGCATATATACGTAATAACCAGTTAAATGGTTTATAGTTTAAACCAATGTCGAGGAAATTGTAAATTTAAAACTTATATTATATGTAAATAGAATATGCTTGACAATATGCCTTTGCATGATAAAGATATATATTTTTCCACATTCATTCCATACATGGAGCATGTAGTCACCAAAAATTGACGTTCTTCAGTTTTGTCAACTGCCATTGTCTGTGCCTTGTCCTATGACATATATGACTGTATAAGGTATATGAGGCTTGAAAAGTGATATTTGTAAGACTGAGGCATATTTGGGGTAATTTGTTAATCAGTATTTTAAAGTAATTAATGGTAAGCCAGACGATTCCGAGGCCTTGATTTTAAGGGGTGGTTCAACTTGGTACAACAAATATTCCACTTGAGAGAAGCCCAGTTTTGACATGAGCTCCACAATTATTTTTCTTAACAAGGTTATTTCGTGGAGTCATCTGTATAGAGAGCTGTGGGACTTTTTAATAATTGTTGTTAATCATCATTAATACCTGTATTTATAAATTATTTATTTTGTATTATCTTATTTCAGAATAGTATTAAATTAAATTTGTAATGTTTCTGAAAGAAATAAATAAATAAAATTGAAAAATTGAAAAATTGAAAAATTGAAAATTTTAATACTAACGTAGTTCTAATAAAAATATATTTTACAGTACGATGTATATGATACATTACTTTATTAAAAAATGAACTATTTTATTCCATTGTTAGTTATTTCCAAAAGAATTTTTAATTTCCATCAAAATAAACTAACCATCTTTGAACCGAACTTCTGTTTTCCACATTAAAGTTTTACAAATCTGGTAGTTCTTTAGCGCTTTGTTACAATAAGCCAGTCATGATTTTCTTTTTCGACCGAAAACTTATCCTCAGATAATAATGCGAACGTTAAAAAGTATTAAGCTCAAACTTCATACTTGTATTTATTTATTTTTTGGTCTTTATACTTTGGCTTATTTTGAATGAAGATAGAAACATATATTTTAAATAATATTTATATTGAAAGTATTAACTTTGATTTTTTATATAGTTATTTTGAGCAATTTACTAATTGAAAAGTTTATTTGACATTTAAATTTTTTAAGAAACAAATGCAAATCGCACTCAAGGGAGACCAAGCTAAGAGTAAAAAAAAAAGTTTATTCCATTATGGTCTCGTAAATCACGTATTTTTCTTACGCTATCTTTGATGTGTAATTGTTTAACAGCGAGGAACTGTCAGAACAAGGCAGCAGCTTAAAAGAAATCTTTCAAAGAAATGGCAGATATTTCCAGGCAACAACGTAGCAATCGTCTCCGGTTCTCATGGAATATGTACTTCATCAAAAAATGTTAAACGATCTCCTGCCAAGATCACGAGAAGAAAGGCCAAATTTTTTTGGGAACTCTCTAAATCCTTAATTTTCCACGTCAATATGTGATTCATGGAAGGAGAGAAAAACTTGGTTATTCCTATATTTATCAGGTAGTATTCTCTGAGTATTTTCAAAAAAAAAATGTAATCTAGTAAATCTTTAATCCTCACTTAACGATAAGAATCCTTCTTACCTTGCTTGGTAGTAACTCTGCTGTGTAAAATGAGCAATTTGAATTATATTTAAATTAAGCGATTAGTGTTTAGGTTCCACAATAAAACACGTAAAACGGAAAGAACTGATTCAGTTTAAATTTCAAAATTTTCACGAAACATGTGCGGCGCGCTTTCACAAAACGAAATCTGCGTTCAGTTCATTGCGTAGCAATGTCCAAGCAGTTTATTTTATTATCATTTCACGCAAAAAATAACAACAGCGGTGCTGACAAAAACACAACAAACACACAGGCGGTCACAGAGCATGGATTGTATAGAAGACCATCACAAGCCAAAGTATGGCTAGTATTTTTTCTCTATATAAACAGCCCTTGCTGACTGGTACCGAAAACCTCGATATACAATCTTTCGTCTCTTATTTCTGTTCGCTTGTCGTACATGTATGTGTCGTCATTTTGTAATGTCGTTAGAAGGAATAGTTACACAAATCGCCACTGGGACGCTGCGTGACCGACCACGGCACCACACGGCAGGGAGTAAAGTGACGATCGTCGGCAAGAGTATATTGTATTGTGGCCCGGCCTGAATGCTGTGCGTAGGTCGGGCCATAAGTTTGTACAGTTTATCGTAAATACATGTCAATGTGCTTAAGAAAAAAACTGTGTCTTATTAATCTGCTCCTTGTCCTGCTACCACGTGACTGAAGAACAGCCTTTTAGAAAGAGGAGGATGTTTAAACATTTTTTCTTGTCCACATCACTTCCATATGAGATGACCATACCCTCAAATAATTCGTGCAGAATATCCAATGTGGAATAAGTTATGTGGCTTGTGGCATCGTCCTGTGGAAACCACATGTAGTTGGTGTCTATATCATCCAATTTATGCCAAAAAAAGTTGGTAATCATAAAATTTTACGTTTTAATAACGTTTGCCATTGATGGTGATGGCCTGGCCAATGCCTTTCTCTAAGTAATATGAAAATCTACAGCAAGTAGTGACTTTTTCGGGATTCATTGAACACTTCTTCTTCGTAGTATTAATCCGGTGGATTGGTTTGCAGCAACAGAATCTTGCATCTCGATCTCCATTCCTCTCGGTCCTCCGCAACCCTTTTCAGCTCAGCATAAGCGCTACAGTTCATGTCCTCGAATACTTGCTGCAAATACTCCCGTCTAGGGCGCCGTTCTGCAGTAATGTTCGAACATTCCAGGTGGCATATCTTGTTGGCTGAATGTTTTTCTTATTTGCCTTGGTTGTTTTGTCTCGAGCACTCCCCACCCGGAGATCCGATTGGGGGACTATTTTATCTCCGGAAAGTTTTACTTGAGATGCAATCATTTTTTTGCTGATACGTGGGATGTCTTTAAGTCTTTTTCTTTTTAACACTATCACATAGCATATAATTATGTGAATTGATATCGTGTTAATTCGACAATCTTGTTTGTTGATTTATCCAATCATACAGAAATGCGTTTCATCGCTGATTTTTGATGAAAAGCGCGTGGAACGTTGCCAGAACAGAACACCCATTTTCATAAAAATAATGATAATTATTTGTCCAAGGTGATTTGGCAAAACAAACAAAATAAATGACAGCCAATTCGACAGATGTTACTTCAATAATATGGGCGCTATCAATTGTTAAAGTTCAAGACTCTTTATTACTGAAGTCTTCTTCTTTAAGTTCCATCATCTGGGGTCGGCTCTCCTTCTGCACATTCACCATGTCTGTCTGTCCTGCGTTGCATTCTCGGTCAAACCCAGAGTTTTCAGATCCTTGTTTACAGTTGCAGTCCAGGTTGCCTGTGGTCTTCCAGGTCTTCCTCTTAGCATGGGTATGTTGAGGGCTCTCTTCACCCTGTGGTCTTCATTTTTCCGTGTCACATGCCCATACCATCTTAGGCAGTTTTCCCTTATCTTTTCAGGTATCGAGGCCACCCGAAATGAAACTCATTTCGATCTCTGTCCACTCTAGTCACTTTTTATTACTGAAGTGATTGTAATTAATACACTGCTCTTATTTGAATCGAATACTGCGACGTTTAAGTGAATCGAAGAACGATTTGCCTTCTCCTTGACATCCTATCGTCAGCCTTCACGCACAGCATCCGACCCACTTGTCGATATTAATTGCCAGGCGCGCGCCATATTTCATGCAAATGCCTCTGTCCACTGTCCGCAGTCCGCTGTCGGGCCCCATTTGTTTGGGGGCGGCATAGGCTCTAGGGCGCTCTGAAACCCGGCCGCCTTCTGCTGCGATCTGAAACTGACACGACTGCCACCGGCCCTGCCAAAAATCTGATACAATTTAAACCAGGAAGATTTAAAAAAAGGTGTTAAATATTTTCAGGATTTGATGGTTCATTATCATCATAATAACCCGGTATCTGTCCACTATTGAACGCGATAAACTTTGAAATGGTCTTCTTGTATCTGTGTTTTTTCCTTCATACAATCTAGATCTATTCAAGAAACAGATCAATAAATACAAAACACACGTTTCCCGCGTTCAGTCGTCCTCACTGAGTAGATTCCATTAGTTTCAACTGGTTGATCTATCCTGCATCATCATCATCATCAGCCTGTATCCGTTTACCGTTGAATTCATGACTCCCGCATGGGTCGTCATCCTTTTCGATCTTCTGCCCTACGCGTCCACGCTACTCCCGCCATTCTTGTGGTATCATCAGTCTAACTTGTAGGGGGTAAACCAACGTTCTGTTTGCCAATTCTTGACGCCATTCCAACACTTTTATTCCCTATCGACTGTTGTCCTGCACATTGCCACGTTAATGTGTCTCTTCTTCGGCTAGCCTTTACAACTTGAATTCTTATAGACACTCCAAAAAACACTTGTACCTTTACATTGCACGTTGGGTGACCTTTATTTTATGGGTAAGGCCTGATGTACGATTCCACGTCTCTGCGCCATAAGTTAATACTAGGACTCCCAGTTTGAACCAATCAATTTTAGTTTCTTAGTTATAATACATTACGGAAATTTCGATTTGAAACTGTACTTAAGTTTTTCAAAAGTTGTTCATCCCAATTGTATGCGCCTGTTGATTTCTTTTAGTAGTTGTTTCGTCCTATTTAGATTACTTGTTCCTGATATGAATATTAATTAACAAGCTCGATTTGTGCTCCTCCAATAGAGATCAACTCAAAAGTCTTGCGAAATGTGACTATTTATCATGATTTTTTATCCATTTTCATTTTCAGACCAATTTTATTTGACGCTTCCTTGAGGTAAATTGTAAAAAAAACGTTTGCGTTTATAAATAAATAAATGAAAATACTCAAAGTAAAATCATATCTCGGCTTCGCGATATCCTTAGACGCCAAAACTGAATCTGACGTGGAGCATAGAATAAACACAGGATGGCTGAAATGGAGGTCTCTCTCTAGGGTTTTGTGTGATAGCAAGATTCCAGCTAGGACCAAAGGTAAAATCAACAAAACTGCTGTAAGGCCAGCTATGCTCTACAGATCGGAGTGTTGGACCCCGCTGAAACGTGACTTGGATAGGATTCATGTGGCAGAGATAAAGATGCTTAGGTGGGCGGGCGGTGTGACTAAAGTAGACAGAGTTCGAAATGAGCATATTCGGGGTTTATTTCGGGTGAAACCCATACCAGAAAAGATAAGTGAAAACCGCCTAAGATGGTATGGGCATGTAATACGGAGAGATGAGGACAACATGGTGAAGAAAGCCCTCAACATAACCACGCTGAGAAGAAGACCTGGAAGACCACACGCAACCTGGACTGCAACTGTAGATAAGGATCTGAAACTCTGGGCTTTACTGAGAATGCAACGCAGGACAGACAGACATGGCGACCAAGGAGAGCTGACCCCAGATTATGGGAAATGGCGAAAGAATAAGACTCAAAGTAAAATCATGAATTTCATGTTTTGTTCAATTAAGCGGTAACATTTGCCTTTGATGTATTACGCATTAGACATGGTATGTTCCAGGAGAGGGTGAGGCAGTAGATATGACAGCTTGAAACATTTATCGTTAGTCTGTTAAAATAAAATTTCAGTCCTGAAAAAACTGGGGACGCTCCGTATCAAGCATGAAAATTATTCAATAGTAAATCAGAGCGCAGAAGGAGGAAGGACCTTTACTTATTATTCTTTAAACATATTAAAGGTTTTAATTTTTTTACAGATTTTTTTTATTATTTACATATCCATACCAATACTCAACAGCTGATGATGCGAATATAAATTCGCAGCAATTACCATCTTGATTGACGTTTCTCTCTCTTACTCGGTGAAGCTGCGCAATTGGCGTATTGCATTAGGCAAAGAAATGGACATGCTGTACTGTTTATTTTCCTTCAATTTATTGATGATTGAAATGTAATTAAATGTGGTTTTTACCGTGACTGTATGTAAAAGTATCAGTTTATTTTTTTTATTTGTTTTTATAACTCAAGAACGGCCTAACCGACTTGGCTGAAAATTGGTGAAAAGGTAGCTTAGAACCCAAAAACGTCCATGGGATACTCAAAATTGATTTGATTAAGAAAAAATATTGAACATTTACGTAAACATGTTTTCATACAAGACTATTGTAACTTGACAGCTGTCAGTTAAGACGGTGTTGCCATAGTCAGCAACATAACTAAAAATGACGCAATAGTAGGTATTGTAAGTAGGTACCTACGTAAGGTACGGAATATTTTGAAACAAAAAAGAAAACAAAAGGCAGGAAAAAAAAGACAAAAAACAAATAAATATTAGTGAAAATATCAGTTTAATCTTTTATTTGTTAAAAATGTTATAACAAAGAGCAAATGGAAAGGCATCTTCTTATTCTATTGTGTTATTTTTATTTTTTATTATTTTCTCTATTTATTGTATATTTATGTATACTATTCTAAATATAAGTTTCTAAATATTTGTAAAAAAATTGGAATTTCGATTCTGTATATCTATATATATAAAAGAAAGTCGGGTTATATTTGTTTTTATAACTCAAGAACGGCCTAACCGACTTGGCTGAAAATTGGTGAAAAGGTAGCTTAGAACCCAAAAACGTCCATGGGAAACTCAAAATTGATTTGATTAAGAAAAAATATTGAACATTTACGTAAACATGTTTTCATACAAGACTATTGTAACTTGACAGCTGTCAGTTGAGACGGTGCTGCCATAGGCCAGCAACATAACTAAAAATGACGCAATAGTAGGTATTGTAAGTAGGTACCTACGTAAGGTACGGAATATTTTGAAACAAAAAAAGAAAACAAAAGGCAGGAAAAAAAGACAAAAACAAAATAAATATTAGTGAAAATATCAGTTTAATCTTTTATTTGTTAAAAATGTTATAACAAAAAGCAAATGGAAAGGCATCTTCTTATTCTATTGTGTTATTTTTTTATTTTTTATTATTTAAACTCAAAAACTGCTGAACCGACTTGGCTGAAAATTGATGGAAAGGTAGCTTAGAACCCTAAAAAAAATTAAAAGATACTCAAAATTGATTTGATTAAGAAAAAATATTGAACATTTACGTAAACATGTTTTTAAACAAGACTATTGTCATTTGACAGATGTCAGTTAAAGAAAGTGTTGCTATAGCCAACGCCATAACTAAAAATGACGCAAAAGTAGGTATTGTAAGTAGGTATCTACGTAAGGTACGAAATATTTTGAAACAAAAAAAATAACAAAAGACAGGAAAAAAAGTTCGAGTTTCTGTTAGCTTATTGTGCCGATATTTGCGACCAAAACGATCGAATCTTTCACGAAAAAGCCATCATGGAACTAGGGATTGAAACATTACGAATGTAAGGCAGTGATTTGGTGGCTTTTGGCATCCTAACCTCGAATACCAACGATGAAATTGCGCGCTTTCAAGTTTGGTACAAAGCGATTTGGCGTATATTCGCAATCCCTTATCACGAACTTCATACTGCTGTTGTGCATTTGGCGGTGCATCTGGAGAATGGTCATTGGGTATATTTCACGGCTTCAAATGTTGTTCAACGTGCTGAGACACCTCCAGCGACAACATTGACAAGTCTCTTTACGATCTGCCAAAGCGATCCGTTTGCACGAACTCTAGAATGGTCAAGGATTTAATCCGACATTCAAGGTATTTATTTATTTATTTTTGTACTTACACACAATCTAATTAACAGAATAACATACTACACTTATTACTTTGAATTATGTATGCTTATTCTAAAAAAAAGTGTTTATAAATCAGTAATTCTGTCTTTGCTTTTGATTCTGTACTAAACTAAAGAAGAAATTCAATTTTCATTTTTGTTTTTATGTAAAAAATAAAGTGTGTATGTCGGAATGTGGGAGTGTGCAGTGGACGTTTTGTTATCTGTGGATTGCTGAGAAGGAATTGTTATGAGTGTTGGGAAGGGATCACTGGAAATACTCCGACATTCCGAACAATAAAGTAAAGAAATAAGAACACGGTATAATGTCACGAAATTTAATATCAGTAAGTAAGGTTAATATTTTAACAGTTTTAAAGGTGAAAAGATACAGAATAGTTACATTAGATTGAATTGAATGATTAACGAGATTCTTTTTATCGGCAAGTTCTAGAAACGATTTTGCGGAATAGTGAAATGTTACTACTAGGTAGGTGTGACTTGAAGTTCGGTAGATCGGCACGTAACACAGTGATTTCTCTGACGGACGGCTATATGAGTGCTCAGGTTATGGAGGCGTTGAAGTGAAGAGAGAAGACATCTAGTCCGTATGGTCGTCTGCTTATATAGAGACAGCTCGACTCCACCTCGATCGGTGCAATAGTACTTGAAACGACCTCTGGCGACGGCGATTCTACCAACATCTATGTAAAATGTAAGGCAAGATTATTAGACAGGCATATATAGTGAAATTGGTACAATTGATAAAACAGAAGTCCGCTGCAAGTATCTAAATAAATTTTAAGCATCTCTGAAACTCAATGTCCCTTTTAAGTGAATAACTGAAGCTGACTTCAGAAATGTGATCTTTAAGTCTGAAATTAACACTATATTAAAAATTTGAAAAATTGGATGCATCTCAAAGTGAATACAAAAATATAAGTGACAATACAATCAAGTTGTGTGAACAACTCAACCAGGTGATAGCGTGGCTTATTGACCAAGCGTACCTTCATCCCCCTGGGTACATTTCCAGGTGAGTAACCCCCTCTGAGCGCAACACCGTCCCGCATACAATGTAATGCGAGTGACACATTTTCCGTTACTCGGTACTAATGTGCGAATATCATACGAGGCGACAGGTACAGTGCTGGTCATAAGCACGAATTATTGCTTGAAATGCCCCACACCGCTTACAGTACGCATTACTAATGATGACAACGAGGCATTTAATTATTTACCAAATATCTAATATGTAAATTATATTTTTGGCATTCACTTTGAGATCCATTTCAATATTTAATGAATAAATATTTATTTTTTACATGAGTGACACTAAGCACTGTTTAATTACTTACTGAAAGACCGCAGTTGCGCACTCAATAAGGGATTCATAAGTTTTAACGTGTATAAGGGTACAAGTGCGTAAATATTATATATTTTTGTGAAGGGCTTGGCTGAAGAGTTCTGGCTTCAGGGGTGGAGCTTAGGAGTTTTATTTTTATGTAAATACATACAGGATAATACCGACAGATAGTGATAGTAATTTGAAGCGCTCAACGCCATTAAAAGTAGTTAATCTAGTGAGAAAAAAATCGAATGATACAACTACAGTCGTTGACCAGCGACCAGTGTCTGACATGTTGCATTAATATAAACGACTCATTTCTCAGAATGTATATATATTTATATTGTTTTTCAATTTTATTTATTTTTATTTCTTTCAAAAACGTTACATTTTTTTTATGTAAGCACATACAGGAGAATACCGACAGACAGTGATAGTACTTCTGAAGTCTCATCTGTGGAATTTTACGACGCTTACCATGATGCTAAGCGCTGCATGTGGAGTGTTGATCCGCCAACGTCTAGACCACAGCCCAAGATTCACGTATCATCCTTAATTATTACAGGAATTTACTATGAATGGGTGGTCTTCACGGGACAACTTTCATTTACGACCAATTTTAATAAATATGCTATGACTGTCATTTTACGGGTGAGGGATCGAATTCACGATTAAGAATCTTTTTTTTTTAATATTTGTCGGGGATTGAACGCACGACCTTTGCAAAGCAAACGCTTTGAGCATTGAGCTACACCCGCCGGCTAAGTTTAGACTTATGTTAGTGAATAAGTTTTGGTTTATTAAAAACAATATAGAATGTTGTTATATAATAATGTATCATTCCTGAAACTAGTCCGTAAAAATGATTATTTTATATAAACTTATAGAGAAGAATGCAGACATACGTTAATTGAGATTTTATTTGTGCATTCTTTGATGCGTGAAATTTTTAATCTGCTTACGTCATAGACTACAGCCTGGCATTCACGCATTTATCTATTTTTACGGAGACTCTTTATAAATGGGTGGTATTCACGGGACTTATTTTGATTAATAGAATATGACTGAAATTTTACGGGCGTTTTACCGTGAGTGTATTTATAGAGCTTTGAAATCGATTAAAAATAATCTTTAATTTATTCTCCATCGGGAATCGAACCCACGTCCTTCGCTATGGTAAGTAAACGTTTTTTCACTTAACCATACCCGCTGGTAAAAACTAAAAATACTTTTAAATATTATTTACGGTTGATAAAACAGTGTGGTGACAATTTGTGATTGATATGAAAAAAAAATGGTATATTTTCCTAGTGGAAATGAACGACGTGAAATGATGCTTCTATTATTCGTTTGGTTCAGATAAATCAACTTCACTTATATTGCCTGTATTTGTAGGTAGTTGAGGTCCAAATTGGTCGTTACGGAGCACCGTTAGAGGCTTCAGCGCACTCTCCGTATGAGGGAGATGTACTGGAACGTGAAAAACTAGCGGCAATATAGTAGTAGAGCAGCAATGTTAGCAACCAATTAATTTTTACAATCAAACAGTGCAAAAATGGCACGTTTTTTCGATGATAAATTATTTTCAAACAACACCCAAAGATATAAGTTTTGAAATACTATATCAGTAAATTAATAATTACAAATGTTGTATTCGACGAAATAGATTATGTTATCGTAGATAAAGTCGTGGATTTTTAACTAAAAAACTCATTTACTTTACACATAATAATTATAAAATTTCGCCACGATTTGTTGATGAAAAAATATAACGAAATATACGTATAACTTGATTTATATTGTTGGTTTAAAAAAAAACCCGACGATCGCTGTAAGCGCACATGTGCGCTCTACGTAGACGATCGCCATAAGCGCAACTGTGCGCGCTTCGCAATATTCGAAAGATGTTTTTCAAAATTAATTACTATTTTCTCACAACGACATCTGTGAATATTAAAAAATATTAACAAACTAAAAAGGATCGAAATTTTTCGATAGCTTGGGAGATATTCAAGAGATAGTTGTTGTGCTGTTTTTACAACATGTGGCGATGAAGTGGATGTAGATTTTGCAGCAAATTCGTGAATGCGCTTCTTCGGTGAAGTTTGTGAACTTTGTTAGTGTTTCTGGTGTTATTTTTGTAAATATCATTATAAAAATACGTGTATACATTTAATAAGATGTGTAAGCCTATTGCAATCTTAAATGTATTATTGGGGTTGTGTAAATATATAAAATTAAATTAAATATTTGAAAAAATAACGCAACGCAGTGACTGATACATTTATTTTCGACAAAATGCATTCTCATTTATTTTTATTTTTATGTAAACACATACAGGAGAATACCGACAGATAGTGATAGTAATTCTGATGTCTCATCTGTGGAATTCTATGACGCTTACCATGGTGGATATGGCTAAGCGCTGTATGTGGAGTGTTGATCCGCCAACATCATAGACTTCAGCCCGAGATTTATGCATCATCCTTATTATAACAGGAATTTACTATGAATGGGTGGTCTTCACGGGACGACTTTCGTCTAACATCAATTTTGATAAATAGGCTAAGACTGGAATTTTACGGTCGAGGGATCAAATTCACACCAACCGAGAGTATTTCATTTTCTGCATCATTAGAACTGTCTGATGTAACTTTAAAATGTAAGAATTGGAGTTTTTAATATAAAGTTTTCCAGAACGTCGGGAGCACGGTTGTATGAAAAAAATGAGCTGAAGCTTATATTCTCCTGTGACACCCAAAGAACATGTCCCAGCCAAATTCACCTTCATTTTTAAACCGATTTGACTCGTTGCGATGTTTTTGCTCACAAATCGAAACCATCGTATGCCGAGTATTTTATGCAATGGTTTTCAAAATCAGTGGTTTGTTTCTTCAAACACAATAATATACCACTGATCATACCCACAGCGTGTCTTGAGGGCAGAGATCTAGCGACAGTGTCTTCAATAAAATACTTGGGCCACATCCTCACAGATGACCTACATGACATTGAAGACAAGCGGCAAAGAAGAGCAATAAGCGTTCGGAACGGTATGCTCTCTCGGAGGTTCTACCATTGTAGTAATGCTGTCAGGAAAGTGCTATTCAAAGCATACTGTATGGCATTATATACCTCGGAACTCTGGTCTAGCTATCTTATTAGAGAGTAGAAGAAACTCAAAGTTGCGTATAATAATTCATACCGCCAACTTATGCAACTCCCTAGATTCTGTAGCGCATCTGACATGTTTGCGGAGGGCAGAGTCCATGCATTCCCAGCATTATTGCGTCACCGTGTTGCCGGCTTCTGGAGCAAAATAAGAAAGTCCAACAATAGCATCATCCTGGCTGCTTCTGAATGGCTCAACTCCTCACTGAGCCATCGTTGGATGGAGATGATGCAGCGACCACCATGAATTATAATGTTTAAATATAATTATTACTTTGTATGTACTATTGTATATAAATATATATGTATTTAAAAATTTAGCAGATATTGCACAACCCACCCAATTCTGCTGGATTAAAAACTTTTATTATTATAATTATTTCAAAAGCCATTATACGGCTGCGTTTGCTTTTGGTGAGATGTCAAGAGTAATAGTATAGGAGTAATACAGGTGCTATGAAAAACGGTTTAATTAATGTTATTGAAAAAAAAGGTCAATATTTACATGATGTGTAGCCGTTTTTATTGTTCGATCAACTTCACGTATCACGCTGCTTGTAGTTAGCTGGCATCCAAATCAAAATGTGAACAATAAATTGATAGGGCCACCCGTGCAAATAAAACCATTAAACGAATACAACAGGGCTTTTCAACTGAAACATAATTCCGCCAGTAAAGTTCCATACTCCAGGATTCATGAATTTCATTGGCTCAATGAAGCTTTTTCAGTGAGTATTTTTTCTTACCTATATAAATTAAGATGGCAGCTCTTGGAAAACATAAAATATTTACTTTATTATAAAAATTCCCAAATCAAAGTATTACTAGAAAAGCTATTTCAAATACGAGTATGTATTTTAAAATTGCTATTATTTTGCAGGCAAAAATACAAAATAATAAATATTGATTGTACAATTTATTAAGAACATTATAAAATTTTATAGCTCGAAGAATTTGACTAATCACTTACATTTACACTCAGATACAAATTGTATTTAATGAATATCAAATGTTTAGCAAAATTAATAACAAACTAGTAGTGAGCTTAGTGTGTTGACATCAGCATGATATAGCGCTTGCTGACTGTACCGAAAACCTCGATAAACAATCTTTCGTCTCTTATTTCTGTTCGTTTGTCAACATGCATGTGTCGCTATATTGGCATTTGGGACTAGTTATATAGACCCCCGCTTGTGGCGCTGGGCGAGAGCCCACCACGGCACTGGGCTTGGCCTGAATGCTGTGACTAGGTCGTTTGTAAAGTTTATTGTATATATATGTCAAAGTGCTTCTGAAAAATTCTGTATGTCATTCATCTGCTTCTAATCCTGCCATGACGCGACGGAATAACAACCTTTTACAGAGAGGAGGAAGTTAATACCTAGCCCTAAGACTAAGAACCTTAGTCATCTCTGCGCTCGGAGGAATTTTTAAACATATCATATCTGTATATTATGAGTGTAATTTTATTTTTAAATTAAGTTTTTTTTAAAACGTTTTTTAAGTGATTGTACATGTTTTGGACCACACCTGGTCTATCTTAAGCAATGACTTAACTTTAAACAGACATAGTATATCTGTATATGGTTTCCGAAGGTCAGAAGCTCGAACACTTGAAAAGACTTTAGTTATGGACCAACGACAATAGCACATTGTAAACAGCCAAACAAATCAAAATACGATTTTTACATCAATTAGGTCCTGATTTATGAAAACCCCTGATATATCAATTAGAACGCGTACTGTACGCTGTGCTCTTTCGTTACTCTGATTTCAAATTCACATTTGCACCAGAATCAAGCACTTTTATCATACGTTGTGTTGATTTATAGAAGTCAATCGTTTTTTTTTTAATTTATTCCGAGTGAACCGATCAGCTGTTTTAGTGCTTTGGACAATAAACATGCATCTAACCGTCTTTTTTATTGCAGTTTTGCGGATGTTTGTATTGCAATATTGTGGACATCATGTGATGCAGTAGCGTAATGAATTTGTGAAAACGATACACACAGTTATAATACACGGAATATATAACAGGTGAGCAATATATATATAGATGACCGAAGTGATACATGAGACCACATTAAGGCCTATCCATGTAGGTCACGAATGCCAGGCTTACCGAAGATTTTAATAAAAAAGTTTTATTCTGAGCATCTATATACATATATACCGTTAATATTTTAACTATTATATTGTTGTAATATTCAAAAGTTTACGTGAATTATAATAATTAATTTAAATTATGAATATTTAAGAAATTGATACACACCTACAAATCTACATCAAAAATAATATTTTCTATGAATTTCTCTCGTCAATTCGAAGAAAAACAAACGGCAGAAGCTGGAATTTGTAGCACAAACCATGGAATAGTTCTATTCTATGCACAGCGCAATCAAGCATGACTAATTCTTCTTCCTATTGATAATTTATTGAATATTTATAAAGATCAATTTTCTATGAAGGATTAGAGTATTAAAACATATTAAAAATATAAAAATAATCCGAATACGTAAATATAATTTGTTTGAAATAACTTCTTAGGTTTTCACGGCCAGATTTGATATTGTGGCTTTTGGGTTTAGCCGTGTGTGGCGAATTTCTTCTTTCCAATATTTCGACCGCCATTGCAGGGGTCTTCTTCAGGGTTGATAACTTTGTTGTGAGTTGGTGTAAGGCTTGCCCCACGGCTTACATCGGACAAACATCACGAACCATCGCGAAAAGAGTAAGCAAACATTTGAGATCATGCAGACTATGCCACCCAATGGCGTCAGCACTGGCAGAGCATCTGGCTGACACGGGACATAAGTTTTCATTCGAACCCGAAATCGTGGCTCGAACACAAGGAAAACATGCACGCTTAGTAAGTGAAGCAATTGAAATCAAAAGACATACCATCAACATCAACAGGGATGATGGCTTGATTCTCAAAACAGCATGGCTTCCGCCTCTAGCACATACTCAAAAGCATAGACAGACAAGCAGACATCCACAGTCCGATATGACGTTCGTGGAGGTACTCTCATTAGAACATACCCACCGTACACGATTACCCGACACGACGCTCGGGGAGGTACGTTAGGCTAACGGCTAAACTACCTCCTGACACCAACTCACAACAAAGTCATCAACCCTGAAGAAGACCCATGCAATGGCGGTCGAAATATTGGAGAGAAGAAATTCGCCACACACGGCTAAACTCAAAAGCCACAATATCACTAATTTGTTTTCATAGTTTATGTTCTTGCACGGCTTTCAAAGAAAATGTCCCTGCAAGATCCACCATTGTACCTTTACCCACTGTACGATTTAAGGCTGCCGTGTCTGCTCTATCACCTCATTCATCAAATATAATTCTATCCATTATATCCGTAGTACGTGTATCCTGCGAAAACACTTGTTCTCGAAATCAATCATACTGGCTGCATTTTAAATATCACACAATTTATAGGTACTAGATTAATTTTATTTCAAGCGGTATTCTTCTGCATGTGTTAACATGACAACAGAACAGGAAAAAAATAGTATTATGTCACCGACGATATTTTTTGGTAAAACCTTCAAAGAAAAAATCACAAAAGCAATAAAATATATATGATATTTAATTATGTTTTAGTCCCCATTGTGAAAATCGTTCATGAACGAATTAGAGAAAAAAAAAACACATTGAAAACGAAGAAAGAATTTCTTTATTGAAATATTAGTTTCTAGACATATTTCCGAGAAGTCATATCTATAGTCTCTAAACATTTCCACTACAATATTTCTATAACTAATGACAAAACATTAATATATATTCACAATGGAAATTACTTGAAACTATTTTCTACATGATTTTCTACAGAATGACAAACGTAAAAAACGCGTGGTTAAATATCTAAAAAAAATTTTTTTTTTCAGTGAATACTTTCTTACTTAATATTGAACATCTAATAATATGTTTTTTTTGTATATTTTTTATTCCATATAAACAAATATATACTTTCAACAAATTGACGACGCACAATTCTTTTAGCTACCACTACCGCGATCCAGTTCATCTCTACGCCCGTAGCTCTATCAGTTATATAAAGTATGTGTAGTTTTTGACGGCCTCTAGTATAAAAATCCGAGGAATTGGAATCTGTCATTGTATTATCCGGTGCTTTTCGACATTTGTTACTTATCACATTATATCCATCTACCGTACTACACATAGAGGCTATGTTGGTACTTTGAGTTGGGGTACATTGAGCTACAAAAAATAATGACCACTTGACATCGTTTTGAAAATGGAAGACCATTTTTTACATAAAATTGTGCCTTCTCAAGTTTGGTGATTTTTAAAAATAAAGTTATGAAACCGCAATCATTTCATGAGTTGAACACTTGCATAATCGTGTATATATTTTTTTTTTTATAAAATGGTTTGTAGAAGAGCACAACTGATCGCGACCAGTAGGTTCTATGACACACAGGTGGGCGGCTGGACGGGAAATGTGTGTTGCGTTTGTGTGTGGGTTGGGAAGATTTCAAGTGTTTTAATCTGTTTTTTGGAGAAATCAAAATTATATGAATGAGAGAATACAGATACTGGAAAAAAAATTCAGAACTTACCGGTGGCAAGCCCGTGGGTGATATTGTTTCAATGTGATTAATGTTACAACAAAGTTAAAAAAAAAATGTGAAATGTTATAAATGAATACTTAGAATATAAATAACATAAAATGATTTGATTTATATCATTAAATAAGATTTTTTTCTAAAAAATGGAATAATGAGTTTTAAATTATGAATATTTCGTTGACTTAAAAATGGCCTTTGAAACGTCATATCATTTTAAAGCAAGTTATTTAAATAAAAGAATTCTCGTAAGGCCATGTCAGAACCAGATTAACAAGTTTATTTTAAACATTTCTGAACAAAATTGCAACGTTGTAAAAAGCCATTTTTAAAATAATACTCATTTTTTATTCATAGAGTACCTAACTATCATATTTTTTTGTAATTACTTGAATATGTTTTTTATTGAATATGTATAAGATAATACTAATACTATATGAAATTAATTTAATTATTATTCGTGATCTTTCTGCCTACTTTTGCTTAGTTCAGTGGTTGTGGGTTCAATCCCCGATTGAGATTTGAAAAAAAGTATTTTATTTGATTTCTGAGTTCTAAAATACCCTCGGTTGGTGTGAATTTGATTCCTCACCCGTAAAATTACAGTCATAGCCTATTAACTATCATTGGTGGTAGACGAAAGTCGTCCCGTGAAAACCACCCATTCATAGTAATAATAAAGATGATTCGTGAATATTGTGCTGTAGTTTATGACGTTGGAGGATCATCACTCCACATGCGGCGCTTAGCCATATACAGCATGATAAGCGTCATAGAATCCACAGATGTGACTTCAGAATCACTATAACTATCTATCGGTATTCTTCTGTATGTTTTTTTTACATAAAAAAATAAAAGTAAATTAATAGCCTATGACTGGCATTTGGTGTAGTAGAGTATGTGAGTTGCCTCGGAGATCTTCTTGTTTGAAACCACTTTTCAGCATACTTTGAGTGAAACCTGATGTAAGAGGACTTTATATACTCGAATAACTTCTTAGGTTTTCACGACCAGATTAAGTATTGTGGCTTATGGGTTTAGCCGTGTGTGGCGAATTATATCCTTCCAATTTTTCGACTACTCAAAGTCGTCAACCTTGAAGTAGGTATCAAAGTCATAACCTTGAAGAAGACCCCTGCAATGGCGGTCAAAATATTGGAAGGATATAATGCGACACACACGGCTACACCCAAAAGCCACAATACCAGTTAAAAATGCTTTCGGTAGAGTTGAGCCACCCCTTGAGGATAAATCAAAACTATCTTGGCTTCGGGTTGATCATCCGTTCTGCTTGAAAACGCTGATTTTTGAACACCCAAATACTTCTCTGGTACTAGAGCAGCAGTCAATGCTCGGGCTCTTACTCTGGAAGCTTGTGGGAACCCATGTGGTCAACCGTAAGTGTCCATGGACAAGGCATAACCTGAACTTGCAGAACTGCGAAACGATAATTTCCGGTGTACATATGCTAATAAAACCTAATAGCCGTTATGTAATTTGAAGTAAGAACTTGGTGTTAGGAACCCGCTGAAGCGGGTATCAAAAAATTGGTTTTAGACTCATTTGAGTGCTCCCCTCCACGGAAATCTTTAGTAAAAGGCGAAAGATTTATTCGTATTGAAGAGAAACCAGAGTGCCTGCATATGATAAACATTAGATACTTATACCGGCAAGCGGCGACCAGAACGTGCAAGTTGTAAGCACGGTGCTGCCATC
Source organism: Glossosoma conforme (assembly GCA_022606575.1). Taxonomy (NCBI): domain Eukaryota; kingdom Metazoa; phylum Arthropoda; class Insecta; order Trichoptera; family Glossosomatidae; genus Glossosoma; species Glossosoma conforme. Next base: position 73,329 of record JAGTXR010000075.1, on the reverse strand, counting down.
TAGCGGCATATTATTAATTTAATATGACAGTACAGAATCATCTGAAACTGAACTGAAATACAAAATATAATTCGTAACTATAAAATGTAATTCTTAATAGATATAAATACTCGTACATACAAAGTATTATAATTATATAATTAAACAATATTTAATTCCTCTTACCTTTTCTGAATAAAATTCTAGCAGCTATATATAAGTGATTTATCGGCTTTTTTTAGAAGATCGGATGATAAGCCCAGAGCTCCCGATGCCTTGGACTAATTATTCATAAGGTGAGGCTCAATCAAACTAACGATACGTTGTCAGCAACAAGAGGTATTCAAGATTTGGCCCGCATTCAATATTGCTTAATGTCGATGATATAACGAGAATCTCGCATACAATGTTCTATTGTGTTTGGTTGGTAATTACTCAGACTCTCTTCTAATTACCATGGCCGCTACCTTAACTGGAGCATATGTTCTTCAAGAGCCACCGCCACAAAGCTTCTTATAGCCACCTTAATTCTCCCCTCATCCCTTGTAAACAGTGCCTTCGGCAGTTTCGCATACATTCCTTATATTCTTGCGTAGAATTAATTAGAGTTAATAAATCAAAATTGTAATAACATACGTCTCAAATAACGTCTTTCAGTTGCAAGTTTTAATACTTTACTATTTGGATCCCGAATTTCCTTAGTATACATTGATATCCTCCTCTCTGAAATGGATATCGAATTACTGGGTGGCAGCATGCAGTAGCAGATTGATAATACAAAGAACTTGTTTTTGGTTTACAATTCGGGTTTATTTGATTAAATACTTGCTTTTTTACCTAACTGGTATGGCATTCGCCATACCAGTCAGGGAGCCTCTTGGGAGAGAGATCAGACTGTTTAATCGAATCACCTCGGATGTTGATATATTTCACATAAGGGAGGCCCAATTCAGACATTAACTCCAAGAGTTTCTTTGGAGGAATAATGGGTTGGCGTCGTCTGTTTGATGAGCATTGGGACCTTCTGTTGCTTGTCTTTATTGCATTGCTTTTAGTACTTAATCATAAGTACCTATGTTTTTATGTATTGTATTTTTTATTTAATTATTATTGTACTTCAGAAATGAATTGAATTGTTAAAATTTGTAATTTTTCTGTAAGGATTTTTTTTTTTATTAAAATTGAAAAAAAAGATCAGCCTAAAAGAGCTATGTCAAGCTGATATCAACATTTTATTCATCGTTTGTTATTGCTCGTATGAAAACAGCCTAGTAAGTATTTATTCACGCTGCTTAAGAATACTTGCCATGTTTAGTACCTGAGTGAAAATAAGTAGTTCTCATAAAAATCTGACATTGTGGATCGGCCCTACCCTCCCCTCTCTAAACTTCCGCCCCTCTGAAGAGGATAAATGTAGATACACTTTTAGTGTATCGTAAAAATATCAAATGCTCGAAGCAGTAGCGTGAGTGAAGTGGGGGTAACCATTGATATATTTTTTTAAATTTAAAAATTGAATGTTTGTATACTGACGAAGCTCTCATTGAAAGCTAAATCGTGGTCTACCAGCGTGTGAAGAAAGAATGGTCAAAATGATGAATATTAAGACAACGTAAAAATATAAATGTTTTAAATGTACCTTAAACTGAATTCTTAAAGTTTTTTAGATCAACTTTCCATGTGTAGATAGATGTCGAAATTTTATTTCATATCATATCTAAATATTAGTTTTTTGTTGTTGCATATTTGTGGTCATTATGATACGCGTACTAATGTTAGTTTACATAGCTTAAGCTGGTTATTTAAAACTTATTATTATTATATTGATATCAGCTTGATATAGCTCTTTTAGGCTGATGCCGTAAAGCCTAGAAAATCGATTCTTTGTTTCTTATTTTCGCTCGCCTGATATGCACATCTAATAATGTTAGTTTTAATTATATAATATTACACGGCGTTTGCATATGATTTATTTTTTATGACAGTTGCTCCATTTCATGTTGGTTCAACTGTCATCGTTAATTTATTTTTTTGCCGTGATTCTTTTGGCGGCGCTGCATGTCACAGTGATCCGGCAGTCGTCAGTTAGTCCTCGTCCAGCCCGGCGTCATGTAAGGTCAGACGAGGAAATCAAGTCTTTAATAAAAATAAATGCGAATTGTGCTTCAAAAGCATGTTCTTTGTGTTGTTAATATACTCCTGCATCCTTCCTCCACGCGGTCACGTGACGAATCCGTGACTTTTTTTCCGTCCGTCATTTTTTTTAAAGATGGGGTATGTCATTCATTACCTTATTCACTATCTCAACAAAGGCTATTCGACGTAGCCGAAACATGTCGCTACCTTATAAATAATCGTAAAGTAATTCTAGATAACGTTTTATTTTTATAAGTTAAGTAAAAACATTTCACGAAGTCGCAAGTTTAAATAAATTAAATAATTGTACAAAAATACATATTATTTCCGTCCATGGCGTATCACAAAAAATGATACAAGTCTCCTTGGAAATAATATTATACCTAACTTTAAGCAGAGGACCGACGAAACTTCCAAAGAATTTTTCGCGAGTCATATATTGGCATGCCGCTAGACATTTATAGCAAAAGGAATGTGACAGTTTTTTTTTCACGAGCGATACACATTTTAAACGAAAGATCGATAAGACTTACGAATTGAGATATTTCTCGTACTTAATATATAGAAAAAATACATATTTTTTTAGTTGTATCAGTCATATCTGAAGGAACGATACTTGAGTCTGTTTTTTTGTGTATGAATTATTATTTGAATAGAATATTGCTTTTAGGCCAGTGCTTTTATTATTTGACTGTGTAAAATATGTTGACCGATAATTGTAAGAATATGCCACGAAACAGGTTCAACGACACATCGGTAATGACTTGGGTCGCACTGGACGTCTGGTGCACAGAATTAGTTGGCGCACGGGACAATTGGTGCATTGGCTGTATCGGTAACCTAACCTAATCTTAGTTATTAAGTTAACGAGACTTATGGATCTCTGGAAAATCACTGGATAAATCCTTAGGTTAGGTTAGCGAGAGAGCCAGTACATAAGTTGTCTCGTGCGCCATATGTCTCCTGCACCAGACATCCAGTGCGGCCCACGTCGGTACCGATGAGTCGTCGAACGATTTGTCTGTGAACGATAGTTCGCGACGACCTCAAAATAAAATGATTAAATCTACAAAGGTATCGTTAATAGGTAAGGGATCTGCAGAGATGTTGCCAAATAATAATTGTAAATAATGTAAATAAAATATCTATACAAACAACTATTTTAATATTGTGGCTTTTGGGTTGAGCCGTGTGTGGCGAATTACTCCTTTGCAATATTTCGACCACCATGGCAGGGGTCTTCTTCAGGGTTGATGACTTAGTCTTATGAAAATTTATGACTAAGTCATCAACTCTGAAGAAGACCCCTGCAATGGCAGTCGAAATATTGGAAAGGAGTAATTCGCCACACAGCTAAACCCAAAAGCTACAATATCAAATACTACTTTTTGCACAAATGAATCCTTAAAACAGGCAATGTTAAACTAAGTAGTAAGGCAGACTAAACGCAAGGCTTAAAAACCCAATTATTATTTTTTTGTTACTGTAATTTAGAACATGTTATTTAATGGAATTAAGATATAAAGTTAAGTAAATAAAAATAAAACAAAATGATTCTTTAATTACAATATACGCGTAAGAACTTTTTACAATTTATTTTTTTAATTTAAAATCAAATACAAAATAATTGCAGTTTGTTTCTCGTTGTTCGGGCAATTGTTAGGTAATTAAAATTTAACAGAACTAAAATTTTGCCAAAAACAATGCCAGCTGTAATTTAATTAGCCACCTGAAAAATATGTTTCAGTTTCACCGCCGGCTCTGGTAATTTAACATGTAAATTCAATCTGGGACATACACACTGTTATTAACCCTCTTAGCTCCGATACAGTAGTATGAACAAAACTTAGAAGTAAAGTAATAATTCGAAAGTATTAATTAAATACATACTTTAGGAAGAAGGCCTTGTTTTACCCTGGATCGTACTGAGCACTGTCAATTCACGTATTAGAAGAACCCAAATATGCCTTTAATGAATGCTTTATTGAAGGAGAAATCAGTTCCCATGGTGTATAAACATAATGAATGAAGTTAAGTATATAAACTACAAAGTGTAATAACGATAGTATGATATGCAGGGAAATAAGAAAGGGGGGATGAGCGGAGATAAAAAAGTTAAAGAAAGGGTTTGTGCGCGTGTAACTAGCAACTTACACAGGTCTAAGCCCTAATTTTTTTTTATGTTTTTCATGTTGTTTTATTATATTATATTAATATGAAAGACATTTTATTAAGTAATGGAAATAGTAAGTAAATGTAAGAGTATACGTATCAGTGAGTTAAGATTTTTGTCATTTGATTTTCTATTTATATACCATTATTTTGGTGTAAGATATAAAACATATATCAAAGGTATTCAAATACGTAATTCCATGTGCGTTTGCAATAGTTTTCGTTGTTGTTAATATACGTTTTTCAAAATGAGTAAAAAATGTTCTAATATACGTACACAAAAAATACGGTTTGTAACTTAACCTTTTCAAAGACAACACAATTTATCTGCAGTAGCGTCCAGTCATGCTGGTTAAGAGTCATATAATCCATTACAGCAAGGATTTTTAATCGTTATCTAGCCTAGAAATCATTCCAAAATATGAATAAGGAGATAGGCGTTAACAATTTTTCCTATTCTAATTGATAAATAATTTGTTTTAAAATTTAAAAAAAATTAAAACACTTACTACACTTGATATTGAGTTTAAGATACTCGTAGTATCTTTAATATAATATTTTTTCTATATGTTTGAAGTAACATCCTATTATCTTTCAAAAGGTTGTTATTCACTCTCGTGAGGGCATGATGAGGAGCAGGTCAGCAAAACAAAACTTTTTCAGAAGCACATTGATATATTTTTACGATTTTTTTTTACAAATATATGGCTTGACCCAGTCACAGCATTAGGCTGAGCCACAATACAATGTGCTCTCGCTGACGGGCGGGACACAACTAGTCCCAAATGCTAATATGGCGGACACATTCATGTACAAGCGAACAGAAATAAGAGACGAAAGATTGTATATCGAGGTTATCGGTACCAGTCAGCAAGGGCTCTATGCTGATGTCAGAAGTTTATTTTTTATTTAATGTCATCATCACTTCTGTCTGTATCAATGACGTCTAATGGCTTCAATTGCCACTGCTCTAGAAGTCATCCAAAAAGTATATATACGAGTAGGATTTCAGGTGGAATTTTGGATGCTGAGATATCTTGGAAAAAGACATGGAAAATGTCAAACTAAAGAAATTAGTGATGGAAACATATGCTTACTGCTTATGAGTGTACAGCAAACGTGCATTTGTCACTTATATAAGTGAAAGACGGTTAATTTTTTTGAGTTCAGAGAAGTAGTATACGTTGTAAGAGCCGTCAGTGTATATGATTGTTTCGTAACGTGATGTTTACGTGTAAGCGGAATCAAAAGAGACTGTTTAGATGAGTAGTATCTGTTATATTGCTTTACGGGTTAACGGCACTTTGCAGTAGTTAATAATTATATTATTAACCCGCGCAGCACGGGCGCACATTTGTCACGGACATACCGATATGCACATTATCCCAGACCAAAACACTGCAATTAACCCACAGATTATTACGGAAAGAGGTTGTGCATATATCACGACTGATTATTGTGTTCCGCGCTCAGCGGGTTAAACATGAAACCTGTTATTTGACATTTTATTTTCTACATCTATTGTTTTTAAATTTAAACGAAATAATTAATGTGATAAATCAAAAGAATCATATACTTAACTATTTTTTCTTATTTTATTACAATGAATGAAAGGCAAATTCAACAATTCAAACAAATACCATTTTTGTGATTTTTTTTCTACAGTTAATCATACTTGACACTGATTTAGTGGTGGTTAACATAAAATATGAATTAACTGAAATATAATAGACAGCTATACTTAACAACGTTTACAGCTCGGTGTGGCTAACAGGTTTCCAGATTTGCACTTACTTGTCAAACCAAAGATCGTGGGTCGATCCTAGGCTAAAAACAAACATGTTTTGTAGCAAAATTCTATGCTTTACAAATACAGTTTTTGATCGAGTTCGATCCCTCACTCGAGAAATGCTTAGCAATATTTGAAATAGCAAGCGTCTTGTAATCCACTGATGAGATTTCTCCATCTGTATCTGTAAAATTTTGATATTTAACATGCATATTTACAATTTTCTTCTTCCGTATTTGCTGATTAGCCGAAGGGCTGTCAGGTGTCAAAATCTTAGCCTCGTTCCATGTCAATTACACATGTAAAATTTCGTCCATTACATTTAATGATGTTGTTACCGATGTTCGCCAACTTAATAATGATAATGAGAGGCTACACGCTTAATAAAATTATCAAGAAAGAAAAACACATGATAGACAAGTATTTTAAAGACTTACAGTAGCAGAAATGAATTGTTTTTTTTTAATTCTTGCTTAATATATAACAAGGCTAGTGAAGCTACAATTGTAGTTATCGCATTACAAAAATACTTAGGAGACTAATTTATATTTGTGATTTTCGGATTGTAATTTTATGAAAATGTCACTTGGAGTGTCTGCTGTTAGAACCCTATTGTTGCAAAGTGCTGTGACAGGCATTTATAATTACGTATTACGGCCGGAACAAATGATTGCGAATAAATGACATTGCTTAAGGTCATCATTTTTGTTTTAATTATATTTAATGACATGATTACTACAGCAGTACATAATCAATTAATTGTGAAATTGCGATAAATGATATCTGATTATTATTTAAAATAATTAAAAATAATTATTATAAATAATGTAGAAAAAAGGCTGTATTGCTATAGTAATAACTTGATCGTAAGTCAAAAACTCTGCATACTAACATCCTCCTCTCTCTCAAAAGGTTGTTATTCAGTCGCGTGATGGCAGGATTAGGAGCAGATTGATAACACGGGCTACATCATGCTGATGTCAATACTAACTAAAGTATTGAAGTAGTAAATGCTAATTTTCACTTTAAGAGAAAAAAGTCAATAGTAAACAACAATATGTTTGCTTTTACAAAATTTCATTTGCATCACAGTATTATTTTTATATGCAGCAGATCCAATAGATCCAACTAAATAGTGACAATTTTTTGGCTTTATTGAGCTTAGATAAAAAATATGTATACTGGTTAACTATTTTCCTAGTAAATTAATATACACATATTATAATACATCAAATTTTTGATACGCATCAATTCGTTCAGAAAAAATATCGGCAGAAGCTTGATGCGAACCAGCGAGCCTTGGAACCAACCGTTGCTCAAGTTCATTACCCTAGACCACTCGACCATCTTCTGCCCGAAATGCTGCGCGGAATAAGTTGTCTTCATACCATTGTTACCATCATATAGCGATACAACGATTGATGTCTCTATAGTATATATTCAGAGTGTGTATAACTATTTTCCTTACATTTTTTAATCAGACACTATCATATTCCTTTCTACGATTTTGTCGCAAAATAACATTCCAAGCCCCACAGTTACGAAGTTCAATTTGCACTCAATTCTTCTCAGAATACCGAATGACTTTATAACCCACTGTCCCATGGGGCGCATGTTACCTGGGACACCAGTAGAATTGTAAAACTTTTTTTTCCACCTATTTTCCTTGAAGATTTTTTTCTTCTTTCTTAAACGAGTCTTGTAAAAAATATAGTTTTTCTATAAATTAACCGACACCGCTTAAATTTTATTTTTGTAAGAAAATAAAAGAAAATGCCGACAAAGCGTGACAATTTTTTTTTTGAAGTGATGTACACGAGATGGTTATTGATTACTACTTATTTAGTTTTATTACCATTTCCACTCCATATTTGTTGCATATGTAATCTTACATCGCAAATTACCGCTTCACAGTTCTGTAAGCTCAGATTCTCTATGCCTTGTCCCAGAACACTTTTACTCCGGAGGTCCACAGAATATATAATAGAAAGTTTCCTGAAGCCTCCAGGGCAAGAAACTGTGAATTTGTATAGACTGCGGTTGTAGTACAGAAATATGTTGGGTGTTCAATAATCAGGATTTTAAGGAGATATGTTGATCTCCTGAAAAATGTAATGTAGCCTTTCTTTAAACAAATAGAAAATAAGACTATCAAGAAGAAAAAATCTTAAATATTTTCCGATGCTTTCGAGCCCCGGATATTTTTTTGTCCTTTAGGGGTGGCTCACCCTACCGGGGAATGAAGAAAGCTTAGATTTGCTTAAATCAATTTTTAAAAATAAATCTTGGTCAGATTTTGAACTGATGGCGTCTGAATGACAAACAAACGCTTTTACCACTTGACTATGCCACCCGGCGATTGAGATATAGGCTCTGAAAAGCGTTACGCGTGACAGTTATTTTCAAATTAACTTCATTTATACTGTGTACCAAGAAAAAATAGTTATATGACACTGAAAAAATATAATTTTATATATTAAAATCCTCCTCTCTCTCAAAAAGGGAATTAATACTTCGCATGAGGACAGGATGAGGAGCAGGTCAGCAGACAAAGACTTACTTTTTGAAGAACATTGACTATATTTACTTAAAAACTTTACAAGCTTTCGGCCAAGCGGGAAACATGCCGCTATGGCCGTGATGCTACCTTCTCGATCGTCAACACATAACTGACGCGTCAGGTCCGTGGTCGGTCACCAGTGCCGTCGGTGGAAAAAACTATAACTAGTACCAATATGGCTGACACATAAATGTGTGGCAAGCGACAAAAATAAGAGACGAAAGATGGTTTATCGAGGTTTTCGGTACCAGTTAGCAAGGGCTACATCGTGCTGATGTCAATATATTGTGATAAGTCTTCTTGATTGAACGTTATATTATGCGCTGGAGGCTCAAAACCTTTTGTTGGTACTCTCATATACGAGTATAACAGAAAACCAGTTGGTCCGCTAACAATATATGGAAATCTGTTTTAAAAAAAACTGAATCGATTTTGATTTGTTGCCACCGTATAAATAAATAATTACCCTCATTTTCTGGCGTTTGTATTTTTCCAGCAGGTAAAAAAAGTTTGCCAAGTGCTTCACGATTTCAGTAATAAATCAGGCGCGGATTCTTTCAGAACGGCGAGTATTTTCCCCACACAACGTGCTCCTGAAAATCTCGCGTGCTGAAAAACATTACAGGACTTCCTTCACTTTTATCTGTAGCCATATACGATAAACTCTTTAGTGAAATTAATATAAACGAAAACCTACACTTCTAAATATATGGATTTGTGTAGTTTTTTTTTGCATTGTGTAAAAAATGTAATATATTTATAATACGTTCATGATTTTATTTATAACTACCTGACCTGGCAAACTTTGTACAGCTTCAAAATTAACAAATTCTGTGTTCACTTATTTAAGCTGTTTTTTTTAAAGTTGGGAGATGGCGTTGTGTGCACAATTTTAATACAATCAACGCAATTTACTGGAACCACGTAAATTTAAAGAATCGTTTCATACAAAATGCATCAACAATTCATATTTTTTTCTATGTTTTTTTCGATATAAAAGGCTTATTATATTTACGTATACTTGTAATTACGAGTGTATAGTAGATTATGTAAGGAAATAATGATTTGTCAAACAAAACACTCTACGCAACTTAGTTAATGGTTCTGCGAGATGTTGAAAGGCGTTGTTTTACGGTTTCGTGTATCATTATGTCACAAACATGTTTATTCTGGAACCAAGTTTGCAGTCCCGAAATTACGGCATTAGATTATATGGTGATGCCGGAATATCAAAGATCCGATAATAAAGATTCGATAAATCAAAAGACCGGAGTTGAGTTGATACTAATTTATTTGATACAATACCCTTTTTTATACCCTAATTGACATCATGAGTAAGCATTTATAAATTTAATATTAATACATTAAATGTCATACACATTCCTCCATACCGTTTTTGTACCTTGATCCCTTCAATCTATATATATTATAGTGGCAGATTATTCAATACTCCGTATCGATGCGTAAGTATTCTTTATTAATATTAATACATAGAATTTCGTACACCGCAAATTCCTCGATACTTGTTGTTTTGGACCTTGATCCCCTCAATTTATATAGAGTGGCAAAAATTCCCTGTGTCGTACCTGACTGAATGTATCTAAGATAAAGTGTTGATTGTAAAAATATTTTAAAGAATTTTGGATGTTTAATACAACACAGTTATGTTCAAATTAACGTTTTGAACAATGTTCTTTAAAATATTACATACAAACACCAGATTTTTTAAATTCTAATAAACGGCTGCATTGACTCTTAAGTAGTTAACAGAGAACGCATCTGAGTAAGTTGTACTAAGAGTAATACATTTGGTTGTTCACTTTTTGTTTAATGCACAAATTTAACGCTTTTGACTAATGCCCGCTTCGTGTAACAACAACTCTGTTATCTGTTTACGAAACTTTAATGTTGATAAGCTCAAGCACATGTTTATGTAAAACCGTTAAAGCCATGATAATCAAAATAATTATTTGATTAACGTGGCTTTAACGGTGCCGTTTGTTTTGAAAGTTTATTGGCCAAGCTCGGCTGTGAGCTTTGTAAGCATCGGTAATATTTACAGGTACATGTTTCTGTACGACTTGGTTTTATGCTGTTATCAAATGAAACTATGGCATTTTCCAAGACGATAAAGATATAAGAAAACGATTGCCACATTTTGTATTTCAGGAAACTTCAAAGATACTGAATTTAAAAGTTTTTATTGCACGGTTTACGATCGATGTATAAATAGAGGCTTCGTAATGTGCAGTCTTGGAATGGTGATTTCACTAAAAGTTTTCATACTCGTTATAGAGAAATTTAAAATGAGTGGTTTCACGAGTCATTGCTCTGTAGAACTATTTTATGAAATTTTATTTAGTTTTTAGATCAATGACAGTAGCATATAAAAAACACGCTTCTTTTTAGATCACCGAAATTAAGCAGCATTGATCGCGAACCAAAGCATCTACGAATTACTGCTTGTTGCTTACCGTGTTTTGTTTGATGAATTGAGCTGCACTTAAGGAATAAATAGCTCAAGCGTCGGGAGCTTCGGACTTATCAAACGATTTCTAAAAAAAAAATGATTAACATAATATTTTAAATATAACTTGAATACTTTTACTGTTTCATCACTTCCCCAGGTTCTTTAGGTCATTGGGAACCAAATATCTTCCTAGGTAGAAGTGCAGATATAAATTGAGACAAGGTTTGTTCAGTGGATATCGATAGTAACGGCAACCACATGTACCAAATATGGAATGGTTATGTTAAGAAAAATCATGTTAGGTGCGATTAACTTGGCTATGTGTTAAATAAAATTAAGAGATTAAAAATTATGAAGTGTTTTTGTATGTTATACTCGTAGCATAGTTGTTGAGTATAGTTGCTTCAAATTTAATTTTCAAGGATTTAGGAGAGCAATGACAATAGCACAATAGACAATAGCGCGATTCACGTTCAGTCACCGAAACATAGCAATATTGTACACTGACTGAAATATGGATGGGTCACCGCCTGTTGCTTGCCGCGTGTTTTGGATTACACCACCTTTGGTAGCAAATGGCCTTGAGAGGCGTAAATCACCTCTCCTTTAAAATACAGGTAACAGCAGCTGACATAAGTGAAAGTTAAGAGAAAAATAATATCAGGCCTCGTCGGTGATTGAGCCTGCAATCTCTTGCATCAAAGTCGAACGTTTTTACTCTCTGCCACTGCTTTTGGTGAAATTCTGTAACTGGAAAGGAACATTACTGTATCGAAAACGGTATCGTCGTTTATGTCGGAGCATTAACGGCCACATTTGCCTGCTCATCAGCCGGCACCTGCTCCTTGCTTATGTCTTCCTGTTCCAAATACCTCAGGAAGTTACTCCGCTCTGAGCTTGAAGGTGACAAGCACCTTAAGCTTTGACACTGCACTTTAACACTTGAGAGAGCAGAAAATTTGTGTGTTCTAGCTCAGTTTTTTTCATGAAATATTTATTTATATTTCCTCTTTAACCCTTTATTTACTGACGGCACTTATAAGTCCCATACCATAAAATCCAAAATTGATCATGCATTTTGCTGCAGTTGTGCCATGACGGGAATTAACTTGTAAAATAATTAAATAAATGCTTATTTTTGAAAAAAAAAAATGTTTTTGCTTCATTTTTCTTTATATCCTATCAACGTTTTTTCGTAGAAAAAGAATCAGAAAAGTAAAAACATTATTTTATAATTCAGTAAATAAAGGATTAACTAGTAAAATTGGTAGACGAAAGTCTACCACCAATTTTAATTATCAGGCTATGACTGGGATTTTATGGGTGAGGGATCAAATTTACACATATTTTAGAGTTTTTTTTTAAATCTCCGTCGGGGATCGAACCTACAACCTTTGGCTTGAAAAGCTAACACTTTGACCATTGTGCTATACCCGGCGACACAGTCATCTTTCAGTTATTTAGAGAATGCTTTTGTATGAATTATCAAATTAGAATATCAATAATTAATACATTAATCAGTTGAATTCAGCTCAGGATTTATGTAAAATATGCTATTACGAGTAAAGATGGAGAAGTAAAAAAAGCTGATTGTTTTAAAACAAAAACAACACCAAACATCGTCAGCTTTTTTTGCCGCTCCCTTTATATAGGACACCAAAAGAAATTGTATGTTTTAGATGTGAAGAACTTACGGGAATTAATGCGTGTTATATTTTTCTATAAAAATGACCATCTATAATATACGTCTAAAATGTATAAAGCGCGTGACCAATATGAAAATACAAGCTACATTAATTCAGCAATAAAGTGTACATTTTATATAAAGTTATTGCCACTCGCGTTTGTGTTTCATTTACTCCGCCATATATTATATTTTTATGGTCCTGTATACGCTGAAGATTAGCTTGCTATGTCCTGAAAGCAATAAATTTCAGCGCCGTCCCATTGTAAGAACTATTTTACGATTACATACTTGCCAACATCCCCATACGAAAAATTCCCTTTCAGATATCGCATAATATGTGATAATATTTAATTCCGCACTCAAGAAAACGCCATTAATCTTTATAAAGATAATAAACCTCCATCATCATCATCAACATCGTCCTGTTATTGTCCACTGCTGATCGTTAGCCTCCCGCATGAGTCTTCATCCTCTTCTTTTCTCTGCATTCCATATACAGGTCACTCCCGCTATTCTTCTTATGTCATCAGTCCATCTTGCAGGGGGTCGGCCAATGATTTGTTTCCAAGTTCTTGGTCGCCACTCAAATGCTTTTCTTCCTCACCGGCCGTCTTCTCTTCGACAGATGTGTCCTGCACATTGCCACTTGAGTGTGCCTATTCATTGAATAGCCTCCACTACTTGAGTTCTTCTGCGGATACCCTCGTTTCGGTGGTCTTCACGGGACGACTTTCGTATACCACCAGTTTTGATTAATAGGCTATGACTGGCAATTTACGGGTGAGGGATCAAATTTACACCAATATTTTAATGCACAGAAATCTTTTTTTTTTATTATTTCCGTCGGGGAATTGAACCCACGACCTTTGGCTTGTCAAGCAAACGCTTTGACTATTGAGCTATACCCTCCGGCAAATGTGTTAATTTCTCGGTGTGTGTGTAATTCTCCGAGTAGTCAGCATTGGGTAAGGAAATGAAGACGGTGTATACGATGTGCGACGTCCGAATCGAAAAAAAAAAATGTCATATAGCATGGTGTTTACTGTAAACCTGTATGACTATCTTTTATTATTTGTAGTATCAATCCGATGGATTGGTTTGCAGCAACAGAATCTTGCATCTCGATCTCCATTCCTATCGGTCCAGCGCAACCCTATTCAGCTCAGCAATACAGCCACAACTCATGTCCTCGAAGACTTGCTGCAAATACTCACGTCAGTATAAATTGCCTTTGTAATATAAATAGCCTTTTAATCAGCAAGCAATTAAATATACATATACCATATATAAAAATCCTTAAACGAGTCAAATCATTCAGAAAAAATATCGGCGGAAGCGGTATGCGAACCGCGGAACTTTGGAACCAACATTTTGCCCAGGTAATTATACCGCTCGGCCACCGGCCAATATCTTCCACCTGAGATGTCTCGTCTCTGATCTTCTATATAAGTTATCATCGTATGATAGATGTCGCTATAGTATATATTCAAAGTATGTATATTTTTATTTTCTTATTATTCAATCAGAATGCATTTATTCACAAGCTTAATAGCTTATTTAATGATTATTTATCATTATATTGTATAATATTGCTGGAGCGTCTTTTTCCATTACTAGAGAGATAAAGTATGATAATTATACAATTATTTCATTAACGGCTTTGTTTGATGAAAACGCTATTATTATAAACGACCTTTAAATGAACTCGCATCAAAACACCAGTAAATATTTTCACCTGCGGCGCAGTCGTAAAGAAAACAACACGAGAAACACGCGAAGTTATAGGCAAAAATAACATTTTCATATTGAATAAAACGCAGCCCTTAACCCGCTACGGCCTAAAAAATAAAGCAAAGAAACACAATGTTTGTTTGCCGTGATGTATCTAATTTTTTTGTTATTGTTTTACATATCTTAGGTGTACCGAAAAAAAAAAACATTTTTTTAATAAAAAAATTGGTGCATTTAAAAAACATAATTGGTAATCTATAAATAGTAAATCACATATTTGTAGCACGTGTTGCACTTTCTTTCTTCATGAAAGGGTAAAGCATTATATTTCGAATAAATTCCTAATTCGGTACAAAGCTCTCCATTGTATTATATTGTTGTAATTTTTTTGTTTAAAAGTCCTAGTAAACTCTAGGTATACGTAGTCAGAGAAACAACACAGAACACGTTGTTAAAGTTCGACTGCCGAAGCACAACTGACCACTCAAAACCACTTAAAAATCGACATTCTATTCCGGTAAACCTTCTTCTTCTTCTTCGTGTCAGCGACGTCAAATTATTTTTTCCCAATATCTGGCAACGTCGATAGCTCGTGTGTTGCCCAGCATTAGGTCCTGAGATGTGCAACTTGTTGGGCACATGGAGCAGCATCTTAGGTGTGAGGCGGTTTGCAGGTCTCCACAGTCGCACAATAGTGTCTCTCCCTGCCGAAGCATTCCCCACCGCTCGAGGTTGTCCTTTGTTCTACCAACTCCGGTTCTTAATCTGTTTAGGGATTTCCAGGTCCGCCAAGGCTCTTGCCAGTTGGGAGGCCTTCCTTAGGAGTAATGAAATCCTTTGGTGCGATTTATTACCAGAGCTGGAGTCTCTCATTTTCAGGGCCGGATGTGAGAGGTTGTGTAGATTTCAGAAAGCTGCTTCGAGACTTCAATCTTGGTGTTGGGAGTATCTGATTATACAGGCAGTGGGACGGCTGGTTGATTGCCTTACGCATTTCTTCGGCGCATATGACTTTGCGTCTTATCTTTGGTGGTGCGATACCAGCCAAGGGGTATAGTTTAGAAATGGGTGTAACCGGTACACCTATATATATATATATACACCTATTATTTGTAAACTAACATACGATATCATGAATATCGATCAATCATCGAAATTAACTAACATTGTACTTGGTGGGGTCTTGAATGGTGACCGCTTAAGTAAACCGTGTTTCGTTGTTTGAGTTGAGCCGCCCAGTTTTATATGCTAGTCAAGACCTCGTGCCATTTTCTTCCTATATTGATTATCAAACGATTTAATATGCCTTGAGTATTACAGTTGGTTTCTCTTTAAAGCTCTTTCCCTGAAATTTCTTGAGTTGTATGTATGTTCCCAGGTGAAAATCCATGTGTAAATGTAGCTTATAACAAAGAAAATTGGTAGCCAAAAGAAGTAAGTGGCATAAAAAATTCCAGATTATTCAAGGGTACTTTTCTTTTTACTATAAGAATATTTTAAAGCTTTCTGGTAGAGTTTAGGCAATATGTTGAAAATTTCATCTTTTTTGTTGACATAATTTTTTTTATCAACATGACCAGAACGTTAATTAAATCATATATATTGTACGTAGCTAACTAAAATAATGGATGTTTGTTTGGTGGTCAACATTGGTGGTAATTTGTGACAAGCATATGGTCTAAATAGGGAGCGGATATGTAAAGAATATACGCCAAGGTATTGAGAAGATTATGGTTTATGTAAACAAAGTATGGGGCTGAAAATACATATAAATTATTTTGTTGGTCTTAAAACAGTATTTAAGTGTATTTATAAGAATAGTTAATTACTAACTCGTAACTATGGTATATCAATGCTACGAGTACCCCAAAAAGATGCCAAAGAATTTGTATACCTTGGAAAAACGATCACCTGGGATGGCAGAACAAAAAGAGAAGTCAACAGTCGCATACATCAAGCAAGACTAGCTTTCAATAAAAAAGCAAAAATTCTTGAGTCAAAGAATATTACTTTAGGGCTCCGCAAGCAACTTGCCAAAACACTTGTTTGGAGCATCTTAATGTACGGCTGTGAGACATGGTGCTTATCTGAAAGTGATAAAAAAAGACTAGAGGCCTTTGAGATGTGGTCGTACAGAAGAATTCTCGGAATTTGCTGGAGAGACCACGTCACGAATAATGAGGTTCTCAGTATAATCAAGGAAGACAGGCACCTAAGAAGAACCATCTCAGAGAGGCGAGCCCGATGGATTGGTCACATCATGCGCCACGACGCTCTTCTTCACTATATTGTGGAGGGGATGGTTGAAGGCAAAAACTGTAGAGGGCGCCCTAGACGGGAGTATTTGCAGCAAGTATTCGAGGACATGAATTGTAGCGCTTATGCTGAGCTTAAAAGGGGTTGTGGAGGACCAAGAGGAATGGAGATCGAGATGCAAGATTCTGTTGCTGCAAACCAATCCACCGGATTGATACTACGAATAAAGAACTATGGTAAAGCAGCATTAAAAAAATTGTAATAATTATGAACAGGAATATATTTTACAGTCTCAGTTTTAAAGTTACAACGTGGGCTTAGTGGGTTAAACAATCATAAAACTTCTATGTTGGTAATAACACATTACGACCAGTATATCAAATTAACACTGGTGTAAATCAATAGAGGGTCATAGACCGTTTTACATACCATTTCAATATAGTATACTATTGTTCGAGTATTATTCTGTAATAATTTAACTGTTATTAATTTATAACTATCATATTTGTACAAATTTATTATTTTAATGTGTTTTTAAAATTTTAAGTAGCAAATTATATATATAATACTTTGATCTATACTATTAATAAATCAAAACCCTCGCTGAGTGCGATTTTTTCATTTCTGTGCTAAATAGAGCACAACGTCATATACGTAAAAACAGAAGATATAGTGATCTATTTATTATTTACTTGTAGTATAATTTTATATACTTTGAATATGTTAAATTGTAATATTATTATTATTAACGATGTACTTTGTTCTGCGAATACAAAAAGTTGCGCAATAATTGAACTGAACATCATGCCTGAAACATTTTTCATTAAGCGTTTTAATTACCTGAGCATGTTTTCTACTTGCCTGAAATTTCATTGGGATTCTCCCGTGCATGTGGAATGCAACTCGCACCGGAAGCAGGTTATACTTTATGCAAAAACCTTAATTTCCCACCCACACACTTCTAAGTAAATACCATCTGGTGGATTTCAGCAGTACTTCCGGTTGTCCTTTTTAAATGCTAAAATATAGGTCATGGGTGAATACGGAATATTCTTAAGAAAACAATATGCTCTGTACTGCATTGCTGCTTTTTATACAGACACTCGCAAAAGTGCTCTAATTTTGTAACATCTATGATAGCTTTGTATAATAAATATGCATTAAAGTCAAAGATACCTTTACAGTTTGTTGTAAAGGATGTAGATCCTTAAATGTATTCCTCATAAACGCACGTCAAAGATATTTAATCATTTCAAAACTAATTTCTTCTAGAACGGCGTCGAATACCCTGCGGTCCTAAAAGAGTGAAGGTGTACGCGACAGTTCTTAGTCAATTAAAAAAATTACATATAAATACAATCATAAATAAGTGTGCTCACAATTTGTTCCTACTCCTTTTACCACTAGAAGATTATCAAGGTAAGAAAATAAAATTTAACTGAATCCTCAAATGATTCAATGACGTTCAGGTAGAAAGTTCTATGGAAAGATTGTGTGGTTTGCGTAGGGGTTGTTAATTTAGTTCCCATATTATTTATTTTTCCTCATTGTCTTCGTATTTGTCGTAGTTTTTTCTGCATCTATACTTTTGTGAAGTACGTTATATATAATGTAAGGATGCTCTCCAGAACGAAAGTCCTTAAGAAAAGCGGTTGTAATATTTAAAAAATTATTTTGGTATAGTGTTTCAGCTCCAGTCTGCAATCAATGGAAAACAGGAGTGGTGTATTATATAGATCACATCAGTATTTCAACGATAAACAACTTCTTCTTCCACATAAAGGACAAATCCGACCTATCCTCGAATACGACAGTCACCTTTCGATTGGATCCCCAAAATAACTTCTAAGCTTGAATGACCTGAAGTCTTTTGATAAGCAATGACACCCTTACGTCTAACCTGCAATCAATGGAACACAGGCGAAAGATTGGTTCACTTAGTCTTTTCTACTGTTATTACCACGGTCGTTGCTCTTCGGAACTTAAAGAACTAATTCCTTCTACACCCACCCACAACCGACAAACTCGTCTTACACTTGCCGAAAATTCATACACGGTTAATGTGTGTCTATCAAGAACTGGAAGTTTCCAATGTTCCTTCTTCAATGCCACCGGTAAGCTTTGAAATGCTCTTACAGCATCTGTGTTCTCCTCGTACAATCTGGAACTCTTCAAGAAACAAATAATTAAACACTTGAAATCTCCCCGACCCTCACACAAACATGGACACAACTCCCTTTTACCACATGCAGCGTCCAGCCTCCCTGGCTGAGAGTCATAGAGTGCACTGGTCTCGACCGCTTGTGCTCTCTTACATGTGATTACATTACAAAGTCTAGCGAAAAATCAAATGGAAAATATACAAACCATGTATGTATAATCAAAAACGTAATACATATATAATAAGTTAAACGTATTTGATTATTAGATCAAGCAATATATTTCATACAAGCATTCTAACTCATTTCAAAGGGAGAAACGTAACCATATTTTCACGAATCATCCAACTTTCATCAAAAATCTAATACCGATCGTAATTCACTGAACGTAACTCACAATGCATCCATTCTACTGTGTTCTGCTCCTATATGTTACGAGTACGTCAGTGGTTCTTGACCAGTGTTTGACGACAATGTTCCAAATACATACTTTGCAGAGGGCTACAGAAATAAGACAAATGATAATGGGAGATTTTTGTTTGTTTTTTTTCATAAGTAATCTGTTACATTTACATTTTGTTTTATTTACCTCTTTTAACGCTTTCATTACGGCTCGGTGAAATACAAATTATACTGTCAATACAGAGTGAATTTTTTGGACCATTTTTTTTGCTTAAAACTATTATTTGAAGCATAAATGTACTTATCTGACCTATTTTCAAATATCACATTGGTTCTTCTATCTTTAAGCTATTAGATGATGCACAAAAAATCATTATATTAAACATACGTTCATTATGTAACTCCATACATGTGGTTGCATTGACACTTGTGGCTTACAGAAAATTCGCTCCTGTGACGAAACCTAACGATATTTATTTACATGCTTTACAGATTCCTGTAAAGAATACATGTAGGTTGACAAAGGAAATGACTACAATTCCAAGTCCCTACCGTAGATGTCACAATGAGTACTGAAAGTAGCAAAACGATGTATCACGGCTGCCGATAAAAAAGGTAGGGGGAATCTTAGACGGCATATATCGTCAATCTATGCGAAAAGGTTAAGACTTATTTATAAATAAACAGTTAATTAAGAAAAAATAAGACGAATTCATTAAATTTCAAAGTAACTAGCAGTTATATTGAACTTGAAGCAGTTAGGAGAAGAGGAAGTTGGTTCTTAGAAAAGAGAATATATAGTAAAGACCTCATCTTTTCATTTGCAAATATAAACCTTATCATTTTGGCGATGGATAAGAACTGTATGTGGAATTTGGATTCACAAAATTCTACAGAAAGTAGCTCAGGATTTTCTCATCTTCTATTTTATGCAGCGGCGATAGTAAATTTTTAGTGTCACGTAGCTCTTACAAGGTTAGGTAGCACTGCGCCAGCACGTAACACGGTACACGCTCTCGTGTTCGGAGGCTCTAACGGCGCGCGAAACCGCAACAAAAGAGGCTCCGCTGCACCGGAAGCACGGCTTTTATTAGCGTGAAATAGATCTGTTTGTCGGCGGGGAAACTTTTCAGATCCTGAAAGCGATAAAGCCGAATCCAAGCCCGGAGATAACTGATTTTTGTTTTGTTTTGACGGCTCAATTTGCCCGGCGATATTGATTGAACGGTTATATTTCCACTTTCGAAGCTTTATTGTTTTCTTTATCAATTGTGAAACATTTTTTTCAGGATTAAGTGTTTGTAAAATATACTTTCAGCGTTTGTACGATATTAAATATTGCAAACATTTATGTGGATGTTACGTATATTTTTGGTTTTTAGAAAGGTTTTCTTTATATAAAACACATTTACTTTAACTTCCCTTTTGAACATTAAATTAATATATTTTTAAATATTATTTTATTTATTTTTAAAATTCTCTATGAGATCCATTACCCATTGACATCCCCGTCAAAGGCGACAAGTCGCGCGTTCGTCACGTGGCTGCGTAAAGGAAGGATGCAGAAGCAGATCGCAAAGCAAATAACATGTTTTTAAAGCACATTTATTTTTAATAAAGACTTGATTTCTTCGTCCGACCGGTACATGACGTTTCGCCGGCCGGACGTGAGTTAACAGACGACTACCGGAACACTGTGACATGCAGCAAGGCCACGATTATCACGGCAAAAAATAAATTAAATATGACAGTTGACCCAAAATGAAATGGAGCAACTGTCCTAATAAATAAAATGGCATATGCAAACGCCGTGTAATATTATATAAAATTAAACCTCACATTATTAGGTGTGCAGGTCACGAACAAAAATAAGAGACAAAAGTTCGATCAAGCTGATATCACAATATTAAATAAATAATCATTTTACTTTCTTAAAATATGAATCACGTCGAATAACTGTTTATCATTGTACACGACCGCCGTTTCATAGTCACTTTGTTAGATTATTATTAGTTTGGCAGATGATTATAGCTTTTGCTTGCAAGCGAAGAATTGATGAAGCCCACAGAGAGTGTTAAATCTCAATTTTCTTCTGTGTGAAAAAATATCTATGTAATATTCTTTAACTACTTTAAGCGCAGATTTGTACGATCTCTCGATGATTATTTTTATATTGGTTTTCTGAGCAATAAAAATTAAATGAAGTTTTGTTTTAGAAAAATTTGAGTCACTTATTTTACATTAATTCGACAACTATTCATGGACATCCTCATCTCTATGGGAGAAACGACTTCACGTCGCCGGGATAATTATCGAATTGCGTGGTGGAAGTATGAGGAGCATATTAACAGCACAGACTTTTTTCGAAGCACATTGACGTATATTTCAATAAAGACTTGGTTTTCCCGCTTGACCGCTTGGTGAAATACCCTCCCCGTACCGTTCTGTTTTTGGAGACCCAGATGGGGACCCGTTACTGGCCGCACGCAAAAAGCTACTTGTTAAAGAGTGGCTGAAGGCCTTCCCGTGATTCTAGGTGCATCAGTTAGATGTCAAATAGACCTCAGTCTAAGGCTGCGAAGTTAGTATACTACAGCGAGTCTTGAATCGCCTTCTTTGGTAACACGTTGCTAACCACGAAATACGTGGGAATGGATGAGGAAGTGGTAAGGTTCGAAAATGGATTCTACAAATAGCAGACATCAGTTAGGAATCATTACTTGCGTCTGCACTCTTGCAGACGGACGCGCAGAAGCGCTCAAAAGCAGCGTAATTTCGTTTGTTAGCAACGAAGTCCTAGTATCTGACCGGACCTGATGCCGGCCCTTTCGACCGTAACATGACGTTAATTTCACTTCAGTTGAACGGGATTTAACTCACGACTAAGCGCGCTCATCATGCCTAGTGCCGCAAGTGGCGATCTACAGAATTAATGGTGCACCAATGACAGCCGCCATGTATATAACTAACGTCACACCCGTGACCAGACTTGTCCAAAATGGTAATATGGCGACACATGCATGTACGACAAGCGAACAGAAATAAGAGACGAAAGATTGTATATCGAGGTTTGCGGTAGCAGTTAGCAGGGGCTATATCATGCTGATGTCATTATGTACTCTACTGTTATTTAATTTAATTTTTAAATATTTTATTTTCGCTTACACGACAGTTCAGGGTAATGTCCCGTATAAATTGATGACATTAGCGCGCTGTTCGATGTTGCCAGAGTAATTCCCTGCAGATGTCAGTCGCTACAATAACTTGCCGCGTGTTTGATTAATCCGATGAGTTTAATTAATGGCCCAGTTGAGAGGATTGTAAATGGACTATGTAATGGTCATGGGCTATATCTGATGAAACCATACTGCATGCGACGGCAAACCTGTGAGACGTGAGACATTACAGGTGTGGCACGAAAGGAAAACAAATAAAAAACAATAGTATTTAATATGTAATAATTATTTATTTATTGTCTTTGATTACATTTATTTTAAGAAATAGGACTATAATTTTGTGTGTATTGAATTCTTAAAAGTCTATAAATATCATACCTGTACATCCTGACGTATCAGTCAACAATTGGTTTGCAGAAAAAGCTTGCTTTTTGCCTTGAGAAAAATAGAGCTTCTTTCAATTCTACTCGTATATGCTATTCGATATATCTGGGACTCGCAGCTTAACATTTTATGCCTCATGCAGATCCCGTGAAAGATATATCGATGTAACCAAAGTGCCTATACAGCGTTATTCATCGTTAGCCTGTATCCGTCCAATTTTGAACGTAGGCCTCCCGTGCGAGTCTCCATCCTTTGCAATCTTCCATCCTCCGCATCTAGACTACTCCAGCTATTTTTCTGATGTCATCAGCCCATCATGTAAGGGATCGGTCAAGGCTCCATTTGCTAGTTCTTGGACGAACACTTTTCTTTCCCACCGGTTAAGTGGCGAATATGGACTTGAACAGGATATGTTATTCGGATGACGCGATCGAGAGCATTAAGTTCTGCCTTTACCCGATTTAAGCCGTACTCATAGGCCGTTAGGAACGTAGTACATTGAACGTGCTCGGCAGAGCTTTGGGAAGCAGAGCATGATATAAAACGAGGCTATTATCATGGTGGCTGATATAAGAAGCTAGCTTCATAAAAGCTAATATTGATGATTTCCTGTTTTAAAAATCGTTTGTTTGTTAGTAAGACGCTGCTGGTTCAAAATCCGACCATACTTGATTTGTTTTTTTTTAAATTGAATCTAAGTTCTATAAATGCCCCCGGTAGGGTTGCACAAGAAAAAATTATGTCCTGAGTTGATCATCCAATCTACTTAAAAACGCTGATTATCGAACACCTAAATATTTCACTGGTAGACAATTTTTTATTCATTAACTCCTAATCGTAAAAAAATGACCCATTTAGGAATTGATACAGAAGACGAATAAAATAGTATTTTTCTTAATTGAGAGCAAATACAGCATTTTTTTTTGATTTGCTTGGATTTTTATTTTGCGGAATGAATTGAGTCAAAAAAGGTTGAAAATTTCTGGATATTATATGTACTGGACGCGGTGGAGCATTACCATATCCACAATAATTGCGGTTCCATTAATGGATATAATAATTACTTTGAATGAACAGAGAAACAAATCATTTATTGGAATATGGGTCATTTTAATGTGCTTATTAGTCTGGCGTTTGCGTGAATTTCACATTACTATAAGATGTTTATTTCAATGTTATTTAGTTAACACTTCAATAGTTTAAGCTTGCATTCCCGTATAATAAAATCTTATGGAAAAATAATGTGTTTTTTATCAATTTATTATGAAAAAAGCATCTCAAAGTGAATGTGTAAAAAATGAGTAACTAAGAAAATGAAAAAATATATATTTTACTTATTTTATTATTTTTGAATACGTTTTTCTTTAGCCTCACCATTTCCCATCATCTGGGGTCAGCTCTCTTTGTGCACATTCGCCATGTATGTCTATCCTGCGTTGAATTCTCGGTCAAGCACAGAGTTTTCAGATCCTTGTCTACAGTTGCAGCCCAGGTTGCCTGCGGTCTTCCAGGTTTTCTTTTCAGCGTGGGTATGTTAAGGGCTTTCTTCACCATGTGGTCCTCATCTCTCTCTGTGTCACATGCCCATACCATCTTAGGCAGTTTTGAATACGCTAACAGATTTATTTTTTAACTTGTGTATTTTCTGGTCAGAATTTAAAAAACGGTTATGGTATTAATTTCAAATTGCTCACAGCTTATATGAAATTGACTTTGTGTTAAATGGTCTTAATGTTTGAGTCAAAATCAGAATTAAAATATGATAATCAAGCCTTTTGTACAGTAAGCCATTACGTTTTATTTTGATACATCTAAATTAATATAAAGTTTCTTTTAATATCATTATTTATGATTTTCAGATAATAAGAACACAGTAATTTTAATTTATTGTTTTTTTTTTATGTAAACACATACAGGAGAACACCGACAGATGGTGATATATAATTTAAGATAAATAAAATATATATATTATATATATATATATATATTTAATTATTCATTCTCCTAAATATATATATATATAATTCATTCTTCAAATAATAAATATATAAACTTTTAAATAAATAAATATATATATATATATATATATATATATATATATATATATGGTCATCTTCCATATATATATATATATGGAAATCTGCCTTGTCTGCTCTCTCACCATTCATTTCTCACAAATTAAAACCATCATGCTCCTAAGTATTTTACACAAGAATCTGCTTTTGAAGCCTATTTACGGCTGATGAAACGGAAAGATTGACAGCCATAAAGAAGAATGAATATTTCCATTTTGAGATATTTGTTAAGAAAAAATGTTTACTATGTTTTGGCAATTGTGCGTCTATTTGTAATCGAATGTGCACTCGATAACGCTCAGTTTTGAATGCAAATAAGAGGAGAGCCAGCTCTGCATACGAATTACACCCACGCGTAACCCGGCGCGCGCTGTTTGAAAATATAAACCTGTGTGGGCAAAAAATATACCCCAGAGTGGGGCAAAATATTCCCGCAAGTGGAGCAAAACATACACCGCATTTATACTCTGTATTTCGAAATGTATCGTTTGTATGGTTATAGTGATAGCATTCACTGTATAAATACAGAGGCATACAGTTCTATTTGGTTGTTATAAATATATAAATATATAATTTTATTACGATTTTTATTACTTTAAGCATAAAAATGTGTTTAAATAAATGTTTTTCATGTGGTATCCTTTAAGTTACACATAATGTTAGATCATGCGATGTGACAAATAACTAAAAAATATATGAGTCTATTGCAGCCTCGTTAACAGCATGTGTAATTCTAACGATATCCTTGATGTAGTTAAACAGCAAGGGACTGTCAAAACTAAGCAGCAGTTAGGTCCTCCCAAAATTGGCAGAGGCTCCAAGGTAACAATACAGAACACGTCCTTTGTTCTTATGGATGATACACTCCATCAGAGAATGGCTCAACGTCTTTTGTATACTAGGATCATATGTACAAGCGTTGTAAGAAGAGTGGCCAAACCTTTCTAGCTTTCCATATTACAGTCAGTCAAAAGGCAAAGATGGGACAGGTTGGTTGTTTTATAGATGCTGAAAGAGAGCGTAAGCCACAGTACGTTTTCTTCAAGCCACTGGTCTTCTGTAAGGCGCAGAATGTGGCAGCTGACAGAGATTTGTGGCGGCAGTTCGTGAATCTCATATGCTCCAGTTACGGGAGCGGACATGGTAAAATTAAATTTAATGTGTAAAATATTCGGCGGAGGTTTGCCATATTGATTTACCGTTAGGCCGGCCGGTATATCTCAATTGTCAAAGCGTTTGCTTTACACGCCAAAGGTCGTGGCGTTCGATCCCCGACTGAACTGATATTTAATATTGCTAAGTGAAGCGTCTAATTGTATACTCGAAATTATAAGATGGTACACCATAGGTACAGTATGGATGGTATTGGCATCCCGCGAGTATCATCCATCAGAGACCTTGGCATATTCTTTGAAAGCAAGCTAACGTTTCATGCTCACATTGAAGCTGTGTGTGGAAGGGCACTGAAGATGTTAGGATTTGTTTTGCGTAGTGACAGGATTTTCTCGAGCAATAACTTACTGGTCGTACTGTACAATTCATTGGTTCGTAGCATACTTGAGTGCGGATCTATTATTTGGGCTCCCCACGAGTATAAATATGGCCTCGTGTTGGAGAGAGTTCAGAAGAAATTTTTGAGGTTTCTTTACATGAGGATGTATGGATATTATCCGTGGCTGTATCCATCTAACTTTACACGGGGAATGTTGGGATACAATGAGTTGAGAACTAGAAGAGATGTGTGCTTGAGTATGCGTTTCTTTCGCCTAGTGCGCGGCCTGTTCAGAAATCTTTATATTTTTTTTGAAATTGGTTTGTTTGTCCCTGAAAATTATTTAAGGATAAGGAGGCACAGATTGTTTGTTTTTCCTAGAGGTAATAATAACCTGCCAGGGACTATGCCTCTTGAGACAGTGATCAGACTGTTCATCGATATCGCCTCGAATATTGATATATTCTACTTGAGAGAAGCCCAGTTTCGACATGAGCTCCACGAATTTATTTATCAAAGTAATTTCGTGGAGTCTTCTGTTTGGCAGGCTCCGGGACTTTTTAAATGATTGTATTATTATTGTGTTATTTATAAATTGTCATAATATCCTGTTTCAGATTCGAATTAAATATTCATATTTGTAATGTTTCTGAAAGAAAATAAATAAATAAATTGAAAACTTTAAATTACAAAAAGGATTTTTAATTGATTTCTGAACACTAAAATACCCCTGGTTGATGAGAATTTGATCACTCATCCGTAAAATAACAGTCATACCTATTAATTAAAATTGGTGGTAGATGAAAGTCGTCCTGTGAAAACCACCCATTCATAGTAAATTCCTGTAATAATAAGGATTATGCGTGAATCTCGGGTTGTAGTTTATGATATTGGCGGATCAACACACCACATGCAGCGCTTAGCCATATGCTCCATGGTAAGTGTCATAGAATTCCGCAGATGAGAATTCAGAAATACTATCACCATCTGTCAGTCTTCTCTTGTATGTGCGTACATAAAAAAAACTATGATCGGTCTTTCTCGTGGAAATGCGCAACGCAACTCTGTTTTTTTATGACAAGTTTGTTGTTGGTGGTTGCAATGTTTTGTCGACCGCAACGCCTTTATATCGCCTAAATATCGGCCGCACAAATACCCCTGATGTTCTCCTCCCCTGGGAATTCGAACTGTGAGATTATAGACTGTTTATTCCATAGCATGTCTATTCTAATAACGCTATCCACAAATACGCAATATAAATAGTTTAAAATGCGAGTGTAAAATAAATTCATAATTCAACAGCAGACAGCAGGAGTTGTTTTATCCTCACCTATATGTACTCTATTTAACTTATCTTTGTCTTCGGGAACATTTCCAGAATGTTAGAAAAATTCTTATATTAGACCTGTATTTAAATCTGGAGATAAAACTAATGTCAAAATTTTTCGTCCTATTTCAATGTTAACAATCATCCCCAAAATATTGGAATTAATCATAACCAGCAAAATAACTCCCTTATTCAATAATGTATTGATTGACCAAGGGCATGGATTTAAAGCTGCCAAATTTACTACAACTAATCTGCTTTCCTTTACTTCCAACATTACTAGGGCTCTAGAGGACAATTTCCAGGTAGATGTCCTCTATACAGATTTCTCCAAAGCCTTTGATAAAGTCAATCACACAATTCTTCATGTAAATTTGCAAGCTATTGGTATTAGGGATCCTCTTATTATCGTTTTTAAAATCTTATCTTTATAATAGAAAACAGTAAGTCAGAATAAATAACTTTCTTTCGTCACTTATCAGTGTCACATCAGGAGTACCTCAAGGAGCCTATCTCGCTCCATTACTATTTAACATATTTATAAATGACATTAGTGATGTGTTCTTGCATAAACGATTCTGGTTTATTTGCAGACGACAACGAAGTCCTAAAATTAATAAAATCTCCTAATGATCGTCTTCTACTTCAACATGATATGAATCGCTTAAGCGACTGGTGCATTACGAAATGTCTACACCTTAACATTGATAAATGTAGAATTATTTCTTTCTCCAGGATTAAGAATTCTATTATGTTTGATTACAACATTAATAATGTTGCCCTTTCTTATGTTACTACTATAAAGGACCTTAGCGTCACCCTAAATAGTAAATTGTCTTATGACGACCATATTGATAATATTGTGAACAAATCCCTTACACTTCTTAGTTTTATCAACAAAAAATTAAAAATTTAAAAAACCTGAGCTCTATCAAGGTCCTTTCCTGTTCACTGATTCGTCCGATGCTGGAATATGCTAGCGTTATGTGGTCTCCCTACTATCAAACTCATATTGAACGGACTGAATCAGTCCAACATCGCTTCTTGTCAAGAGTAGCACGACTGATCGGCCTTGAGAGAGGTAGCTACTCCTATGAAGATATAGAGAGGCGTCTTAATGTATCAACATTAGAGACGTAGAACACTGACTGACTTCATATTTATTTTTAAAATTATGTACTCCATAATCGATGACTCAACATTATTCCAGAAAATAACGTTCAATGTTCCATCCCGGCTCATTAGAGGCATTAACCTGTTACATGTAAGGACATCTAAAACCAACTACTGTTTCTATTCTCCTGTTGAAAATATGTAGACTTGTCAACTCCTCTAGTGACTTTTTCGGGCATGACCTTCCGGCATTTCGCAGATCCTTCTGCTGATGTGCGTGATGTCTGTTCTATTTACTCATGTTATGTTTTGTCCAAATGTATTGTCATAGCTTTAATATTTATTCTGTATTACCATCTTTTTTAAACTGTATTTTCTAAGTTAAAACCGTATGTGTTGGCCTAGGCCGTTAATAAAATAAATTAAAAATAAAATATAAACAGAAAAAAATGCATCCGTATAATAGGACTGCATCTAAATAATGTAATTAAAAAAACATATATTCTATTAATGTTTCATAAATGTAAAACTTTGAATTTTAAATAACTTTAAATAAAATGATTATCTTCCGTCATTCTTAGTTAATAATAATTAAAATTAACTATATATAAAAAATATTAAATAAAAATCAACTAACAACTGTAATTATGCAGTTTTACTAAGTTGCTAAGTCGGGTCATTGCCTAGGTCAAATTGAAGTTTTTCTTTCAGACCCGCTCCCAGCTAATATCGCGTGACTCCGATGCTTCAATAATTTTTTCTCCTGAAAGGAAAAACAGCCTTTTTCAGTCCCGTCCCGCGAAACCTTCGCCTTTTGACATTTTTATTTGAGCTCCGCTTTGAGTACACTTTGTTTACGATTGTTTCTGCGCAGGTTGTTGTTTACCTTTTCCAAATCATGCAGAGACGGAAAATTTAACTCGTTCGTATTCATTGTAAACTGAAACCTGCCTAAAATCTACTTATGTATATATTTTCCCAAATAAAGTAGATAAAGTGCTACTTAAAGTTATAAAAATTATCTTATAAGTACTAAATGTTACTCTTTCACTAAAAGTTGGGCTGCTTTTCAGGACCAAAAGATACAGCTTTCGTCAGGATAATCATCCGAAATTTGAACAGATAAGGTGTGCAACTGATGCAACTGATACAACTGATTGGTGATAATCCTTGGAGACTATATTTCCAGTTAATGAACGTATATGGAAATCAAAAACAGTTCTCTCAAAATCTGCAACCAGGAATACGTTTTCTCCCTAAAACACTTTACACCAAATCTGCAGGATGTCATCGATATGTTGCAAACGTCTTTTCTCTTTCAAGTTCATTCGCAATATCTGAGACTCAAAGCAATCCTCGAAAAAATGAAATTCTGCCATTATCCTCATCTTGATGGAATGAAAAAAATATTATCGTGTGACTGCGAATCTTGGAACTTCACCATAAGCAAATGCAGCTGTATAATACGTTTCGACATCAAGTCCATGGGTAGAATATTGGTATTTTCATATTTCAAATTGAATTTCTCTAGCAAGGGAGCAGATACTAAATGATTCCGACAAATTTTTTATTATTTTTGGAGTATTTGTGATATTTAAAGGTATAAAAAGGGTTAACCAAACTTTTCTGATACTGTTATTCTAATTTTTATTATTTCCTGTGCGTGCAAGTCGCTACAATTCCGTAATTATTTATAATCAATTATTGCCTAAATAATGGAAAACTCTGATATGAAAAAAAACCTTTTTGCCGTATTCATGTTCATGATTATGAACTAATACATCTAGATAAACAAAACATTTTATACATTCAATGACATTCTATGAGACCTATATAGACCTATAGTAAAATTAGTGTATTAGTTGTTTTCATAAAATGAAATTTCTTCGTGGTAATACATTTATAAGATATATATTTATTTAAATGAGGTTTATTCGATAAATTACTTTAAAATAAAGAGTTCTGATAGAGTGGTAAGCATAGCAGTTGACGTGAACTACTTAGTATCAGATCTCTAAGAAAATTTATAGGCCACAATTCTAGAAAAGCAGAATTAAAATAAATATTGGTTAATTAATGGTTCAAAAAGAGAAGTATTATTATTTTCATTATTTAATCTGAAAACAATAAAAAAATGAGTTATGTGTTAAGAAACAAAAGAATAATCAATCAACTTAAATACATTTTTATTGTAATAGAATAGAGATCTGAGAAAAAGCTCTAGGGTGTAGCATTGATGGGCTGTATAAAATAAAAAAAGTATCACACGAAATCTCTCAATACCCTCAATTGGGAAGTGTTTTTCTCGGAATAAGGAAGTATTGAAAATATAAATAAAAGGCAGTAAGTGTCAAAGACGTTAGGCTTGCGTCAAAGAGTGAGCTAGCGAAAGCTCTTAAGCTGAGCTTAAAGCTTGCAATAGCACGGAGCTATGTGACAAACCGTTTTGTATTGTAGTGGCTTTTCTAAGGACACTTTCATAGGGAATTATATCCCTATGAATCTTTCTGATAACGATTTGTATATCGTCAAGAGTTATTCAGTTATTAAGCTTGGATTATACAGGAATTTTTATATATCGTTTTTAAATAAAGCTATAAAAATAAATATAGAAAGGTATTAATATTAAATTAATATCAATTAGGTCAATATGAAAACGTCTTTAGACTGAGATTGTTGTACATTTTTAGTTATTATTTTTCTATGTAAATAAAAACAGGAACCCGAAAATATGTCCCTGCCAAGTCTACCTTTGTGTCTTAACTAAATGTTGGATGGGAGGTTGCTATGTCCGCTTACTTTTACAAGTATCTTACTACTCCAAAAAACGCTTATATCTTGGAGACTTAAAGGTTTAATAGTTTCTTGTAATTAAAACTCATCCAAGCTTAACCCGACGATTGCCCTAAGCATACATGTGCGCTCTACGTAGACGATCGCCATAAGCACAGCTGTGTGTGATTCGCAATATTCGAATAATGTATTTCAAAATTGATTCCGATTTTCTCACAATCATATCTATGAATATTTTAAAATGTTAACAAACAAAAAGGATTGATATTTTTAGATAGTTTGGGAGATGTTCAAGAGAAAGTGTCTATTGCGAAAAAAAACATGTGGCGATGAAGTGGTTAATGAGCATTGGGTTAATCATCCGATCTCCATATAAAACCTAAACAAATATGTTTTGGATGTAATAGTCTATATAATCAAAAACCTGCTCTGGAGGTTGGGTTAATAATCAAATAAGTTACTGTTTATATTGAATACGAGGCCATTAAATAAATATCTTGGTTCAAGATGTGTACAATTGGCACAACTGAGTAGCGGCATTTTGTTATGATCGAAACACAAGATTTTTTATTTGAAATACTATTTTGCTACATTTAAGCGCGTGTAAAAAATACGTGTAGAGCGAAACAAAATTAAAATTCTACATTGTTTTTTTTAAATAAATTCGTAACTTCCGTTTTCAACGCTGAAAGTCACCGGTTACTGAATTAGCAGGCAAGCTTTCAGGATCTGCCGCCGTGGCGCCGCGATGCTTCCGGCGCACACGCGGCCGCGGTCGCCACTTCCGGCCGCGTGACAGGAATGCGGACCGGAGACGGCCGCCACTTACGAGAGAGCTTTCAACCGGCAAAGAACAAGTATCGCTGCTATTGACCGCTGAACGACTGAAAAAAAAACAATTTCATTTTAAATACAGCATTTTTAATGAGCCAAGTTGACTTTTAAATCCAAATAATCCAAGGCTCAAAAGCACCCTAATCACCTAATATTTTTAATAATTCCAATTAATTGATCACTGTAAAATATGCCTCGGATACCATATCTACCGTTATCAAGTTTCCGGGATCTTCAAGGATCATCAAGAAATATTGTTCCTATGTGAACTTCATTTTCATTTATCTTGAGATAGAGCTTGAACTAATATATTTTTAAGTGAAAAATGTATTGTTTTATAGCTTTTGAGTTAAGCCATGTGTGGCAAATTTCTTTTTTCCATTATTTCGGCCGCCATTGTAGGGGTCATCTTCTTGGTTGACGATTCTGTGATTTCAAATTTATCATAATTACGTGTACCCTCCTCTAACTAGATCATATAAACAGCACGAGGCGCCAACAAAAAGCTTTATCAGCCGCCTTTGTTCTCACCTTATTTAATGTCATCTCCGCCTTGTGTAGGTCTGCTGAATACATTATATATATAATTCCCGACAAACTTCTAAAATTGCGCGAGCTCAGAGGCTTGAAGAAAAGGCAGCTGATGTTAATGCCCACCTGTGGCATATGTAGAACGTGCCCCGGCCAGGTCCACCTTAGCCTCTTGACGTACTGTAGTATGGAAGACTGCCATGTTCGCTATTTCACCTCGTTATTCACGAAGTCAAACCATAGTACTCTGAGAATTCTTCGCATAAATTTCAAAGTTCAATTGTATATTTGCATAAGTCTTGATTACATCTTCCAAAGCTATGGAATGCCTTTTTTGTAGTACTAAGTATTAATTCATTAAATGGAAATTATAAATTTGTTGAAATATAAGTTAATAAACAAATAAAATTAATTTTAATACTTTAACACAATTGTAAACGTATGTAAATGTTTAAAAATTCATTGTAGCTCGTTACATAATAATAACACATTCAGTTCACGTGGGTTAAAACGATTTAATATTTATACGACGAAATCTCTAAGACTTACATTATGGGGTAGTTCTGAGCCCCTTAACACTTTCAGCCTGTCTCCTCCAATAAGCGGTTATTTAGGGTTAGCCGCATCGCGTAAGTCCCCGGCGCAGGGGTCTTTACGACCCACCTCCGACGACAGCTTGCGTATTGTGCTAAAATTTTAACTAGACATTCCCGGTTGAAATATCTCTGGCAGTTTTCTAGAGCTTTTTTCAGGAGTTTTTTCACACAGGACGCGAGAAAGTTTCCCAAGCAAACACGTGTGAACTGAAATGAGGTAATAACAGGTTATTATTATTTTTATTTTACTCCAGAGCGCGTAATTGGTTTCAAAGTTTCAGCTACTTTTCGCAAAGTAATTCAATGTCAAAGTGAAAGCTTTCAGAATATTTTATATTTTAAGTAGGCTGTTTAAAAATCAATGTCATTATTCAGATAAAAATTTTCATAATATGCTTTTCCATTAAGCGATGTGATTATAATATTTTTGTGTAAACTTCTTAAGCATCATTTTGTAAAAAGAGTTTTTCTTAAGCTTCAAATCTAAACAGCACTTGTTCATAATTATAATAAATTTTATGTAAATGTTCTTACATTATATGAATGTTTTATGTTTTGGTTTAGATATTTACTTTAGAAACTTAAGAAATCAGAGGCTAAAGAGCGGACATGCAGATTTCGAGGTCTTTCCTTCAATATGATTTATGACAATTCACTCTGTATGACGTCTATAGCGGTCACGACCTTTACATGGAATAATAGCCTCATAAAACAGCTTTATTCTACTGTTGTATGTTGTGTGTCTACTGTGTAAAGTGTGCAAAATTTACTTACTATTTAAATGAATATAAAATATATTAAATTCCAGTACAAAAACGATAAGAAATATCTGATTTATTTTCTTACTAAAAATATATTAGTCTATATAATTTGCCCGAAAATCGTTCGGACATGTTCAAAAGGTTAATAAGTTTCACAACCCAAAAAAGAGCTCTCTCAAACAACTATATATAATTATATATATTAGTATTGTTGTATACTTGTCGTAATGTGCATTAACTATGAGAGAAATTAATTTAATAGAATGTGCATTGGTCCTAATGAATATTTAATGTTCCGAGCAGACAGCCAGCGTCCGGAGCAGACACTGATTGGCTGGCTGACGTCATAAAAGCCATTAGTTAATTACTAATATTGTGTGGAGGTTCGCTCCACTGGCGCATTAAAGTAATAATCACACTAATTTTATGGTATTTATTGCGTGCGATTAAAGTGAACGAATTCGTTTTATTAATCGATCATTAATTTATCATATTCAATAGAATTTACCATAGTTGAGTCAAAGCAAATAAAACTAATGTATATTAATTATAACACGGTTTCACAGAGAATCATTAGCACGTTTGTTTATAACTTTGGGTATTATTTTCATATATTCTGGTTGATTATGGTTTAATTTTAACGAATCAGTTGTATTAATTTTAATGTACACGTAATGTTGATTAATTAATAAGCAGATTAAATGTCTTAATGAAATAGTGCAAAAAATCAAATATTGGAAAACAGAGGTAAAAAGAAATATGATTTTGAAGACAGAATCAATAAAAAACACAATTATATAAAAATAATAAAAATATTTATTATAAAAATAGTTAACGTTCAAGTTATTGGCAGATTATCCCTATAGTTCAACTCACAGAATTGATCCTTTCGATAATTTTAGAATAAAACTGTCGGTTGTCGGCATTTGCTGTCAAAGATATCCCAGCTGTTGACATCGGTTGACGTGATATATCGTTTTAGTGCTTTCAGTACTCATTATGACATCTACGGTAGGAAATTGGAAGTGCAGTCATCAACCTATATGTATTATTTCCAGGAATCTGTAAAGCTTGTAAATAAATATCGTTAGGTTTTGTCACATGATCGTTTTTTCTGTAATCCATATGTGTCAATGCCACCACATGTATGGAGTTACATAATGAACGTTTGTTAAATATAATAGTTTTTTATGCATCATCTGATAGCTAAAGGATATAAGAACCAATGTGATTTATGCAAATAGGTCAGAAAAGTACAATTATGTTTCAAATACTAGTTTTAAGCAAAAATAAATGTTTTGAAAAATTCACGTCGTATTGACAGTATAAATTGTATTCCACTGAGCCGTAACGACAGGGTTAAATAACGTATTCATGAACGAATCTTCGAAATTAATGACTGTGATTCCAATATATTTCACAGGTTCTTTCTCTTTAGCACTTATATAAAGCTCATAGATTTGTAGACAACCACTGAACTCATCAGTTGCTAACTGATTATAATATGAATGAGCGCAATGATACTTACTTGTCCTTCAGCGTGATGCAGGTAAAGTCAGTCCAGCATATTAATTAAAATTAGTGAAAGATGCTTGTTTTAACGTGACTCCCATCCATATGGCTGGCAGGCTCAATGGTCTACGCGTTTGCTTTAAAAGTCTAAGGTCGTGGGTTCGATCCCCGACGGAGATTAAAAAAAAAGATTTTTAATTGATTTCTGAACTTTAAAATTAACTAATTAACAACTTGGTGTGAATTTGAACCCTCACCCGTAAAATGACATTTATAGCCTATTAATCAAACTTGGTGGTAGACGAAAGTCGTTCCATGAAGACCACCCATTCATAGTAAATTCTTGTAATATTAAAGGATGATGCGTGATGCTCGGGCTATGAGGTTGGCGGATCAATACTCCACATGCAGCGATTAGTCATATGCACCATGGTAAGCGTCATAGAATTCCACAGATGAGACTTCAAAATTACTATCACCATATGTCGGTATTCTCCTGTATGTGTTTACAAAAAATAAATATATATGAGTCAAGTGAATTTTCTTAAAAACGGTCTGTGCGTGAATTATCTAGTATAAGACATTCTTCATATAACAAAAATGATATGCGTTATAGCATCCAACATTGAGATTTCTTCATCATTGTTTGGTGGTATTGTCCAAAGCACGTGAAAAAGAAGAATGAATAAAATTTATGGAAAAAGATTCAAAGAAGAAAACTTTGCTTCAATCGAGGAACGAACTTTGGCATGACACTCGTAAAAAGAAAGGAGAAACCTGGTTTCTCTGATATTGCATTTCCATTCGACTAATGCAAACTTTTATTGGCTTTTACCTTTCATTGATATGCTGAAAGTAAACACTTACACGAATTTAAATTTAAATAAAAAGCGACAAATGTACAAATAAGTTTAACCCATTTATGTTTTTTTTGTACAGTGTGAATGACTTTTTTTTTCATATTCTAGTTTACT
The DNA here is from genome assembly GCA_022606575.1 of Glossosoma conforme. Lineage (NCBI taxonomy): Eukaryota > Metazoa > Arthropoda > Insecta > Trichoptera > Glossosomatidae > Glossosoma > Glossosoma conforme. The sequence continues at coordinate 36,420 of JAGTXR010000075.1, read as the reverse complement.
TTATATTCAAATAAATATTTTCTCGATTATCGGTAATCGATGTTCACGTATGTTTAACATAACGACTTAAAACGCTTACAAGAAGATCAACAAAAGTTTTCCTTCTTATTATGAATAAATGATTTTAGATATTTTCGAAACCCACATGTCCAGCGTAATTTGTTCATTAAAATATTACTAATGAATAACAAGTATTTTACAGGTGTGGATTGAGACTCACAAATTCTTTGAAAAAAAAATCTTTAATCAAATAAGCTCCTTATTTGTGGGCACATGGTCTCCATATATTATGGCCATACAGTTTTGTCGAGTTTATACTACCAGCATACACAATTACCGATGGACTTCTAAGACGCATGAAGCCAACGATCTAAGTTGTCACATAGATTAACTGGTACAATATTTTCTCTTAACAATATGTCTAGAGCACATGGTTGACAAAAATTGCTGCTATCAGTTCTGTTAGCCGTCATGGTCTGATTCGTCACATGTCATCTTTGCCTCCCGAAGCTCCGCTGGTTTTAGTTTCAGCAATGGCCTTTATTCTAAAATAAAATTTCCGTGGCTGATTTTTTCCATGTTCTTCTTCACAAAATAAATGTATAATATTATTTCTATTTTATGCAAGCGGTTGTCTTTAAGCCCCATGATATGGGTGTATTATATAGCAGCCGTTAAATAATAAGGAAGGTACAGGTGTTAAGGTTACTTAGTATAACTGCGAGTCCCAGATATTGTGGATCAAGTAGAAATATATTTCAGAAAGTTGAAAAGCGAGCACATTCTTGAATTCCCTATAATAAAATATTTATTTAATAATATATAGCACAAAAAGTGATTATCATGATTTAATTGTAATCTTTTTCAGAATCTCAAATTGCACTACAGTTGTCAGCTTTTACTTGTAGGCCGTATTCCTTGGCAGTTCAAAATGGAAAGAAAACTATAGATCCTTAAAATAGCTTTTTCAGGAAAAGCTCTAGTACTTTCACCCGCTGAGAAAGTTCCAAATCTATTTTCACGAGTGTTTTCCAAACTCCGGAAAGTTTGATTTGTCTGCTGGGGGGAGTGGGAACTCTCTCCAGTAGTTTATGAAATGTCCTCGGGCTATTTTATCCTTACTTTTTTCTGCACCTACCTAGTCTCGTTAATACCTGTGCAAAACTATTTTATATAAATATACAAAAGAGAATTCCATCAGAGGTACATAATAACTATAGATCCTTTTAAGACCAGAAAAAATGGAATACTTTTCATTGAAGAAGGCATCGGTCTTCAGATGGTGCATTTTTGCACGTTTTATATGTAATACGCAATTAAAATATATTATCTGTAATGTTTGCCAATTCATATAAGTCTAAGCGTTGCATGTAAACTATTATTGTTGCATTAACACATCGTCCACAAATGTCAGCATTTCGTCGTTTAGTATAGTCACTAGAAGCTGCAATTCACACGACTTTACAATCACTGAAGTTCAATAAATTTTGATGCGAACTTAGATAGTTATGTTTCGCTATCATGTGTCGTTGAACTGAGTTGATTTTTATGACAAAAATGGCCCAGGTTTTATGAGCTAAGGGCTTACAGATCAACCTCCTTATGAAAAATGATGAACAAACGATTGCAAGTAGTTGGAATAAATTTGATGCACACAACTTTACAGATAGAATCTGGATTGTAAAATTATAATTAAAAATAAGCTTGGGTTTCTAAAACGTAAGACTTTAAGATTTAATAACACTTTTTTATTTTTGAACATGAATCCTTGAAGGCTTTTGAACCTGTAACCGCTTTTACGTTAGTCGAGTGTCTTAACTCTTAGCCATATCCCACGGATGTTAAGCCTACCACTTTCTTCTCTTCCTGTCCCTTTGTATCTCTGTACATACCAACTCTCTCTTCATTTCCATTCTTGCGCTGAATTTTCATGCGAAAGTTTCAGCGTCAGTAGTTGTGGCGAAAGGGCGAAACGAAAATTAGTCATGAAAAAATAATGCCATCTAATTGCGCTACTTCTATTTTGTATATGAAAAATTGTTATTTAGAACATGCGTTAAATTAAAAATCAACAACACTTAAAGAAGAGCAGTGCATCCGATAAGCAATGTATTTCAAAAGGTTAATCTTTAATCCTTATAGCTCTAAAGTCCAGTTGATACATTATTTTTAAAGTTAATATCATAAACGCTACTGTATGTAAGTAAATTGCTCAAATTATTGTGCAAAAAGTTTTATACGAAAAATACTTTGACGCACATTGGCAGGTGCAAATGAGATAAAAAAAAACATTATTTTCATCCGCAGCAAGTATAAGAATGAAAAAATATTTTTTACTTCCTTCCTTAGAGTCCTTTCGTGACGTTTCCATGACAATAAGCGCTAGGTTGTTGCCTTAATTTTAAGAGTTCGAGAATGACTTACTCTAAAAACGTCTTTAGTCGGCTTTTTATAATTAGCGACCTAATTTAAAAAACATTTTAAAATCACTAGAAATATTTTAGTATCGTATATTTTTAAGTATATTTAATTTTATTACGTTGAGTATATTTTTTTATAGCAAACAAGGAAGTATAAAAAATGGCCTGAATTTCGTGTAAGGCTCTATATAAAGCAGTAGCGCAGCCTTATATTTTGATTAAAACTTTGAAGTCAAATGACGTTGATGTTGTTTTTTCAGTTTCAGAGTCGGCTTTAGGTTTTCAGCCTCAGGAAAAAAAGGTGAAAAAAAAATCGCCCGACTTCCATTCCGAGTGAGCATTTTTATATGCAGGCTTAGCGTGCTTTGTAGCCGTAATTTGAAACACCTATGTACACTTGGTACACTTGCCTATTAAGGGGAAAAGGAGAAAAAAAAGGGGTCGAGACTCTATGAGGGTTTTTTTAGTTGGGCTATCGTCAAAAGACAATTTTTAAAGGGAATTTGACTTTATGAGGTAATATTATATTGCAATTATTCAGTGAAAATGATTTTTTCTTATTTACAGATTTTTATGCCCTTAAATGTAATAAAAACAAGAAACATGATAATTTAAAATTATTATTATATATCTATACTCGTAGATCTAAAACAAAAACCATCTGTTGGAATGCTGTGTGTGGAGTGTTGTGATCGGATTTGTGAGAAGAGATTGTGCTGCGTGTTAGGATTTGATCAAATGGGAGACTCCGAAGATAAAAGGACAATTAATATTTATATAGTATTACATTTTCAATGATCAGCGAAATAATTTACAAAAAAATTGAGCTGAGTTTATTGGCGAGTTTTTTTTATTGGCAAGTTCTAGAAGTGATTTTAAGAATGATGAAATGTTATAAGTACCTGTAGCTAGTTGTTTGTTGGTCGATCGTAGAGTGGGCACGTAACACAGTGGCGTCTATGGCAGGCGGCTGAGTGATTAAGAGGTTGCAGAGACGGTCGTGGCCAAGAAGAAAAAGAAACTGGTCCAAAAAAAAAAACATTGGAATGTAAATTACTGTGTAAAAAATGTATCTTTTTATATTTGATTAAATAATAAAAATAAAAAAATATCGTCGTCTGCTAATATAGAGCCTGCTGAACTCCCACCTTGATCGGTGTAATAGTATTTCAAGCGACCTCTGGTGATGGCTGGCGATTCTAACGACATATATGAGACATACAAAGCAAACATTAATAGACAAGATATAGATACAGAAATTGGTCCAATAGATAAAACAGAAATCCACCACAAATCTTATAAAACGTTTTTCTTTAATTAATTACTCCTACATTGATAAATTAAACTGTACTTACATATTAAATTTATTTGATCAGTCGTAGGACTTAGTTTCAGTTAAAATATTTCTAATACAACTTTTTTATGACTTCTCTTATAAATCATTATCAATAAACCGTACGCGTTATCGACACAAGGGATTATTTTCAAGTCTCGGTAGTGCCTACTAAGCGCCTCTCGATTAATTTTTATGGGGCTATGTTAAGTCATTGGTTTATGCCGACAAAACTAGCAACTCTTGAAGCATTGGAAACTAATATTTAAGCCACCATTGACGTCATACGGCCATTTTTCTTTGAAAAAGTAATGAAAAATTAGACTGATCGAATAAACTGTGAAACTCAAAGCCGCTGTAAACATATGCCAGAAATTATATATTAAATTTTTTTTTTTTTATAAAATTATCTACCAGATTATTATAATAAAAAAAAACAACAATATATATGTCATGTATTATTATTTAAAGTTTTCAAGGTCTTAAAAAAATAGGCTATATTTTCTCCTATAAATAAAAAAATATGGAAAAAGTATATGCTTACTACTATTGCGTTGTGTTTGACATGTCTTTATTAAAGCCAATACGCATACTACTGTGAGTACGGATGTCATCCCGGCATTGCTGAAATGAATTTCAGCCTCGAGTTAAGCTTTAATAACACACACAGCAAGTACATCCGGTCTACGTATGACGGTACGTGACGCGATGTCTTAAGCTTTCAAGTTTCCGGTATGTCCCAAGTTACCAGCGGTCTGAGGGAAGTTGCCTAACAATTATTAGTGTAGCCACTCTCGGCGAAAGCTTCCTGACCCGGCATTTAGGTCAAAGCTCGCCTATGGAATTTCAAGACTGCAGTCTTCATAGTTTGATAATGTTTTGTTTTTATTATTTTTTATTTATAATATACCTGTATAAAGACACATGGGAGAGGACCTGCAGTAATCTTTTTTTCTCCTTACACTCAACTTTGTCAGCTAGACGCTGCTTGTAGAAAAAGTGTATTGTTCTTACGTGCGTGTAACGCAAAGTGATAATAAATATTTTTATTGAGCTATTTAGATGATATTTAAATGTTAAATCTTAGTTGAATATGAAACTGAAGAAGCATACAAGTCATGAGTCAATTTACGAGTATGTCAATCACAGAGATTTTTGAAAAAGGTTCTGCAAAGTTATGTTGATGAATTGGTGCAGAAGAGATCAACTTCGAAAGTTCAGAGGATATTTAATCCTATAATGCACATGTACCTTTATATTAAAATCGTCTAATTTGTACATTATTGTATAATGCAACATTGTAATATTTATTTTATTTACTTTTGATTTGATTAACATCCTCTTTAAACTAATAATCTAGAATATATATATTTTAAACTAATTTGAAATTATTTAAGTTTTTTTTCTCTGTTTTCAATGTTTTCAATTTGAGATCCATTAAAAAAAAGAAATATAAATTAACTAACCTTAATTTCACAACGACAAAAGTCAACTGGTTTTATGACAGTGACGCATTGAAAAAGGCTATGAGTTAGTCAAAACTGTAGTCTCATAATCAATGGTCATACTCAACGTGAAATAAATACATATATATATTTTAAGACTATTAAGTTTTAAGAAAAATGATATGTCAATAACAATGTAAAATTAATAAATTAAATATTATTTTAAAGTTCCATACATCGAAGTTTTTTGCGATACGTATATTTAAGTACAGTGTCATTGACGTGTTGAACAAAATAATTATTCGTCATAAAATTAAAAAACAGATAACTGACATCACTTAAATAAACATGATACCTTAACGATGTATTTTAATCACACCTAAGTAAGAGTACGATTGAGACGCTATGAAACCGATAACACTGTGTTACACAATTACCGCACTTAATATGCGTCTCAAATGAAGCCTACAACTTTTTTCATATACGAGAACGGCATGATCCAAAACAACCATAACAGAAAGCCGAATAATCTTGACCCGGAAATTTGGGTCAAAGCTCTCAAATATGTAGCCTTCTTCATACTTTGCTGGACATCGAAAGCTTGCTAGACTTGCGATTGCTCGTTATCTCTAGGGGCCATAAGATCCTTGAATACATTCAAAGCTCAAGCCCATCACAAATATGTCACAAGTTAAACGTGATAAATTTTGTGACATTATTTGCAATTTCATTTTACTAATAAAAATTACAGGCGTATACAACTGGGATAGGCAATATTTGGAAAACTAAAGTACATTTTAAAGCGAAAATTCCGCAATGTTTTAAAACTATATTTTTCTTTTTATATCAGTTTTATATTTAATGTTAGTTGTCATCAAAAAATACTACCACACGTTCTGAAAGCTGATATTATCTCCCAATAAATATCTGTACCTAAAAGTCCACATGAAAACGTAAAAGAAAAATAAATTATGATTATTTTTTTGTCTGTCACATAGACATTATTGATAGAATTAAAAAATTATCATTTTTTTTGCCTCATGTATCTGATTCCAGTAAAACACTCCTTAAGACCCCAGCACTTACTCTGAGACTCATCATCCAATCTTTTTTTAAAAATTGTATTAACAAATATTCCAAAAATATACCTCTGATATTATATCTACCGTACCTTAAAATACTCTTCTGTCCTGGAGGTCATTGGGTATCATATCGTATATGTTCTGAAGTAGACCTTATAATGCAGAGATGTATTGGGACGAGGCATTGACAATAACAACTGACAGAACTGAGTGGCGGCAATTTGTTATGACCATATTTTAACTTGGAACATATATGGAAAAAAAATGTATCGGCTTTGTCGAAAAGCAGCTTACAAGTACATATTTCATTTTCAACGAAGCCGAAACATGTCACAAAAAATAATTGCGGAATAATACTTAACATTATTTTATTTATTTAATTTATATTATGAAATTTCATCAAGAACTATCGATAAAATATGTATATTTAGTAATGCGCATGTTTTTTTCGATTGAATACTGAATGAATAACTAGATTATTTAAAAACACATCAGATATATTATTGAAAAAAAAACACAAAGTTTTTATTATTTAAAAAATACATTTTACATAATAATATACTTAGTAAAAGAAATTGTCTGCTTGAAATAACTTTTTCGATAGATGTGTAATATTTCACCCAAATTTTATTACGCTTAGTTAAAAAGCAACTCGTGCGTTGGAAAAACTGTTGAAACAGTTCAGAACTAAAGTAAAAGTTTTTACATAGTTTGAACTATAATAAATCTGTTGATATAGTTTTATACGTGAAGTGAATATTTTGTTTTCTCTAAGATATTATTACCACGTTCGAAACTATATCAACAAATATCGAATCGTATAAAGTGAAGAATTCGCAAAGCAGCTTACGGCAACTTGTTGTTGTGAGCTTGACTGAAAAAATACTCTAAGCTAGTCGATAAAATAATTAAATGCTGAAAAAAATAGTTTTTAAATTCAAGCTTCTTGATATTGGTCTAGATTTCAGTGCCAAAGATGGCAATCCTTTGATAAATAATGCTACTTTTTTATGCCTATTTTTATTTTTCATTATTTACTGCTTTCGGAGTGGACCATCTTATATAGCCAACTACTGAGTAATTCCACAAAATTTCTAAACAATATTGTTGGTTTGTTTTTATAATTTTCATTAGAAACTTCACGTAAGAGTAATGCTTGATTTGCCTTAAAAAGAGCACTTTGTCTTATATAATAAAAACAATAATCGCAAACTTAAGTCTCACCTTCATTTTAAAAATTGGTTCTTAGTCACTTAAATAACTTCTTAGGTTTTCACGGTTAGATTTAATATTGTCGCTTTTGAGTTTAGCCGTGTGTGGCGAATTTCTTCTATCCAATATTTCGACCACCATTGCAGAGGTCTTCTTTAGGGTTGATGATTTTGTTGATGTGGCCACTGCTCCTGAACATAAAGAATTACTTCCACCTGCACCCAACTACAACCGTTAGACCAGTCTCATACTTGCTTTTATATACATACACGGGTAATGTACTCGTATGTCAATTAAGAAGTAGCAGCTTATGAAATTCTTTCTTAATTGCTTTTAAATACTCATATTAATATGCAAAATACCAATATTTGTGCTTCCTTCTTTATACAATATGGATATATTAAAAAACAGATCATTAAACAATTGTCATCTCTCTAAGCTGCAAAAATGCATCATTCTTAGCAGAGAATAATATTTTAATATAAAAAATACGCAAAAGATATTCAATACAAGGTTTCGGTCATTCAATGGATGCTTTACCTATCAACAAGGTTTGCTACGTGAGAAAATACATATTAGAAGATGATAATACAAAATTGATATTGCATCTATTATTAAATCTGATTTCTGAAGTTATTAACGTTTCAGTGATGGATCTGCTGAAATGTTATGAATTAGTTACTTTTTATAATAGTATACATAATTTTGGGCAGGACATATCTGTTGAAGAGACGACGGTCGATGGGGAAGAAAAGTATTGGAATGGGGCCCAAGAACTGGGAAACGAAGCATTGGCCGACCCCCTACAAGATAGACTGACGATATAAGAAGAATAGCGGGACTGACCTGGATGCGGAAGGCGGAGGATCGAAGAGGATGGAGACTCATGCGGGAGGCCTACGTTCAACAGTGGACGGACAAAGGCTGATGATGATGATGATGATGATATATAATTTGGAAAAAATTCAGCTATAAGCGTAGAGCATTTTCAGAGAATAACGCTCCGTTCGTAGCAAATATTCACCGATAGCTGCCGCCGTTGTTCGCCTTCAGATTGATGTGTTTATTTTTTTCTCCGTCTGGAAAGCATGAAAACCACGAAACATAAATAATTCATGGCCGGCTCGTTGTTTTCAACCGTTACACAAATACGGAGCACGAACCCGAACCAACGCAACAGAAAACGAATAGAAAAAAAAACTAAACAAATCGAATCGGCGTTTTTCTGAAAGGCGAGGTGTGAGTTGGGCTTTATGAAACAAAGTCATATTTCAAGCTACGAAAGCATTTAAATTAAATATTATCGAGATTTAAAAGAATAATATGAAACATCGGTTAATATGACTATCGGAATGTGGATGTTGTAGATGTGTTGTGATCAGTGGATTGTTGAGAAAGAATTGTTATGCGTGTTCCGAAGGGATATCAGGAAATACTCTGGCAGTCCGAACAAGAAAGAAAAGAAATGAAAACACTGTATAAATGTCACTGGGAATTTAATGTAAATATGTAATCTTAGTATTTAAGCAGTTTTAAAAGTGAAAAGTTACAGAATATTTATATAAGATTTGAGAACTTGAGACAATATCAAGAAAGTAAAATTATTCATCATTAACACTGGTAAATAACTAATTGAAATGTGCGCGTCGTACTTACAAGAAGTTGTCCTCATCCATTCGATCTATAGTTTCGGGTCGAAACCCGAATGGTACTTACTAAAATAAATAGATTGTCGGAAAGTAATAATATTAAGCTTGTGAGCAAATGCATTCTGATTGAATAATAAAAAATAAAAATATACATACTTTGAATATATACTATAGCGACATCTACCATACGGTACATGAGTCAGCTCAAGGCGGAGGAAATGGCCGGTGGCCGAGCGGTATAATTACCTGGGTAAAAAGGTTGGTTCCAAAGGTCCGCGGTTTGCATCCCGCTCCTGCCGATATTTTTTCTGAATGAATTTACTCGTTTAAAGAATTTTATGTATAGTATATGTATATTTAAATAATTAGTAGAAGAAATTTTTGGTTATCATATGTTCCAGATATGGAACGAATATATAAATAATGAAACGGAAAATACGATTATTAAATATTTTTTAACCGTAGAAAGTATTTTTTATAAATATTTTTTATATTCGACGCAAAAACTTTTTATTCATCAAAGAAGAGCAAATACTTTAAAGATTAAATAATAAAATTAATTATGTGTCTGATATACAATATAAGGACGATGAAGATAATAAATCTGTTGTAAGCTGTTGTTATTTTTGTATCATCATCATTATAATAAGTCGTTGTCCATCCACTGCTGATTGTAGTCCTCCCGCATGAGTATCAATACCCACTGATCATTTGCCGTCTGTTTGAAAACTTATCTCGCTATTTTTCCGATCATTCATCATCAGTCCATCTTACAAGGAATTGACAATACACCACTCATTGACCATCCTTTAATTGGCATGACTTACTTATTATCATTTGAGTATGCCTATTCTTCCTGTTGTATCTTGAGTAATTTGTGTGATTATTTCTGTATCTGATATATTCTGATACATTTTGATATCTCACTGAATAAGCGGTATATCGGAAATGGTTTCAGGCACAAATGTTTACTGCGGACCTGCACTGCGGGGACTTGATTAATAATTTATGGCGAAGCTCAATTTAAACTGTGCCGAAATAATTGTCTAATTTGCATACAGAAACGATAGATTAATCCCAGCCTGGCCCTGCTCCACTACTACAATGATGAATGGCTTTGGAAAATTATTAATCACGCGTTATAAATATTTTTAAACGGAATATACGTTTACATACGTAACATTTTAATTAATTCAACATTAATCGACAGAAATTTATTTATATTTTTAAATTTATTTAATTGTATATTAAAATATATCGGGTAAGAACTTCTGTTTTTCCCGATCGACGATCGTATTTTTGGAAATATTTTTCATTCATTTATTTCCGGAAACAAGATCCTACTTAATGAAAATATATGGAAACATTTAGATATATAAATATATTTTAAATTAATTTTGCGTGTGTTGATGTTGTTTCCGTTGCCCCACCAAACATACGGCGAGAAGTTACTACCAAGAAGGAACTCACCAAAGCAACCCACGACGCACTCCACCCTATGCTTGGGTACCAAAAGATAAGCACACGGCTCAAATCAAGAAGAAGTTTCCTACAGTCGACAACGAAACTGGTGATACCTGAGGCCACCCTGCGGCTGAACATGTGGAGAAGCGCAACTGAGGGGAATACTTGGATTGCCCCGAAAGAGGACCTAGCCCCTGGACATGACCAAGGGTGGAATATATGGAGGTCCCTTAACAGACTTGGGACCGGAGTATGCAAGACGAGGACACAAATGAAGGCCTGGTAGTTTAACAGCGGACCGAATGAATGTGACTGCGGCGTGGAGCAGACCCTGTCACACCTTCTGGAGTGTGCGCTGTGCCCGAATAGCTGCACCCAGGAAGACCTGATGATGGCCAGAAGTAACGCCATCAACGTCGCCCACTTCTGGGCAGACAGGATCTGACCCTGTTGTTTCCGACACGATTATATATATATAATTAATTTTAATTAAAAAGTAAAAATATTTAGTTTGGATTCACATTTATTTTAAGCCCTTACATAAACGAAAGCGTACTTATGATAGTAGCTGACATGATTGACAATCTATATTAGCTGCAGAGAGTTGAAGGCAATATTTCTCGTCATTTGTCATCAGAAAATGTACAATTTATTCGGTGGTTTCTTCAAATTACGTTCTGGGCAATTTCTTCATCAGAATTCCATCAGTCAGCATTTTCAGTCAAACAGATTCGTCTCGAGAGAGATTCTCGCGTACGAGGTTTGGGCCATTTGTTCCCTGCTTAAAAGATGTGTAGGAGAACTTACTTGTAAGAAGATTGGATTCGCTTTGCCAATATGCTAGTACAGGATTCGATAGACACATATACGAGAATCTATTTAAAAAATATAAGAATTTTATACGAGTACCTTGTTTTAACATGGAGTATAATAATCAATTAATTTATTATTATCCCTTAAATTCGCAACTTTTAAGCGACCTCTTGTTCAATCTGCTATCCAGGTTATCTTAACCCAAAACAATTAAAACAAGTCAAAAAATTTGAACATTTATTATATTTTTTGTGAAAAACTTAGTTATTCTGATATCTCATGTGTGGAATTTTATGACGCTTACCATTTTAAATATGGATAAGCGCTGCATGTGGAGTGTTGATTGCCAACGTCATTGACCACGGCCCGAGGTTCACGCATCATCCTTTTTAGAGGAATTTACTATGAATGGGTGGTCTTCACGGGACGACTTTTGTCAACCACTAATTTTATTTTATAGGCTATGACTGGCATTTTACGGGTGAGGGATCAAATTCACACCACGAAGGGTATTTTAGAACTCAGAAATGTTTTTTTTTTAAATATCCGTCGGGGATCGAACCAACGACCTTTGGCTTGCAAAGTAATCGCTTTGACCATCGAGCTATAGCCGCCGGCAAAAAAATATGGCCACCAAAATCTGAAGAAGCTTTTTGCAATCCTCAAAATCACGTTTGTCAGTATTGAAGCTGTGACTGTTGAGGAAGGCTTCCCTAGTTAAGAGGTTTACGCTTAACCATTTCGGCGCGTCTGCGAAGTTGGCCAAAGTTAGCCGAAGTTGGAGCAGCTTGGCCTGAACCTCGTTGCGGGGGAGTGGTGGGGGTGGACATTATCATATTTATGAAACTGTAATGTTTGAGACGAGACGCGACGATGGCCGGGAATTTCTAAAAGTGAAGTAAACCTTAGGGAGGTGTGATTATGAGACATATTTCACATAGAACTACTTGTTATGATAAGTAGTACTAAGTGATAAAGTTTAATTCTAAGGTAGTAAGTATCACAGTGGAAATGATTCATAAGATCAATTTATTTTATTTTGTATACTTTTATTAACATAGATTGTTATATAATTCTAGTGGAACCAATATGCTAGTTACGTACAATTTTTAATTGAAAAACACGTACAAGTCTACATCGAATGTCATTTATTGTGACATTTCTCTCGTTAATTTTGGAGAAAAAGAAACGGCAGACGCTAGGATTCAAACCACACAACGTGATAAACCAAGACCAATTCTTCAGCTGATGAGTTTTTATGACGTGTATATATTATTGATATTATAACAGATAACATTGTTTCGATTTGATCAAACTTATTCATATTTTGTACCGACAATTTATTTATTAAGTCCTCCGGGTCTCCTCTAAACTATAAATTGAATGGAAACATTTTTTTTGTTAATCGTACACAGTCATTACAAAACTAGCTATCTACGTGTGTTTCTGTGTCTTTTACTTATTTGTTTTTTGTAGATTATATTTACATAATAAAAATACTTTATAGATATGGTTGCATCGGGTTATCATTCGATCTCTTTAAAAAAAGTTTCTCATTAAATCATTGAATATATACCTCGGATACTGTTTATGACACCTGTCTCTCAGGGTCAACGGGCTCCATTGATTAGTGAACCATAGATCTGGGGAACTATATATAGGCACTGCAGGAGAAATGGCTTATGCCTCGTAATATCGACTACTTAGGCGGAATTGATGACAAGTTTGGCTTCACGGGAACATCAGCGGTGGATACATCAGCTGGAGGTACGGCGGCGTCGAACTGCTCTGGAGAAAGGCGGCCCTGCTCGACGTGATGGTAGTGATGTGTAGCAGAGCGCGTATTGAATTATATTGTCTTTCTATTCTGTTTAATTTTTTTTTCTGTATTTGCTTGGATTTATTGTATGTAAAATTTTGATTATGGCACTAGTGGCAGAATAAATACTTTTTAATTTTTATTATTATATTATAATCTAGGTAATAGATAATGGAAGTTGTTAGAACTGTTGAGTGATAAAGGTTTGTGGTAAGCATTTGTTTCAGATATGGTACAGATATAGAAAGAATCAGTTGTGGAATATTTATATAAAATTTTCATTGGTTTACAAAGTACTACAGAGTCTTACTAAAAGGTGAAAGGTTAAAACATTAGAATACATCAAAAATTTATAACGGAGTATATTTTTTATTTTATTATACTTAAAAGGTTTACACAATCTGTCAAAGCGAGATAAAGACGTCTACGGCGTAGAGGGTCGGAGGCTTACGAAAGACGTTCCACAGTGAAAGCACATTCGACGATAGACAGCATAAATACTTTGTAACCTTATTACAACTAACATGTGTAGATTCGTCGTAGTTCTCATATCGTATTCAAATCCGCCGTAATTCGTGCTATTTTCCTGTAGATTCCAGCTAATGCCCGTACTTTGTTGGTGTTATTGTCAAGCAGGGGATCAACTATCTAATAGCACACTTTCACGAAGATTATTTGCTAGTTCAAATGAATCTTGAACTTAATTAATTAATTAATTTAAACTGTGTTATCGTGTTTCCGGTGACGCAAAACGTATACGTCGTGTCACACAAAGAGTTTTATTGAAATTTTACGTTACGAGTTTCCGTGCATTGTTTAGTAATTTTCATTTAATTTATGTTGACTTACAAAGTTGGAGAGGTTATCATTTCATATCAGTTGTTTTAATAAAAGCATATATTTATAAGAAACTGTCTCTTCAAAATTCTTGCAATTGCCATACCTTCATTTCATTTACCTACATGCAATTACTGAAATGCAATTCAAGCTTAATTTGTTAAAATACATTTCATTTAAATTGATTTATTATTTAACCGAAGGCGATTCACAACATATCATAACCATACAAATATGTACATGTTTTGTTTAAATCCTTTTTGGTATGTTGTTGACCGAATAATTTGCAAACAGCCTTACTTGCCATATTCGTGACCTTTGACACTCATTATTACTATCTATGTAAATGACTAAAGAGTTAAAACGGTGGCATCTAACAGAACATTTTTGCAGCAATTCGAAGCGATTATTTTCTTCAAAGATTTTGATAGGGACGAAAAAAACATTTAAATTGAACTTTCTTAAGATTTTTTGTAAATTATTAAGTATCAAAAAATTTATGAATAATATGTCTAACAGCATACAAAAGCAGCTTCTGGTGTTAAAGAGGAATGCGATTCACAAAAGCATGCAGCGACGACAAAACGAAATATTTTCACTACTCGTAATTCCGCACAAGTTGTTCCCTTTATGTGAGAATGAGAGAGTGAGTCATATGGCAAGTCATATTTACTTTAAATTATTTCTCTATTGTGCTTGGAGGAGAATTATGCTGCAAGAGGGCATTCACAAAGGGAACATTCAGCGCGAGGTATGGGCATACGCCGGACCGCTGTTGCATTGTGAGGAGTTAGAGAGATTAGCATAAGGCCAATATGCGCGGACCACATATTTGATCAATGTGAAATGCGATATTATAATATTAACCCTTTCGCATCGGTTGTCGATATATGCCGTGCATGATTCCCCTACCGTTGGCATTGGGAGTCATGATATATCGTTAAGCTACTTTCAGTACTCATTGTAACATCTACGGTAGGAACTTGTAACTCAAGTCATTCCCTTTATCAACCTTTATATATTATTTATAGGAATCTGTAAAGCATGTAAATAAATATCGTTAGGTTTCATCACAGGAGCAATTTTTCTGTCAAGCCACATGTGTCAATGCCACCACATGTATGGAGTTACATGATTAAAGTTTAATAATTATAATAGTTTTTTGTGCATCATCAGCAAAAAAAATGTTTTGAAAAATTCACCTTGCATTGACAGTACAGGTATAATTTGTATTCCACTGAGCCGTAACGAAAGGGTTTAAAGCACACAGCAAATTGAGTTTCGAATAAGTCAGTGAAATAACTAAGATAAATACTATAAGCCTACACATTGACATCCTCGTTTTCTCAAAAAATACGACTCATTGTCACTGGGATCGTCATTGAGACACGTGGTGAAGGGATGAGGAGCAGATAAGCATCACAGATTGCTTTTTTAAATGCATATTTAAATGTATTTAAGAAAAATATTGATCAAACTTCCGTTATCTGCCCGTGATGAAACTTACTGTTTCAGGTCTCGGACAGATCACGACTACGACTGAGCGCACGTAGTGGGTGACGGACATTTATTAATTTTTATTTATATGGATGTAATTCATTTATGTACTATTTATCTGTGAAAATCTGAATACGTAGTAGGAGTATAATGTTGTTAGCTACAGAAGTGTGGTGAACCCAGCAGCATGTTGGGACTATGATACAGTGACGAGTAATCGTCTGCAGGAAACTTGATGCAACTTGCTGCATTCACTTGGAGTAATCTGACTGGGGCGGGTCGCCTAGGGCGGAGATTTGCAATTCAATGCACTGCGATGCTACCGCTTAGAACAGAGCTCGTGAACCGAGATGCGAGTGAGAGATGCTAACAAAACATTCAAAAATATGTTCTTGGTTGCTTTTTATTGCACATGCTTTTTTTGTAATATTAATGTATGCACTTTTAAAATTTCATGAATTTCAATCATTTCAGTAACTTACATTCAAAGAAATAGAAATATGTGTTCGAACACATTGTGAATTTTCTAAGCTCTTATTATTATTATTATTATTATAGTAGTATTTGTATAGCGCTCTTTTATGACCGAATGATCATTCCAAAAGCGCTTCTTTGCCTCTCTGAGTAAAAAGGTGGGTCTTGAGTCTGCTTCTGAAGGATGCCTCCGCTTTAAGCTCTCTTATGCTTTCCGGTAGTGAGTTCCAGGCCATTGGTGCAGCGTAGCTGAAAGCCCGATTGCCAAAGACCGTGCTAGGACTACCTCCCGTCAGCTGCAGGGTGCTTCTATTTGCTCTAGCCGATCTGAGTGTCTCTCCACGTGCGCTTATTTCTGAAGGCTTGATAAGTTCTGTCAGATAGCCCGGTGCAGTTCCATTGAGTGCCTTGTAAGCTAAGAGGCATAATTTATACTGGATTCTAGCCGAAACTCTCAACCAGTGCAGTCGGTGTAGTATTGGAGTAATGTGACAGAATTTGGGCGCGTTGTAGACTAGTCGTGCCGCTGCGTTTTGTAACGACTGCAATCGATTTAATTGTTTGGCTGGCTGGCCTGCGTGCAGTGCGTTGCAGTAGTCCATTTTGGAGACTATAAATGCATTTACCAAACTCTTTGTAGCGTCTTTGGGTAAGCATCATTTTACCGACCGTATCTGCCACAGGTTAAAAAATCCAGATTTCACCGTTTTTGTGATATTACCGCTAAGATTGAGGAACTGGTCAATTTCTACTCCCAGCAGCTTGACGCTTGTAGAAGGGATGACATCATTACCACAAATGGCCAAGGCTTGTAAGTCCAATAGATGTTGTCTTCGAGCTGTGGCCATAAAGAGTATTTCCGTCTTTTCCGGATTAAGAGCGAGCCTATTTGCTGACATCCACTGTCCGATCTCCTCTATACAGCCGACCATCCTTTCATTGATGTTGCCAATTTCCTCGGGTCCACAAGAAGAGTAGAGCTGGCAGTCATCTGCGTAGCAGTGTACTTTTATTTCCCATCTCTCAGCAATCTCCTCAATTTCTTTGGTGTATAGAATAAAGAATAATGGGCCGAAAACTGAGCCTTGTTGGACACCACATGATAGAGTAGATGGTCTCGACATTTTATTCTGTAGACAGATGGTTTGCTTACGGTTTTCTAGGTATGACTGAAACCAGTCTAGGGCCTTTCCTCTTGAGTTGAATAATCAATTAATTATGATAAATTAAAAGGTATCTATATAAATTATGTAGAGCCGCCTCTTCGGCTTACATGGTCCGGCTTCTAGTCATCCGGTTTTCTTAAAAAATACGATTAACAAGTTACCCAAAAATATGCCTTGGATACGAGTACTACAGCTATTTTTTCGTCAATTATTCTGCTATGGAGGTTGTCGGGAACCTTATATGTTCTCAAGTGGATCTTCAGATGAAGATATGTCTTAGAATGATGAATGCAAATTGGTACCTGACCTCATGTTCCAGGTATGAAACGCCTACGGAAAGAAAAAATAAAACGGCAATAGGTGAATGCAAATACTGTTAAAAGGCTTTTCCTTTTTTTTGATGAAAATCAACATCATGTATTGTACACGCTATCATTTAGCATAATATTTCACTCATATAAGTTGGTACTTTGATGCTAGTTTTGAATATTTTGAACAGATACAGTCTACCGCTAATGTCTCGCAAGTTTTTGATGATGCTGAGAGAAGATTTCAGGAGAAGGTCCATGTTTTATTCAGGTTCATTTATTTTGAGACTTCCATGTCTTTCTGAATAATCTGCGAACACGACACCGCTGAAAATTTGAATACCGCGGAGGCGTCGCTGAAACGAGACGACAAACAAAGCCTAATTCCGGCTGAAAAACTTTTACTTCGTCGCTAAAAATTCATGAATACGATTTCAGGACCGAAAAAAAAACAATAATTCGCAAATACTGGGTATTGAATAAACAAGATGTTATTAAGCTAGTGTGATTGAATAATCAGTTTCAATTATGGTGAAAATAAGTGTTATTTAACAGAAACTCTTACCTTTAAAGATCATTAAGTTTGCTATCGAGAGATCGTAGCTTAGATGCAAAGGGTGGAGGATCGAGAAGGATGGAGAATCATGCAGGACGCCAACAGTGGATAGACACAAGAAAATGATAAAATGGTTTCAAATTTATACTATAATTTATATTACACATTACTTCTAAGTCATATGATAAAAAAATATTTCAGAGATAAAGGACTTTATTAATATGCTAGAGATTTTGAGATAAAATTAAATATAATGTTATTTGTAACTTCTTTTAAAAAAAAAATAATAGGATATTCGAAAAAGTAGATGGTTTACCAAAGCCATTCGGTAAATACCACCCCTTCACAGTGAGTAATTACAATTAATGTGTGAATGCTGTTGTCTGATGACTTGACGGATCGACGCTCAACATCCTCAAAAATGGGAGACTTAATAAAATCTAGGGAT
This sequence comes from Glossosoma conforme, assembly GCA_022606575.1. NCBI lineage: Eukaryota > Metazoa > Arthropoda > Insecta > Trichoptera > Glossosomatidae > Glossosoma > Glossosoma conforme. The sequence goes on along the minus strand of JAGTXR010000075.1, from coordinate 17,897 downwards.
ATCTTCGTCACCGCCTGTCGGTATTCAACTTAAGGTATTATGTTTATTTAAAAATATATTGTCATCAGCATGATGTGGCCCTTGCTGACTGGTACCGAAAACCTCAATGAACAATATTTCATCTCTTATTTCTGGTCGCTTGTCGTGAAATTTTGTGTCGCCATGTTGTCATTTTGGACGGGTCCGCTAATGGGTGTTTTAGTTGGATACACCGCCGCTCGTGGCGCGGACGAGAGCCCACCCCACCGCGTCGAGTACAGTTCGTCGACGAGACCGGATTATTAAGTCCCGATCGGTCGCGGCGAAAGTAACGCCATATTACGATCGATCGGGAAACCAAGTTTTAACGTAAATACATGTCAATGTGCGTCTGAAAAAGTCTTTGCTATGCTGACCTGCTACTCATCATGCCCTCATGCGACGGAATAACACTTTTTTGAGAAAGAAGAGGATGTTAATTATACTCGTATCCTCTTTGTTATCAACAAGTGTCATTCAGTTCAGCCTGGCATTATTGTATTATTCCCAAAAATATATTGCTTAGTTCATTACATGTTTACATTACACGAGTTGTGTTCATCATAACTTCAGTTTGATTTTTTAGTATCCTCTCTATAGCTAAAACATACGTCCATCATTGATTGCCATTACAAAGTTTTTAGTTGCATTAATGCGTTCGAAATAAAACTTATGTGGAAAAAGTACAATATTTCTTTAGGGCGAAAGCAAAAAAAAAACCCTTTGTTTATGTATTTTCGCTGCGCAATCCATCAATGTAGGCCAGGACGGAATCGATACTACGTGTCAAAGCTTCCTGAGTAAAAGCCTCCCAGAAGGATGTCCCAGGGAACGTAAAATGAATTTACGACAATGCCTTAGTGGTAAAGGGCTCGGCTGTCAAGAGAGTGGAACCGCATTTTGATCATGATGAATCACAAAATATTTTTATATTCACAAAAGAAGCTCACAAAAATGACAATTTAATGACGTAATGAATACACTTTTGATGTATATATAACAATATGCTATATGGTACAAGTAAGGAGCGGTCGCCTTTTTAAGCGATTGGCCGTTATTGTTATATTTGTTGACAATTCTTTTTTTTTCTTCCCATATGCATTCCATATCTGCAACATATATTCATTACAAATAACCCGCCATTCAGCACTGCACTTTTTTGTCCATGATTTGTTCTAAGATGTTCCTGTGCCTGAAGGTATATTTTTAACAAATAAATTACCTAACGACCTTCAAAGCAGGTGCCTAAGGACATTAAGTGACGACTGTTGTAGTATCCGAGTTATGCTTTGTCTCGAATATCTGTTTTTTCTGAATTTTCTCGAAACTCGATGATTAGCCCGAGTTTCCTGTGGCAACCACTTTTTTGTCTTAAAGTGCAACTTAACCAAAAGAACGACATGCAGTAAGTCGCAGGTGAAAATCAATCTATATTCAGGGTCCAATCTCGGTTATCTTGAATAATCAAAGTTAGGTAACAACACAGCTAATTACGTTTTCAATGTGTTATATTCGTTGACAATTTTATTATCTATATATTTGTTTACAAAAAATCTACTTTACACACCATGTAAGTGAACATTATGCAATTTTAATATATTTATTTATGCACCAAAAACTTTGTTAAAACTTTTTTATCAACACGCAAAAAAATAAGTGAAAATGTATTTATGTATAAAATAAAACAGGAATTTCATTTTCTAGCCCAACTCACATATCTCGCTACATACTCTTGTTTTAACTGCGGATATTTGTTAATATATTGTAAAAATATTTTTAAAATTGAATTGAACCTAAGATTTCTGGCATGACAACTAATAGCACTACTACTACCACTTTACTTTACTCCCAATGAAACATTTACCTTGTTTACGATTGATTGGTAAAACTCAGCAAACCGGTCGCAGGTGTTTTAGGTCTATTTGATCGTCAACGCAAAGTTATAGAGGGGTAAATGAGGAAATATTGAAATATAAGTTGCTATGTAGTGATATATCACGGCTTTGTTCTTTATTTATATATTATATAATCCATATTGTGTTAACCATATGCTCTAACTAAGGATGATCGCTACAGAAGCAATATATATATATATATTTATATATATTTAGCTAATGATGTCCCATATATATATATGGGACATACATTAATAGACAATACATAAATACAAAAATTGGTACAATTGATAAAACAGAAGTTCGCCTATATATTTATAATCTTTTTTTTTCTTTAAAAACGAAATCGCTGGTTTTGAAATGAACGTTAAATTATTACTTAAATATACATATGCTATACATAAAATTCTTTTTTCAACGCGTCAATCCAAGCACAAAAATAACGGCAGAAGCGGGATGCGAACCGCGGACCTTGGAAACCAACCTATGCCCAGGTATTCATACCGCTCGGCGAACTGCGCCATTGCCCTGCCTAGACTGACTTGCGTTGAAAATAGTATTTATATCATTGTTATCATCGTACGATAGATGTCGCTATAGTTATAGTTATAGACGCGTTGAAAAAAGAATTTTATGTATAGTATATGTATATTTAAGTAATAATAATATTGTAATATAGTCAATGATCTATAAAAGTAGATTAGAATATTGAAATAATAAAATAATATTCTAATAAAAATTAAAAAAATAATAGAACGTTAAATTATTGCAATTTTTAAACTATTTAAGAAAGCTGACCAAACAATCGTTTTGTAAATAACTTTGAGCGCTTTTAAGTTAAGCTTTTACAATGTTGCGCTCTTTCAATCAAAGGTGTGCAAATAATAACTGCGTTAAGTTAGAGTTATTCTCGAGAAACAATTTTAATTTAGCAAACAAGCCATTCCAAGGAGCACAAGCAGTAGTTGCAAGCTGCAATAACAAGAAGGAGGTGGGCCAGTAGTTCTTAACTGGTGCTCTGATACTAAGGAGTCCAGCTAAAAAGTAAGAATAAGGAATTCTTCAATGCAGCCTATATTGAGGTATGGCCTTCGAATCTTTCTGTCTTTTAACATGTTATTAATTAACTAAACTATAAAAAAAACAGCAAGCTTTTATTTAAGTGTACTAAAAGGAAAAAAAATGTATCTTATTAGCTTAAAATGATGACGGTAGATTAGGTAATTAATTTCGGTTTTGTTTTTCAAATAGTTTCTGTTCAATATCTACACTGGGCAACATCGATGGCCCATGTGCCCAACTAGCTTAGTTGGGTACATGGGCAGGATCTTAGGTGTGAGTTGGTCTGCAGATCTCCACAGTCGCACAACAGTGACTGTCCCTGCCAAAGCATCCCCCACCGCAAGAGGTTGTCATTTGTCTTCACAACTCCGATTATTAATCTGTTCAGGGATTTCCACGTCTACCAGTCAAGGTTCTTGCTAGTTGGAAGATTTTTCTATGGGGTAATGAAATCTTCTGATACGATTTTCTGACAGAGCTGGAGTCTCTCATTTTCAGGGGACAACAAAAAATGTATAGTACCACTATAATGTTGTACATACATTAAGTTTTAATAGAATAAACAGAGTGTTCTGTCCCGGACAGCGGCTACCAAATCTCGTCAGTCTTTTTTTACCTTAAATGTGATTCTAGTGAGTTCTTTGCTATGTAACCTGTTATCATTATCCATCCATCCATGCATTCAAATAATAATATTCCAAGTGACTCGTAGTCACCCTCTATTAGACTGGGAATGTCAGTATGAATTGATTAAAAAATTCATTTTTTTTCTTTAAAAAGGTTGAGAACACTGCATTGCCTGGACGTTATTCAGACGTTCCTAGTAACTAAGACCTGGTCACGTTCAAGCCTCGCAAAAGTAATAACGTTCGACCATAGTAACTGTCCCGATAAGACGTATTGATCCTCTTACTTCAAAGGAAATCATAACTCACTATATTTACCTTGCACGACTGTTTGAGAACGCTTGACATAAATGCATTGACTGCACCTTGCACTTAAGAGGTGAGAGAAAAGTTAACATCGTAGACTGAATCGAATGACAATAAAACTCTAAATTATCATACATTTAATAAAAAATAAACTTTAATTTGTTTTAATATGAATAACGAGTCCATGGGTAATATATGGGACTCGCAGCTTTACTTGATCAAAACGAATTGCCGTAAACATATGCCTGCGTCATCCTAATTATTCTGTAGGGCTATGAATCTTGGAAACGTGGTTCCGTTTTCAATGAGACCTTATTCAGTTCACATGCATAAACGCACTGCAGCACTATGAAGAATTGAAGATCATAACATGTGAATATGAGAAAAAAAAAACTTTAATTATGACTTTGTTATATTTTACAAAACTAATAAAAATGATCTTTTTATATTGTAAATTGCAAATAGTTGAAAAAACAACTTTAAGGTATTATTTTACTTCAATTTGATTGTTGCACACTAAGCTTAGAAGTCATAGGTAGTATTGGGAAAATCATTCAATTTTCATAAAAGATAATTTAGTAACACTTTTGTATGCATCGGATGCTTTTGTCAACATTTCTTTAAGCCCCTTTACTCACGTCATTTCAGGGGCCTACACGACGTGAGCCGAGGGTGAAACTATTGAATAAAAGTATTGGTAATATAAGTATATATCAAAAGATCTGCTTTATGACGCTTTATGACCTGGTTCTTGTCCGTAGCTAAATTTCATATAAACCGCCATTGTTCAAAGAAACGAACACATTTCATATAGTTTGAAACAATTTCATAAATCCGAAAAACCCGGGAACCCGTCGAAAATAATCCTGTTTTTGGTAAAAAATCCGGTTCCATTAAAAACATGTCGCGTACCCGGGTTCGATGTGCCTATTTTGAAAGCCTTATGTAGACCTATTGGAAAAAACACATACCCGGTGAACCCTCTTGCGAAGATATTATTTCGAATGAGACAAGAATTATGACAACCGTAACAACATTAAACTTTAAAGCTGATTCACCTTTTCTTTCTCTTGGTACTTATGTGTAGCAGTCACAATTGATTTCAGAAGAGACTGCCATGAGACTTATCATTGATGTATACTCAATAAGTCAAACCATCGTACCCCGAGTATTCTACTCAAGCAACTGATCTCAAACTTCTTTATACAGCTGCATTGGATTTTAGTGAGATGTCATGATCAAAGCGGTAAAAGAGAATAGTGTCGGTACAGGCGATATACAGCCGGCATTTTGTTTTGATCGAGTATACCTATGTGGGTACGAGATGGTAATTGAGATATCCATAATATTGTAGTGGCAGTTCAAGGTACCATAAGCCTAAATTATAGAAGAAGACGAGGAATAAAAAGTATCTCGATGCGATAACTAAAAGTATTAGTGAGTTATACTTCAAATTACGATAGGTAGAATCACATATACTCCTACATTGCAAATTTCTACCAAAAATTCTCCGACCATTTTTCCATCTCAGTGTCATCGTTACATCAAGTTTGCTTGTAGCTTTCCATTTACTTGCTCGTTTCTTGTAAAGGCCCAACGGCCTGCAAAGCCTCTTTTAAGTTGCCTCTGTTGACGAAAGTTATAAATTAATTTTTCATGAGCTTTTCATGAAAGAGTATTTAAGTTTTCACGATTTTCCACCTCTCTGCAAAATACACGAGTTGATGTTATTTTTAAATTACCCGATGCTTTTTGTTTACCTCATTCTTTATGTCTCGGCGTATTTAACTTCTTAACTTTGAAACCAAATATAAATTTGGAAGAAAATAAAACTGAGTAAATAATTATCTTGTATTATATGGGTCACTTTCTTTGGAAGATTTAAAATTTCCACAAATGAAAAATATTATTATGTTTAACGTTTCCAGAGAATTCTCTGCTGTTTACCTGCCTTAACTAAATGCTGCATGTGAAAAACATGTAGTGGTTTTGCGAGTATTTGGAGTACCAAAGATATAATAATACATTTCAATATTATTGGTCTTTTAATAAGGGAACTAAGTTTTTGGAGAATATTTAATTCAATTAACGGGCAGTTATTATTAAGCAAATAGTCAGTAATAAATACTTAAAAAGATAAGAAAAAATAATCATATGGAAGTAGAAAAATATCATTCGGCAGTAAAAAATTAAAAAAATGGTAATTATTAATAGGTTAGGTTAGGTTAAGTTGGGTTTTCATTTTATAGGTTAATTATTCATTCATTTTACACTAACTTTAGCAATATTTAATATATTAGTCATTTTAATTTTATGACTGACCACATTCATGCACTGGATACTGCCAATTTATTTAGTCTACTAACGATTAATTTTACTTACTGCCAATTGCTACAAAATGAATCTCTGTTTACGTAAAAATCATTCTTGCTTTTGTAGTAAAAAATGAAAAAGTTGATAACTACATTTGTAAGAAATAAAAAACATATTCATCATCAGCCTGTGTCCGTCCACTGTTGAACGTAGGCTTTCCGATTTTGTCAACATCCTCTTCGAGCCTCAGATTCGTATGTCGTCAGGATAAATGGTTTTGTTCTACGTGGCGGCAGGGTTTTCTCAAGCACATACGTGATGGTAGTGCTCTTTAACTCATTAGTCCGCAGCATACTCGAGAGTGGGTCATTTGGGTATCCCATGAGTTGAAAGATAACCTCATGTTGAAGATGGTACAGAAGAAATTTCTGAGTTCTTTTTACATGAGGATGTATGGATACTATCCGTGGCTGTGTCCAACTAATAAGGGTATGTTGGTGTACATTGAGTTGAAGACAAGAAGGGATGTGTGCTTATGTATGCATTTCTTCCGGCTATTGCGTGGCGTGTTCGGAACCATAAAATTTTATTGAAAATCGGTTTGTGTGTCCCTAATAAATATCTGAGAATAAGGAAGCACAGATTGTTCGCTCTCACAAAGAGTAACACTAACCTTCCAGAGACTATGCCTCTTGGGAAACGGATCAGACTGTTCAACCAAATCGCCTCGGATGTTGATAATTTTTACATAAGGGAGACCCAATTCTTTGGTGAAATGATTTGTTGGCGTTGTCTGTTTTATGAGCATTGGGACCTTCTGTTGCTTGTGTTTATTGCTACGTTTTTAGTACTTAATCATAAGAACCATTATTTGTATATTAATCTTGATTGTATGAGTACTTCAGTAATAACAATGTCAATAACATCGTTGGAAAAATATTTTTATTTATTATTTACATACTCTATGTTTATTTTTATAAAGCAATATTGATTCTAAGTTTTTACTATAGTTAGGCACGCCAGTACGAAAGCACTAATAACACGCCAAATGCTGGAAATGTATTTATTTTCAGCAATAAAAATGGTCTCATGTTGGTGGCAAAAAAAAACTGCAAATTTGTTTGAGTTTAATTATTTCTGTTGCTGAATCGGAATGGCAAATAAGCCAATTACGAAAAAATAGTACGCCGATCGTGACAAATTAAAGAATAAAAAAAACATTTTATTTTATTTGTTTGCTTGTTTGTTTTTTTAGCGTATAGACTGTATAGAGCTTTAATTGTGTATGTACCAATCTTATAAATATATAGTAAGAGTGATTATTTCCATTAGATTGTTTTATATGATTTATTTATTATATATTAAAAAAACATTTTGTGAGCTCGATATAGCCCTTGCAGGTTGGTGCCGAAAACCTCTATTCACAATATTTCGTCTCTTTTTTGTTCGCTCGTCGGACACGCGTGTGTCGCCTTTTTGGTTGCATAAGTCATGTCATCGGTGCGTTGTTAGATCTGTTAATGGCTGTTTGTTGTTGGTGCCCCATGAGTACTCTAAATGACCGCTGGTTTAGTTTATTTAGAGCGGACCAAAAATTTGACAATCTTTATCTTAAATGTATGCTTCTAAAAAGTTCTTTGTGTTGCTCATCTGCTTCTCATCCCTCCACGACGCGTCCTGATAACTTTCCTGGCGAAGTTTCTTGAGTCGCTTATCTTAGTAAAGGAGGTATAAGATCTTTTATTTTTATGATTTATACTATATTATAATAATATATTGCTTTTCTTATTATTATCTATTCTTATAAAGGATGAGTATAGATCTTCAATTTTGTATAAACATTATTATATGAGTATTCTATTATATTCCAATTTTTTTGTTTGATTGTAAGAGAACTTCAGACTGCTTCAACCTTTACCGGTAGTAATTATAAATTGGTGAAAAAGCGTTTGACTACCATATCGTAGGTCGTGGGTTTGATCCCCGATGGAGATTAAAATAAAATAATTTATAATCAATTTATATCACTAGCGGATCGATAATCCCCATGCATCGTTTAGCTTTAGTCAAATGGCGTCAAATGGAGTCAAGCGTCAAACAATCCACAGATGTAATTTTTCCTGAATTTGTTGACGTAAAAAAATGAGACTCGTTACCACAGTTGTGTGATATTTTTACTTTTTATCACTGTGCCACTGTGCATTTCAAGGATCGGTTTGTTGTAGCGTTCATTTGCGAGGTATTCGCGGTGCTATTCCAATTACAGCGGGATTCGAACCCAGGCAAACGGCATGAAGCTGTCAGTCTGTACCAACGCTCATACCGCAGTTATGACACTGGAAAATCTATCCGACACTTGTGTACACTAAGGTCACCACTAATAAATAAAATAAAATTTAATTCCGCTACAACAGTTTGTTAAGATATAGAGGTGGATTTAGCTGTATTTGGATCTTTCGTCTCTTTTTGTTCGCTCGTCGGATTTGTATGTGTCGCCATATTGGTTGCTTGACAAGCCCGGGTGTATCATTAGTATTGTACGTGGCTGACTGTCATTGGTGCGCCGTTAGTTTCTGTAGATTGCCTCTCGCCGGCGGTCATAGCTCAATGGTAAAGCGTTTGCTTTGCAAGTCAAAGGTCGTGGGTTCGATCCCCGACGGAGATTAAAAAAAAATGGATTTTTAATCGATTTCTGAGCTCTTAAATACCCCGGTTGGTGTGAATTTGATCCATCACCCGTAAAATGTCAGTCATAGCCTATCAATTAAAATTGGTGGTAGACGAAAGTCGTCCCGTGAAGACCACCCATTTATAGTAGATTCCTTTAATAATAAAAGATGATGCGTGAATCTCGGGCTGTAGTCTATGAAGTTGGCGGATCAACACTCCACATGCAGCGTTTAGCCATGTACACCATGGTAAGCGTCATAGAATTCCACAGATGAGACTTCAAAAAATTTACTATTACCATATGTCGGTATTCTCCTGTATGTGTTTACATAAAAAAAAAAACTTGCTGCGCTGGACAATCTCTCACTACGAGTGATAAGTGGCGAGTAGTAAACAGTTGTACACCAACCGCGACCAATAGTGTGTTGTGATCCGGATAGGGTCTTAAGGCATACGCTCTGCCCCGAACCGAAAGTTTCAATGTTCAAATGTCAATGTGCTTAAAAAAAAAGACTGTGTGCTGCTCATCTGCTCCTCATCTGTCCACCACGCGATCCGATAACTATCCCAGTGACGTGAAGTCGTCTTTCCTTAAGTAGAGGGCATGGTATTATAAACAATGTAAATTTTTAAATATTATTCTGTTGTGTATACAATGAAGCACATCCCTTAATTCGGGGAAATTTCTGCTATTTTCCCAACTGTCATCGTGATTTCATTTGTAGTGCTATTATTGCACTAAAACACTGCGTTCCTGTTTGGACATTCATTCCCCATAATCAGATTGTTGGGATTATTTCACTTTGCGTTGGCGAGCTTTCTCCCGGCCGGGGATTTCCAGCAAAATGTTTGCGCAATACAATTTAATGTTAGTGGAGATCAAAGTTTAATGAACGCTCGTTGGAATGCACGAATCAATGAATGATACATTTATATTTCCTTCATAGTATGCAAACTGGATATGACACCATTTCATTTCGTCTCACCATGTCGGTTCTATATTCGAGTATGATCAACAAAATTAGTCGTCACTCAGTTATGCCGTTTGGAATTATATTTGCCGATATATTTACATAGATCAATAAGCTGTTGCATTTAATTGAAATTAACAGAATCCTCTCTTTAAAAATGTGTTATTTAGTCGCGTAAGGGCATGATGAGGAGCAGGTTAGCGAAACAAAGATTTTTTCTGAAGCACATTGACATGTATTTACGATAAAACTTGGTTTCTCCGATCGTTAGTAATATAGCGTTACTTTCGCCGTGATCGATCGGGACTTAACAATGCGATCTCGCCGACGGTCGGCATAGGACTCCCGCGCTCGTCGGCGGCGGTCTATATAACTAGTCCCAAATGCCAATATGGCGACAGATGCATGTCGACAAGCAAACAGAAATAAGAGACGAAAGATTGTATATCGAGGTTTTTGGTACCAGTCAACAAGAGCTATTACATGCTGATGTCAAAATAAATAAGCAAAAATGCATAAAAATAAATAAATTTAATAATTTAATAATAATCATACTAGGAGTAAGGATGCAGGAGCAGTTTGCAAAGCAAAGAACTTGTACAGGAGCACAATTCGCGTTTATTTATAATATAAAACTTCGTTTTCTCCACCCGATCATGACATGTTGTATCATGAGCATCGGTCGGATAGGACTGTGGACACGGGTTAACAGACTACCATAGCAACAGTCAGCGCTCCAAAGATCATTGCGGCCAAATAATAAACCAAAGTTGACAGTTGAACCAACATGATTTTGAGCAACTGTCAAAACAAATAAAATAGCGTATGCAAACGCCATGTATTTTTATATAAAATTAAGACATACATTATTAGATGTGCATATCAGGCGAGCGAACAAAAATAAGAAATAAAAGATCTTTTATCGACGCTTTCTGGCATCAGATTAAAAGAGTAATATCAAGCTGATATCAATACATATACGTTTATTTTGATTTTTATTAATGAACGTAATACATACAATATGAGTTTTATTATTTATATATTGCTAAGTTTTGTTTATTTGTATTTGTACAGTAATAATCTGGATTCAGGAGTGATTAAACTAATCCTACGATTATTACAGACGCCAAAGGTTAGAGATTTAACCCGATACCAAGGAGTTGTATCGACGATCAACAAGTAGGGATCTTGTTACGTATTTCAGATCAAGTTTGCTTTGATGGCGCTTAAACGCCAAGAACCGGAGCTTTCACGCGCCGATCGAGAGCTGTAAAAGCTCTTCTCCGTACTACCAACACTTAATTACAACCCAGCGGATCTTTTGCAATGAGCAATGAGAACAGTGTACCTTGAATTGAAAGCAATTACTAAGCAGGATCCATTTCAAAAGAAATGTGCATTTACTGGGAGAAAATGATTGATCGATAAGACCTGTTAAAATACTTTAATCCCTCAAAATAGTTATTTTTCCACTTGCATCATTACACTTGCAATGACGTTTCTACTACTTTTGGAAGGTACCCTGTCCTTGAAAGGAAATTTTTTCATGAATACTGTTACTTTTTTTGGTTATTATCTATGGTCTCCTAATGATTATTTCAATTTTTCGGTCGATAATTGTGGAATTCCATTAATACAAATACTAAAAAAATATTTAGATGTTTTTCCACATTTTTTCCACAGAAAAAGATGTACAAACAAATATAACGCACGCTTCCCGCAAGTCCAGTCATCATGGCTAAACGTCATATAAAAAAAACTTAAAGTCTACCGTTATCCACCAATTATGATCTCTTGGAAACGATTTCATAAAAATGCCATAAAGTTGATAAACACTTTCCATGTTTGAAAGGGTACTTTTTAAAAAGTACTGGGTAGAGTTAAAAAAAACTTCCTCTTACAAGATGTGTACTACATTCTATTAAAATATATAATGATATTGCAGCTTTAGTGTGAAATAAGCCGCATAAAAGTACAATTTATTCATCTTTTGAGAAAAACGACATTACTTTCCGAAGAAGATATATTTTAATACTTATAAAATATTTTTTAATTTTACTACTTTTAATAATTTCGTTTAAGAGTCGAATCAAGGCCACCCTTTTATATATTTTTATTTCATCTAGCGACATATTTTTTTTAAGGTTTTACCAAAAAATAAAAAGGCATTTATAGAAATTTCTATTCACGACAATATTTTAAAACCACACTTGAAATGGCAGCTGACTTCTTTATCACGGCCATAATTTTGTTTGCATCAAAAGAAATGGGTGCCGACACAAAGGAATGAAAAGCGCGACCCATAAAGAGCTAAATTGTATGAACACGGCAATAACTTTTCGCTAATGCAATATGTAGAATGACATACCTCACCCGTAATGGTAATAAGGAATATTACATTACCTCATAACTACATTCGTGCATTATCATCAAACAAGTTATAACTTCCATACAAGGTTATAAAGCAGTATGAATGCTTGAATTATTATTAACTTATTTTTTAACCTCAGATTTTCAGCGAATTATTTCAGAAATAAAATGTGAGCTTTGTGAAAATATAGAAATTTCAAAACACTTTCATTTGTATGGATTTTAAATTTTTTATTAGAATATTATATCATTATTTTAATATTCTAATCTACTTTTATAGATCATTGACTATATTACAATATTATTATTAATTAAATATACATATACTATACATAAAATTCTTTTTTCAACGCGTCAATCCAAACACAAAAATAACGGCAGAAGCGGGATGCGAACCGCGGACCTTGGAAACCAACTATGCCCAGGTATTCATACCGCTATACATAAATAAGAATTTTATGTATAGTATATGTATATTTAATTAATAATACTTTCATTTATATTTGTTGTAATTTTGAAGTATTTGAATGAACCCGCAAATTAAGTCTAAAATGGTCCGACGTAGAAAGTGTCAGGCTAATCATTCGGCCTCTTAATTTTTTTTTAAATGCAAAGTGAATACCGAGCCTTAAATAAATTCTTTTTTATTTATTTGTATCATTTCCTAAAAAGGTAAGAATAAATATTTGAAAAAAAAATCATCGATTCTACATAAGAAACATTAGTGAAATACAGGATACGAATGTCATCGACAAAAGAGGCTCATGATGTGAAAAATAATTGAGAGGCGCTGGTCTCCCGTTTAAAAGCACCATCGCAGTTGAACTGAATTGAGACCTCGAAATTACACAGTAATGGGTGGCTACGAGTACAGGTTTATTTATTCGGAAAGTTAAAGTTAAAGCATTCAAGAATACCAGGTTGTAAATAATACTAAGAAAGGAAAAGGAATGGATGGTTTTTTATTCACTATGTACCAGAGCTCTCATATATATATTAGGTTGTTCGGTTGTTCGGTTATTCGGTTGTTTTCAATATTATTATATAAAAGCTTTGGAAAACTCAATACAAAAATAATACAAAATGGTTAATAGGAAACAAGTCGTATAATTCTCCGAACAAATAATATGATGGGAGAATACTAGGAAATTATTATAAAGAAAAATCTGAAAAGAACTGATGGGTCTCTTCAAAACGATAGGAATCCTTCTGAAAGCAAAACAAGGTATTCACAAATAAAAATATCTATCGTTTGATGGTTGATTTTTACTGAGAAAGTTTAAATATTTTTTTTATAAATTTATTGCTATTCATTCGTTTTCCTAAAGAGCTTTTCGGATATTTTAATCCATCTTCTATTTAAGCTCCATGGCCTTCATCCTAGAGGGCCATTAGAGATCATATCTTTTTTTTTAAATAATTTTATTTTTATTTTAGGCCCATTGACTCAAACTTAATAGATTTTATATGTAATGTTGAGTTAATGTCTTCTCTTTAATAATCGGAAATATGTTCTAGCTAAAAAAATTATATTATAATATGAATTAATCCTACAGTCCACATTTATTAGAGCTGAAAAAAGGCTTTAAAAATTTGCAATAGGATTAATGTTTTAAATTTATATATTAATTAATATTTTTTTGGAAATTATTAACAAATAATAATTTATCTCATTTGTTACTTGCATATATTAACTTTGAGATCCATTTAAAATAATAATTGATTTAATTTTTACGTAACGTTTTTATAAATTAAAAGTTTTGAAATAAAATAAAAATCAAATCTTCAGAATTTTATTGAATGATTTCTATGTCTAGAGAGTCTTTCCACGAAAAATAGTTCGAATCGAAGCTTTTTAAAGCTTCTATTTTCTCTCGAAGGTTTCTTCAGCAATCAGCGCCCCGAAAGTTCTCTCTTGACGTTCAACGCGCCGCCATAGAACGAGGGGATTTCGGGACTGAAAAGCTCCTGAAGTGGTCTACCAGCCGCGGCGCCTCTAGCCAGGCGTCGAGTGCCTGCCTTTTTCCCTGGCGTTCGGGTTGGCCCCTTATTTTGCTTGAGAAGAATGACGAGATTACGGGATAATATTTTTTTATTATTTTTATAACCTTTTCTTTATAAGGCAATAGTATAATTGTTTAGCATTTTTATATTGTAAGCATTTGAGAAAGGCCACGAGTCTAAAAAAGACCATTCCATTTAAATAAATATAATTAGTACGATCATTTGACTATTGCTTAAAAATGTGTATAAGTTTAACAAAATGAGAATTGAATTTAGTTAATATATAATGCGATAGTTAACACATGAAAATAATTTTATTTTTCATAAGGTTTCACATTACTTATGTCCATAGAAAATATTGATACGAAACGAAATAAGAAACAATAATTATTCATGTAATAAGTTTCCGGAGTAAGCTCTTTCGTATCGTAAATAATAAATATTTAGTCAGTCAAAATAACTTCTTAGGTTTTCACGACCAGATTTGATATTGTGGCTTTTGGGTTTAGCCGTGTGTGGCGAATTTCTTCTTACCAATATTTCGACCGCCAACTAAGTCATAAATCCTGAAGAAGACCCCTGCAGTGGCGGATGAAATATTGGTAAGAAAAAATTCGCCAAACACGGCTTAACCAAAAAAGTCGCAATATCATTGAGTCAGTCAATTTAAAACGAATGTTTTTTTACAATAAATATTTACATGAAAAATCTAAGTAATAACGAAAAAATACAATGATACACTAGCAAGTATATGCAACGGGAGGAGAAGTTTTATAACTGTTGTCAAGAGAACGAAAGAAAAGCCGAGATTTTTTTTAAAAAAATCAACAAGTTGCCATTGCGCTTGGTTATGTCTACATTTCAAAGATTTCGAAAATACATTAAAATCACGCTCTAAAATGACTACCAAAATGACAAAAAAAAAAATTATTCTGGATGCATAAGTGGTTAAGTGAATATTTCGGAATCCCGTCATTTTGTTATGTTGCAGCCCTGCCAGGTGCAACAAAGTGCACCGCCGCCCTCTGCAGGCATTGTGTACAGCGGCGGACAATCGCTCCAATTAGTGACGACTCTGAAGTCGAGACTGGGGCGAGAGTGCCTCTTATTAACTTCAATGCTCATGATTATGAATCCGAAAGATGCACAATACTGCGTAGTCTATCATTATATGTCCCATTTCCCAAAAACGACGTTATGATATGTATTTCAATATATAATTAAACGAAAGAAATTTATGTTTAATGTATGTTATTTCTAATATAGGACAGATTATATAAAATATTGTAACTAGAGAACTAGAAGCTATCTTTTGTTTCTTTTCATTATTTTCATATTATTTTATTTATTTTCTCTGTTTTTTACAAGTAATCTGACCCGAGATGTCGAAGTGAAATCATCTGAACTGAATGAAATCTGAACATTTTATTATGAAGGGAGACGTTTTGTAATTAAACCGATTCGTTTATTTAACTAAGCATTTAAGTACTATTGGTTAATCTTTGAAGTGGATGTTTTTTTCAATGCTTCTTGGAGAAAAAAGGTTCTAAAAGGTTAAGCTCGATTTCATTTTGATTGATAAAAAACACTAAAATAATAATAAATAGTATCCTTATTGTAAGCTTTTTACTTTAATGAAAGGCATCATACAATGTAGAAAAAAATGCCTTGATCTTATATATTTGTTTCCTAGATAGAGTATATGGTTGTTATAAATTGCTGCGATGAAAAAATTCAGCTGCCCTGATATTTCTTGTACATACTAAATAATATGATACACAGTTGATAATGGTCATTAGATGTATTGAAGACAAGACATTGATTGATGTTGACATCAGCATGATATAGCCCTTGCTAACTGGTACCTAAAACCTCGATATACAATCTTTCGTCTCTTATTTCTGTTCGCTTGTCGTATATATATATATGTGTCACCATATTGGCATTTTGGACAAAACTGGTCACGGGTGTAATGTTCGTTATATAGATCGCTACTTAGCCGCTGGGCGACAGCCCTTCACGAGCGCGCTCAGTCGTGTACCGACCGCGAAAACGGTCGTATTGTTGTTGGCCCGGTCTGTTGAATGCTACGACTACGTCTGGGCCATAAAAGTAATCGAAATATATCTGTCAATGTGCTTCAGAAAAAGTCTTTGTGTTGTTAATCTGCTCCTCATCCTGCCACCACGCGACTGAATAACTACCTTTTAAAGAGAAGAGGATGTTAATGTTTATGGATGATTAATGGATCCGAAGCATACTCTGGCGAAAAACAATGGATGACTAGCTTGACGCTCATGTAGTTTGAAATGATCTCTTCCTTAGAATCGGCTACACCTGTAGTTTTCAAAGGGTCTTAGTATTTAAAGGGTCAGCCACCCGAATCGCACTTTATATTACTATATTTTGGCATTTTTTATTGTTATAAAAGCTTTTGAAAACACTGATCCGAAGGATGTAAGAACTTAAAATGAAACTCACTTTTTTATTGTGCAACCTCGTAACTTATCTCAACACGTTTGGTGCTTATTGAATCTTTTTATGTTTCTCTTCAGAGATCTCGTGCTTACGAGGATATCTGCATTGTATTTTCAATGCCTTACTAGCATTTTCTTTCAATATCATTGATACATTTTAGTACAATATCTGAGATTTTTTTATGACCAGTATTCAGCATTTGGTTTTATAGTCTTTGATTTGCTGTTTGACTGAAATGCATCCCATGAGTCTCTGCTCGGATGCTCAATTTTTATTGCTAAAATTTCATATGAAAAAGATTGATTTTTCAGTCATTGATAAAGTATCATGCATTGCCACATCATCTACGTTAGAGTTTTCAAACCTTATCATTATCGTGGACTACTTGTAAAGTATTTTAAGCTTCTAAAACAATCTTTTAAAAAAAGTGTTATGCTTTTTTTAATTTAAAATAGGGTAATTTAATTTAATTTAACCACTAGAGTAAACTTTTTTAATAAAATCATTGAACATTTTGATAACTAAGCATAGTTTCTTTTATGAATTTTTTAATTTTTATTAGAATATTATTTTATTATTTCAATATTCTAATCTACTTTTATAGATCATTGACTATATTACAATATTATTATTACTTAAATATACATATACTATACATAAAATTATTATTTTTTTCAACGCGTCAATCCAAGCACAAAAATAACGGCAGAAGCGGGATGCGAACCGCGGACCTTAAACCAACTATGCCCAGTATTCATACGCTCGGCGAACTGCGCCATTGCTATGCCTAGACCGACTCGCGTTGAAACTAGTATTATCATTGTTATCATCGTACGATAGATGTCGCCATAGTATATATATTCAAAGTATGTATATTTTATTATTATTCAATCAGTCTTCATTTATTCACAAGCTAATATATTACTTTCCGACAGTCTATTTATTTTAGTAGCACACTCGCGGTATGAATACCTGGGCATAGTTGGTTTCCAAGGTCCGCGGTTCGCATCCCGCTTCTGCCGTTATTTTTGTGCTTGGATTGACGCGTTGAAAAAAAAAAAGAATTTTATGTATAGTATATGTATATTTAAGTCATAGTTTCTGTTACGTACGTCTCACGCTGAAAACGACAGCTGTTGATAGTTATGTGTTATTTGTAAATGTGTTATTTGTAATGATATAGG